>JAHLJS010000008.1:68568571-69168571 GCA_038502445.1 Eremochloa ophiuroides | reverse complement strand
ACCATGTGTTATGAATAACTAAATCACGACAACCTAGAGTTTTAGTGTCCAGAAAATAAAAAAAAATACCTTGAGTTTCTGAAAGAATCTTAAACAGATCCTAAAACTAGATGCAAAGGAACGATCAATGCTTTTACTGCAGTTAAAAGTGAAGTGAGCAAACAATCTGAACTTTGAAGGCTACAAAAGCTTACCACACTGGTGTTGCATTCCCAACAGATATTTCCTGAAAGCCTAGCCCAAGAATGCCATCAAATTTTGCAACCATGAAGGTAAGGCCAGGCTCCTTTGTAGCTTCAATAAATTCCTGATAAAGCAACACAATATTAGTTATTTCCGAGTGGAACTGATGTAACCAGAGGGAAACAATAAATTAATTTGGAACACAAGGAAAAAGTCTAAATCCCCCCCTGAACTATGGACCCTGGAACACATGACCCCCCCCCCCCCCCAACCTATGAAACGGTCTGATTTACCCCCTGAACTATCCAAAACCGTCTATTTTACCCCCTGGGCGGTATTCGACGGCGGTTTGCTACAGTAAAACCAGTTTTCTTTTTTTAAAAAATTTCCGCTGAGTGTAGATCTAATCATGTGGAGTCTAACAAATTTGAATTTTTTATTTTATGATTTTTCTATGATTTACTATGATTTTTCAAACACTCAGCGGAAATAAATAAAAAATAGAAAACTTCAGAGGGGTAAATTAGACCGTTTCATAGGTTGGGGGGTCATGTGTTCCAGGGTCCATAGTTCAGGGGGGGATTTAGACTTCTTCCTTATAACATATATATAAGAGTAGTGTTTTATACAAATAAACATATACGAGGGCACACAAACCTGATCCTTCACAACTAGGTCACCTAATGTAATGCTATCCTCACTGAAAAAACCAGCAATTGAACCAGTTCCATACTGAATGGCAGCAGGTTTTCCTGGAGAGATGAAACAAGACAACATGTCAATGTCCAGAAGCAAACAAGTAGCATACATAGGCCAAGATCAAGCGCTGGACTGGATTCTTCATGCTTCTTTTTTTTCTTCTTTTATATTTTTCATTCTCGGTCCCTCATGTTGGGTTTCATCTCTAGCATACCTCAATTACTTGGGATTAAAAGGATTTTTTTTAAAATAATGAGCGGTATGACAAAACAAGGTCATATACGTTCCAAGAAGAGACGAACCTTTCCATGTCCACACTTAAAGAAAAATAAGGCAACTATTTCCAGCATATAGTGTGCCAGAGTCACAGGCTGGAGTTATTGCTATACCAACTTCAAGGGTTTCAATTGAATTCAACAAGTCATAATCAAGCTCAAAAAAGACAGCTACTGTAAACATGTCATCATCATTCCTGAATCCTGGCTCCACATCACTACATCTACACGAATTTGCACTGCATCTACATCAGCTGCTTTTGACGTCGTTTTCATGGATGTTGAAATTACCAAGCTACCACAGATTTTGTTTTGATGTTGCCAACCATGCATGATAAATTTTATGTTCCATACTAAATATTGTAGAACTCCAAAGTAGGGGATGCAGCAGACTAAGCAAAGTAGGATTTTGTGACGTTAGAACTGAACAGAAAATCTGTGCTTCTGCTCGAACAGAGTAAAATTAGCTTTCAATTCACGACCAAGAGTTGTTATAGGCATGGTGGGCTTGGGCCTAATCACAAAGCTCGGCAATTTTTATGTCCACGAGGCATTTTACTTATGATCCCAGACATATAAGTTCTGATTTTCACATCTACATAGACCTTTTCAACAAATATTGTGGGCGTGTTTTTCCTTCACAAGAATATGGACTTTAATATGACCGAAAAATATCATGACACATCGGGCACCAGTTGGGAAAGAAAAACATATGACAAAAGCGAGGCAGATATCAGTCCACAATGAGCAAATCGGGAAAAAAAAATACAGTGACAAGAAAAAGAAAGAGTCAAACCGTTCTTCTTGTAAGTGCTTGACTGCCCTGACTTGTAGCGGGAGTGGAAGTAGCAAGCGATCTGCATCACATCACCACAAAAATGCACTCCAGAGTCTCAGCGCAAAACACATCCAAACCCTGGAAAAAAAAGGCCTCAAACAGGCAACGGATGGAACGAGCACGCACCGAGAAGTAGCACTTGGAGGACGGCACCCAGAGGTTGGAGCTGCCGGTGTCGAAGATGACGGTGAACTGCTGCTCCGGGGTGCCGACGCCGATCTCCCCGAAGTACTGCGCGTTCATGTAGTTCTTGAGCGCGATGACGTCGGAGTCGTCGTCGCCGCCCGAGCCCAGGGCGTTGGCGCCGCGGAGGCGGAGGCGCTGCCTCTCCTCGGCGGAGAGGCGTCCGGCGACGCGGTCGTTCTGGTCGACTGGCCGCTTCTTCAGCGTGACCCGCACAAGGCCCTCCGCCGCCGCCGAAGCGGGGAGGAGCGCCTGGAGCAGCACCGCCGCGAGGAGCACCAGGGCGACGCCGCGGGTTCCCATGGTCGCGATCTGCGGGAATCGCAGGCAGGGCGAACGGATTTAGCCTAGGGAGTGAGGGGATTTGAAGGGTGGTTGGATCGAACAAATCCTTCAACAGGGGAAATCGCTGGAATGGAAGGACTGCTCCTAACTGGTACTGCAGCGATTAGTTCGGTACGGTTGCGAGCGGAGTTTACAACATCTAATAAAGGCCTGAAATAGATCGGATCGGTCGAGGATCAAAGCAGCCCACGAACTCGACACTGGATGGATTGGATGAACAAAAACCTCAAAACCCGGGGGAGTCCACATGCACATGCCCAACATGAACTGAACTATTTTTAAAATTAAAAAAATAATAATAAAAAAAACAATAAACTGCCTGGAAATCGCAAGAATAAATCGGGGGAAGGCGGATTGCGTAACGCGCGGGAACAAGCAGATCTAGAATGCATCAGACACCGCCGGCAATTCAATTCAAGACGCAGTCAAGGCGAGTCCACGAGAAGAGAATCGGCGAACTCACCAGAAGAAACCGAGGGCGGCAGCAGGAGCAGGAGGAAAGGTGGAGGAGCAACTGACGCGCGCAAGGCACTACGAACGGAGCGGAGGCGTGGTGGTGGTGGGGCGGGTATATAGAGCAAGCGGGGTGGGGCCACGCGCTCTGCTGGCCGTTGGATTCGGCGGATGCATGCGATCGGCCGTTGGATGAGGATAGCGGCGTCGCGTGCACGCGGTGGAAACTGGTACAGGTTACCCAGGCAAGTGCCCGATTAGTTTTTGGATGTGTAGCAACAGGTCGCATCTGATCTGGTGTGGTGCGATGCGAGGAGTGCGTGAGCATCAGGCTTTGCATGAAAGGAGCTGACGCTGCTGGCTGCTGGTTACTTTGCCTTGAAGAAACGAAGATTTATGTCAAATATCTATTACTAGTATAGGCTTTGTTCGCTTCAACTAAACAGCACATATTTTTCATCTCTAAAACAGTATTTCCTCTCACAACAAATCAGCTTCAGCCCAAATCAGCTCAGCTTTTCAGCTGAAGCGAACAGAGCCATAGTATCTACTCTTTTCTTAAAAAAAAAATATGGAAGAAAACTATTATTTTAATCTGAAAAGAAGTTAAATTCTTAGTTGATTGGACAGTGAACACTCCCTTTGTCCTTTTAAAAGTATCTCTAAATAAATTTATTAAAAAACCAGATTAAAAAAACTTTTCAATGATTCTTTTTAATATATATTTTTTATTTCTCGGAAAACGAGAAACAACTCTTTTTAAGGACGGAGAGAGTATTTATATAGGATTTGTTTGATATAGCTCATAATAACTATTTGCACCATTCTTAAAATAATTAGATGACTCTCTTCGTAGCGAAACCTGTCTATTCAGATTTTTTACGTTATTATTAATTTGACGTGGCTCTCGTGTTTTAATGGACTTGTTTAAAAAATTAAGCCTGCAATTCTTTCGGTAGCATATGTTTCCGTTGATGATCACATCATGACTTTTTGTCTCAAGATCCTGACTCGATTACACTGCTTTAATTTAATGAGCCCAGTCACCGCTTAAAAACGGCATATCTCCTGTACCCGATTTGGTCCATTAATCTCCATTCATGTATAGGAGTATATTATTAATAAGTTGTTAAGTACTAGTAGGCGTACGTACCACTGCAGTACAAAATAGACGAGGAGTGAGAACGACACGTAGATAACGTGCATGCACACTTCGTGGAATCTCCTTGTCGTGCTGCCTGCAGCTAACATGACGCATGGCAATGGGTGCAGCTGCACCTGGCCGGAGCGCCTCCCCATCTGACGGTGGGCCCTACACTTTTCCTGGGCCCACTCGCAGTTTTATTCTCGTCTTGTACGTACTACACGAGGCCCACTGGGGGGGCTCTGGGCGGCGGGTACGGGTAGAATAGGATGATAGCGTGTGAGCAGAGCGACGCGTTTGCTGCTGCGCGCGGGATTCTGCCCCGCGCACCCCTCGCGTGCACGCCAAAAAAAAAAAAAAAAAAATCGCCAGGTAGCACTAGTCCGCCCGCATCCGCATCTGATGGCCCATCGTCCATCGCGGTGTGAACTGAACAAGGCCGAAAAGACAAAAGGAAAAGCATCGAGCATTTTTTTTCTTAGGACAGGAAGATTAGATTTATTACTAATCCTGGTTGTTTGTTGCTGAGCCGATAAGGTGGACAAATCAGAGGCACTCTGTCCACGAATAGACTAACCGTTACTAAAAAAGTAGTGTAGGAGTATTCTGTTATATACAAGCGCACGCCACTAATAGTAGATTAACAATGCGGCATCAGGGGCACTGAACTTCTTCTGACGCTTTGGTTATAATACTGACAAAAAAATAAATCAAGTCAAGTCAGCTTTTAGATGCTCTTCAGAATATGTTTTGGTACCGTACCTTCGTTACAATTTAATTATTGTTACCGACCGCTATGTTTGTTTAATATATGACGCAGCACGCGCAGCGTGGCACTCGATACGGTGTGTGCTGATCAAACATTGATCGGTCCGGAGGAAAATAACAGGTTAAAATCTTGGCTTAATTAAGCCGAGTCGACGGACTGGTAAGTTTGATCAGGTCGAGAGCTCGAGTTTTTTTAAAAACAATTTTCTGTTTTGAACAAAAATCGTGACTCAATTTTGACCCGCCGACATTTCAGATTGGGCTCTCGTCGGGTCAGGTAACCAATGATCAGGTCGGAGTTTCAAAAAAAAAAAAAAAACAATGCACGGTTATCCTCACAAGTACTTATTCTATACACTAACTTATTAACAAAAATCCAAGTAGATTTATCATGAAATGGTGCGTCTATCTTGGTAGATCTTTTTTATATTTACAAAGCTAATATTATTATTTAAAAAAATTTAGTCAAGTTTGAGCAGTAGAGCCTAGTTTGTGTGGATGTATCATGTCTTTTTACTAATTTACTGGTATGTTCTGTCTAAATAGTGCGAATTTGAGTCCCCGAAAAACAAAATGAAATGATAGCGTCCATGATACTATAGAGTATCTCTTTCAGTTTGTACATTCCAGCAGCAACTCTAAATCTCTAATCGTGTATATTTAGCTCGAAGACAGGATAAAGTGGAATGCTTTCATCCCTGTTTTTGGATGAAACTGTACTAGCTAATGTTTGGTTCAAGAGAACGAAACCATTCACATTTTCAATAAGCAGCCTGTGACTGGCCAACTAATTGGAGTTGATTCGCAAGCAAGCAACACCGGGAAACTGCACATGTTGTCGCTTATTTGCGCCACACAAATCGGTGGCAACCGAAAGGTACTCTAGTATAGACTACTGCATGTGCATAGTACGTGAGTCGTTCTGCAGCGTCATGTCATCACGTTGGTTCCTTCTGGTTTTGTCTTTTTAGACGACGGTTCAAGACGGGAACTATATACAAACTATAACATAGTACATCATAATTGAGGTGGGCGCCGTTTTCGGTTTGATTAAACCAACAACCAAGGAAATCAAGTTAGGCACCGATCGACCAATGGTCCAATGGAATACAATTTTATTGTATCGGGGAAAACATCGTGGTTGGTGTTTGGATATAACGATGATATTTGTAGTTTCTAATGTGTGAAAAACCATGCATTGACACTACCTCTGTCCCCTAAAAATGCAATTACGAGATTCATGTCTGTTAATTTAGCTCAAGTTTGATCAAATTTAGCATTTATGTGTCTAACCAAATTTATCATAAAATTATATTCAAAATAATTAATCCAATAATATACTTATTTTATATCATGAATGAGTCAAAGTCAAAATGACTTGACTTTTTGAAAAGCGATAACTGCATTCTTTTAGAGACGAGTTCAGATTCTTTTCTCTCTCTAGCTAAATTGCGGTTTTACTTGTTTCTTTTTCTAAAAGTAAAGTTCTCGTAACCATGCACGACATCCAAACAGGACCTTAAAACTCACAGATCACAGCATTCTGCGTGCCACAGGTAAGGCAGGAGCTACTTTGATATTATATTGATATCTGATCAATGCCGATGGTTTGCGTCTTGGCAAAAGCATCTCGCTGTCGCAGTCGAAACAGCAGCTCGATTATTCTGGTACGTACATGATTATCTTATCCATCACACTGAGCAGCTTCAAACTTGGAGGCAACCAGCACATGGATGTCGACGGCGCAGCCAAAGCCACGGATCGGAATAGGCACGACCATTTACCAAAAGACGACGATGGCAAAATAATAAAAAGAGGAGGAGAAGCTGCCCGTACGTGCAACAAGTGTGCGGCACTGCTGCCGACAGTCCCGGTGGGCTGCCGCACTGCCAATTCCAATCCTCCAAACTCCACTAGCAACGTGTGCTTTTGTGTCCATCATCTATCTATTATAATTATAATATCTCTACTTTAAACCAGAAGCAGACTATTTGTTAGGCTGAACCATGTCTCAGTTTTGCACCTCCGCACATATAACTCACTGTCAAAAAGAAATCACACTGCATATGTTAAAACGTTCTCTAGACTGTTGTAGCCTGGGAGGCTAGGACCCTGTCAGAATTCCAGCGCTCATGGTACAAGCTCAGCTAAGATCCGAGCAGCTTACCCGGGCTGAATTTAACTGCACAGTAATGGGCCTGACAGATAAAAAAAAACAGGCCCAAAAGGCTCAGAAACGTACGACAGCACCTCACTGGCTCACTACCATGTCAAGGCTACAAGTATGGACCCAGTCGATGAGCAAAATCCGATTACGATCTCCCAATTCCGAACCCTACGAGGATTGCCACTGATGTACTAGCCTCGCAGATAAAGAGTTTATTTTATTAAGCAAATAAAGAGAGTTTGAGAGGACCCGTCTAGATAGCCATGAAGACGTGTCGATATTGGTTGTTTATTATTATTATTATGTAATATTGTATCTCGAGGTCCTTATTAGGTTGATCCAATTATAACTGTGTTAGATCGATCGTCTGGCGCTCATTAGAAGCGTGTTGTACGACTCTTCTTCTTAATACAATGATATGTAAAGCTTTTGTGTATTTGAGAAAAAAATAGTCACAACCTCTATATCAAACAATGTATGTAACCAAATATTGTTACAGAAGTTTCCCTGGTAGACTCCATGGCCGGCAAAGTAATAAGCGAATAGACTTGTGGTCCAATCGTACGCTACCACTAAAGTTTAAATCCTTGTCGCACCGCCTTGCGCTCGATGGCCGCACAGCAGGCAGCAGCGCAGGCACAGCCCCAGTCGCAAGTGCCTCTGCGGCTGCTGCATCCCCGTCTCTAGTCATCGTCGACGTCGAGGTATAGAGCCCACACGCGGCGACGTACCGCCGCACCCAGCGTCGTCCGATCACGGTGAGCCACAGCAGCAGTCGCCGGAACCAAATCCGAGCGCGTAGCATTTCGTCGGCGGCAGCACCGGTGGGCGCGGAAACCCCTCTAGCTAGACGATGCTGCCGCTGCGGCAATGCCGGGCACGGCCGACCCGCTGGCGTGGATACGCGCGGAGCTGCTGCCGTCGTTGTGCCTGCGCGGCGACCTGCCGCTGCTCCACTTCATCTAACCAGTGCCGCTTCAGCATCATCGGGAAGGGCGACGTCGACGCGCGCCGAAGCCGGCGAACGCGCAGCACGAGCACGCGGACGGGGACCGGTGGAGGCCGCGGCAAGAAGCCGAGGAAGAAGAAGCGGGAGGATCAGGTCACGGCCTTCTGGTGGGAGATGAGGTTCAGGTCTGGACGGACCTTCCGCGGAGAGGGCGGATGTACATGATGTGATGGTGTGACCATGAGTATCAGTCCGTTTTTCACTGACAGATGGATTAGAAATTGGACGAACTACCCTGCGACTGCGACTGCGACATTGATGGTTCAACCAAGATTAGCCTCGTCCATCGTGGACTCGTGGTCCTGCCAGCCATCCCCAACCTGAAGAACCAAAGGCTGATGCGTCCAAAAACTCTGACCGCTTTGCGTTTGGCCCCGGGGCGTCGTATGAGTTTTGCACAGTTCCATCACTCCCCGTACGCCCTGATGCCACGGATAACAAATTGAAACGAGTTTGAAACCTGTCGCTACTATACGTATTAGATTATAATCTCGCCATGTTGCCGATCGATCTTTGGCAGTATCAGAAGCAGATCCTCAGTTTGTATTACCTTATGAGTCTGCACTGACAATAGGATAGATGAACTCCAAACAAATGTGAACCACACCCCCCCCCCCCCCCCCCCCCCCCCCCCCCCCCCCAACACACACACACCCCTTTTAGGAACATAGTGACGGTTGAACCTGTGGTAACCTCACGCGATGCCAATTGCGAACATGAAAATGTTTAAAGTCTTTGAACTCAGAGGTACTCCTTTTCGTTACTTGTTGAAGCAGTTAAGTTTGCAACCGCATGACCAAAAAAAATGCAAGCAAACAGTCAAAATCAGAGCAGCAACGGCTCAAACTAAAGAGTAGCCCGACTCTTGGAAATCAGAAACGACTGCTTGTTAGGTTATCATGTCTCAGTTATACAGGACTGCACTTCCACACTCACTATCGAAAATAAATCACAATGCATCAGTCCGGCAACACACGCAACATATTAATCTAAAACTGTTGTATGCCTGGGACCCTCTCAGCGCTCAAGGTACAAGCTCAGCTAAGTCCGAGCAGCTTACTCTGCATCGAGTGAGGGTACAAGCACGCCAAACTTGGCTTGTGACGGCGAAAGAGCCACCATAACAAGGGAGTACAGGCCTCAGTATGTGTGCTGATGCTGCCAGCTCGGATGAGATGGCTGAGACGGTGCGACCTGGAAGCCATTCAGGCTGCCCTCAGCAAGGTTCTGGGGGTGCTCCTGTGTCAGGCCACCCTGAGACTGATAGAAAGTTGGGTACCCATGGCCTCCAAACTGGGAAGGCTGTGGCTGCTGTGCCTGACGAAAGCCACCCAGCTGACTCTGTCCCTGGTAACCATAAAAGTGGTTAGGCGGAAGCGTGGAGGTCGCTCTTGAACCAGAGCCATGAAGCCACATTCCAGAGTTGTCGCCCTGAAAGAGGTAACAATAAATCAACATTTCTGTAAAATCCTTCATCCACAAAAAAGAAAAGACTGATTGGGGAGAGAGGAAAAGGTTCCCCAGGTTACATGAGCCAATTTGTGATGATTACCTGCTGGAGAGCCATGTATTGACTGGTGTCTTTGTACTGTCTGCTCAATGATTCATCAAACCCAAGAGTCGATGCAGAGCCGGTACTCGGATTAAGGGTAAAATTTCCTTGTATATTGGTTGAGCTTCCGAAGCCTCCATAACCAGAGATGACTGATGATGGTGGTTGATGGTTGTGGCTGATGTTGCTGTTGTAAGCCTGTGGCAGACAGGTTGTTCTTATACTCTGGGGTCGAGTACTTCATACCAGATCCAAGCAAAGCAGCAGCAGACTGATGGAATGGTCCATTACTCGGGTATGCTTGCTGGAAGGTGCCTGAAGAGAGGTAAGTAGCATAGTTTTGTGGCAAATACGTTGGATAGCCAACCATATTTGGAAAATGTGTAATTGGTAAAGTTGGCTGAGAGTAAGGGTGATGTGCTAATTGCTGAGGTAGAGGAGGCCCCGTTGGAATGCTAGTACTTGGAAGACTCTGTGTAGTCTGAGCGTTGGAGAAAACCCCTGCTTTCAGGGCCTGAGAAATATTTTCATGAAACGTAGACTTAGGGAAGGCAAAAGAAAAATAGGACAATACTAAACAGGACGGTTCAGAAATCATAATGAACTTAACATAAGTTTGCTATGTTTCCAGTTTTAAACATTGCTACTAATGATGCATATCACTGAACTAGGATGCTATTTGTAGAGTATAATAATAATAATTTATAATTTATAGAAGCTCAAGTAAAATGCTACAGGAACTTTTGATACATAAAATAGCATGAGCATGTCTAAAGGATGTGAGTGAGAAAAAATGAATTCAAATATTTATCTAACCTCTTGCATGGATATGGCTGGTCTAGGATTTGCAGTTGAGCCTGAGTTATATTTTGCTTCCAGATAAGGCGGTAAATCAAACTCTAAGCCATGAAGAGCTGCATGATTTGGATTTGACCCCAATAGGCTGGTGCTCAAAGGAATTTGCCTGCTGGGAAAACAAATGATAAGAGTGAGAACTAAACAAACTGACAAGTTTCAGTAAGAATGAAGCGTGACATGAATTGAAACAGCACAGGAAACTAGAACAAAGCTGCTGGTCGTCCCATATGTCAAACTGCTGAAGAATTCCTGAATGGATCTATATATTTCAAAGCAGTAAACATTATACTCCCTACGTTCCAAATTGTAAGTTGCTTTGACTTTTTTAGTACATCGAATTTGCTATGTATCTAGATATAGCATATGTCTAGATACATAGCAAAATGGATGTACCAAAAAAAGTCAAAGCGACTTATAATTTGGAACGGACAGAGCATACAACAAAACGTTAATTTAATATGAGGATCAAGGCTTTCCGGGTTTTTTGTACTTCTTTTTTATAGAGTTTAACTAACTAGCACACCGTCATACTGAAATATTTCTAAACTGGTTCATATGGCTCAGAAATATTGTGTGTTGACACCTCATTTGAACTCTTATTCAGTCTGCGTACTCCTGGTCCAATAAACCAGAAGCGACTGGTCAGTAAAAAAATAGTTTGGCCCACTGAATTACTGTTTCTTGTTTATTTTGAGAGCACATGTTAATATCTTGATAAAACATCTAGTCTAGTCACCAAAGGCGGTTAAAATCCTTTTGTTAAATATATAGATACTCCACCATCCTCAGCACTGGACACTTGTTCACTAAATTACTCTCCCCTTTTGTTGATATAATTCAAAAATTCACAAAGCAAGAGGCAGACACTACATAACAGATTACTTCGATTTTTCTGAACTTGCAAACACAAATTCCTAATTTGACCTAATCACCTCACCAATTTACAGAATAAAATAAGGCAACAGGGTAAAGAAAACAGCTTAAAAACACCAAACAACCAACAAGAAACATCTATGCCCAAAACAGCTAGTTATATATGCCTTAACTTGCTTCAGAAAGTGATATATTTCAGTTAGAGTACGTCAAGGGCTTATTGGGCCTAGGCTGGTGATAGATGTTATGCCGGGCATCTCCTATCAGCGCCAGGTCAAGCTCACTCTAACAATTTCCATTACATCTGTTAGATCTATACTATGTAGGCAGTCACACTCAAAAGCCCTTGTATGGCCGAGAACATTCTAGTACATGTCACAAGCCTTTGCCACTGTCAAATGTCAATGTTATAAATGTGGCTGCGTGCACAGACACTTTTAAGAAATAATTTCAGAGAACTAGGCTCCTAGTTGCATAAATGCATCACAGAACTGCGATTCAAACAATAGCTTCATCCAAAAAAAAACCTTAATTTAAGCAGCCCATCCACGATAACCGTTGGAATACTAAGTAGGCACACCCATGGGATATGGCAATGCTAAAAGAGTGTAGTCTTGTTAAATACTAAGTGACCTGTATTGTGGTTCTCTGAAATTTATTCCTTAAATTGTGAAAGTTATACAAAAAGTAGTGATACCTTTTAGAAATATATTATATTATTATATATCTATAATCTGTAACAATTCTAAAAACACAAATTGTATGATGTCTCTTTCATTTTTTAATTTATTACACATGTGCAACACCGTTTAGATCTGGAAGTGTTTCTTAGCAGTTCCCTACTCAGCCATTGCATAGGATAGGTCAATAAAAAAAGAGGCCAAAGCATTAGGCTGGTGTCACTTGGACATGCACACCTGCCTTAAACCTTAACCAGAGCAAGTTTAACCAAGATATGGGCATTCAGGATGAGAAAACTCCAGATGGGCCTAAGCGCAGTTTCCATCGGTGGTATAATTTGGGGACCTCCTAAAGGCTAAATGTTCTAGACAAATGTAACACAAATGCTATAGAAGGCCAGTGCGTCTAGATTTGTTATGAAATCATGGCAACTCAAGAAGCTTTTCCTTATGTATGAAGGTTGACCATGTAGATAAATGGAACTTACACCTTTGCAGTTACAGCATAGCACTAGACACAAATACTGAGGGCAACACATGATCATTTACCAAGGACATGTAGAAAAAATACAGAAAGAAGAGACAGCATACCATCAAGTTTGACAAATGGGAGAGAGTATGTGCTTGGTTGTTTCCTTGTGGGTCCTCCATTGTGCTAGGCTGTGAAGTGTTCGTGTTTGAATAAGCATGACTTGAAACTGATGGCACATCATATTGAAGTCCAGAAGCATCAAGTACATCCTGCCTGAGCTCATTAGCCTGTGAAACAGAAGGCGCATTGACATTTTCCATGTTAGCTCCCAGCATGGCCTCAAGATTTTCATCAGCGGGCGAAGTTACGGCGCCACTTTCATAGTAATCTTGATTCCTGCAACAGACAATTCCAGGATGTCAACATTCCCAACACAAAGGGGAGTGCCACAAAAAAACAGCAGTAAAATGCTTCACCTGGCATCTATTTGATCTACTGGTGCAGATTCCTCTCGAGCAGGGAATTCCACATTGCTATCAGTAGTCTTTTGTGGGAGTAGCCCAGAAAATGCACCAGATCCAAAACTGCCAAAGCTCAAACTAACACATTCTGTATTTGTAACTTGCAAATGATCAGGAATTATCACTGCAGGGTTATCTTCGGCAGTCTTTTTTGCAGCTAACTCATCATTATGTAAGCTTAAACTCTGGAAGTTTGCTGCTGCTGCTGATACATCAGCACTGGAATCCTCAACTGAAGATAAACATATATATAAAACACAATTACCAAAGGAATCAGAACTCATTGTGAACCATGCCAACAATTTTGTAACAAAATTAAAAGAAGATCAAGCTATCAGAACGCAACATGATTCATAAATATTCAATGAAAGTACAACATGTGAAGTGATGCATATCATGCTAAAGTTGATGAATAATTTGACAAGCCCAACAACACTAGAGGCAAAAGAATACCTCTTCCTTTCTAATGGAAAGCAAAGAATAACATGACAGTTCATATTTTATTGTTGAAGACAAAATAATATATAATGCCTATATTTGTTCTTTAAATCGGTTTTAACTACAGTATCTATTACTTTAAAATAAATACTAGCTGCATTTGATCCCATATTTTGGATAAAGTGATGTTTTCAGGTGTTTCTTGTCCCAGTACCTTCGTGATTATGTTTACATCTTACGGCGCAAATAAAGTCTGCGTAGAGTGAAATATACAGGCAGAAGCAGAACTATACTACATAACAAATGGTAAAAGATCTTTACAACTTAACAGTACCCAACTAGACTCAAGCAGTTGCTCACCATATCGAATTACAATTTAGACTTCTTCCATGATTCTGACCAAGATTGGCAACTGCCTAAGATGTTACTTTGGTTGTTATTTTATAGCTAATATAAATGGATGTTTATAGAGTCGTCGACCTCTAAAATGGTTAACCAACAGATAGCAGATTCACATTAGTTCTATACTTACCTTCTTGTTCTGTGTAAGAGTAATCATGAGGCTGATAGGAACTTGAGTTGTTCAATATTCCATCATTGTATTCAGGAATACCATCACAAGGTTCCAAGTGTCTCTCAGGGGCAGGTGCTGGTCTCATTGCATAGGTGCTGTTTTCATCCAAGTGCAGATTTTCATGTGAAGTAACTACATCAGTAGCCAAAGTAGATGACTGAAACGATGCCTCATACAAAGACGGATCACCAGATGTCTCAGGAAGGGAAGATTGGTTCACAGATATCGGGTCATCTTGTGGAGACCAATCAGTACCATACGGGAGCTTGCTGTCAGCAGCAGAATGACCGTGATTCTTAACCTGAACCGATTCTTGGGCAGGCTGTAACCCCTTGTCAAGCTCTGTTGGGGGAACCATGCTTCCAGATTGTTTCAGGTTCTGGTTTGAGCTTGGCAAAGATGGGTACTGTCCAGCATAACCTCTGTCAGCTGTGACCACAGGTTTGCCAGAAGCCTTTCCCTGAGGCCGGCCCATTTTCACAATGTCAGCCATCGACAGCTGACCAGGTGTCCCAGACCAACCACCATGCTGAAACCCAGACGATGATTGCAATGATACAGCTGGTCCATCAGTAACCATATGTTTGTTTGCAGAGGAGCTGCGGAATACAAAAGAGGATATTAGCATCAGCAATAACCAAAATGTAATAATACAAATTAAATGACCTGAAAATATTGACAGTTGAGAGTAATTCTCTTTTTTATAGATCATCATTCAAACATATGTAGATCATTATGTTGATTTTGAACACCCACAGTATTGCAAATGATCATTTTTTGCAAGAACTAGAATGTCATAAACTAAATGAAATGAACTACCTAAAGAACAATAGTAAACTTAACAAATTAACACCAAGCATTCTCGTTGCCCTTAGATGGTTACTCAACATGGCAAAAGCACCAGCGGTAACAAAAAACAAATATACATCAAGAGTCAACAAAATTATGTGAAGGAAAACAGAAAATCACTTTAAAGTAAACATAAGTGTGCTGAAAAAAATATATAAACATAAACAAACAGCACAGATCATTTGAATGTATCGCAGAAGGGTCCTTTTGTCCCTTTACCTTGCAAGTTGTTTGCCTCTGACTGGAATTAACTGATGCCGCAGCAGACCCTGAGACTGGTGGCCTTGAGGTCATGTTATCTGATTTTTGGAACGAAATGAAGATTGGGTCAGAAAAATAATGGGCAAAAAAATAAGCTTGAGGGTAAAAATGGCACATATTCTATTACCAGTAGAGCTGGAGTGCACAGAATTGCTCCGTCCACCACGATCTGCACCACTTCTAAGACCTCGATTAGTAGAACTATTTGCCGATCGATATCTTGTCTCTGGAACCTCTTTAATCTGCTTATTAAATGCCCACAACTCTAGTTGTCAGTTCTAGTGCTCAGATAAGAATAGAGCACTTCTGGTGCAAGGAATCACATGCTAGAAATAAGAAGCGCATACAGATCCATTATCAGTATAGTTCACCCAATGAAAATAAATGGTACAAGAAGATGGTTGGTTACCAATTTATAAACAAAGTAACTAAAAGCTGGCAAATGATTATCAAATGGATTGTATATTCAAGCCGACAGCGCACAATATAAAGTTTGTTCCAAAAAAATCAGTTCTGACCTCTTTCTTCTTGTCGCGCTTGCTCTTTACCTCTTGGAAAGTATCTGAAAAGAGTATATGCAGTAATGAGTTAGCAACAATTATAGATTTGCTTGGCCCATCGACATGACAAATCAATAGAGGTGTCACTACCACATGTACATAATGCAAGTTGCAAACTAATAAAGGAAACCTGGAGGCCGGATGATAGATACAAACAGCATATGAAGCACGTGTACATAATACAAGATCAGTTGACATCTAGACGAGTATTTACATTGCCAGCGAAGCCATGAGTTCAGCAAGCCAGAACATATCCATAAATCAATAGCTAACATTCTCTGGGTTACTGATATCAAAGGTGCCCATTCAGTCCAGCTGCTGTTAGAATACTTCTATATTTGGGACCTGTTAGAGGGAGTGGCTCTAAATCAAGATGTTCCTGATCAAGTGAGGTGGAAATTAAGTCAGGACGGAGTTTATAGCAGCAAGTCGGCTTATGCAGCATTCTCAGTGACCATAAAATTTGCCCCTTGGAAAAGGATTTGGAAAAGTTGGGCTCCCCTTCGTTGCAAGTTTTTCATTTGGTTAGCTGTCAACAATAGATGTTGGACGGTGGACCGACTTGCAAAGAGAGGGCTGCCTCATCCAGAGGTCTGTCCTTTTTGTGAACAAGAAGATGAAACCATCCAGCATCTCTTGATTGGCCGTGTGTTCACCAGACAGATTTGGCACTTGATCTTTCAGGCTTTAAACCTGGCCTCTTTGGTACCCTCAGCCTCGGTCCGGTGCACTAGCTGGTGGGCAAAGGCAGGACGGTCCGTGCCAAAGGAGGTGAAAAAGGGCCTCAACTCTCTGGTCATCCTAGTAGCTTGGGAAGTTTGGAAGCATAGGAATTCCTGTGGCTTCGATAATGCCAAGCCTTGTCCGGCTGCGCTGCTAAGGAATGTGTTGTATGGGGGGCAGATTTTGGGTCTTGGCGGGAGCTTCCTGGCTCCAGCAGCTCCTTCCCAGGTTGCTGGCTGCCGCTGTCTAGGTAGTTGGTTCTCAGGTTGTGGTAGTGTTCGGTTTGTGGCGCGTCTGTTTTTTCCTGTTAGTGGTATGGTGTGGTGTAGCGTGGGGGTGTGGATTGTACTCTTTGTCCTCTTCCTTGCTTAATTAAATGGCACGCAGCTCTCCTGCGTCGTTCGAGAAAAAAAAAATAGCTAACATTCTTGAGCACGTCTGGCAAGTAGATAGATTTCATTCCATGAGAAGCACATGTAGTGTATATAGGTCTAGAGTAGTGAGAAGTTAAGCTACAATATCAAGGACTAAAATGTAGAGAACAAATTTTTCAAGATCAAACTCATCCTACAGCAAATGTGTAGGCAGGACAAAAACCCAAGAAAGTTGTGGGGTGCTAGTCAAAGTTATAACCAGGAATTGCAACACCAAAAGAAAAGTACCATAATAAGCAGAGCCAGCAAAAGTTGTTTTTATACTCCCTCCGTATAGGAAAAAGATGACGTTTTGGAAAAGATCTTGGTCAAACATTGGGAATATAAATCATCAATAACTTTTAAATTGTTAAGTTTGAAAATATGAAAACTATATAAATAGATTTGTCTTCAAATATATTTTTATAAAAGTATACATATATCACTTTTCAATAAATATTTTTATAGAAATATGAAGTCAAAGTCATGCGTTGAAGACCGTATCGTTGTCTTAAACGTCATCTTTTATCAATACGGAGGGAGCACACAAATATGAAACTAAGAACAAGAAGAAAAGACAACCAAGTGATCTGATGTACACGCCTATCATGGGCAAATCCAGCACATTCCAAATTTTATGGCTAGCAGACAGGAGACGAATATAACCTACTGCGACCATCCTTTCCAAATCTGGTTCCTAAGTCCTAACTAGTACCAAACACAAATCTATCCGCTTAACTAATTTCTGTTTGTCTCCTGCATTGAAACACTCAGAGGTCCAGTCTAATGCAGCATGCTTGTCTTACTTTCTCCCAAGCTTCGAGTGTCACACACTATCGTCGCATCCCACTAGAGAAAAGTAAATCCTTCCAGAAGCGACAGCTACAAAGTGAGAGATTTCTTGAAATGATTTGCTGGCACCAGAACACAATAGGAGGAAAAAACAACAGGATAGTAGAGAGAAAAGATAATCTACCTGCGCGGTTGTGATATTCCAAAATAGGTAACTCCTTAGTCCTTAGTCCTTACCACTAATAGCATTTGCAGGAAATCTAAAATAGAAACCCTAAATGGACAGTGGACATTTGTCACAGCACTGACTGCTCCTACATCTGAACTGCTATAGACTTAACATCTAAAACTACTATCTGGTATTACCGACTTAAGTAAAGAGTTAAAGATGACTAAACAGAATATGAACTAGAGGGCCCCAAAGTGGGGAAATAAACAATACAGGTGCATCCGATTCCCACTAATCGGGCCGCGCGCGCAGACTAGAACCTTCACGTCGACGAATCGCCCAGATCGACGAGAGCCCGGTGGTCCAAGACCCGTCTAAACCCTAGCACCGCGCCCTACAACGAACAGCTAAACAGGCAGGGAATCGTGGGAGTGGGGAGAGGACAGCGCAAGCCGTGCCCGGACCTTGGGAGAGGAGACGGCTGACCGCCTCGTCGGGGTCCATGCCGCACTCGCGCAGTGCGGCGTAGATCTCCGCCTCGGGGCGGTTCACGATCTCCTTGAGGCCCTGCACCAGCTTCCTCGACCCGGGCGGGACGGGCGCCGCCGCCCCCTTCCCTCCGGCTCCGCCGCCGCTCATCCTCGCCGCCGGGATCCCCTCCTGGGACTCGGGGACAGGGAGACGAGGGGCCGGCGTTGCTGCGGTGAGGCGGGGTGGTGGTGGTGGCGCCGCTAGCTTCGGTTTCGGCCTGGTTCACTTTGCTCTCTTCCACGCAACGGCGGCCGCTGCCTAATTCCAAAACCCTTCCTCCTCCCACATCCCTCGCTTCAGCCAAGTTTATATATAGCTAGACCTAGACGGAAAGGAAGCTCGGCGGATTACGGAGAAGGGATAAATACGGGACCATAACTCTTTTCCTGCCCGGCGTACCCAATACGCGTCAATTACCTGTGTCACATGGAGGTTGTGTTCGCTGCTGAAAACGGCTGAAAATAAAAGCTGATACTGATTTCTTCTGAAAGAAAAATATTATAGAACCGCTGAAAAATAAGTGATTTTAAGGTTTAGCGAATAGAGCCGTATTATTTGCCACGACTACTGTAGTCCTGTCCTGATTACTTTTTCTTTCCCCTATATTTTATAGAAAAAAAAGTATAAATGACCTGTGAAGTATTTGCGCGGAAATACTTAAATTCCTCACCAACAAAACCACGCGTTCCACACCTTAAACTATTCCAAGCCAGTTTTGCCCTATGTGGCGCCAAGCGTGGCAACTACGGCCACGATGGCGGTGAGGCCCACCCGCCAATTGCCCACCCAGCTGAAATACGCCTCCTTCTCGTCTCTTTCCCCCTCTTTACTCGCTCTCTATGCAAGCTTTTCTCCCTCTTCGACGACAAGGGCAACGCAACGATGATCTAGGATGGCATGGTGATTGGAGCTATGCACGCTGCCCAGGTCCGCACTTGGTACTCGTAGCCCTAATTTGTAGTTTTCATTTGCGTGTTGTGGGATTGAAGAGCAGTGGTTGGGGGCAATTGGGGTTTTCATTGCAATACGATGAATTGGGATAAATGTCATCATAGGGGTGGATTGGGTGTAGTGGTTGATCATGGGGTGAAGTTTCTATGATGATGTTTACCCAGTTATTGTCGTCGGTCGTATGTTAGGGTTTGGAAATTTTGGTTCTTGCAGTTATTTTCTTTTGAGTGGTTGTATGTGCATGGCAGGATGGATCCATTGGATAGAGTGTGCATAAGATTTCACTTTGGAGGTAGTTTTACCAACATTGGAGGCGCCCAGGTCTATGTTGGTGGGGGAGACATTGCTGCATCATGGATAGATGTGGACAAGTTTTCCTTCTTTCAAATCAAAACCACCTAGTTAATCACTACAAACCACATATTGTCGCCAGGTTGTACTGGCCGAAGCCTGGGTATGATGTTTGCCATTGGTTATATGCTTCCCAAGTGATGATTCATCTAACGAAAAGTACAAGAAGACATGAAAAGAGGACAACTTTGTAGATGATGAAGAGGCAATTGAATTCAGAAATTATGCAAGGCAGATGAAGAGAAACATCGGAGCAAAGAATCTTGGGATTCATGGTAGTGTAGTTGAGGACATTAGCGGAGGATTTAGTTGTTGAAGTACCAAGTATTGATGAACCTGGTAGTCCTTTTCTTGATTCCCGTGATGATTATTCTTACGAGGAAAACAGTGACAAAGAAGCTTAAAAAGTGGAAGTAATTGGAAAACAGGCTTGATAGTATAGTAAGGCAGATATTCCTATTTTCTCACTTGGGATGGCATTTAGATGCAGCAGGCAGTTCAAGAAGGCCCTAGTAAAGTATGGACTGAAGACACATAAGTCATTTAGATTTGTGAAAGATGAGAAGACAAAGATCAGGGCTATATGTGACTAGCGTGAATGCAATTGGTTGGTATAAGGGTCACTGCCAGGTCCAAATGGTTTAAGGTGGTCACTTATCAAGATGTCCATACTTGCCTACCAAGGAGAGATAAAAGGCTAGTTACTTCATCTGTCTTTGCTAAACACTACTATAATCGGACCAAGGACAACCCCACTTGGAGTGTTAGTATAATGGAGGCTACCTGTCTCAAAGACTTGTTTGCATATGTGTCTATTCCAAAGTGCAAGAGAGCCAAGTCTTTAGTGCCACAACAAGCACTTCATGCTATGTAAGGGGAGTACAACAGAGTGTATGATTATCACCTTGAGCTTCTGATGTCAAATTCTAGGAGCATAGTGGTTGTGTGCCTTGACCCAGACATAGAGGACAAGCAGGTTTTTGAAAGGTTCTATGTCTGCTGTGATAGAACCGCCTTAATCATAAGGGCCCATGTGCACTGTCATCATCCCTAAGGACCTTTGATCAGTCCACACGAGTTCCCTTTGACCCAACTGGCCTGCCGGGTCTCTTAGGAAACCCTAATTTCTCGAAGATCTTCATTGTAAGCCTTACAGTATTACAACAGTTTACACAAATAATATAAATCAGAGTAAAGAGTGCAGAAGTATTACATAAATATAGGTTTACAAACTTAGCTTACATTATCCCAAACCCGAGTTTCGTAATAAAGTAGCTGCATACAACTAAACACCCTGTCCAAGGGTTACATCACACCTTCATTCATGCACGATCCGTCGACCGGCACGGTCCCACGCAGAGCGGTACACTTAATTCACCTGCAACAGGGGGCTAACAAACCCTAAGTACATGGGGTACTCCTGCAAGACTTATCCGACTAACAAAAAGGAATGAGATTCAGCAATGCAGACTAAGGGGAGTCAAGGTAAGGCTTTAGCAAGAGTCAAAGAATTTTGCAGAAAAGCATTACTAACGTATCTTCAATGTTTTAACTCAATAGTATTTTATTCATATTCCATAGTTTCAGATTCAGTCATATGCATCCTCATACTTTTCAATTTATTATCCATTCTCAAAACACCTAGTTTCGAATCACTTTTCAATTGTAGGTCAAAGGATCAAGACTCCATAATCGAGGAGCAATGACGATTCGAATCGATTAATACCCAGCTGGGGATCCCTATCCACACTGCATATGTAGCGCTTAAGCTTGCATATACCAACCCCGCCTACCACGGCTTTTCTACCCCTGAACCGGTCCTGCGCCAGCCGAGAGCACAGTACTCCTCTAGTCTCTAGGCACGCCGGCCACGAGGGTACACGCTACTCTCGCCATCTCTCCACTCTAAGTGCATGGTTGTCGGTTCAAGCAGTAGAGCCACCGGAGTCAGAGGCTTTCCGTAGTATGTGGCTAGTTGCAAAGTCTCGATCACAGCAGGCCTACAACGAACGGTCTCTAATTCTTTTTTCGTCGGTGACATTTGTGACAGAACCGCCTTAATTATAGGGCCCACGTGCACCGTCATCATCCCTAAGGACCCACGATCAGTCTGCACGAGTTCCCCTTGACCTAGGTGGCCTGCCGGATTCCCTAGGAAACCCTAACTTCCCGAGGATCTCATTGTAAGCATTGCAGTATTACAACAGCTTACACAAATAAAATGAATCAGAGTAAAGAGTGCAGGAAGTATTACATAACCATAGGTTTACAAATATAGATTACATTAGCCCGAACCAGAGTTTCGTAGTGGATAAGCAGTGTACAACTATACCCTTGCCCAAGGGTTATATCATATACACATTCTTGATCATGCACGATCCGTCAACCAACACGGTCACAAGCCGAACTGTACATTAGGCTCACCTGCAACAGGGGTTAACAAACCCTGAGTACTGGGGTACTCCGCAAGACTTACCCGATTAAGAAAAAGGAATGAGACTCAGGAATGCAGGCTGAAGGGAGTCAAGGTAAGGCTTTAGCAAGAGTCAAAGGTTTTGCAGAAAAGCATTACTATCCTATTTCAATATTTTACTCAATTTTATTTTAATCATAATCCATAATTCCAAATTCATTCTCATATATCATCATACTTTCAAATTCTTAATTATTCTCAAAAACACCTAGTTTCGAACCACTTTTCAATTGTAGGTCAAAGGATCAAGTCTCCATATCCGAGGAGCAACGACGATTCGAATCGATTAGTACCCAGCTGGGGATCTCTATCCACACTGCATATGTAGCACTTAAACTTGCATATACCAACCCCGCCTACCACGGCTTTTCTACCCCTGAACCGGTCCTGCGCCACCCGAGAGCACAGTACTCCTCTCGTCTCCAGGCACGACGGCCACGAGGGTACACACTACTCTCGCCATCTCTCCACTCCCAGTGCGTGGTTGTCGGTTCAAACAGTAGAGCCACCGGAGTCAGAGGCTTTCCGTAGTATGTGGCTAGTTGCAAAGTCTTGACCACAGCTGGCCTACAACGAACGGTCCCTAATTCTTTTTCCGCCGGCGATATTGCATTGGGACTCTAACACAAGTACAGGTGTCCCAACGGTTTTCAAATCCCTTTTCCGCCGGTGGTCAAGCATTGGGACTCTAACCCAAATTCACAACCACCGAGCAAGAAAATCCCTTCTCGTCGGTGACAATGTACTGATCAGGTGTACAGCCACCGAACGAGAATATACCAATTCCCTTTTTCATGAATTAATCATTAGCATTTATATCACACAGCTCAAAATAGCATTTTATGCAAATCTAATTTATTCAAGCAGGGCTAAACATTTCAAACATTTTATTGTAAAATGGGTTCTAGATACTTCAGTGGTCAAGGTTGGTAATGCAGCAATTGGGTTATTAATCAACTCCTGTCAACTTAATGCAGTAGATTAACTCAAGTTATAAACGTTTTTCCAATCATAAGGAGAGGGGCTGAATGCACCAGGGCTTGCCTGTGTTGCAGGTCTATCACTTTCGTCAGATAACCAGAGAATCCCTCTTGACTTCTCCTGACGAATAATTCTTCTGTCGGGGAGCAATCAGGAATTCCTTCCAAGCACCCGATCACTACACGTAAAATAATGATGCATGCTTACATGGTACGGAATGGCATGGATGAAAATATAGAACAAACATTTAATTAACAACCTTGAGTACAACTTTCCTTCACGGTAAAGTTGCAAAACGTTTCTCAAAAGGTAAAAGGGTGTTTTCGCATTTCATTTTTATTGACCATTTTAACAGTCATAGAAAGCCGCTGCACAACTTGTTCAATATCTACCGCAATACACCAGTTAACGTGCCAAGGATCCCCATAGTGAATGCCCTAGGGTTAACAATCAGTCCAAAAGTCACTCAAAACCTAGTTTATTGGGGTTTTCTATTTATTTTATTAATCGATTAAAGCGGTATAAAATATTAAATCTATAAACTATTTCCGATTGAGCTCAAACTTTTTCTATAGCTGAATCTCATCCTAAAATAGTGCCCATTCAAATCTCATGATTTTTGGATAATCCTATTGGCCTATAAAAATCCTAGAAGCTTCATTTATTAATTAAAAAACATATTTTTACCACATACAGATAACACCCAAATTACATATTTTTTATTTTTATCAAATACTACACACTACAAAAAGATATAGAATTAATTTCATAATTTTTAGAGCCATACATTTATTCCTACAAAAATTACAAACTGGTCTACTATTCATTTATCGGAAAATTGAAAAACGAAATCGTTAAACTATTCGGGCCACTCCGCTGGACCGGCCCACCGCGGCCCAGCTTCTCCCTCCCCTCTCTCAGCGCATCCCCGTGCCTCTGGGCCGGCCCGAAACGGCCTGCACGGCCCGGATCCCCCCTTCTTCCTCCTCCCGCTGGCGCCTTCCCGCGCGCGTATGCAACGTCGCAGCCGCAGCGGCCGGCCGCCGGTGGTCCTCCGGCGAACCCGAAGGCACCAACGCTCTCCCGACACTCTGGCAGACTAAGTTAGTGACTTAACCCGGCTCTTAGACCATCGCAGCGCAAGCAGCAGCGACCATGGCGGCTCGGTGGCGGAGCACACTGCGGCAAGGTCATGTTCAGACGAAACTAATGCAATAGAGCTGGATTAAACGGCACGGATAGCAATAGGGACTCACCAAGACTTCGAAACAGTACCAGATTGAGTCAAAACCGGACCGGGGAGGTGGGCTTGATGACGGTGGCGGCTCGGTGGCCCGAAAGCAGTGGCACGACCTCGTTCCGACGTACCCTACAGGAGAGCAACGAACCTATCTAGCTTACCATCTTCACGGCATTACAAGGAACACGAAACGAGAGACGAAAGCAAGAGTAGCTGAAACGACCTCGATTTCCGTGAAGGAAAATCCACAGGCTCGAATTGTAATTCAACAGATTGCTTGGAACAATCCATGAAATTACCCATATCTCAGTTGATACCAGGATCCATACAACGATAATTAAGTCTTACATAAACATTTATTACATCGCCACATTGGCAGAATCAACATTCAGAGAAGCTTAGAAGATGCGGAAGCGATTCGTATTTCACGGCCAACTTGAGTGTAGCACGCGACCCTAATCTTCCCAATCATCTTCATCGAAGTCGTACTCTTTCTCGTCACCTGATAGCAAATTTATCAGTACGATTTGTACTGGCCACGGAGCCCACCTATGATAGCAGTTGCTTTGTGGAAAGTGGATGCAAGGCTGATCAAACAGACCTATAGGCTGGGGTTTCCTATGCAAGTGTAATCAATATTTTAATAGTTAAGTTTATATCCTATCCAACTCCAACCATTTCACCCATTCCATTCCAATCCCATCCCATACACCACCTCTCGCACACCTCGCTCTCATTCGGCAGGCCCAACTCCCTCTCGGGCCTGTCTCAGCGGCACACTGCTACATTGGGCACACTGCCGGAATGTGTCAACCAGGGGAAGAAAAGAATATGCTCTCTTCTAATAGTGGTTGCAGAAACATTAGGAAAGGTCCATAGCCATCGAGTTGGCATATGTATCGATCGATCAACCATACACTCTGCAAAGGTTTCGCTACTCACAAGATTAGCCATCACAGGTGTTGCGCTAACATCTAGGCAGAATTCTGGGTGCTTGCTTGCCTAGGTCGGTACCACCCTACCACTCAGCTCTGGGATATTCTGGATCCAACACCGTCATGCCGAGACTGGGAGACGCAGCACCAGGCCCAACCAGTGGTACTGCGCACCTAGGGTGGTACGGGAATCTCTCCATCCGTCACCGCCCACCTGAAAGGTCCTAGTATGGCTAGGGGGGTGAATAGCCTAAATAAAAATTCTACAAACCACTAAATAAGAAATTAGAACCACAAGAGGCTATAAATGCAATGCTAAGGCAACCACTAACCTAGGCAAGCCACCTACACAAATCTAGTTAAACCTTAGTTCTAATCCACACAAAAGAGCTAGCAAAAGCTAAACAACTACACAACTACTCAAGACAAATGAACAAGCTACTTTGCACAAGAATAAGAGAGAGATGATCGTCGAATAAACCTTTGCCTTGTGAAGTAGCCAATCACCGGGACAATCAATAAGTCACTCACTCGAAGGTGAGAAAATCAATAGAGACACCAAGATTTATCCCCGAGGTTCACGTGCTTGCCAGCACGCTACGTCCTCGTTGTGTCGACTTCAACCGGTGGTTCGGTGGCTAATCGGTATCACACATCGAGCCTACACTAGGCGCCACAAGAACCTACCACGGAGAAAGTAACTCAAAGACACGAGCAATCCACTAGAGTTACCTTTGAGCACTCCGCTCAGGGAAGGCACAAGAACCCCTCACAATCACGGGGTGTGAGCAAGCACAATCACCAAGCTCCTTCACACCTTCTTCTTCTCTAAGCCGTCTAAGGACACGGCAATGTCCCAAGAGAATAAGAACTAATCCAAGGCTTGCTCTCAAGTGCTCTAGAATGCAAATCACAAGCAATGATGCACTTGAGGTTCACTCAATCTTACAAGAATGATCAAGATGATGAACTAGTGAGAGAGTGGGAGACTAGAATGAAACAAAGTGTATGACAATGATCCAAGTGTGCAAGAGAGTCACCAAGTGACCAGGGAGGGAGTATAAATACCCCCAAGCCAACTCCTAGCCGTTACACCCACTGAAACAGCCGTTAACACGTTTTTTATACCGTCGGACCGACAGCGTCGGACCAAACGGCACCGTCCGACGCTCGGATGAACGCCACGTGTCAACAGGTTTAAACGCCGTTCGTCCGATCTCAACTGTAACTGATTTCGCGCGTTTGACTACCGTCGGACTGGGGGCGTCGGACTAAACCGCAGAGTCCGACGCCCTCTCTCAGCTCACTGCACGCGTATCGTCGGACGATCGCGCGAGCACCGTCGGACTAAAGATTTCAACTGTCCGACGCTTCCAGAGAGGTTAGAAAACTCTAAATCATCGTCAGACTTCGTCCGACGCTCGCTGTCGTACTTTTCTCAAGCGTCCGACACTCCTCAGCGTGCCACGCGTCACACTTCGCTGCTCGGCACCGTCGGACTGAAGGCCACAATGGTCCAATGCTCGGTAAACGAGCGTCCGACGCTCACTGACAGCTCAGGCGTCGGACCGAATCAATGGTCCAACGCTACGCCCACTATCAGTCCAACGCTCTGAAAACAGCCATTTTCAAGTCTATTTCTCACCCCTTGCTTCTATGTGCTAACACTCAAGGTCTTCTACACTTGTGCACAGTGTGTTAGCATTTTGCAAACATTTTTCAAGGGTTTTCAAAGAGATTCTCTAAGTTGGTTAGATCAATGCATGTGAGATGCAACCTAGAGCACTTGAAAGTAATCCAATAGCTTAGTTCTCCCCTTGATAGTCGGCTATCTATCCTAAATGTGATCACTCCCACTTGTAGTCTTGATCACTAAAAGCAAAGCCCTATTTGAATATACCTTAGCCTCTAGTTTTCCTTCTTTAAGTCCTTTTCTTTCTCCTTGATCATTTCATCTTGATCTTCACTTGAGCTCATGTCATCTTTCTCCATATCACTAATCTACTCTTGGCTACACACACTTAGCGCTTAGATTAGTAACTTGGTTTCATCAATTACCAAAACCAAACTAGGGTCTTTCACCACCCTTATCACCTTTCAACCTAGCAGTAGTGGTACCGCCCTACCAAGTAGTCCAGCCGTTCCCCGCCCACCAGAGACGAGTGAGTAGAAAAGGAGTCCAGATGTTTCCGGTCACTAGTCAGATCCTAGGTTTCGACCAAGCAGGCTTCTCCACCTAGGGGATACTCTCCCCGTGCCATCACAGCACCTCCGTCCACGGGTTTCAAACCACAAAGGCTATCCCACCCGGAACCACCTCTTACAGTATTACCCGCCACAGGTATCACACGTGGGGATGCCCAGGTTGCACCCCCGGCACGACTTGCTCCTCAGGCTTGTCTCATATCCCACTTGGTCGTTTGACACTTACCACGCACCCGAGACACACGCAGCACGCTCTCACGGTGGTTATAATCAGGTTCATATATAAACCGTCCCAGTTCCACCACATAGCATGTAATAAGTAGCAAGTAGTGGAAGAGCAACAGTATAAAAAGCAGCAGCTAACCAAACAGCGGGTAGCAGGATAAAGTCTTATCAAGGTAGGGAAAACAATATTCTATCATGCAACCTATGCATAATAATCTCATGATCGTAAAGCAATAGCATGAACATCATTAGCAATGCGTAATAGGAGCTAAGGATTGGGTGGGACGTGGCACCTTCGTAGTCGTCGCCTAACTTCTGAAGGTACTCATGGTCGTCCTCCTCAGTCAGATTCTCCTCCGGCTCTAAAATTAATTACGAAATAGTCGCGTTAACGACTCCTATAGAGTATTTCAGAAAGATCCAAGAAAATAAAGAACCAAATGCACTCAAATATATGTTCATGTTGTAGATCTTATTTTTCTGAGAATTATGATATGTGGTGCGTAATTTTTGGACACCGTATTAATAAGTTATGAATTACCGAAGTTTATCCTATTTTCTGAAAATGGAAAAAAATAATGGCCGAATTACCAGGGGGTGACACGTGGCAGCACGGGATTGGTCGGGGCACTGTTCACGTTGACCAAGTCAACGGTCCGGCTGGCCCACGGTCTACTAACGTCAGCATGACGTCATTGCTGACGTCAGTGTTGACTTGGTCAACGGGCTGCTGTCGGGTGGGGTCGGATGACGTTATCGTGGCGTCAGCGTGACGTCATCATCCCGACACGTGGCGGCACTGGCTTGCGCCATGTGGCGGCTTTCGGTATGCGGCGTGGCTCGGCGTATGGCCTCGGCTCATGGTGAACTTCCTTCTTGCGGTCCGTAGACCAGAGGCACGGCTCACGGTGAACCGGGTTCACCCACCCTTTCTTCTTCACGGTCTATGGTGGTCCGAGTTCACGGTTACGGCTCTGCAGCAGAGCGTGCTCCCGGCTGATGCTCCCCAGGTGTTTGACGCAATGTTCCAAGGAATCGCTGGCGATGATGCGGCTTCGGTAGAGGTCCGGCGAACTCGGTGGTCGTCGGAGGTGACTTGTATGGGTTGCCCTCGATCTGGTGAGGTGCCCTAAGGTTAAATGGGACGGCTTGTGCTTATGGCAACAGGTCCGTGGTGCTAAAGTCACCGGCGACGATGTCGCCGCGGAGTAGGGGCCTTGTTAGGTGGCGTTTAGTCCATGGAAGGTTGGCTTTGGTCTTCTGTTCCCTGGTGGAGGAGAATCCCTCATCCAATTTGGGTGTCGCAGAGCTCTAGGGTGCTCTACCACAACAGCGGCGTGACGCCGGCGGCGGCGGACGGCGGTGAGGTGTCTACGGGCTAGTTTTGGCCTAAACGGTCGTGGCTTCGTCCAATTGGCTTGACCAGAAGGGCATACGACCTCTTAGAAGTTGATTGACGACAGGGCAGGGTCTCCTTTTGGGTTTCGGCCTGCGGCGGCGCTCCGGCGAGGTCGCGACGCATACGAGCAGGGCGGACGGGGCTTCCTCTAGGGCTCAGATCCGTGTGGCTGGCACGAGGGGTCGCGGCGGTGCTCCGCGACGAGCTGTCCTATCCGGTTGCTAGCTAGATCGCTTGGAACGGCAGTGGCTGCGATGGAACGCGCCCATGGTGAGCACGCTCCGGCGAGGGCACGTCGTGCTGCGTTCTCGGCTTAGCAAGGTTCGTAGCCCAGTGGCTTTGGCCGGTCGTGTGCGTGCGGTGTGCAAGTGCTTCGCCTGAGCCGGTAGCGGCTCGCGCCTACGCGTCCCGGGGTCGGAACGCCATGGCAAGAGCAGGGCGAGGTTTGGACATGGCGTGCGAGCGGCTCACCGTGGTGTTGGGGTCGAGAGGATGGCGATGCAGTGACGATTTGACGCCGTGCCGTGTGTTCGCAGTGCCGTGCCGAGTTGCGACCGCGTCACCCGCTTCTCCTCCGTCCCCGGCTCCGGTTCCGGCTACCTCCGCGGTGGCGGCTCTCTGGCGGACAGCTCCTCTCTCCGATCCCTTCTCCTTCTTCCCCTCTCGGTCTCACAGTGTGGAGTAGTGGGGTGCCACCAGTGGCGGCGGCGAACGGAATGGTTCTAGGGTTCTTCAGGCGGTCTCCTTATAAAGCAGACCTTGGCCATGCTCATGGCGGGTGGTGGAGATCCGTCGAGCGGCATCCAATGGACACGGCGTGCGCTGGGCTAGGGTTAGCGTGATCCCAACGCGGTCTCGTCCGCCAGCGCGAGGGGACAAGCAGGAGACAGGCTCTGCGGGGCGTGGTGCTGTCGGCTCCCGTACAGGTTCACGCATTTCGCGTGCGCGACGCGGCGGAGAAGAAGAACAGGGACGAGCGCCCTGACGGGTGGGGTCGTTGCGGCAGTGACTCGGTGGGTAGGCAACGCGCGCGCATGAGAGCGTCGGGGACAGCCGCGAGTGTTTGGCCGGCCCAGTGCGGTTAGTGCGAGCGTGCGCGCGAGGGATGGGCCGCGGCGGTGTTTGGGCTGGGCAGCAGGCTGGTTAACCAATTTCCCCTATCTATTTCCTTCTCTATTTTTATATCCTATTTCCATGCATTGATATATTCATATTATTAAGCCATAAGTATAACTATGGATAGATATTTTTAGGATATGGTGTGTAAGGGTATAAGTACATTTATGAAATAGATGATTGTTAGGTTTTAATTCCTCTACTACATGCATGCATATGAAATGAACTTGGTAAAATAAAGTGGAAAAATTTTAATTAGTTGGGATTTTTGGTGTGGGATTTTTAGGGTTGTTACAGTAGCTCACTGGGTGAGGCTAACCACAACAAGGTAGAGGTCGGCGGCGTTTTGCCAGCCGCAGAGAAGGAGAGGATGGTGTCGAAGCTTCGGATGATGAGAGGACGTCTCCAGCAGCTCGATCGACACGCAAAGAGCTAAACTACGGCCCTGGGAGATGGGGAGGGTGAAGGTCGCTTGTGCACGACGAATTCGTCGACGACCCAAAGCTCGACGGCGGCGGCTATGGAGGAGAGGATGGAGAAAAACGATGGCTACGGGCTTTATAAGCGAGCGAGAGGGTGGGGTGGGTGGTCGACAGCTTCACGGGGCTCTCCCACGACCCCGACACACCGACGACAGGCAGCCGGCCGGCTTGGGCGGCGTCGGCGCGCGGCGCGGCATGCACTGCCCTGTGCTCCAACAGAGGAAGGAGGCGATTCAATGCCGAGCACTGTAGCAATTTCCTTTTTCCCTTTTTGATTTTTCCTCAATTACTTTTTATTTCGCATAGTAACTCAAAAATATGCCAAGATAAGAGTCGTAGTAAATTTCAAACTGAGAAACTTCACTTATGGATAGAATATGAAATTTTGCATAATTTTTGAATGATTCAAAAGGGGGTAAATAGGCCTTTTAAATTTAAATTCTAATCCAGTTTAATTCTCACAATTTTTCTCAATAACTTGAAAATCTTCAAAAAAAAGTTGTTCTACTCGACAAGCCCTATAACTTTTATTAAACGAGTTTTGTTTGATTCTTGATAATTTTTGAAATAGCATTTCAAATTTGAATTTCAAAACACTCTTTTGGGTTTAATTTGAAATTCCATCCAATAACTCCAAAATATCCAAAAGTAAAGTTGTTCCATTATGAAAGGGTTAAAACTTTTATTAAGTAACTATCACCAGATTCTTGCTAGTTTTTGAATTTGTATTTCAAATTTAAACTTTAAAGCATAGATTACGGTTTTATTTTGGAAGTTGCTCAACTTTTACGGATTTACAACTTTTGTTTAAGGCCTAACCTCTAATTCCATTTAGTTTTTAAATTGGGGTTTTGGGTCCGATTTAGGATTTCAAAATGATTTTGTTTTTAATTCCCAATGGGATTTGAATAAATACACACAAACATGCATACAATCAAATCACTCTAGATCACCTATGCACAATCACATGTAGAAATAAAACTTATTTTAGTGAATGCATAGTAAAAAGGCTTTTATGTGGGATGATTTGCAGATGCACACGATGACATGGCCGGTTTTAGTTATCGTAACACCAGGGGTGTTACAACATTGCATTGGGACTCTAACCGAAGTACAAGTATCCCAACGGTTTTCAAATCCCTTTTTTTCGCCGGTGATCAAGCATTGGGACTCTAACTCAAATTCACAACCACCGACCAAGAAAATCCCTTTTCGTCTGTGACAGTGCACTGATCAGGTGCACAGCCACCGAACGAGAATATACCAATTCTATTTTTCATGAATTAATCAATAACATACATATCACAATAGCTCAAAAATAGCATTTTATGCAAATCTAATTTATTCAAGCAGGGTTAAGTATTTTCAAACATTTTATTTTAAAATGGTTTCGAAGTATTTTAGTGGTCAAGAATGGTAATGTATTAATTGGTTTCACAATCAACTCCTATCAACCTAATGCAATAGATTAACTCAAGTTATAAGAATTTTTATAAATCACAAGGAAATGGTTGAATGCACCGGGGCTTGTCTGTGTTGCAGGTCTGTCACTTCTGCCAGATAGCCAGAGGAAACCCACTTGACTTCTCTTGACGATTAAGCCTTCCGTCGGGAATCAATCAATCAACCCTCCCGAAAACCCGATCACTACACGTAATAATAATACGATGTTTAACATGATGAAATGTATGCTATGATGCAGGAGATGCACAAAATCACGGATCAATAGAAAGCAAACTTGATTAGAAAGTTGAGTGCAACTTTCCTTCACGATAAAGTTACAAGCCAACGAAACTAATTACTATCGAGTATTAACTACTTTGGTTTATTGACCATCATAGCAGTTGTTGAACGCTGAACTAGTTCTCCTATAACAATGGCCAGAACTCTCTTAAGTGACTCATAAAATCCTATTATCATATGTGTGTAACCTAAACTACTAATGTTCTTAACTAACAAATGATCTACTTCCTTGAAGTTAATTAAAACATCTTAATTGACATGATTAGCATAAGGTTTAACAAGTTAACAAGATACCAAGGGTCAGCATATGATAATGACCCAAGATTAACACACAATCTCAAATCACACAATCCCTAAATTGATTAAGGTTTATATTTATTTTATTAATCGATTTATAGAGTATTAAATAGTAATTAAGTAAACTATTTCTATTTGATGCGAAAGTTTACCAACAGATAGCTCTTGACTTAAAACCGTGCCCAATACAATTTCATGATTTTTGGATCAACAGGGAATTAATTAAAATTCATCAAAGTTATTTTTATAATTAAATCTACTGATTTTTAGTTATTACAAAAAGTGCTCAAAACACCTATCTTACATTTTAATTAAATTCTACATACGGCAGAGAGTGCCCACAATTAATTTCATAATTTTTGCCTCAATAATTTAATTCCTACAAAATTAACAAAACCGAGCACTATTTACCAAAATTATAAATGTGAAAACCCTTGGATATTCCAGGAAAAGGAAAAAATCTCCAAATGGCCCGGGTCAGCCCAAAACCAGACGGGCCGGCCCAGCCCAGCCGAGCACGTGCCCGCACCCTTCCTTACTCTCACCGCGTCGCTGACAGGCGGCCCCCACCTGTCAGCTTCGCCTCTCTCCCTCACTCTGTTTCAGGCCAGGGCGCCGACGAGCATTGACCGGCGGTCAGCCGCCGCCCGGGGACCTCTCCGGCGATGGCGAGACCATCAGCACGATCCCCGAGACCTAACGCACCCAATAGCATCGGTGGCTAGGCACCCAAGAGCTAGCAGTGAGCAAGGCCATGGCCGCGGCGGCACCGAGCACGACAGCGGCCACGGGCTAGCCCCAACTATACGGTAAAGTATAAGGTAATGGCTCAACAGGGACTAGGAGCTCACTAAGGTCTTGAAACGGTGATTGGTTGGAGCCGAGGCAGGACGGAATAGCGGGTTTGACGACGACGGTGGATGCGGCAACGCGCACCGGCGGTGAGACCCCTGTTCGGATGATCCTATGGCACAAAATGCAAAACCACCGCGTGCGTGAACATCAGTGGAAGCTAGTGAGTGCAAAACGCGAAAGAAAATGAGGTATATCTCACCACAGCAGGCTGGAGGCGATGCGGTTGCCTACGACGGCGCGCTCGCCGGACCCAAGGAAGAAAAGGGTCGCGCGAGAAACACCGACGACCAGAGGCTCAACTAGTTGACTCGGGTGGTTCGCAGGGTCGTGGATTTTGTCAAGACAAGATGGAAAGAGTGGAGGTGAACTGAGGCACGGCGAATTTTCGCCGGACATAGAGTCGGCTCAACGGCGGGCGAGCGGGGCAGGGAAAAGAAAGGAGCTAGGCTCGTCGCCTTTATGCCGCCCGGGTCGAGTGGACAAGCGCGAGGAGGTCCGGGTCCCCCCAATGACTGCACGTCGGCGGCCGAGGCCTGGCCAGGCCGGACGGCGGCCGGGTTACTGTAGGGGGCCCCTGTACTGTGGATTCCCTCCCCAAGGTCAAACCCTATCTCATCAAATTATGCCCTATCCATGCTGAATCAGTGAAAGTGCCAAATACAAAAGTTGTGACAAATTTTATGTAGATCATTTTTTCTTTTTGGACCATGTTCAAATTCGGCCTAGATTTGAAAATATCAAAAAGGGGGTGAAACTCAAGTTTGAATTTTAAATGCAATCTAGTTTAATTCTCCAAAAATTTATCAACAAGTTGAAAATCTGTAAATATAAAAGTTGTTCTAATTGTTGAGATCTACAACTTTCATTAAGGAAGTTTGGTTAGATTCCCTGTAGATTTTAAAGTGGTGTTTTAAATTTGAATTTTAACATAGTAATTTAAGTTAAATTCATATTTTTATTTAAGAACTTTAAAATCACCCAAAATAAAAGTTGTTTCATTTTAAAATATCTATAACTTTTATTAAGCCACTTTCATTATATTCTTTATAGGTTTTGAATTAGGTTTTTAGGGGTCAAATTAAGGCCTAAGTTGATCTTCCTTTTTAATGAATTTTTAAATTTCCAATGAAGGATTTAATTGCACAGTCATTCAAATACACAATCAATTCACTTTAGAGACCCTAAGCACAATCATATGCAGGAATAAAATTTATTTCAGTCGATGCATATTAATAGGGTTAAATGCGGGATGATTTACATGCAATCATGATGACATGACAGGTTTTTGTTACAGTAACACCAGGGGTGTTACATCTGCTTTGATGCTCTGAATAAAGGTCTACTAGCAGGATGTAGGAGGGTAATAGACTTGGATGGTTGTTGGTTCAAAGGTGCAAATAATGGTAACTTACTATGTGCCATTAGGAGGGATGCCAACTATCAAATGTATCCAGCTCCATTGTTGAAAAAATACCTCAATATCGGTAATGGAGGACAAAATTGGGTTCTGAATTCAGATCAGCAAAAGGCGAGCATGCATACTTTTGAAATCATACCACGTGGAACAAGACTAGGTTCTCATGTGGTTTTTGTTTTTTTGTTTTGCAGGGTTTGTTGAAGGCTATCAAGGAATTAGTACCCAATGCAAAGCAAATAACGTTTGCAAGCCACATATATGCCAATTGAAGGAAGAAGTATATAGATAAGAAACTGCAAAACAAGCTAGATAAGCTTGGGGACCGATGCGGTATAGCACCGGTGAGCCACTTACCTCCACTCGGCCCACTGGTTGAACTAGACCCTCGAGATGAGCACTCGCTGGATTCGGCCATGGAACTAGCTTGAGACGCAATGCAGATCCACCATAGGCGCACCTCCAATGCTCCCACCAAAGTTGCCGGGAACCCTAAATCTCCATTGTGGTGGCGACGTTGAGAGAATGAGCGGAAGGGCGGAGGGAGAGACAAGAGGGAGGCAGGATAGGCATATTTCAGCCGGATGGGTGCCTGACAGGTGGGCCTCACCGCCACCGTGGGCGTGGCTGCCGCGCTAGGCGCCACGTAGGTAAAACCGACTTGGATACCACATAGGGGTTAAATTAGACTTTCTTATACATAGTTTAAAGTGTGTATAACTGGTTTTGGAGGAGAGGGATTTAAGTATTCCCCAGCGATAATACTTCAGGTGGTTATCTAGATTTTTTTCTCTCTTTCACGAAAGACGCTAATATACATTAATTAAGAGCTATAGCTATGCACTAATTGTACATATAATATTAGAGGAATCTTCTATATTTCATTATATTCTTGAGTCTCGACCATGGAAACATTTTGTCGGTGCTAGTTTTAGCGGGGCTAACACCGGCTAGTAAATATGTGTTTTGCGGTTGAGGCTACGGATGGTGTGCAAGGGAAAACACGGGGATTATACTGGTTCAGGCCAAGCAAGCCCTACGTCCAGTGGAGAGGAGAGTCATGTTGCCTTGCACCGGGGTGCTTGTAGTAGGGGGTTACAAGCTAGGCGAGAGAGGAAAGTGCTCCCAGGTCTCTTGTGAGTGTCTAAGTGTTTACAAGTCGTTTGCTGTGGGTGTGTATGTGTGGGTGAGAACTTAGAACTTCTCCGTCGTCCCCCTAAAGCTGGCCTCTGCTCTCCCTTTTATAGTCGCAAGGGAGAGGCAAGGGCAGTGCTTACAATGCTACGTATGTTACAGTGAGGAGTTGCTGTTTCCCGTTTGACTATGGTCAGCTACTGCCTTTTCTCCGCGTCTTCGGGGTATGGCCGTCGTGGTTCGCACGATCTTGGTGAGTTCCAAGGCGAGAACAGTCGTCGGATTACGTCATGTCGTCAGCTACGGTCTTTTCTTCGCGTCTCCAGGATATGGCCGTCGTGGTTCGCAGGATCTTGGTGAGTTCCAAGGCGGCAGCAGTCATCGGATTACGGCGTGCCGTAGGGTCACACCTATCGGCTATCCTTCCGTACGATGTGACAATAGTGTGAGTCGCCTCAGGGCGTTGTCTCCCGAGGCTCGGGACTCCTGAAGGCGTGATGGGATGGAGCGGGGGATATCTCCCCTGGTCATATTTTCGGCCTTTGAACAGCACTTCCCGAGGGTTAGGCGGGCCCGGATGGAAGGCGTGCACGTCCTTTTGAGTGGACAGTGCAGTAGGCGTCTTTCCCGTTCTTGCGTAGCCCGTCGTCAGGCGCTCGAACTGTCGCAGTCGGAGTTGCTAGACCCCGGCGGAAAACGGGGCGGCGCACCGTAGACCATACCGTGGAGAGGACGGCCATAGTGGGCCTATCAAATCCTCTGCCAGGGAAACCCTGACAGATGGTATGGCCGTCAGGGGCGTGCGAAGCACAGTTGCGTCCAGGATCTCGCCTGACGGGACAGTGCCTATAAAGTGGTCAGGAAGGTCTCTTGTGGTCCAAGATTGCTCTACTGACATCACCGGTGCCTTGGATGCCTTTGTGAGATTGCGCTCGAGGGGGATGGGGAAGCTCGGGCGAATCGGAGATTTGGGCGCTGAGGGTGCCGCTCTTCCGAGCTCTCCCGGGGAGGCTCGGGCGAATCGGAGATTTGGGCGCCGAGGGTGCCGCTCTCCCGAGCTCTCCTGGGGAGGCTCGGGCGAATCGGAGAATTGGCGCCGAGGGTGCCGTTCTCCCGAACTCTCCTAGGGAGGCTCGGGCGAATCGGAAAATTGGCGCCGAGTGTGCCGCTCTCCCGAGCTCTCCCGGGGAGGCTCGGGCGAATCGGAGATTTGGGCGCCGAGGGTGCCGCTCTCCCGATCTCTCCTGGGGAGGGTCGGGCGAATCGGAGAATTGGCGCCGAGGGTGCCGCTCTCCCGAGGGTTGGCTGTCATTGGTGCAATGACGTCGTGGGCCTATGTAGACGCGGCCTTCGTGGGTTTCGGGCGCGGCCTTCGTGGGCTTCCACTGCCCTTACTTGGGCCAGGCCATGTTGGGAATGAGCGTTTTTGCATTGAAGTTAGGTACCCCTAACTTTGGTACCCGACACATTTTTTGCTCGCTTTGATGTGTGTATGGACAAGTATCATCACAGTGTTAACATGGACAATATACTAGTTAAATTAAATGAGCATTCATCTTGAGCAGTTCCTCGCTTTTCGTTCCTTTTTTTCTTCTGTTTTTTTATGGTTCCAAGGTGTTCGGGCCGTGAAGTTTGGACTAGTTAGGCTTACTCTTCGAAAGGAGATCTACATTAAGAATTGCATATTGTGCCATGGGGTAGAGATAGCAGCGGATCGGGTTCGGTGCGGGTGTCCATGGATTTTGATTTTGGTGTCTGTTTTTCGCCCACGGTTTTACAGGTTCGGATACTCGAAATACCGCGGGTTGACCCCTAGTGTCCCATTGAGTCCCCAAAACATTCGGCCCACTAAAGGCCCACGTAACAACCCTGAAGCATTACTTCCTCAGTCCTCACAGGCTGCCTGTGACTCCCTCGATCCCTCCTCCCTCCCTAGCGACACAGAAGGCGGCGGCCGCCGCTGCTCCCATCCCAGCGACCGTGGCTCCCCCGGCGGCGCGCCGGCGCCGGCCGCTCGCCCGCTCCCTGCGACCCTGCTCCGCTCCCTGCGAGGCTACGACCCTGCCTCCCATCCTCCCTTCCTGTTTCTTCCTGGGGACGGGTAGACGGCGCTGTCCACGGGGGACCTGGCCACCGGCCACGGCGTCGGCGCACAGCTCGGCCAGCTGCTCCGCACCTGCTTGCTGGTGACGACGCAGGCGCAGTCAGCGTAGAGCAGCAGAGCCAAGAGCACGCCGGCCCGCTAGTGCTACTTCAAAGTTCATTATCGTACTTGGCAGAGCAGTACTCAGCAGAGCCAGGAGCACAACACATGGCATTGGTTTGTGAGCGGGTGCCTGCTAGTCAGCTAGTGCATTGCGGATTGTTGTCTTGTTGCTAGTCAGCTAGTGCATTGCTGATTTGCTGTCTGCTGAAGTGCTGATTTATTCTAATATAATCTCGGGTTTCGGGTTATCATTGGATTTCGGTTTTGGGATGGATTTTCACCCGAATTGGTTTTCGAAGCGGTTTTGCGTTTTAGTTTCGGGTTTCAGTCTTAGGTGTCAAAGACTTCACCCGATCCAAACCCGCATCCTTATGGGGTGGTCGGTCGGTATGCCTACAATCTATAGTGCCAAGCCTTGAAAAAGTGGAAACCTCACAAATCCGTGTGAGCATTTCCGTGACTCCGCGTCTGATTTCAATGTTGCAGAAGATCCTATTCTTCTTTAGCGAAGGAAGACAGCGGCAAAAAGACGCATTGCCCGATTGGCGCGCAAACGCTGCATAATTTGGAAACTGCTTTCCCACAGTTTCAAAAAGAGTGCTGCTCAACTTGCTTAAACCGTACTATTATCATATGTAAATTGTAAGTCATTTCAAGAATTTTGGAGAGTCAAACCGGCTGCTTAATGGCTGGACGGCACTGATAAAAAAATAAAATAAAAAAAATCCACAGCGGATCAACAATGCAGCATGCAGCTAATACAAGATCTTTTTACTCTTTCTCACGGTAGGAATCCCTATAAGAACGGGTTGCAGAACCCCTGTGACTGAGAGTCCGTGTGACCACAAAATCACACCCATAAAAGTTGAGCCAAATTCTGTGGTGTCACTAGTTCAGTAGCCCCACGACCTCCGTCAGGTAAGCATGCCCTATGTCTGAACTCTGATGTGTAATCCAGCGACCTCATGTCAAACACCCGATTTCTCAGTAAAAAATTCGGCAGCGATGAAAAGAAGGAAAAGGATGGGTCGTGCTGGACGCGGCGTGAGACATGCAATGAACACAATTATTCGTCATCGATTCGATCGAACAACCCTGGTACAGTAATTTACATCATGGTACAGACCGAAAGCAGTGCGCGCGCTCACATGCATATCCGGGCACCGCCGCCGGCGCCTCCCTCACTTGCCGGGCACGAAGTTGGTGGCGTAGGCCCAGGCATTGTTGTTGACGGGGTCGGCGAGATGGTCGGCGAGGTTCTCGAGCGGGCCCTTGCCGGTGACGATGGCCTGGACGAAGAACCCGAACATGGAGAACATGGCGAGGCGGCCGTTCTTGAGCTCCTTCACCTTGAGCTCGGCGAAGGCCTCCGGGTCGTCGGCGAGGCCGAGCGGGTCGAAGCTGCCGCCGGGGTAGAGCGGGTCGACGACCTCGCCGAGCGGGCCGCCGGCGATGCGGTAGCCCTCGACGGCGCCCATGAGCACGACCTGGCAGGCCCAGATGGCGAGGATGCTCTGCGCGTGGATCAGGCTCGGGTTGCCCAGGTAGTCCAGCCCGCCCTCGCTGAAGATCTGCGACCCGGCCTTGAACCACACGGCCTCGCCGAACTTGACGCCGTTGCGGGCGAGCAGCTCCGGGAAGACGCAGCCGAGCGCGCCCAGCATGGCCCAGCGGGAGTGGATCACCTCCAGCTCACGGTTCTTGGCGAACGTCTCCGGGTCCGCTGACAGCCCCGCCGTGTCCCAGCCGTAGTCGCCGGGGAACTCGCCCGTCAGGTAGCTCGGGGGCTCGCCGGAGAGCGGGCCCAGGTACAGCACGCGGTCGGGGCCGTACCACGGGCTCCCGGACGACGCCGCCGGCTTGGCCTTCGCCGCCGTCTTGCGCATCGTCACGCGGGCCTCGCCGAACAGGGACGACGGCACGTTCACCGCCTTGCCGGCGAAGGCCGTGGAGGAGAGTGCCATGGTGCTGCTCGCCATTGCGCTGCTTTCTGCTTGCACTGGGTTGTTTATGCTGCAGAAGAGTGAGACGACTTGCGGATGGCTTGAGATGCTGTGGAGACGACGAAGGTATTTAAAGCGATGGAGGGAAACACCGCGGCGAGCAGTTCTATCTTGAATGATGTTGGCAAGAGTTGCTGAAAAATCTGTTGCTCGGATGCCATTGGTGCGTCCAGGATGCTGGAACACTTGGCGCGATGGGAGCCTCAGGGAGATGAGGCAGCTGTGGCTGAGGCTAGGAATCTCCGTGGAGAAAGGTGATTGGGCGCCCGGGATTTTGCGGTGGTTGTGGATTTTTCTTCTTTTTGTGAGCCACAGATGCAATGAAAAAGTAGCAGCAAGAAGTAACACCTCCTCTCCGGCACTCTCTTCTTGATATTTTTGCTACTCTGTGCTCGCTTGGAGTCATGTTTCACTTTGGGGAACGGTAAGAAAGCAAACTGTATTTTTGACGAAAGAGATTGTCTTAGGGGGTATTTTAAAATTCGAGTGTAAAGTTTTTACGAGTCATCAGATGTTGTATGCAATATTCAAAGAGTTTTTTATACTAATAAAAGAATAATTATATAACTCGTTTATAAACCACGAGACTAATTTATTAAGGCTAATGAATCCTTTATTGCTAAATGTTTATTTGGCGCAACATTGCTAAATCATGAATTAATTAGACTTAAAAGATTTACCTCGTAATTTATATACAATATGTGCAATTAGTTATTTTTTCATTTTTATTTAATAACAGAAACAAGTTAGCTGGTGGTCACTGCCGGCTGTAACAACATCTTTCTATGAAACTGACAATCGACAGTTAACGTGTCGCTGTTTACCTAACTTCTAGAAATTGTAACTTTCAGATATCAGTGTCTAGTCTAGGGCAGCTCTCAATCGATCCCACAGCAATCTGCAACCATGGGCTGGACGGATCGCAACCCAACCAAGTTTTGCAGGATGGGCTGTCAGCTCGAAACAAATCTTGGGCCAAGGAGAATCATACTACTCCTATGGTTGGGCTGTCAGCCTGACAATCGCAGTAATAATCATGGGCCCAACGAACCTTTCATGTTTGAGTAAGGCCCGCAATCCCTCCTGTAAATGAGGTGAGGCCACTAGTGCACCTGCAGGACGATGCAAACGCATCGGATCTCCGAGGCTCTCTCTATTTACGTTACGTGCAGCACGGGCGAACCGCATGGTATCTAGGCAAGGCACTACACGTAGAGTCACGTGATGGGCGCGTCGGGGCAGCAAACATCTCGGGGCTCTGATCGTCTCGTCCGTCGTCACAACTCAGAACCAGCTGCAGCGTTCCAAGCTCGGTCCATCACCACACGCAAGATCGGGCACCCAAATCACATGAAAACCCCGCGTTTTACCCATGGAACCACCGCGAAATCCAGCGACAGGCCTCGATCCACCACAGCACTCGGCAGATCCAAACGAATTCCAACGGAGCCAGAGAAGCGAGAGCGAGCGGGCAAGGCAAGCAAAGCAACTAGCACCGGCACCGAGCGCGCGCGACGGGAGCGTGCGGCCCCTCGTGGACCGTGGCCTCCCCGCGCACGGCCCGGGACGGACGGGGCGCGAGGCCCACGGGCTCCACGTGGCCGCCCACGGACTCCCACGCCCGCGATTTTTACTCGCAGCCGTTCTTTCGCTCTCTCTCTGCTGCCCCACGTCCGCATCACATCACACCTTGCCATCCTCCAGACTCCTCTGCGCTCCATCCCTGCACAGCTGCGCTCAACTTCTCCGAGACTCTAGACACGCACCGTCCTTGCCGCGAGCCAATCAATCAATCATTCATTCCGCGCGGCGAGAATGTCCATCTCGATGCGGCTCGCGATCCCGGCTACCGCCGCCGCCGCCGCGCCGACGACGACGCGGCTGAGGGTGCGAGCGGCAGCGGCGGGGGCGGACGGGGGCTCACTCCTCCCCGTCGCGCGCACCGCCGTGCGGGCGGAGACGCCCGCGCTCAGGTGAGGCCGAGGCCGTGGGGGCTCTGCCTCTGCGCCCTACAACTCTGGCCCGGAGCTCATCGTCTTTCGTTGGTGACGCGCATTTCTGTGCAGGGGATGCGCTTCGTTGCCACTGAAGTCGCTAGGCGCCGGCCAGCCGTGCCGCCACAGGGGGGCTGCCGCCGCCGTGTGTCACTCGTCGGCGCACCTCAGCGCCACCACCCTGCAGTGGATCTCCGCCGGAGCCAGCGCGTGAGTGGCCTCTGATCCTGACACCCAAAGCCAAAAGTCCCTTTCTTTGTTTCTTTCCACTGCCTTTTTTTTGTCCGCATTATTTTTTTAGAGTTTATTAAGGGCCAAAGCTCCGGTCTTCAATTTTGTCGGCATTATTATCCCACTCTCTCTCTCGTGATGGTTGCGAACGATCCACACGTTCAGAAACATGGGCTTTGTTTTCTTTTGCCATGCTTCTGTTGCTACTAGAATTGCCACGTAAACCAGTATGAGACTATATTGTTGTAATACACTCTGTTATTTGATAATTTATTTGAGTACAACTTTGGATACAAGTATTGGTTTGGTTGCCATATTTTTGGAAAAGGTCAATGTCAGAGAAGCGGTCGCCCTATGGAGGATCAGGCCTGAGCTATCTATTTGCAAGTGTTGTCATGTGGATAGCTGTAAACGCCTGTGACATGTGCCATGTTGTGAAATGTGTGTGATCTTGTTATTCATGTTGCAAGGGCAGGACATCAGGTGCTACATTAGCATATGCTGTCTCCACTCTAGCTGTAGCTAGTACTACGAACTCGTAGTGCTCTCACCCTGGTGAAAAACAAGTGCATTCTATTTATTATGCTATTCATGGTATCCATTTCCAGTATGGAAAGATATGAGTCCATTGTCTTAAAACATAATTCCATTTGAGCTTCCAAGTATTGATTGTCCTCTTAGAGTGACCTCATGCTTCTTCCAAGTACTAGACATGCTCATATTGTGAAGAGGATGAGCTGACATGTAAAAAATGGAGTTAGTCCTGATTCAGATCTTTGATGAGTTATCATATAGCTGTTCATGTCATTCATCCTGCCCTTCCCTAGCATGACACTGGACAGTCATTTTAAAAGAAGTGAATGGCCACATACACTTCGAAGCACCACTTCTTCCTAACCTTTTTAGGACTTCCAGGGAACACCTGGGATTGTGAAACACATAAATGTTAACTCTTTTTTATCTTTTGCAGAGTGCTATTACTTGCTAAAGGCACTGCCATACACAAATCTTTCCTTGTGCCTTTTTTTGCTCTTCAAGCACCTTCCAGCATAATCTCATGGATCAAGTAAGATACTGCTACTTGTGGAAATAATTGTTTGACCTGTTTTTTCTTATCTTACTTTGTCTGCAATACAATGTGGATGCTTCTTTTTTTTTTTGGTAAAAGTACTAAATTATGCATAATTGTTTTATGTTACCAACAACCATATCTAGGGGTGACTATGGTCAGTGGACTGCCTTTCTTGCTCTACTGGTGCGTCTATTCTTCTTCATTCCAGGTAGAGTAGCAAACATGGTTCATATAAGAGTATTTTTTTAGATTCTTTCCGTTTGCTAATAATCAAATTCATATTTGCTTTTGAGATAATTGAATGATACATTTTTTAAGGGAACAGAGTAGACCTTGTGGCCAACCAAAACAAATTTTTTTATTACTTTTTTTTTAAGTGTTCATTTGTATGATTCAAGAAAAAAGGAACCTGGAGAGTATAAAGTTAGAGTATCTATCCTAATCCTACTACAAACTTGAGGACATTTCATATCTTGGTAGCATTGATTCTGAACCGATTTATGTTTAGGTCTACCCAGTTGTTTATTATACCTAAAATCTGATTATTGTAGGTGAACTTGAGCTTCCACTGTCAACAATACTGCTTGTGAGCGTTGCTCCTTACCAAATGATGAATCTGAGGTATGGAAGATTTCAACGTTATGCATATCCTGATGAAGTTTTGTTTACGCAGTTTTTTATTAACTAAAATATATGAACATTTCGGTTAACCAAGTAGTAACCATTTTTCATTGTAGTACTGAACTGTATCTGTGTGAATAGCAGGAAGCACTTGTGTCTAGAATATATCCGATCAGTAATTGATACAGAACCAGTCCACAATTTTTTAAAGTTGACATCTTGATCAGGAGGCATACAGCATACCTTGAGCTCACATTTTCTTCTTTAAGGACCTTTAGCCCACATGACACTGAGATTCTCTCTCCTTTTTTTTTTTTTGGTGGGGGGGGGGGGGGGGGGCATATTCTGAAGTATTATCGTGCTGAATTTCAGATTATCAAGTTTCCCTTATGAAAGTTGCTTATTTTCCGTGAAATGGAAAAATAACTATTTTTGATCATGTGTACTGAATCCTCTGATTTCCAATTTATCGTTACAGGGGAACTCAAGGTGGTGCCGTACTGTCATTGGCCATAGCTGTGTATCTCGCCTTCCAGCACTTCACAAGGGTGGGCGGTCTAGGCAAAGCCTTCGAGCAGGGATCGATTATTGCGACCTTCGGCATCATCTGCATCATGATTGTTCCCTTGATGCTGCTATTCTGATTTGCATTAAGTTGGAAAGAGTTTCTTCTCATTATGTGCGTATAGGACAGATAAATTAAGCTTGTAATGCAACACCCTAGTTTTCTTTCTCAAAACGTATGCACTGATATCCTGATGCCCCCTGATCTTTGGTTTGGTAATGTTCGTTCAAAAGATTTTGTTACCATAGTGGCAGTGAGTGCTCTTGGATGGTTATTGAATTCTTTCCATGTTTATTCACTTGTTGATTCTTGCATCAGAAGTTCAATACCTGTTGGTTGTGTTCCAAAATCACCTTATTCACTTCCAAATTTCCGTTTTCCCTGTCCATTTTAAGATTCATGTGGACTTGACAACAAATTCTATTTTCGCATCGAGGGCACTTTGTTAAATGATCTCTTTCATCTTCCAATCAATGACCCACATTTGCACAAACAAATCTAGATGATGTAATCTTGCTATTGGATGGTCTTTTATTTGTAATAATAACGTTTCTCAAAATCTTCCCGTCCGCCATAGCTAAGCAAAGGGTTTTTTTGGATTTAAGGCCTGCTTGGTTGGTTACCCATTTTTCCCAACCAAAATCATGGCTTGCCAAAATCAGGTTTGCCAAAATCAAGACTGTCAAAATTAAGGTAAAAATCTTAGGTGTGCATTTAGTTGATTGCCAAAACTAAGGTTTGCCAAATTTTTTTTTCTATATAAACTTAAGAACTTTCGAGAGACTTGCTAAAATTTTGGCCATAAGAAATGGTTTGCCAATTCTTTGGCAATGGATCAATTGAGGACTACAAATTTTGGCATGTCATAGTTTTGGTTGGGCAAAAATTGGTAGCTAACCAAGCAGGCCCTTAAGCCATTACAATTAAAGTTTGGAGAACTGCCACTACAATTCATCTATTCTGAGATATGCCATTATAATTTTTCTCCTTCCTCAGCCTTGCCATTTTCTACGTATTTTGACCGTATACACGTACGCATCCTGTACATGGACCAAACACCAGTGCTGCTTTTCCCTTCCTCCCATCACTGACATATAAGCCCCACACGTCAGCTTCTTCCTCAAGCTCCCTCCACTCTTCCTCCATTCCCATCTGCCATTGCCATGAGGAACAAGCTGGCGAGGCATCACAGCTGCAGCCGCGTGGGCGCACAGGCAAGCAGCACCACGGCCACACGGGCGCGCGCGAATAGCAGCCGCCGCCGCCACGGCCACACGGGCGCACGTGCGAGCAGCCACCGTCGTCGCCGCTGAGGCCACGCTGGCGCGCAGCGACCAGCAGCTGCCGCAGCAGCAGCCACGAGGGCGCACAGGCGAGCAGCACCGCCGCCACCGCGGGCTTGCAGGCGAGCTATCGTCGCCGCGGCGGCCACGCGCCTGCGTGTGCGAGCAGCAGCCGCTGCCGATGGCACAGGGGCACGCAAGCGACGAGCAGTCGCTGCCGTAGCAGCCACAGGCGTGCGCGTGCGAGCATCGCCGCCACGGCCACGCTGGCACACAGCGAGATGTACACCGGCGAGATGCACAACCACCAGTGCAGCATCGCAGTTGCCAAGATGCGCACCGACGAGTTCGAGTCGTAGCTCTGGTACCATAGAGCTCGCCCGCGGGCCCACGTGGCCGAGCCGGCCACGGCTGGCCTCCCACCCGCGAGCACGCGGTAGCGGCGCCGCTGGTCGCGCTGCACGCCCGTGGCTCGGCGGCGGCAGCTCGCCCGCGGGCCCAAATGGCCGTGGCGGCTGGCCTCGCACCCGCGAGCACGCGGTGGCGGCGCCGCTGGTCGCGCTGCACGCCCGTGCCTCGGCGGCGGCAGCTCACCCCTCATGGCAGTGCAGATGGGGAGTGGTCCGAGTGGAAGACGTTGGGCGGGAGGTTGAAGAAGTCACTGACGTGTGGGGCCCACACGTTAGTGAGTGAATCAGCCGCTTTATTTGGTCGATACATGAGATGCATATGTATATATGGTCTGACAGTGAGCCAAGGACTCAAGAGACGTAGAGAATGGCAGGGTTCACGTACAAGAAGAATTGTAATGGCATATCTCACAATAGACGAATTGTTATGATATTTTTTCAAACTTGAAGAATTGTAATGGGCTCAATAAAAAAAACCCAAAGCAAAATGCCTACTCCATGAAACACCATGCCATGTCGAGAACACGAGGTACCAAACTAGACATCAAATTCTCTCTAAACACATAAAAACACACCGCAGTGTATAAGAAAGTGAATAGATATGCTTGACCGAAAAAAATAGAAAACTATGCCACAATCACCAATTACATGTTGCACAGTGTCTGCAGTTTGGTCTCTTAAGATTCCTTGCAGAGTTCATTATTTACTTTGGCTACCGAGGTCATGCAGGTAACCATCCGTCCTCCATCGTCCATGAACATCTGAGGGCGGAGGGCCCGACTCGAGCGAGGCCGCATGAATTCGCTACTCTTATGTCGCCGTTCGTGCAAATCCGATATGCAGCTGCGCCGGTGCCACGAGAACGGAGTGGTGCACACTGCGCTCCACTGTGCCAGGTTCATTCTAACGGAGCAGGCAGATCCTTAACGCATATACACGTCCGTGTGTATGGATACGCCCTGACAGTGGACCTATGCATATGAGAGACGTAAAAAGTGGTATAAAGGCGAGATAGAATTTTAATGATAATTTCTCTAAATAGGTAAGTTACAGCTGCGTATCTTTAAGTTCGAAACATTATACACGTCTGTCTACGTGGATACGCCCTATCAGTGGGCCTATGTATATGAGAGGCGTAAAAAATGTTATATAGATAACTAAATAGGTAAATTACAATGGCATATCTTTAAACTCGAAACATTATATATGTTCATGTGCATGGATGCACCCTGACAGTGAATCTATACGACTATACGAGAGACGTAAGAAATGATATAGATACAGGAGAGATAGAATTTTAATGATATTTCTCTAAATGGGTAAATTATAGTGGCGTATCTTTAACTCGAAACCTTGTAATGGCAGGATCAGATAACCCAAAAAAGAAAACATAGGACTCTGCAAACTTGACACTGACATGTGGGATCCGACAGGGACGCGTATATAAAAGTTCGTTTTTCATCCAAACCCTAAAGCCCCCTCCTCCCCCGTAATCCCACCACAGCCGCCGCGCCGCCGCCTGTAACCTCCGGATCCAATCCAGCATCGCCGCCGCAACCATGGGCTTCGACGTGGGCGTCGTCCCGTTCAACCCCGACGGCTGGGGCCCCCCTGACGTCCCGGCGATCCCGCAGTCCCTGGGCGGCGGCGCCTCCATCCCCTTCGCGCCCTTCTCCCGCTCCGACAAGCTGGGCCGCATCGCCGACTGGACGCGCAACCCCGCCGGCCCCGCTGCCTTTGCCGCGGCGTCTCGTGACTCCGTCTTCGACTTCACCTCCGCCGACGACTCGCTGCTCGCCGGGGCCGAGGACTCCTCGTTCCGCCTCGTCGACGCCAAGCCGCCGCCGCGGCCGCAACGGTTCGGCCCCAAGTGGCGCTTCAACCAGCGCCAGGTGCTCCCGCAGCGCCAAGACGAGGAGGTGGAGGCGCGCCGCCGCTTGGCCGAGAAGGAGCGCGCACGCCGCGACCGCCACTTCCAGAACAACCGCTCACACCACCACCCCAACTTCCGGTTCAACCAGCCCTCGTCGTCGGCCAAGCCCTCCGTCGACATCCAGCCGGACTGGACCATGCGCGAGCAGATCCCCTTTGCCAACTTCACCAAGCTCTCCTTCTCCGTCGCCGATCAGCCCGAGGATCTCCTCTTATGCGGCGCCGTCGAGTTCTACGATCGGGCCTATGACCGTGTCAACCCCAAGGCCGCGCGCCGTCTCGAGCGCTTCAAGTCCCGCAACTTCTTCAAGGTCACCACCACCGATGACCCTGTCATCCGCCGGCTCGCTGAGGAGGACAAAGCCACGGTGTTCAGCGACGGATGCCATCCTCGCCGCTCTCATGTGCACGCCCCGCAGCATCCAATCGTGGGACATGGTCGTCCAGCGCGTGGGCAACAAGCTGTTCCTTGACAAGCGTGATGGCTCCCAGCTCGACCTGCTCACTGTCAATGAGACTGCGCAGGAGCAGCTTCCTGAGAACAAGGATGACATCAACTCAGCGCACTCGCTCGCTGTTGAGGCTACCTACATCAACCAAAACTTCTCACAGCAGGTGCTTCATCGCAATGGTGAGAAGGTTACCTTTGATGAGCCCAACCCATTTGCTTCTGAGGGCGAGGAGGCAGCATCTGTTGGTTACCGCTACCGCCGCTGGAAGCTGAATGATGATATCAGTCTTGTTGCTCGCTGCGAGGTGCATGCTGTCAATGTTGATCCAAGTGGTGGTCGCCAGTTTATTACCCTCAATGCCCTAAACGAGTTTGATCCAAAGATTACTGGTGTTGACTGGAGGCAGAAGCTTGAGACCCAGCGTGGAGCTGTCCTTGCTACAGAGCTCAAGAACAATGCGAACAAACTTGCTCGCTGGACTGCCCAGGCTTTGCTTGCTGGTGCTGACATGATGAAGTTGGGCTATGTGTCACGTGTGAACCCCCGTGATCACTACAACCATTCTGTGCTCACTGTGATGGGATACAAGCCAAGGGATTTTGCCGCACAGATCAACCTCAACACTGCAAACATGTGGGGAATCGTCAAGTCAATTGTGGACATCTGCATGAAATTTGAAGAGGGCAAGTATGTGTTTGTGAAAGATCCAGCAAAGCCACAGGTGAGGATCTATGAGGTGCCATCTGATGCGTTTGAGAATGATTATGTTGAGGAGCCACTTCCAGAGGAGGAGCAGGTTCGCCCACTTGGAGAAGTTGACGCCACTGCAGAGGAAATGGATGCAGTTGCTGAGGCCGAGGCCAACAATGCATCTTCTGCTAATGGTGTTGAGGGTGAGAAGAGCGCAGATGCAACTGTTGCTTGAAGGGAATAGAGGGGGTTTTTTGCCCTTTGCAAGAAAATTCCTTCTTTTTGGATAATTATCTGCTTCATCGAAGACTTAACTTCCAGTATTGATACAGTTTTGGTTAATGAGTAAACTGTCACATTCGTTTTTTTCTTTCATGCTTAGACATGCAAGGTTTTTTAGCACCCCGGATTTGGAATTTGGTACTATACTGGTAGTTTAATCATTTCTGCTACAATGTTTCTGTGTATGAACTATTGAATCTGTGTCAGTGTCTTTTTTGTTAAGCCTTGTCAACAGATGCATCATTGAATGAAGCGTGTAATTGTTAGTTGTTTGCACTTGAGCACCAGTGGCCAGTGGGTTTGTTTGTGTTGCTACTGGTGCATTATATAATTGATGATGATGAAATGATATAGGAGGTCAAAGAGATTGATAGTCATGCTCCTGTGTGTGGTTGCATTTTCTACAACTTTAAGAAGCCACACCGGATTTTGCAACTGTTTGACAAAGCCTGCTACCTTAGATGTGCATGTGAAATCCAGTTTTATGCCCCTCAAAAAAAAAAAAATCCAGTTATATGGATTCCAAGTCTCCATTGTAATTTTCCTCATGCTGTGACCTGGCTGCAACCGCGAGTGCAAGTTTGTTTTCGTACTGAATGTTCCTTAATTCATGCTGCATTGAGCTTATATATAAGAATTGCTCTTTAGTCTTTGCAACCACTGGTGAGGAGATATGATTTCCGATGATCCTGTTGAACTTCCTCCTAGCTAGTTGGGTCTATCTTTATTTGTTCTTCCCTAGTTACCAGCGTATTTAAGTGCCTTGTCTAGTACACCTTGACCATTCTTCTTTTATAGACGCAAATGTTACTATTTGGAAAGGATGTTGTCTAAAAAATATCAAAATACAGTACAAATGTGGTTGGCAAAGGCACTTTGAGCTTGTGACATTCACAGAAACATAGATACAGGTTTAAGCATTGAGCGGTTATTATAACGATTCTCTTCAATTCTGCGACGTGTTATGTACTTTGTACATCCAACAACTCTGCTACTGTATAGAGACATGCCTTTTTCTTTTAATAACAATATAGAGACATGCTTGAACTGCTAGTGGAGTATTGCACTTAACTTTCTGAAGTCTTATGATCAAAGTCACTGAATTGCACTGCAATTCTATACTGATTTCAGTTTCGGCACATTCTGTTGGCTTCGGTGATTTTTTCTGCTTGTGCTTGCCGGTTTTTTAATCCCTTGCAAATTTAGTCGGAACATTTTTTTTTAAAAAAAAACTTTGTTGATTCTCACAAAGCATATACAAATTTTCTTTTGTTCTAAACTTGCAAAGTATATGCAAGTTTTCTTTTGTTGTAAACAATTGCATGAGACGAAAATGCGATGCAAACATAACATCATTGAAAGTCTGCAACTCTCTGAAGTTGAGAATCACTCTCGCTATGGAGCAAAGCTCTGTAACTCGTTTGTTGTGAAGCTGTTCTACACTGCCGTTGATTATTCAGTGGCAGCAGCTAGCGTTCACAAAAGCGGCATCGCACCTCCAGATTCTTTCTTTCTTCCTCCCTTTTTTTTTCTGGTGGGGAGTTCTCCAGATGTTCAGTACTCCAATGTTCAGTACACCTAAGCGGCTTACTCAAATGTCTACCCTATTTTGTTTTTTTTTTTCCTTCTTTCGTAGACATCAATCATGGTTCTTTTTTTTTCATGGTTAATATTGTTCAGTGTTTTATACAAATAGCAAAAATAAACTTTTCCGATGTTCAAAAGTTTGACTAACTTTATAGAAAAGAGTAACTGACATCTGTAACACAAAAATTAGTAAATTAATTATGAATATATTTATGGTATATGTAATGATAATATTTTGATGTCAAATTTTAACATATTTTTCTAAAAATTTGACCAAAGTTTAAAAGTTTAAATTAAGACAACTCTAGGGTTCTACAGAGAGCGAGTATTTTCCTAGAACCTGAATGAAAACGCAGCAACAGTTCCCTTTCCTTCCCCCCTGAGAGCAAACCATCCGTGGGCTGCAGCCTGCAGCCCGCAAACTAGCAGCCCATCCGGCTGGTGGAGTCTGCCCATCCAGGAAAAAAAAAAGAAGAGCAGCCAGCCACGTATTGCATTTGCACCTCCGTTATGTATGTTATGCATCTGCTCTCGCCTCGAGTCCTTTCTTGCTATTTACGTCGTGAGGATGACGGTGATTCAGATTCGTATGGAGCCCGGTAGAAACCGCGAGGGACGCAACGCAATCATCAGCCATCCCAGTCCGAGCCTGGCAATTTCCTTCCCTCTCACTTTCTCTCGTCGGAATGTTCTGTGGGCTTCTGGCGAGCCCCGGCCGTACGTTTAACTCATCATCATATTATATATACCAGCCACACCAAATTAGAAGAAGAAGAAGGAGGAGCGAAAACCAAGCATCGTGTGCCGTCGCAGTCGCCGTCGGCGAATGAACGCATCATGAGGCGTCTCAGCCGTCGCGGCTCATCGGCATATCGTCGTCAGTAATTATGGAAATCGATTGCCGTCGTCGTAGCTCCCACTGTTGGTGCGGCCCGGACGAGGCGAGCCGTCACCCATCCATGTGTATGCCGTGGCCGGCCGGCTCACCCGATACACACATGCTCGATGACATGACATGTACGGCACGGCCACCCAGTTCATTTTTGGTCGAGCTTTGACTGACTGATAGGTACAGTACGCGATCGCTGGTGTTAATCCCTGGGACTGGCAGGAGGCGCCGCCCCTGGTAAATAAACCGACAACCAGAAGAGCTGGAGCTGATGGATGGACGGAGCCAAGCAAACGCACTTTGCCTCGTCGTGAAGTGACTGACAGACCCGTTTTGGTGCCTGCCGGAGCAGAGCTTGGCGATGGCGACGGGCGGTGCCTTGCGCGCGGTGCACGGTCCACCATCTCTCTCTCTCTCTCTCTCTCTCTCTCTCAGAGGAAAAAGGCAAGAGCACCGAAGCAGCGGCTCCTGTTGTTCCCTCTCGCCTCCTCTCGGACTTGGAAAGCAGCAGCAGCGACGGAGGTGAGAGGCAGCAGCCGTGGGGCGTGGAATGCTGGGCCCCGGTCCCAGGTCCCGACAATTCACACGCTGCTGCTACAGTACAGCTGCAGCTGCTTCGTCCCGTCCGTCCCTTCCTCCTCCATGGCCGGCCCCACTGCCGGTGCGCCAAGCCAAACGCGCCCGGCCCCGTTCGTGCCCACGCGCACGGCGCACCGCACACGTCCGCGTCGAAACATTATTAAAAAATTTAGCAATAATCCAGCAGGCACCAGGGGCCGAGAGCGACCTGCGCTGCGCGCGAAAGGCGGAGCGTCACCGCACCGATCAGCAAGAAGCGCGGCGGCGGCAGTCCCCGGCCGTGCCCGTGGTTTGAGGCGCTGCTAGCAGCTGGGTCGGGATCGGCCACGGGCCACGGCCGTCGCGCTCGAGGTCTCGTGCCGGATGCTACAGCGCTAGCATGGGCCTCGCTTGTCCCCCGACTCGTTCGGGCAGGGGCAGGGGCAGGCGTCGCCGTCGCTGGCCCGCGAGCACGTGCACCAAAGCCTCCACCCGCTTTTGCGTTTGCGTCCGTCACTCGGTTCGTGTGCGTGTGCACTGTGTAGTGCAGCACACTAGCCAGCCACCTGCACCGCACGCAGTGACGCACAGAAGACAGAGCGGTCCGTCCGATCCAGCGGCCATGCCCGCAAAGATTTTTTTTCCTCAGATATTTTGGTCTTCCACGTAGCATGCGTATTGGTAGTTGCGTTGTGCAATAACAACAATACTTAAATCGCTGATAGGGAAGCCGGGCGAGAGTGCCTGCAGCTGCACGGGCCAGTGCATGGCTCACTCGTGCACCTCGTTTGCATGCCCTACTTCCCGAATGCATTTTTTAGAGTGTGGTCAAAACTAGAATAGCCTGACGGGCCCAATTGGTCACACGGTCCCAGCCAACCCACGTGTCTCCAGTAATTTCTTGCTCCTCCTGGTGCAGAAAACGCGCATGTGTGTTCCGTGCTCCTTCAATCATCCAGGCCTAGTCTCCACACCACACACATGCCGCCGATACAGCAGAGGCAGTGCACCGCCGCAGGTCCGCAGCGGCACGCGGTCTGACGGATCGCAATGCGTTGGGGGCAGGCAGACACACGCCGAGCGCGACGGACTGACGGAGACCGCGTGCGCAGCCTGCCTGCCGCCCACCGAGATAGCAAGTATTTCTGCCCGCCCATCCATGGTCCACCATTCATCTCATCTCGCTTCCGGGCTCCGGCTCCGGCCGCACATGGCTGGCGAGAATTAAGAGATGAGATCCCGACGGATTTTCGGCATGTGCGTGCCCGTCGGTCGATCACCCACTGGGCACTGCATCAAGCTTCGTTTCACGCGCGTACTCGCCCACTGCCCGCTCGTCAGTCGTCGTCACGGTCACGGGGGCAACCGCAGCTAGCTGTGCCTGTGCGTGTTCCATGCCGCGCTCATATTTTAATCACCACTAGTGTCTAGTGCTGTGCCTGTGCCGCCGCAACCGCCGAGGCAGCAGATCCCGATCGGGACGACGGGACCCGCGGCGAGATCTCGATCCTTTGCTTTCGTTCGTTCGCGCGCGCCTCAACGTCGCCGTGTCCATGGACATGGAGGAAAGAAAGGTGGTGAGTGCTGACTCACTAGCAGTAGTAGCAAGACTGCGGGAGTGATTCGTAGTGGTGCCACGCCGCCCGGGTAACCTGGACCAACACGCTGGGGCCGGGTTTAATTTGTACTGTATGTGCTCCTACGTTGACCCTCCAGTATATATAGTACTCCTATTTGCTACCTTGGCGTGTGAAGACACGCAACGCTTATTTCAGGAACTCTTTGTTGATGCTTGCATGCTTCCCACATGCTCATTTTAATACTCCTTTTTGTATGGATGTTTTCAAAAGAAAAGGCTTGTTTTGTTCACACGTATATATATCACTAATGCTGTAGCGTGATTGCAATTGATTTTTTTTATAACGTCACGGTGGCATTTCCATCTAGCATTGCGCCTGGATTTTTATTTTTTTTTTAAGTTGCTGGAATTTGATCCTCCCAGGCCACTGGTTCGTTTGGACTCGCATGGAGCCATTCTTGCATCGTTCCAAGGCGAGCCATAAGCTACGTTGCGCAAGGCTTCCCTATATATACACCCACAAAATTAAAAACCTGTCCCTACTCAACTTGATAAGTTGACTTATTTCTCACAATTCTTCTGGTTAAATCGAATGGATATAGCAGATGGTCCAACTACGTAACTTCTTCTTTTTCATCACTTCCATGGCCGTGCCCCGTGGCCACGGCAATTCGCCTCTGACCATCAAATTAAATGTGAATAACCCGTCCTCCTCTCTTTGAAATATTCCCTATGCGAAGAAAGATAATTTATCTATCTATCGGTATACGCCCCTCAAAATAAGTATCCAAATCATTCCGTCCTATTAGCATATGGCAATTTCAAAACATACGATTGAAGCACCCCACCTAATCTACCGGCCAAGTAAAAAAAAAAAGGGAAAAAAATAACCTCCTCCAATCATGAATATAATAAGTCCGTTTTACCTTTCCCGGGTTGCGTCAATCAAATATAACTATGGTATCTCCGGTGTATCTTCCTCGTTCCTCGTTATTTATATCCACCTCTAATTTAAAATACAATACGGATCAGTACGTCTGTGGCACATCTTAACTTTTAACAATTATTTATGATGGATTCGTGAACATGATCTTTGTACACATTTGTGCCCTCTACCCTCTCACCTTGATTTTCTTGTGTCCAAGTGGTGAAGTTGACATGGACAGATTTGCTTACTGTACCGGGGGATCAAATTAAGCAGCGGATTCTCCCTTCGTCTCTTCGATCGTCACCTTTCACCGAACGTCGTCACGTCAAGAAAGAAAGAGGCCGGTCGAGGTAATAATAAAAAAATAGGCATGCAGCAACAAACACGCCCTAGCACGCAATGCAAGGTTGCAATTTGCATTGCATTAAAAAATGATTGCAATTTGCATACTCTCTCAAAACCGACAAGTGAAGGACGCGATAAAACTATGTTATCCTCTCCACAGACAAGCGCTCAGCCCAAGCTCGTTCGGAGGAACTCAGCACCGACTCTGAGCAAGGTTAATAATAATACAAGGTTAACAATAATACAACCAGTTTACTGGCTATAAAGTTTCTAGCAATTTTTTTAGTCCACTCATATAATAATTAGTTTTTTTTACAGTTAATGCATGATGACTTATTTGTCTCTCCTACAAAAATTTCTTGGTTTCTGTGCTTAAACTGACTGTAAGATTATAACCCACTTCTTTTTTTTTTAATAACCCGATTTTTCTCTCTTATATCTTTTTTCCTCCAGCCTCAGCATTTATTGCCTTTTATTATACTAGCTCGTTCAGCTCCTTGTCCATGCAACCCCACGAGACAAAAACAACCACCACCGGGAGCAAAACATCACAGAATCCGATGCATGAGATGCCTGCGCCCTTGAAATATTTTGTTAAATTAAATAAAAGCAACAAGCAGGCTGCTAGCGTGCTGTTGCTTAAACAATCGAGCAAAGCGCTGCATGTGTGTACTGCCACACACAAAAAAAAAAAGGCGCAAAAAAGATCGGTTGGGGCATCGAGCTCGTGCTACAGCGCCAACGGAACGCGCCACCTACTCCACTCCACTCCACCATCGGCAGCGGAGGGGCCTGTCGTACAGCGGCCGATGGTACTTGCAGTGGGCTGGGTCCCCGGCCACATTCATCATTCAGCTAAACTGTCCCCGTAAGGAGATTCTAGACCACACATATGATATGCGGAATCGTGATTACTACTAGTATTTGTTTTGGTTGAGTGACGAGTCAGATCCAAGAATCGAGGCTACGAGTACCAAGCATATTCCATGCCAACCTCGGTGATGCAAATTGCAGAGGGCCAGAGGCCCTCAAGTCAAGCTTGCCAAAGACTGAACTAAAGTTCCTGTAGTAATATAGAGATAAAATTCCCTACTACCACTATAGTAGTCCTACTGTGACTTGGTCACCTGGTACACAATTCCAAGTAGGAGCAGGCCTCTTTAGTTTTTACCGTAAATACTTTACACCATCCCGTTTGAAACATATGTATATAGTATTAAACATAAAAAATAACTAATTATACAAATTGTATATAAATTATGAGACAAATCTTTTAAATCTAATTAGTCCATAATTTAATAATGTTGTACAATAGTAAATATTTACTAATAACAAATTAATTAGACTTAATAAATTCGTCTCGCGGTTTACAAGTGAGTTATGTAATTAATTTTTATTAATATAAAAAATACTTACTAATATCATATGAAATATTTATGTGACATGAAAAAACTTTACACCTAAATTTAAACACCCCCTAAATCTCTTGTCACAAATGGAAGCAAGCGTTCTGCACTTTTGCTTCCTCTTTGTCGCCGGTTTGTTTGTTTTTGTCCGGAATTACAAAATTATAGGATATTGTTTCCATTTTCTGGCGGCGAAGATATTACTACTACCCCCGATCCACGTGGAAAAGCAAAAAATTATCCACTACCACTTATAGCAGGTTAAAGTTAAAACCCAGCACGCAAGACAAAAAAAGAGAAGAAAAAAAAAACCCACGTGAATAACACAGCCACGTCAAGACCAGCGCGGTATCAGACGCGGATGACGAAACTGCCCCTACGCCTTCCCCGAGACAACGACGCGTGCCGTCGCCGCAGTTCAGCCGTCGCCGTCGCCGTCGCCGTCGCAGAGGGGTAGGACCGTCCACCCGCACCTCCCTCGTCTTGTTTACACACCACCACCCACCCCGAGCTCATATAACCCAAGGGGGCCGCCACTTCTGCTCCTCCGTCGTCCACTCCTCTCCCCTGCTTGTCGTCCTTCCTTGCCTGCGGATTGGGGCGGCAAGGCAGCCAGCGGGGGCTCTCTCTCTCGCTTCTCTCGCGAGGTCTCCACGGCTGCTGCGGCTTGACGATGCCGGAGGCAAATGCCGGATGCGCTGGCGCAGGCGGAGCAGAGGAAGAAGGTGGGGGAGCTCGGTTCCAGAGTGAAAAAAACAAAGATTGCTTCTTTTCTCTGCTTTGTTGGTGTCATGGACGACCTACCTACCTGTGAAGGAGGAGACCTGTGGGGATTAGCGGGCGCTCGTGTGGGACGACTGGATAAGGATGCGGGCATGCGGCCTCTGCGTTTCTCTGGATTTTGGCACGGCAGGAGCTGCTGCTGGATTTGGGGGGATTTGGATTTCTTGCGGTTTTGATCCGGAGTTGCTTGTTCCCTGCGCGAGAGAATATGCCTCTTTTCTGGAATGGGATTTACCATACTGATTTCTTGCCTTCTTAGGAGATCCCGTCTTATCCGAATTATTCGAGTTATTAGTCTTCCAGAGTCCCTCCTCCTTGGTGGTGGGCCCGTTTGGTAGAGCTCCGCTCTCGGATTCTTTAGCTCTGTCCTTCGATTCTCTGGCGAAGTGGTTTCATTAGATTTTTAGGAGGGAGCAGGGTGAGGATCAGTAGAGAATGATTCTGAGCTGATTCCCACTAAAATATAATAGGGAGTGGAAGAGAATCCGGGGAAGCAGACCTTTTCGGCTTTCACCTCTAAATGGAGGAGTGATTTTCTGTTGATGCCCACCTGAATCAGCTTGCTGGTAACGGGGCCAAATCTGCGAGAAATCCACTCCCTCTTTAAAGCTAGGTTTTCAGTTCAAATCCCCCAAAATCTGGCTCTTTTTTCACTCCATCGTTATATAAGCGGGAGCGGTGTAGGAGTACCACGCAAGGCAAGACGGGTGGTCGAGGAGTCGTCTTGGTAAACGCGGGTATTGGATACGGGTGACTTGGTATGTTTATCCTAATCCAAGTCGCCGTATTTCCTTTCGTTTTGTGGACAGAGATGGCTTAGCTAATGTAAATATTCCCTGCCCACTTGGGAGGTATATTTACCGTCTGCTACTATGTTTATTTTAAGCTGAAGCGCTGCCTGTACAGAGGTGATCATTAGCGTTGATAAGGGTTTGAGAGATCAGGAGTTCTTTGGCCGGTGGCAAAGGCCAGTCTGGGGCTGGGTCAGAGAGGGGTAGATGCTGCAGAGCTTTTGCGTTTGAGTTGTTTGGATTACTTGCCGTCAGTTTGTGGGTAAGTAGAAACCAGGTTCAGATTCTACTGTCCCATTGGTTTATCTAGTAATAAGAATGCTTCTCTTGGTGCATGCCAGAAGTGGTTGCCTCTTGCTATATGTGGAAGAGTCGGTTTAGATGTTCCTGTCCTGTTAGGGATCTCACCTCTGTATACTTTGCTGCGCTGATTGTTCGATTTTGGTGGTTCAGCTTTTTAACAGTTGAAAAGCATGCAATTCTGCTGAATTTCTTGGCGTTTTCCAAGTCATATGTCATTGCTTACGTTCTCCAATTGGTGACTTGAATATAAGTCTCAGAAAAAAAAGGCTATTCACTAGCTGTACAACAATCTTAACGTTTTCCTCTTTAAAAACTTACAGAATTCACCAGAGATGGAATTCTTCAGCGAATATGGCGATGCCAACAGATACAAAATTCAGGAAATCATTGGCAAAGGAAGTTACGGGGTTGTTTGTTCAGCTATTGACCAACATACCGGTGACAAGGTAGCAATCAAGAAGATACAGAATATCTTTGAGCATCTGTCCGACGCCGCTAGGATCCTCCGTGAGATCAAGCTTCTCCGGCTGCTAAGGCATCCTGACATTGTTGAGATCAAACATGTCATGTTACCTCCATCGAGGAGGGACTATAAAGATATTTATGTTGTATTTGAACTGATGGATACCGACCTTCACCAAGTTATTAAGGCTAACGATGACTTGACAAAGGAACACCACCAGTTCTTTCTCTATCAGATGCTGCGTGCGTTGAAATATATTCATACTGGTATGCACCTTTAAAGATTCCTTATTTCATCCTGAAAGGTCTTCTGACCAGCATTCATAGTGTGATGTGCTGCTTTTCTGTTTGCATTTAGGAGTATGAACGGTTCTGACTAGCATTTGTACACAAATTCAACTTTAGTGCTAATCAGTTATAAGGACTTACCTTAATGTGTGTATTGTATTCTCAATAATTTCTTTGCTTTCTCAAGTTAGCTTGGGGTTCTAATTATTTAGTGTTCCTTTCTTTATGTTGAAAAGAAAAGAAAATGAAATTTATTGACATTCTCTGTGGTTAGATGGAAGTGTAAATGTCTATACTTTTGATTTCAACATTTACCTTAGGAAATTACTTTTGTGTTATCTGAGTGGTTTCATCAAGTCTGTCTTTATTTCTTAATGATAATTTCCATGCACACACATTAAGATGTTTTGGTTTCTTTTGTGTAAATCCTTATTTAAATTCTAGGTGATCGAAATATGGTGCTGATTTCACATATAATATGTCATATGCATTTAGTTTATATCTATTATAGAGACTTTGAGCTATGCTCTGACTGGCCTATTTTCTGCAGCTAATGTTTATCATCGCGATTTAAAGCCAAAAAATATATTAGCAAATGCTAACTGCAAACTCAAGATATGTGATTTTGGGCTAGCAAGGGTTGCATTTAACGACTCTCCGACCACAGTTTTCTGGACGGTATGTTAATTTTTACAGTGCTACTATAGTCAGTCAATTGACAGTATCGCATTTTATCAAAACCTTCTGAGTTATGAACAATGTTGAGTCCTGCTTTGAACTTAAGCCTCAATTTCTGCCCAAAAATGATTGCAGGACTATGTTGCTACTAGATGGTACAGGGCTCCTGAGCTGTGTGGATCTTTCTTTAGTAAGGTAATTTTCTCAGTACTACTATTTTGTTGTCTTATCGGTACTTAGATTGAAATGCCTATGTACTAAGTTGATTCTCCTGTGCAGTATTCACCGGCTATTGATATGTGGAGCATTGGCTGCATTTTTGCGGAGATTTTGACTGGGAAGCCTTTATTCCCTGGTAAAAATGTGGTTCACCAGTTGGATTTGATGACTGATCTCCTGGGTACACCATCAGCCGATACTATTTCACAGGTATGATTTATTATTTACTGTAATATTGAAACATGTTCAATATCAAGCATAAATTATTGCTAAATCTCAAATGTCTTTGTTCCTTGTCTACAGATTCGGAATGAGAAAGCAAGGAGGTATCTGAGCAGCATGAGGAGGAAACAGCCAATACCCTTTTCAGAGAAGTTCCCCAATGCAGATCCTTCGGCGCTCAAGCTCTTACAAAGGCTTCTAGCATTTGATCCTAAGGATCGACCAACGGCTGAAGAGGTAGGTTTGTCGTAATGAAACATAGATTTTATGTTTGCGCTGCTATTATTTGTGTTACTTTGTTGAATTATGTTCTAACAAAAGTAATTGTGCTGTATGCATGACCAGGCGTTGGCTGATCCCTATTTTAAAGGCATTGCAAAAGTGGAGAGGGAACCATCCTGTCAGCCAATTTCGAAAATGGAATTTGAGTTTGAACAAAAGTTTACCAAAGATGATGTTAAGGAACTTATATTCCAGGAGATACTGCAGTACCATCCTCAGCTTCTGAAGGATTACAAGAATGGCTCTGAAAAAACAAGCTTTCTGTATCCCAGGTTCTTACCTTGACTATATGTTTTGTTTATTTGCCCTCTTGTTATTTTGTTTCAATGCGGTAATATTCATGACATACATCCTTAATAGTTCTTGAATATTTTTATTTTGCAGCGCTGTTGATAGGTTCCATAGACAATTTGCGAGCTTAGAAGAAAATGGAGAGAGGAATGCCACGCTTGACAGGAAACATGTTTCTCTCCCAAGGTAACATAATCTTCTTTTCCTCAATGATTTGAGCTGCCGTTTATTGGTTGCTAAAATTGATTAACCAAGCTAATGTATTAGTTATTCAATAGAATTTGTCAACTAGATATAGGATAGTCGATAGTGTAATGCTTGTGTTTCCTGAAAGATTTATCCCAAGAGATCTTAAACCCTATCAGATGATGGGTTGGCCTGTGGTGTCACAGAAAATTCGCTCAAGCTTACTGCTGACCTTGATTTGCTGCTTGCAGGACAACAACCGTTCACTCCACTCCAATTCCTGCAAAGGAAGGCCCAGCAGCAACCTCCCAGGTTGCTCAAAGGATTCCAGCAGGTAACCGTTTGCATTTCCTTATTTATGGCTACCCGTCAGTCTGTTTTTCAGTCACTCCTGAGTCCTGACTCCCATTTTTTCTGACATGCTTCATCTCTTCCAAAATTGCAGCTAGACCAGGAAGAGTGGTAGGCCCAGTATTACCATTCGAGAGTGTAAGCGTCACCGATCAACACATTGCACGACGGGTGGCAAGGAATCAAGCTGTTCCTCCAGCAACCAACACCTCGTCAGTCTACTGCTACCACCTGAAGTCGGACAGTTCCGACAGGCAGGGGCATCAACTAGAGCGTGAGAAAGACCGGAGGCAGTATAGGCCAGGGCAGCATCTCATGGATGCCAAGGTAGCACCTGAGATGGCCCGGGACATACGCCCGTCACAGTACTATGTCTCAAGGGGCATGCCCAAAGCTGATCTAACAGACAGGGCCGCCCTCCACAGGAGCACGCTGCACGGCGTTGCTCCCTTCAATGGCATTGCAGCGGTCGCCGGTGGGTACAGCCAGGCCGGTGTTCTTCACTATGGAGTTACAAGTTTGTACTAAGAGCAATGCCCCTGGGGAGGGTAATAAGATGGGGAATCGGAGTGCAGCTCGCCAGCTCCAGCTGCCCCTTCCTTATGCCTGGAAATTCGGAGCACGCGCATACCTGACCAACGATGCAGGTGTCCGGAAAGGATTTTCAGGCTGGGAAATGGCTATGGTCGCCTTCATTGCTCCTGTTTGATCAGCAATGGTGATGTCTCGGGCCAACCTTGTGATCTCTTCCTTATGCTGCAATAAGCGAAGAGCAGGGCTGTCGACAGTTCTAATTGGTCAACTGCCTGCCCCTTTTGAAGAAGGGGGAAGATTATCCATCTGAAGAAAAGGCTTGGGGAAATTTGTGGATAGGTGTACAGTGCAACACTTAATTTGTATTTAACCAATTGAAATGTCCCGTTCCAGTTATAAACATTTAAATCATACAATGATGTTTATAGGTGGAATTTTCCAAACTGCTGTTACACATATCTCCATCAAAGATGGCTATTGTGTTGGGGAAAAATATAGCCTAGGTTGACGAAGCAACTCAAAGACATGAAGGACGGGGAAGACGATAGTAGACGAAGTAAGATTTTCATGATAGGAAGGAACCTATAGGTGGAATTTTTCCAAGCTGCTGTTACACATATCTCCATCATAGATGGCCATTGTGCAGGGGGGAAATATCGAGCCTAGGTTGACGAAGCAACCCAAAGACATGAATTTTGGGGGAAAAAAATAGACGATAGTAAACAAAGTAAGATTTGAATTCATGATAGAAAGGAACCTAAAGGTGGAAAATTTTCCAAACTGCTGTTACACGTATCCCCAGCAAAGATGGCCATTGTGCAGGGGAAAAATATCGAGCCTAGGTTGACGAAGCAACTCAAAGACATGAATTTTGGTTAAAGATTTGAATTCATGATAGAAAGGAACTTATACACTCGTTTGTCTGGAAAGAAGTGTTGATTTTGGTGGATGAAAATAAGCTAAATTTTTGACAAGCGAGCAATGAAACTAAGAACACGATGAGGCTTCAGCAGGCTCTTGCTTTTTCTTCTCATCGCCTTCACTCTGATGTCACTGTTGGATTCCCCAACCTCTGCCTCCTCAACATTCAGCCCATCAACTGGCTCCTGTTTTTCTGCTTCCCTCTTGGCTCTTGCGACCCAGCACTGCCTCAAGGTTTGCCCTGCAGCCGCTTCTTCCTTAGCCTTTGCCTCAGCCTTCTTCCTCTCCTCTTCTTCTTTAGCAAGAGCCTCTGTAGCTCTGCTCTAGCTCTCTCTTCAGCTGCACGTGCAGCCGCCTCTGCTTTCTCCCTCTCAACATCTTCATAAAACTTTGTCATTTCCCCATTTCGTCTCTCTCCAGTCGACATAAATTCACCGGGGTCCCCAAAGTTGTCACACCTGTGTCAAATAGGTCCCGAAAGTTGAAAATTGCACATTTAGCTCCCCAAAGTTGTCACTCTAGTGTCAAATAGGATCCCCAAAGTTGTCACTCTGTGTCAAATAGGTCCCCAAAGTTAAAAACTGCACATTTAGCTCCCCAAAATTGTCACTCTGTGTCAAATAGGTCCTCCAAAGTTGTCACTCTATGTCAAATAGTGTCCTTTTTTAATAGATATTTTAAGTATTTTTATTCTATTAAAAATGATTAAAAATAAAAATAATCCCTAAAGTTGGCGCGACCAAAAGAGTTAGGTCTATAAAACCTTTTTTTTAGCTCCGGTTATTTTAAAAATAATCCTTAAAGATTTTGTAGACCTAACTCTTTTGGTTGCGCCAACTTTAGGGATTATTTTTATTTTTAATAGCATAAAAATACCTAAAAATATCTATTGAAAAAGGATCTATTTGACATAGAGTGACAACTTTGGGGACCTATTTGACACAGAGTGATAACTTTGGAGGAGCTAAATGTGCAGTTTTTAACTTTGAGGACCTATTTAACACAGTGTGACAACTTTGGGGACCTATTTGACACAGAGTGACAACTTTTAGGGAGCTAAATGTGCAGTTTTCAACTTTGAGGACCTATTTAACACAGAGTGACAACTTTAGTGGATCCCCCGTGAATTTATCTCCTCTCCGTCCAATGCCTCCTCCAGAAGTGCTTTCATTTCATCACTAAAGACGAGACTTTCGTCCAAGAGAATACATTTGGGTATCTTAATCGCATCATCCAACCTTGCAACTTTAATATATACTAACAATCTCATGATAAACCAATGGTCCTAACTCCGAAGTCTGAATAGGTCAAGAGGATAGACTTTTTGTTATTATCATGTATGTAGTATAGATTATACTTCGGCAACTGACAACTGCCAAGTTTTGTAATCCTTCTGTGGGAGGATCGACAGTGGGTGGCCAGGTCATCAGTTGCTGCTATTCCATTGCGTAGATGCTCTCCTAAAAATTCATAAAGCAGGTGCAGTAAAAAAAAACCGTCACGCATCTACTAAGCAGTTGTGATTATGCACAGTACACTGGCAAGAAGAAACTTCTATTGCTCAACATTCAACAATCTCCATAACACACAGCTTATCAGGAGTGCAAGAGTTTAGGACACTCGTAACGTCGGCGTGCAGGCGATGGGAATTCGCCACCTCCGGCTGGACGGCGGCCCACTGGCCGTCGACATGCTCCACATGCGCGTTCTGTTCAGGGCAAGCGGAGAACCTGATCTGAGTGACATCTCGGCACATCTTGTTCAGCTGGTCGATGGAAAGGATCACGTCGAAATCATCCTCCGTTTCACCGTTCTTGGAGAGCTGGATGCCAACATCAGCCCCGCGGGAAGCGACAGCCCCAAAGAGCAAAGGATGCCCAATGACTGACCTGTTTGATGAGTGGCAGATCTGCAACGGGATGGTAAGAGTCGGTTCAGGTAATTCCAAGCTCTGAACTCATATTTTCGAACCCAAAGGAATTTACAAGCTTAACTAGGATGCGTCTCTTGTTGTCGTTCCATACAACAAAGTGATTTGTTCTCCGTAATTCAGAGGGGTTAGCCAATAGTGACGACTGGCATACGATCGTACCTGTGTATACTGCACACCCATTTCATTGAGGGTTTCCAAAATTTTGTTTAATGACAGTAAGCTGAAGATACCACCAGATCCTGTTGGCCTTTTTATTATCTCCCAGGGAGACTTCATCAGAACCTTTTTCCTGTTTCCCTCGGAGGATATACTGACAACTGGAAGCTCCAGCTCTTCCAGCACCCACACCTGTGAATGGTTCCAGAAGCATTATAGGAAGAATGGACGAAGGAACTAGGATGAAGACCAGCAAGACAATGCTGTGTACCTTTTCAGTGTCCAAACCAAAATAGTCATTCTGTACCAGGCAGTTCCTAACTGACTCCACATGATCAGCTGGGGAAACGACAATAAAAGGGGGAGAAACTTGATTTTCCACAACCTGGGCCAAGCAAAAAAAAAAAAGGATCATTCTTACCCATATGCTGACTGTTATTCAAGAAAAGAATACGACGACCTTTTGTCATAAAGTAAGCATAACTTCTAATAGCACTGCATGCATGCAACAAATAAGCAATAGGCTACCAACGACGGTTCCAGTTTTTCATGACTATAAACAGACTCATCATTTTGCTGATATATTCATCAAGTATATATTCTCATTTAAAAAGGAGTTATCCACTTAAAACACAGCTAAAAACTACAGGACCAATGGGCAGGTTCAACTTCAGTATCAACATTCAACAGTAGCGATCAGGTAGCAGCTTTCTCCACTTTTCCTATATTTATTATTATGCTCTTTGGGGAAATTATGCATACTAGAACTCACAATAGTATATTCTGCATTTATATGTTAAACAACAATGAAGAACAATGAAAAAAGAATGCATACCTTCATTAATTCACTAAAAGAATTGAGCAAACTCAGAAACTCAGTATCAGAGTCAGAGCCATTTCTAACAAGTACAATAGCTGCTTTGGACTTCAGAAGAATCTCAAGACCGTTTTTGAATTCACTACTGAATGCATCTTCAGCTTTGTCCCCAAGTTTGATGAGAGTCTTGTATGGCATTTTGATCATTTTTTTTCTTGGCAGTGAAGAGTTAGCGAGCAAATTCTTTGAAGAGCTGAAATTGAGAAGTTTGAAGAGCAACTATGATTAAGAGCTTTTAAAAAATGACTAAAGGGTGTTCTTCTAACAAAAGCAAACAAAGAGGGATTTCATATCTTTCACTTGGGCAGTGTCAACATGTGTATATAGTAAAAGTGCAGTGAATAAACCTATGGTTCAGTTTCTTTTGAAGAAGGCCTTGGTGGGATATTGAACAAAGGGCGTTACCTCCCAATCTGCTTGCTAACACAATGCACTGCATGTCTGAACAACTGAAAGTCAATGTTCCCAATCTGCTCTGCAAGTGATGCCTTTTGGACCTTGTCCCCTGATACCAAACCTTCCAGAACATGGACTTGGTCCATTTCGGAGAGTACCTTCTTTCCTGCAATTACACGACGTTGAAGCCTCTTCCTATCCTTCCACTCCTGTAAAAATCAAAACTGGGTCATGAATTATTTGAAAAAGTATATAGTATAAAACATCAGGCACCAAACATCACATTGTTTATTGTTATGACCTGAATTATGAAAGTTCGTTCTATACTTTGATTTGTTATACTATATGCAACATATGTACCTACAATCTTCAATATGCTTTGTTTCTTTTAAGATGCAAATCATGTATGTAGATGCGAGCATGGATGCAAGAAAAGGATGATGCAGACCTAACCATCGCACGCCTTTCTTTCTTTGATCTCTTATCAGAACGAGAATTGAGCTCAAGTAATCCCTTCGGAGGTGTAATCCACATTTCTCTGCTCGCCATATCAACATCAGGTACAATATCTTCAGCAAATGGAATCCACACATGCTCACGAGATGAAATTGAATCTTGATTTTCTGAATCTGGTTCAACAGCAGTACCCTCAGCAGAACCAATCATCACCTGTAGAAGATCTCCACCTCCAAAATTGAAAACTTGACCAACTGTTCCTACGAACTTGCCTGTATCCTGTGAAATAATTTCAGTTACAAATTTGATAACAATACTTCCCTGGAAAACTAAGTAGGATATTGTGTTTCTCACAAAAAAAAAGTAGGATATTGTTTGTGCATTTTGGCTTTCTGGTGTTTACTACTTGCAGGGGGAGGACAAGGCAGTCTTGAAAAGGTATCAAATGAAGGCCATAACTGTTGTGTCTACTTTTAGGGGTGGATGGAGCTACTTTTTAAAATACAAATGATTCTTAAGTCTTAACCAAGCATTTACAGTGGCATGGACCAAAACAATGACTGAAGAAGTAGCATAGACCTAAATTCCCCTAATTTTTTTTGGAAAGGCGGAAAAAACTTTGCCGGATTTTTATTAGTCGAGGGAAAGAAAAAAAGGGATACAAAACAAGACTCCGAACAACCGAAAAAAAAACAAAGGAAAAATCCGCCACCTACCAGCGGGAAAACCACTCGCTCAACACCTGAGGCTACTCAAAAAGATCTAGAAACCAAGGCAGAGACACAAGAGCACAACTCCTGGGCCACCCGCAAAAAAACTAAAGAAAGGAAACCCGCTCTAAGAGCTCTAAATTCCCCTTATCAAAAACTGCCTACATTGATCTTAATTTTGTAACTGAAATCAACCAATGAAGAGCAATTCCTGCAATATCATGAAAAATAAAACAAAGGTGTATGTACCTTGACAATAACTCTCATTCCAACAAGGTCAAGCGAATAGAATTCATCGTCCTCAATTTCTGGCCTGTCTCCAGCTTTCACAAGTACAGCCGAACCAACTATTTGCCTAGCCTGAAAAGAGAGGGGCAAATGAATTACACCAGAAAACGTAACGTAAAGCAGTAACTCAAACTCAATGAAGAGCAACATTCGATGAGCTTGACTACTCTGACAGTCATGCCAAGCCCAGTCACAGAACTTGAGTTTGAGTTTGAGTTCTGACTGTCAGAGTAGTCCAGCTCATCGAATGTTGCCTCTGAGATGTTCGGTCACAAATCGGAACGTTGCTCTTCATTAATACTGAGAGGAACAGAAACAGTAAAACACAGGGATTTGCAGTACGTCAAGGATTTCCAGCAAGCTGTCCACTAAACTAGAAACCAGTATTACAACAGAGTGATCTGCACTAAGTCAAGGATTTCCAGCAAGCTGTCCACTAAACTACAAACCAGTATTACAGCTAGGAATTGATTTGGACTGCTCAACCTAGAAACTAAGCAGTGCTGCTTACTACACTGCCACTTAGACTAGTTGAGGTATACAGATTAACCGGGAAAATGCAAATGGCTGCAGGGGAATGCAAAGCAGGCAGACCTTGTCCAGGTTATCGATGCCATCAAAGCCGACGATCCAACTCTTCTTCCCCGTGTGGGGCCTTCCCCGAACAAGCTCGAATTCCCTGACCTGCTGCTTCCCGGCAGCCCGAGCCCTCAGCCATCTCGTCCCCGGCTGTTAGAACAAACAAACGAGAAACGTCAGCAAATCAGTAGCACTGCCATTGGTGTGCCCACCCACACAGGCAATCGAGGTTGGTGTGTGTTACCGTGGCGAGGCGGAGCTCCGGGAAGTCGGTGCGTGGCGTGACGAGGACGTCGCCGCGCACCCCGTGCGCGCCGGACACGTACCCCACCTCGACCAGCTCCTCGTTCTCCCCGTCGAGCCCCTGTTCCTCCTCCTCCTCCTCATAGTCGTATTCCCGCTTGCACGTCCTCCTCATAGAAATCACCTTTCTCTTCCTCCTCCCGCGCGTCACTGAGGCTGGATAGGAGCGCGGCGCCAGGCCGGGCCGGTGCGAGAGCGACGCGGCGCGGGGGGAGGAGTTGAGAGCAGGGCGCAGGGAGCACGTGGACGTGGGATCGGTGACGGGAGAGAGGGACGGTGAGGGGGAGGGATAGCGGCCGCGCCGATGCGGAGGCGGGAGGCGCCATTTCTCGCCGCGGGGAGCAGCCGGACAGCCGGAGCGATGAGAGGAACGCGAGACGGAAACGGATAGGAGGAGCGGAGACGAGACTAAAAATATCTTCAAGGGGTTTTTGCACGCGGCCCGTGGGCTGCTACTGTGCTACAGGCCTCTAGGACAAGGTGAGATTGGTCTGGGCCGTAGAGTCTGAATGGGCTTCTTGTTTCTCGGGAGGAAACATCGGGGGACGGGGGTAAAAAAAGAGCACTGATTGATTTTTCGATTTTCTTTCCTGTTCAAAAAAAAAAGGGGCTTCCATGAACACAAACAAGCCTTTCACTTGTGCCCCGCTGCAAAAACAGACAACCCATGTGCTACGCGTGACACAACGTCTGTTAAACCATTATTACCAAAATGGCTCAGCGAGGTAAATCGGATGGTTTCTACAGTTGGAAAAGTAAAAAATTCGGTTTTTCTAATTAAAGGAGACAAATAGAACTTATCCAGTACAGTATAGGAAGGTGAATGGATTTTTTCCGATCTTGGGCAATACCCTCACTCAATGGGCTGGTCCATCAGTAAACCGTAGCGTGGCGTTTTCGAAGACGAATGGACCCATTTGGGCAAGTGCATTGTTATCTACTCTCCTAGTACTATTTGGCTGGGTCTGATTCGGCCTACGTGCAGGGACCGTATCAGAATTCAGCTGAACGGCATCGGGTTGGCATTTGATCCATTGCCCCGATGGAGACAACCCCGACCGGATGCCAAGACGGCGAGAGGTCCACGCTATGCATGCAGGCATGCAACCGCGTCAATGTCGACCGCCGTACGTGGATGGAGCTGCCCAGTCGAGCAACCGCCGTCCCTCCACGACACCACCCTTTTTGAGCCCCACAAAAGGTGTTTTCGCCGGCCGGCCGGCCGATAGAGCACGCACGTACTTGCGCCCTCGATCGTCGTCGTTGCGAGGCCGCCGTCGCACGGCCGCGCGCGATTAACCCTCTCAGTCGTCGATCGACCCCGCACGCCCCCGGCCGCGCGCGCGTGCACTTTGAGTCTCCGCGAAGGCGCCGATACGGTCGGCGTCGCTGTCGCCGGCCGGTGGCTTGCAAACCAAACAAAACGCCACGTCGTCATCAGCCCGTCACAGCTCTCCAGCTAGCTCACATTAATGGAACCCAAACAAAACGCCGTCCTCGCCATTGGCGCGAAGGATTAGCTATCGATCGAGCGCCTGATAACCGCTCTAGCTGTAATTCGCAATCTAGGGGCCGGGGCGTAGCTAGCGACGCCGACGCGTGTCCTTGCCGCGGCATAAATCTGGTGCGCGGTGGCGTTTGACGCGTACGCGCGGCGCATTGCAAGGTTGACCGGCCCGCCGGCTACTCTCTCGTCGGTTTCGATATCGTGCACAGGTCAGTCATTTGACGGGATTAATCCGTCCATCCCCGCCCAATCAATGCACAAACAAAACTTAGGGCTTGTTTCTGGACAGCTCCACCAGCATCAGATCACGAAATTCAGATTCAGATTTGATTTTTTTACCCAAATACCTCCAGCTCCACCAGTGGATCTGCTCCACCAAATATGTGGATCTGACCCCTAGATTCATCAAATTAGTTGATCTCCTTAAAGGGTGCTTAACTAGATCCAACCTCAGGTAGAGTTGGTAAAAATTACCCATCGTCATCCATTACACAAAAAATAACGTTTCGGTGGGTTCTATTCGGGGACCCATTCGGCGTCTTCCCCAAACCATGTCTTCGTCTCCCTGGCCGCAATCTGCTAGCTGGCGAGGCCGCTTCCCACGCGCTCGTGTTGCGTCTGCGGGGGCCGCATCACCGGAGCCCCGGCAAGGCCGCTCGCCCTGCCCTTGTCTCGCGTCCGTCAGAGCTTCTTCTTCTTCCTTGGCTGAACGGGAACACAGAGCAAATCTAGAGCGGGCGATAGGGACCGGCGATTAAGATCGAGGAAGGGCGTGGCGACGACGCTCGCAGCTGCCCCAGCCATGTGAGCCTCTTGGCCACGTGCGCCAGCACCGGCACTCGCTGCGGAGCTCCAGCTCGCTGCGGGCATGGCGGCGTTCGCTAGCCTGGCGCTGGGCAAGGATGGGAGGAAGGGCGAGCACGAGAGCGACAGGAGACGAGCGCAAGCGGCGGAGACCATGTTGGGGCCGTGTCCGTCGAAAAGTGCTTGCCGGAATATCCACCGGAGGCCACTCGCGGGTGCTGCTCCGAGCCTCCGACCCTGCCGTGGCCACGTTCGTAGGTGTCAGAGAAAGGTTATTTAGTTCTAACGTGTGGGGCCCGTTTGGAAGTGAAATAAAGATAAAATGAAGTTGTCTCAAACACCTCTAACTTCCACCAGCTCTACTAGTGGATCTGCTCCACAGTGAATCTATGTGAATTTCAGATCCAGATTCACATTTTGACTCGGATGAAGCTGTCCCAAACAGACCCTTACCCATCCTTAATTAGCTCGAGCGTTCGTTCGATCAGTCAATCATCGCACAAACAAAAACTTACCCATCCTTAGCTTTCCCGCGGAAATAATATATGGATGGAGATATCTTCGGTGTATTCTGTTTATCCGTCCATATGTAGATGCCCATACTAGCTAGCAAATAATCTACCTATCTTTTTTATCGTATTTTGTTTAAATTTTATTCAAATTCAATTTGACTTTTTTTTTAATTTGTCCGATTCAATTTGAATTTGTACGGTGATTTTTATATATCCCGTCCGATTTGCTGTGACAACGTCCGACAAAATTTATTTTATGAATCAAGGTAAACCTCTTCTACTTTATTTGGATAATATAACCTGTGGATATATATGTGGAAGGCCCTTGCCCCTGCTGTCACTACCAGAGTGGTGGATTTCTCTCTGTGTTTTTATCTAGTGATAAAACACTACCACTAGTTATAACACATGAAAATCTCATTAGGAGACGTCTAGTAGGAAAAATTTACACTAAGTTTTAAATAGCAAAATATTAGAAGAAAGCCACCTCACTTGGTGAATTCTAAAATTCTGGTTGTGCATGTATATAATGGCCTGCAGCTGTCATGGGTGTGTGGGCTTTGGTCTGTGTGGCTATGGAAGGAGCTGACTTTCCTTTGGTTCAAAGGCATCCGGCCGCCGCTTGTTGACGATGACGACGATTAATGCATGACCGGTGCAACCGCTGCTCTCCGAGCGAGCGAGAGCGAGAGGGGTACTCCTCCTAAGCTACAGGATCGGACTAGATAGCTGCCCTAATTATGAATAGCGTACTGTACGTGTTGAGCGTCTCTCCCGTCTGCGTCCACGCTGATGATGACTTTGATGCAATCCGAGGGAACCAACAATCCAACATATATAGTACACTAAAACCCTACCATTAGGAGTATTTCAATTAAGAGTAAAATATATGTTGCACAAAGAAAAGTTAGTGGCAATAATAATATGCAACTTCGATCAATTCTAATTTGGTTGGTTCAGATTTAAGTTCGTGCGTAAACTATATTTCATGTCAAATACAGTCTGCTGCTATGGATACGACGCACTACTACATGTATGCATGGGAACTAATCGTCTTCGCATAGTCAAAGCGATAACGCCAATTAGTACTTTGGGTGTGTGCATGGCTCCTTTTCTCCTTTCATTTTTAGAGCTTCACGACGCATGCCATGACGATATATACGGTACCACTACACACACACACACACACACACACACACGCACGCACGCACGCACGCACGCATGCTAGCTACAATTTGGTTGAGCAGAGCACAGGTTTCAAATCCATACACAGAGAGAGAGGATCGGAGCTCGTGACGGTATATGCAGATGTAGATCCATTAGAAATTGACCTGGCTAGCGCTATGCATATACATATGCATGAAAAACACATGATCATAAACTGCTGTCATGAATAATTAATAAAGGAACTAATAATAAATGGCATAATTAGAGTAGACTGTACCAGACTACTGCGACTGCCCAGCAGTCATCAACAGTACAGTACTGCATGCATGCCCCAGATTAATGAAATTAATTAAGTGCAAAGCTTGATGAGCACATTAGGAATCAGGTACATACATGTACAACAAACTCGTAGCTAGTACCGGATCCGGAGGTGCCCGTCCTATACTACACGTACTGATGCTACTACTAGCCACCTCACCTCAGATCGATCATCACACACATCATCGTACAATGATACCAAAAGTTAACAGCAACCAAATCTCTAGCTATCTCTGGCGGCTATAGCTCCCGATCGATCGACCATCGATCGTTTAATTAAAGCAGAAAAAAAACTCTCAGTCATCAGTGGTGGTGATGGTGGCCACCGTCGTCGTCTTCGTTGTGAACGAAGGATGGAAACATGTCCTGCAAGAGCCCAGCATAGTCCTGCGCCGCCATGAAGTGCTGCATCCGGAGCGGAGCGCTAGCAGCCGTAGTTGCCGCCGTTGTGGTGGCACTGGCACTGGCACTGGCAGTACTACTACTACCAGCCGCACCCACACCTGATGCGATGGCAGCCCAGCCGTGCTGGTCATCAGGCAGCGCCGCATCCGCCGCGTGGCTCGCCATGGCGGCGGCGTTCACCTGCAGCGCCGCGGCGCCGCCGCCGCCGCTGACGGCTAGCTGCTGCATGGCGGCTCCGTGGTTGTGGTGGTGGCCCTGTTGCTGCGGCTGCTGTGGCTGCAGGAGTCCGAGCGCGTCGAAGGCGTTGGCGCCGCCGCCGAGACCCGGCGGTGGCGGCGGCAGCATCCGGAAGTGCGGGTGGTGGTGGAGGCCGCCGCCGGTCATCATGGGGTGGTGGTGCGCGGCGGCGAGGAGGTGCGAGCTCCCGCGCAGCGTGGCGGGGATGGGGTGCGTGTGCTTGCCCTCGTACGTGGTGATCACCACCGCTGCGTCCTGGAACGACCGCTCCACCCGCTTCTTCACCGGGCACTTCTGCGTCGTGCACCGGTAGTAGCTCCTGCAATAATATATATAATGCATTGTCATTGCTCGTGCGATCGTGTGAGATAGAACCCTATTTCGTTGATAGATATAGCTTTTGTGTACGTACCTCGGAAATGGGCTGTTCTTGACGGCTTTCTGGCCGTACTTGCGCCACCGGTAGCCGTCCTCGAGGTGGTCGACCTCGCTCTTGGTCATGAACGCGAATCGTGGCTGCCGCGGCCGCTTCTCGCCCTTGCCCTTGCCCTTGGCCGCCCTGCAGACGATCATACAACTTGCATTATTGATCAATCTATTATTCAAACATGGCGGTAAGCCATATCTAGCTGGGTTTTGAATGCATGCGTGTTCGGTGTGCTACGGCACATCCTACATGCTGCTGCGTTCATACTAGTACAAACAAGCTAGTACGTACAAATTAAGATTACATATAGTATCAGTTTTTAGTCCATTCAAACATGCACGGTGGGTGTCGTGGAAGAGTAGCTACGTATGTACGGTCCGGCCGGCGCCCACATGAACATGTCTACAGGTATGCAGGTTCACACTGCAATTCACCTGCGCGCAGTGTTCTTAAGTTTTGCTCGATCTGTTGCGATTTGGAGATCCGTCATCGTCACAGATCGCGGCAAAAGGGGAGGTTGTAAAACAAGTCTCCACGAATTTATGGATCAGTTGGGCAATTTATGGCCAACGCAGGCTACTGTTGATTCGACTGATTCCATCGTCATCTGCTAATCTTAAATCATCCTTTCCGGGCGGGTGTGATTAACTACGAAAACGGCAGGCAGTTGGTGGTGCAGTCAAATTAAATTGGAGGTAGCTAGATGTAGATGCTACGACAAGGAAGAAGAAATCTAGGAGCCAGGAAAGCAAAGCCGATTTTTTGTGAATGAAGCAAAAAGATGTTTGAAACGAACACCGATCAACTCTGGTGTGTGTAGAACGTACACCCTCTATAAAGATCAAGTTCTTTTTTGTTTTCTTTTCTTGGGCGTGAGGCATTCGGCTAGCATACTAAATGAGAAACCCTAGCAGGGTTCACACCTTGATCAAAGATGGAGGCCAAAAGGAAGAACACTAGTAGTATTATGTTATGCATGTGCCATCGACAAGGGATTCACTAGCTAGCTGGTGAACAAGCAAGATCGGCCCAGAGAGGAATTACTCCAGATAAACCTGCTCCAGATCTTGATTCATGTTCTAAAGATCAGCAAAAAAACCGATCAAAACTCTCTTTTTTCGCAGTCATGAAGCTAGAATCAGAAGCTTGGCAAATCATCAAACACGTGCCTTAACTAAATATATGAGGCTTATATATATAGCTGATCTAGTATGAACTCCAAGATCTGGGACAACAGATATTTTCTGATGAAGGGGTGATGGAAATCAGATCGGATGAACGAACTCACCCTTTCTTGTTCTTCACCTCTCCTTCCCCGTCTCCCTTGGCCGCCGCCGATCCGTCGCCCTTGCTCTCGTGCCCTTCCCCCTCCCCGTCGCCCTCCTCCTTCTTGCACTTGCCGGCCGCCGACTCCTCGCCCGCTCCAGCGCCAGCGCCACAGGCCTCGCTGGACGTGGACGACATCGACATGCTGTTGGGCGTGAGCGGCGGCGCCGTCGTGATCCCGCCGCCGCTGCCTGCAGCCGCAGTAGTGTCCACCACCACGAGCTCCCTCTTGACTAGCTTGTCCGCAGGCTGGCGGCACGTCGTCGAAGGCGTCCCCCACGAAGGCGTCGCAGTCCAGCGGCGACTCCGCCGCCGCCGCGGTCGCGTGCAGGTAGTCCATGAACCACGGCTGCGGCGCCGCGTCGGGCCGCTGATGATGCGCGAACAGCGACGCCAGCTCGTCGTGGAACTGGAAGTCCCCAGACAGGTGGTGGTCATGCCTCGCGCCCGACATGGATCGATGGATCGGCAGGAGCAGCAGCAGCTGCTGCTGGCCACGAACTCCTCAGATGAAGCTAGCCTCCGATCGATCGAGCGAGCTGCCGGCGGTGAGCCGGTGATCGATCTTGAGCGGCGCGCGGGTGCTGGTCTCTCTTCACATATAGATGGCTCCAGTTAGCGGTAGCAGCAGAGAGAAGGTGAGGAAAGGGAGAGGTGTGTAAGCGAGGGAGCTAGCTTTGTAGAGAGTGATCGCGTGTGGCAGCGCGGGGGGAAAAGATCATCAGGAGATGGATGGGTGGTTGGGTGAGAGAGGAGGGCTGGCAGCTGGCTAATAAGGGCTCCGGTTAGCTAGAATGACTAGCTAGCAGCTAGTGGGGTAAATTAAATTGTGGGGTTGCTTAAAGCTAATGGACTGATTTGATTCTTCTTGTCAGTCAGTAAACTTTTCTTTGAGTTCTAGTAACATACTATCAGACACTCTTTTAACCAATTCGCATGAGCAATAGTCGGTGCCAGTTTTCTTATATAGGAGTACTGTTAGACTTTATTATTACCACGCACGTCTTATCAAATGGTTGGACCACATGGAACATGTCAAACTTCACGTTCTTTTGTGTATATAAAATACTAGTTGGAGTACATATACTCCAAAGCTTCATTTGCAACGATTGTGGGACTTGTTTTTTGTTTCTAGCTTGATAGAGATGGTTTTTTTTTTCACTTCTCCTATAAAATATGCACAGATGAAACAAATTTTTTTTAAAAAAGTTATTTTTCAATTTTCTCAAAGACAGTTTCTCAAGTGAAACTGAAAATACTAGCTTGTCATATGGCTCTTTGTTCGCTATATTCCTTGAGAAGCTGTGTTATGGAACTTTTTTTTTTCTTTCTAAAAAGCACTTCTTTATGGAATCGAATAAAAAGCAACAACTTCACTAGTCAAATTAAACTGTACCAAACACGTTCTTGTTTACGAGCAAATCGGTACGGAGTACTCTCTCCGTCCGGTAAAGAATGTAACTATGAGTTTGTAGTGAATACTATTCGTATTTATGACTCTAAATTAATTTATTGTAAAAATACATTTTGTAGTTAATGTAACGGTATTTATTTGATATTATAATATTGATACTTTTTTCTATACTTTATCAAAATACAAAACTATGATTCTTTATGAACCGAGTGAGTATTAATCTTGGAGGTGTCATGTGTGGTGTTCACTGGTTAGCAATATAATAGTACTCGTGGAGCTGTTTGTTTCAGACAAGGGTTTGTCCGCTTCTAGAAAGTCATTTATACGAACAGTGAAGCAAGCAACAGCACAGCGCAGCAGTGGGGTTTAGCTAGCGATCGCAACTGGGTCCAAGACTCCAAGGTCGCACGCATGGAAACGCATCTGGTGAGTCAGCGACGGCTACCAGGTGCACCCGGTCACATAGGTCAAACCGCCGCGCTGCGTCAGACCGTTCAAACGCAGACTCACCGCCACGTGTCCGTGCCGCTTTGACCGGCCCCACGCCTCGGACCCCGCGTCCCCGCCCAGCCCCAGGTGTGCCGTTTGCGTGCGCACCGGCTGACGCCAGCCTGACCCCCTAACCGACTCCCTCCCCCGCCCGATCCCGATCCGACGGCTGTGGAGACGCCGCACACCACGGTGCAAGGCGACCACCGCCGGCGGCGGCGATCGCCCGCCCCCTAGGTGTCCGGCAGGGACGGGGACAGCGGGACAGGTCACGAGGTTGGTCGCGGGCGGGCCGACCGCGGACCGCGCCGGCGTACGTGTACCACGGCCGCGCGGCCGCCGGTTTCGTGCGCGGTTCGCCTGATTTGACGCGAGGCCATGCCCTGCGACTTCTGTGCCGCGGCGGCAAAAGGTTCGGTTTGGCGCGCGCGGCCGCCGCGACGTCGATGGCAGCGGCGGCGGCGACGACGATGGCTGTGGTGCCGGATTTCTCCGGCCGCCGCCGCCGCTCTGCGCCGCACCGCAGCATTTGTGAATTGTGAGGCTCTGCGCTGCGCAGGTTTCTCTTCGTGCCGCTAGCTGCTTGCAGTTGGAGCCCACCCACGGTTTAATTATCAGCGGTATTCATAAAAAAAAAAAACACAGCGGGTTTGAGTTCACATTATGATTTTGACGCGAGTTTGACCAAATGACGCCTGGAGTTCAAGCAAAACAGGCCAGATCGAGGGCTGCCACTCGACTCTACTCGATATAGATCAGGGCATCGATCGGGCAAACAATCATGCAGCAGGGATCAGGGTTTGGCACCGTTTAAATATCGTACGTTTTTTTTTGTCATTAATTGTAACCACGTTGACTAATCTAGCTGGTTCCCGTGACATGCAGATGCAACTAGGTCGTTGCTTCATGCTTGGAATGGCATAGTATATCACTCACCAACCAGCAATTATAGGCGTTTGAAGATCGCAGGCACTTGCTATATATATATATATATATATATATATATATATATATATATATATATATATATATATATATATATATATATATATATATATATATAAACTAACAAACTCGAACAGCTAGCTGGAATGATTATATTATCAGCGTCGTTTTCTTTATGGGCTTGACAGTTGGGTGCTGAATCCCATCAACGGTTGGTCTATTGTACGCGCGCTGGAGGTGCTTAGCTTAACCAGTCAAGAGTCAAGACAGACAGCGTTGGCACGCCAGAACAAGCGCTGCGAATGCATTTTTCTTCTTCTTGTTTTTATGTTTCCATGATGCATTGCAGCTAGATTCAGAGTAGTTCAGGCGCACACAAGCTCTCCTGTTTTCAGACTTTCAGACGGAGGGACAAATTAAAGATTGTATATATAGTACATTACTACACTAGTGGAGTATATATAGAGAGAGAGAGCACAGTGGAGTAGGAATCTTTGGCACTGTTTTGTTTTCTTAATCACAAAGTTTTTGGGCCACGGTTTCTGAGAGTCTTTGGCATAAAAATTTATATATCATCGTCAAGTAGGAAGCGGCCGAACCAAAGTCAATTGCAAATCTGCAGATGTATGGAAAAGGACAACTGCTATCCACAGAAAAGATACTTTTGGGCCCAATGAAGTTTTGTTTATTTACAAGCTGACAGCAACTAGGAGGACATAGACTACACAGGCACGTCAAATGCGAGGCGGCCAACTGCTAACCTGCGTACCCAAACATCGCTACCCATTGTTAATAGCCTGCGAGACACGGTGACTTTGCGATCATCTATTCATCTGTGCCTATCTGAGAGAGCTTTGACTTGCGCCAAAGTCCTGTGGGCTCGTCGCGTACCGGAGTAAAAAATAGCTCCGGTCCATTACTGTGCTGCTCCAGTCCATTACTTTGCTGCTTAATCCAAGCAAAGACCTTGTCCTCACCTAATCCGCATCATTACGACAACAAGCATCATCGTCCTGTATGATGATAAGAAAACTATATTTCATCCCATTAACTTGTCGATTATCGCATCCTACTCCTACTCTACTAGGCACCGGCGTGAATTTCCATGCATGGATCTGTGTTTGTACTCGAACTCACAAAGATGCGCCCTCTTTCTCTGAAACATGCTTTGATTTATTTTTTTTGAGAAATCTAACATGCTTTGAATTCGTAGGATGGAACAGTATTTCCCCTCACTGAGAAATCAGCATCAGATAAAATCAACGTTTATTTTTAGCTCCAGCTAGCACAGCCATTAACCTTGGTTAGTAATTACTAATTAGTAGCTGAATTTTGAGAGATGATAGAAAAGACGCATGGAAACTGTTGAAGCATGAGAAGGTTGACCGGATCCAGTATCACTCGATGCCGGTACATGTACATAGGAGTAGAATCGTACTTGCTTTTGGCCGCTAATTCCGTCATGGAAAGGTTCGAAAGACAGAGAGTGGCCAGTGCACTGTGCAGGTCTCACCTTCCAAGTTTGAACGGCGAGGCAGCAGCTCGTGCTTTTGGACTCCAGTCCACCGCGCATCATATCGTCCCTATCGCCGGAAGCTCACATCGATCCCCGGCGGCCGACGTGCCGCTGCCGTCGTTCCCACTACTATTTTTAGGAGGCGGTTGTTTTGCCCGCCTTGATTAATCTATTAATCGAGGCGGGGGCTTCAAAACGCCCGCCTCGATTAATCGATTAAAAAAACAAAAGAGGCGGGGGCTTTAAAACGCCCGCCTCGGTTAATTGATTAAAAAAAAAACCCGAGCCTACCGGCGAGCCCATTCCTGAGCCCGCCGGCGAGCCCAGTTCCTAGCCCACTAGCCGGACCCGTCGTCGCCCGCCGTGCCGCACGCATGAGCACGCAGGATGCCGCCGTCACCGGATCCGGGCGTGCCCTACCTCCTTCTCACCGGATCTGGGCACGACCGACGTCCTCCCTGACGGATCCGAGGGCGGCCTCGCCCCCACCGCGCCGGAGAAGGAGATCCTATGCCTGCCGTTGCCGATTCCCGTGCGCCGTGCCTTCACATGGAGTCGCAGCAGCCGGATCTAGCCCGGCCCGCTGCGTCGTGTTGCCGCCGTGGCCGCGCCGCCGAGCGTCACCCCGGAGCATAGCGCGAGGGCCACCGCCGGAGCGCCACCACAGCGCACGGGTGGAGCACCGCCCCGGAGTGCCGCCATGGAGCGCGCACGAGGGCGACCGTCGGAGCGCCGCCCCTGAGCGCGCGAGGGCCACCGCTAGACCGCCGTCCTCGAGCACACGCGAGGCCCACCGCCGAAGCGCTACCTCCGAGCACCGCAGGGGCACGCGCGTGGCCCCAACGCCGGGCTCTCGCAGCCATCTGAGGAGAGAGGTAGGAGAGAGAGAAGGGTGAGGGAGAGAAGAGAGCGCGTCGTGAGGGAGAGAGAGTGACGGCCCGAGAAAGAAACGGGTGAGAAGGGGCTAGGGTTTGGTTGCTTATATACTGTGAGCTGTATTTATCTAGTTGGGCCACATTAACCCAGACGGGCATTATAATTTGCCCCCCCCCCCCCCCTCAAAAATAGATTTATGGAGACGGGCGTCTTTAAACAACTGCCTCCGAAAATAGACCATTTTTGGAGGCGGCTAGCGTTAAGGCGACCGCCTCCGTAAATCGATTTTTAAGACGGTTGAAGACAACCGTCTGCGGAAATAGAATATTTTTTGAGGCGGTTCTTAGAAACGACCGCCTCCGTAAATCAATTTTTGGAGGAGGTTTTTTCCTGACCGTCTCCGTAAATATTTTTAGAGACGGTTGGACTTGTATCCGCCTCTAAAAATGTTTGGGCACCGCCACCTAAAATTATTTTGGTAGCAGTGTCCGGTCGGCAAGACGGCAACCAATGTACAGTGGTAGTACCAATCAAACTGGCAAACTGGTACAGCCAACATTCGTAGTAGTTTAATAAACTGGCATCATTGTGCTGCTAATGCAATTTGCAGCTCTATACACGGAGAGGTTAGGCTCCATCGGAATGAGTAGCCTGCCAAAGCCCAAGGCCACAAGGACCGCAAAGTACGAAAACTAGCTTCCTTATCTTCTTCTTCCCCCTCTCTTTTCCCCTGAAAAGCATATGTCTTTTTTGTTCTTTTTAGAAAACCTTTCTGCTCGATAGGTTTCTCACCTGCAGAAAGATGGATCAACATGTACTTGCATAGCTAGCTGTCTAGTGCCTAGTACATCACATGGATCACAAGGCTGCCAAACACACCACCACTAGCTACAACATCCCAAAAATAAAAACTTGTAAAAAATCCTAATCTCTATGTATGGTATCAATTATTATATGACAGGCTTGACTTGATCCGATTTAAAATTGGACTAACCTCAACAAGTCAAGTTCAGCTCTTGGGCTTCGTTCCAACATGCTGGTCAAGTGACCATCGTGTCATTGTCTTCAGTGGTGCTAGTTTTAAATGTTGATATATCCAAGGAATGCTGCTAAGCATTTCATATTTCAGTCGTCTGTTTCACCAAAATTTTTACCGAAGCATTCGGACGGTCGCTAATTGTGTTCTCTAAACTTTAAAATTCCTCATGCTTGTCGTCAAAAAGCACCATGGATAATATATTCATTTTACATCTTCGAATAATATTTGTTTCAACTCTTCTGGGACATATGGTTCATTCAGTGGCCTTGCCTCAGGAAAGTAAAATGGTAGTAATTTGACACCTCGCTATCTCTCTAGCTGGTTTCTCTAGAGCCACTCAAGGAGTTTGGGTGCTCAACCAAGAATGTTAGCTGATCCCAACAAAGATCGTCATGCACGGGTGCACCCAAACCCTGGCTCCACATGGGGCGCTCAAACTTGTCACAGTTCAGAGGGTATTTTGTGCAATGAAGAATAGATTCAGGATTCTATAAACAGGTCCTTCCATCCCAACAAAACCAAAGTGAAACTATTCCTTGCCTACTTCAATCTTAGGTTTGGGTTTAATGAGCATGTCCCCAATGAGGTCAGGTGGAATACACATATGTTATTGGCGCCGGTGTTAACACTGACTATGCCACTCAGGGGCAAAGTTATATTGGGCGCGGCAGGTGCGACCGCACCCACACAAAATTTAAAATATATTAGAAAGAGCTAGATTTTTACCATTTTTGTATCCTCATGTTATAGATCCTTGCAACCACAAGGCAAGGCGCACCCCACTCGATTATACTCTAACTCAACCCTAGCCACTTGAGTTGGGATAGGGAACACTTTGCTGAGCAATTATTGCTAATATAGCCAATGTGAGCTGGGCGCAAGCATTAAGGCACCGATTGAGTGATTTGGCGACTAGAAAAATGTCCCTTGTGGCAACCAAACATGCTATCTAAACTCCTACTAGCTAGCATAGCCATAACTGCCAAGCAGACCATGGAAACAATCCAACACGTCTTTGTCGCTCTTAGCTGAGCAACGAAACAACCCTATGGTATAGTGAGCCTAGTGTAGTCCAATTTAAGTTGTTGCTAAATCCATAGTTGGGTTAGAAATTATAGCCAGAGAAACAATCGCTACAGTAAGGGTGTGCCTGGTTTGTTATCCTTGAGCGAGAGATGGCATTCTATGGACTAGGACAATTTGCTTCGCTGGCGACTTAGACAAGGATATCCACTATCATAGGAGAATATTCTCTATAAAACCAGGGTATGCTTGGCCAAAAAAGCCCGCTAGACAAGTTTGTCCATGCCTTTTATTTTATAATGTGTTATATTATTACATAATGATTATCATCATACTATTAATGTTGATAAGTGCTAATGTGTTAATTAGTGCACGTTTGGTGTACTAATTATGGTAGTCTAGGGGCTAATTAACATATTTTATTTTAATTAGTGATTATCATGGTAAAACTAGAGTTAGTGTATATTTATAGTGTCTAGTTAGTGATTATTATATTTAAATAATTGATATAATTAGTCAGCTATTTTCATCACATCCTCTCTCATCCACCCAAGCAAACAAGTAGCATGAATAACTCTAACCCAAAATTTATGGATAGCCATATCCGTTCAAACTTTGCCCTCAAATTAAACATACATTAAGCGTCTTTGAAATGGTCCTGTGATGAAAACAAGATCCCATTTGCCTCTCCTGAGATTCTCAGTCAGGCGCATAGTTGCTCGCGGAAAAAGAAAAAAGTTGGAATCTTTGCCATGTTCAAACGGGCACAGCTACTAGAAGCTAGTGCCTAGTGGTACAGTTACTGTATGAATTCCACTGTCACAACAGTGTAGCACGTTCTTGAATCCTGATCTTGTCAAAAGCGAGAAATGCCAAAGATTTCAACTATTGACATGCTTATTCAGTCAGTCAGATCGCCTCTAGGAACGAACAAAGGCCATCATCAACTTGATTGAGTCGCAAAGCCGTGCAGGTTTTACTGATGGCCATCAGCAAGACAGAGACTAGAATAGTCTGCAGCTTTCTAGGGCTAGTTGATGGATAATGGGTAGGAAGATCTCGCAATTCAGTATCTTTCTCACCCCACTAAGGGACAGGAGGTAGAAAGGCTAGCTTTTCCAATCTGAAAATCTCACGGCCTTTGATCCTGCTTTTTGTAATCTGAAAACTCACGCCCTGTATACGCTGAAACTGAAAGTGATTTGAGCTGTGAGTTGGATCTGATGCCAAGGCCATAAGGGTTAAAGGACACCAAAAAACCTCTTTTGGATGAAGAATTAGCCATCTGTTTGGCCTATTCTTGCCGATCTTGGACCAGGAAAACTACAGTGTTTCTATTGTCGAGAAAAAAAACTGCAATGGTTCTTTTGTGCCTGAGGCAGCTATCCGGCATTACTTTTTTAATAACGAGAAAATAAGTAACAAGTACTGACCGGTAAATAAAATTAGTCACAGAATCGTCCAAGCGACCAAGCATGTGCAGGTTTCGTTTGACCGGTGTCTCTGTGTCCTCTGATTAACTGTGACGTTCAAACTTTCAGAACATCAGTTTCTCTTAACATTTGGTAAAACCAAGTTCCTACTGAGGAAATACTTCCTGGTAAATGGTGATGCGATTGGTCAGCAGAGCAGATACTCCTACGTACTACTATTATACTAGTACATGTTACAGACATGCAAGCTGAACTTTGGTGGCAAAGTCAACCGAGGAGATGACCCCTGCTCTTCCAAAGGGCATTTCTATTTTCTGTGGAGATCCACTTCCCCATAGTTTATGGGTGTTATTATAGTCTTTTGGACCAGTGCAATGAGATAAGCCAATAAACATTGGAAGCTTTCTCAGGCAGGATCTGCGTCATGTGATCCACTCGTGAAGGGTTATTATTGGTAAAAAAAAAAGGAGGGCAGACCAGGAACCTTAAGGCAGGGCTGGGTTCTTGTTTATGTGGCAGGTGAATGGTTCTATTCCCAAATAATTGTGTTTTATGCTTGGCCCTTTTGACTTGGTTCTTGTCATATCATTATGTTTCTTTTATCATTTGTCTGCCTCTTTTTCTGGACCTGCAGCTAGAGTTTTGCAGGGAATCTTTGTGAAGGAGCCCCATCTCCTTGCAGGTTCACATTTCAATTCTTGGGCCTGGGTCGGTACTCCACCGCATCCTCCAGGAGCGCACGGCCGATGGAGACGTCGCAGCGCGGGCCTGTATCCCGTCTGCTACGGTCGCGGCACTGCTATGCCCAGCGACCTGCGCGGACGGTACGACGCGCGCACATGGGGCCTAGGCAGAGGGGAGAGAGAGAGAAAGAGAGAGAGGGGGGGAGGCCGAGGCCGTGCCGAAGCCCGCGGTCGCCATTGTCGTGCCCACACGCCGCCCGAGGCAGAGGCCGCCGCGACCGAGGAAGGCCGCGTCCGCCGCGCCCGAGGCAGAGCTCCTCCGCCCGCCCGCACAACCGCCTGCTCAAGAAGCAGCTCGGGGACGCTACGCTCAGCCGCCGGCGCCTTGCGTCCGCCGCGCGCGGCCCCCGGAGAGGGAGGAGGGGCCGCGGGGAGGGAGAGGCCGCGCGCCCTCGCCGGGGCTGCCGGCGGCAGTGCTCCAGACGCCTGCGCACGGCCGCCAGGGCCCGAGGAGAGAGAAGAGAGGGGAGGGAGGTGAGAGGGTGGGTGAGGAATAAAAAAAGAAAAAGAAATATATAGAATAGAGATATTGAGGATGGATGAGTGCGGGAGAAAATGGTATATAGGAGAAAAATTCGATGACCAGGACGAAATATTTATTTTAGAGGATGAATTTAGAGTACCACGAGTGCAGACAGCTTTAGCTTAAAAAAAAAAGATGAATGATGCAACCCTTTTTTAATGCAACTTTTTTTTCTGTGTATATACATATATGCAGGTTTTGTTCTCAGCTCTCTATTCTCTCTCAGTTCAGCAGAATGTTGGTGAAACGATATATATACCCTCTTCTTCTTATCCCCGTGGGTAAAACGAAACGGATAATAAAGCTATAAGATTCAGTCAGGAAACAAAGTGGTTGGTCATCTTTGTCCAGTTTGACATAACTGGGAACTGTTAAAAAAGAACAACGGTTGGACGAAATGTACGACTGGGAAAATTCGACCGTTGAGTTTTAAATGAAAATGAGTACTCGTAACTGAAAATTGAACAAGCATTAAGAGGTGTTCTGTTTCTGTTAGAAACAGTGTGTGTGTGTGTTTTTTTTGGAGAGATTGACAAGTGGTTGGGTGCAATGACATGAAGTGCTCCATCGATACGGTCTGAAGTGGCTCCATCCTGCACGCGTGCACAAACGGACCCAATCCTATCTGCATAGCCTGAACAGCCACACAGTCCCGAGTCTACCGCAGGGGGTCAGTTTCACATCAGCGAACCGGTTTTGAGAGGATGGAGCGAGCAAGAACGCAGGCCGAGCATGTCTCGTGCTCGTGGCCCAGCACATGCTCTCTACTGTGCGCTGCGCACGCTGGCAGCAGGCACAGCTGCATCAGACCACCGGCCGCGGCCGGCACAAACGGCCGCGCGCCGCGCATCATGGCTGCGTTCGGTTGTGCTGAAAACAGCTGAAAGTACTGTAGAAGTGCTGAAATTTTGTGAGAGAAAAGTACTGTTGAAGTGCTGAAAAATAAGCGCTTATAAGCACAAACGAACAGAGCCCATGGCGCACGCAAAGACGCGTTCGCAGCCGCCCGCAGGCACGCGGCACGAGGGCGCCGGGCGGGGACAAGCGCGTCGCCACGGTGCACGGGCCTGCACTGCACTGCACGCTCCGTTCGGCTGGAGCTGAAAAGCGCTTAAAAGCGCTTATTTTTCAGCACTTCTACAGTACTTTCCTCTCACAATAAATCAGCACTTCTATAGTACTTTCAGCGCTTTTCAGCTTCACCGAACAGAGCCAATTCTTCTCACGTCCGCCCCGGCTGCGCGCGGCTACCCATGTCCAAACCCATGCTGCTGCCTGCTGCTGAGATCGATCTCCGAGGTCAACTCTCTGCTCGATCGCAAACTGTTCTCCGCCTGTCAGCGCGGTGACACTAGTTTAAACAATGCATGCATGCACAGCTCTATCAGACAGACTAGTGTCATGTGCGTTCGCTTTGGCCGTGCTAGTGGAACGAGCAGAATAATGACACGACGAGACGCGCGCGCGCGCGCGCGAGAGAGAGAGAGAGATGTCTGTCCTTGGCGTCATGCGTCGCCGTAATTCGTGCGCCTTGGCGTTTGCTTAGCTAGCGGCCGCCGTAGACCAAAAAAGTCAGAGCTCCTTTGCTCCCCATGGCTTTCCAAGGCACGGCACCGGACGACAGGACGCTTTCTAGTTTACCACGAGGAGGTGGATAGGTACTAGCAGTAACACGACACGATCCGAGTGGTATTATGGTAGTATAATTAATAGTAGTAAAAGAGAAAACAAAGAAAAAAAAAACTACGGTCTCGGCCTAACTCCTGCCGCGGTGAACGGAGACAAATTCAGCGCCGGGGTCAAATGCGGTTGCGGCCACGGTGGCGACAGGGCTTCGGTCTCACTCTCAGGGTCAGGCCACTCAGGAAAGAAAAGAAAGAATCAAGCATGGGCGCACCGGAGACCAAGGCAGTGGCACACAGCGGATGAACGAAGGCCATGGATAGGAGTCAGAGCGATTGACTGGATCGCATCGCATCGCTCTCGGGCAAAGCACTGGGCACGTCGCTCGCTCGCTCGCTCAGACTTTTCGCCGTGCCGGTGCGCGAGCGCGACCGATGACGCTGGCTAGACCGCGACAAAAGGCCGCCGCTCTTCTGGAGCCCCGTCGTCTTCCATCGTCCGGTGCGCTGCGCTCGCTCGTGGCCGCACGGCAACGGCACGGCGGCGCGGCGCTTTCTTCCGAGGTGCCTTGCTTTGCTTGCTGCAGCTGTGGTGCCTGACCGATCGTCTGGCGTCACACACGGCACACGTGTTGCGTGCTGCAGCTGCACGAGCCGTGCTGCTGTTTCGTTTCGAGTCGAGGAAAAGAAAAGGAACAAGATCACTCTCATTTGTACTACAAGACTGGTGATTTCGAGATCACGAAGACAAGTGATGTTCTCTTCTTGTTGTTGTTCCAGACCAGGCTGCAGGCTAAGGCCCATGACTGAAATATCAAGAGTGGCCCATAACGAATGGAGAACGCCGTATTGGGCTAAGCCTCCTTCGTTACCGACGTACTATTAGGCTGGTTTGAATATTCCTTCTTCCACGACAGGCGAAGTTGAATGGGCTTCACGGTACCACGGCCACAGTATTTTGTTGCTTCAAATTGGGCCAGATCATTCAGCCAGCAGTGTTCTAGTTTAAGTAGTTTTGAGCTTTATTTTTCGGTCGAAAAAAGTCTACGTAACCCTCTCCCACCCCCAACTATGAGGTAGTGACTACTTAACGCCCCAAACTATAAAACCGTCTATTTTAGGAAAAAGTTTAGTTCACCCCCTCAAGTTTTGAGGTGCGTCTAACCCAGACCCTCAACTACAAAACCGGGTAACCAGCCCCCTAAACTTTGCTAAACCGGTCAATTTACCCCCTGGGGCGGTTTTGCTGAGTGGTTTTGCCTATGTGGCGGTGGTTTTTGCTTTGGCGGCATGCTGACGTGAATTATGATGCTGACGTGGACGACTGACAAGGAAAAAAGCCTATATAGCCCCCTCAACTATTGAGGGTGGACTACTTCACACCACAAACTATGAAACCGAATTTTCTGCCCCCTGAGCTTTCCAAAACCGGCCAAATAACCCCTAGACGGTTTTGAACGATAGTTTTGTATTTTTATATCTTTTTATTTTTGTCCGTGAAATATTTGAAAAATCATAGTAAACTCCACAAAATTGGATTTTCTATTTTATGATTTTTTTAGTTTACTATGATTTTTCAAAGATTTTACAGACAAAAATAAAAAGATACAAAAATACAAAGCCATCGTTCAAAACTGTCTAGAGGGTTATTTGGCTGGTTTTGGAAAGCTTAGGGGGCAGGAAATCCGGTTTCATAGTTTAGGGTGTGAAGTAGTCCACCCTCAATAGTTGAGGGGGCTATATACTTTTTTCCTTTTCAATTGTCCACGTCAGCATCATAATCCACGTCAGCACGCCGGCAAAGCAAAAACCATCACCACATAAGCAAAACCACTCAGCAAAACCACCCCAGCGGGTAAACTGACCGGTTTAGAAAAGTTTACGAGGCTGGTTACCTAGTTTTATAGTTGAGGGTATAGGTTAGACACACCCCCAAACGTCAGGGGTGAACTAGTCTTTTTTCGTCTGTTTTACCCCCTAAACTTTTCCAAACCGTTCAAATTACCCCCTATAGCAGTTTTAGACGGCGGTTTTGCTTCAGTAACCAAGGTTTTGCTATAGTAACAACGGTTTTGGCTTTTTCTTTTTCTATTTATTTTCGCTGAATATTTGAAATATCATAGTAAATTACAGAAAAATCATAAAATATAAAATCTAATTTTTTGGACTCCACATGAGTAGAGCTACACAATGAATATATAATATAATATAATATTCTTTAGTACACATTTTTTTGTAGCTTTAAATTAGTTAGAAAATCAAATTTTGTAAGTAATAAATCGGAATAATTCATAGCTCTTCTATGGTCCAATTATGGTGAAATTTGTATGGTAGGGTTATTATTATATGCTTGGACTATAGTAAAAATTTCATACTCATTGGATCATATATAACTTAGTTATAGATTTATTTAGGTTTATGCTTGTTAAATATAAATAAATCTATAACTAAGTTATATATGATCCAATGAGTATGAAAATTTTACTATAGTTCAAGCATATAATAATAACCCTACCATAAAAATTTTACCATAATTGGACCATAAAAGCTGTAGCTATGAATTATTTTAATTAATTATAGATGAGATTTGATTTTCTAACTAATTTAAAGCTACAAAAAAATTTGTACTAAAGCATACTATATTATATATACATTGTGTAGCTCTACTCATGTAGAGTCCAAAAAAATTAGATTTTCTATTTTATGATTTTTCTGTGATTTACTATGATTTTTCAAAGATTCGGCGGAAATAAATAGAAAAAGAAAAAGCCAAAACCGTTGTTACTCTGGCAAAACCATGGTTACTGTAGCAAAACTGTGATAGAACCGCCTTAATCATAGGGCCCACGTGCACCGTCATCGTCCCTAAGGACCCGTGATCAGCCTGCACGAGTTCCCCTTGACCTAGGTGGCCTGCCGGGTTTCTTCGGAAACCCTAATTTTCCCGAGAATCTCATTGTAAAGACCTTGCAAGTATTACATCCGTTTACATAAATAATATACATCAGAGTGCGGAAGTATTACATAAATATAGGTTTACAAGTATAAATTACATTATCCTGAACCAACACTTCGTAGTGGAGTAGCATCTACAACTAAACACCCTGCCCAAGGGTTATATCATATGCCTATCTTCACCCATGCGCGATCCGTCAACCGGCACGGCCCCAAGCCTGACTGTACTCTCGGCTCACCTGCAACAGGGGTTAACAAACCCTGAGTGCTGGGTACTCCGCAAGACTTACCCGACGAAGAAAAATGAATGAGACTCAGGAATACAGGCTAAAGGGAGTCAAGGTAAGGCTTGAACAAGAGTCAAAGAGTTTTGTAAAAAAACATTACTATCCTATTTCAATTTTTACCTTAAATCTTAATTTTAAGCATAGTACGTAATTGCAAATTCATTATCATATTTCATCATACTTTCCAATTATTAAATCATTCTTAAAACACCTAGTTCCGAACCACTTTTCAATTGTAGGTCAAAGGATCAAGTCTCCATATCCGAGGAGCAACGACGATTCGAATCGATTAGTATCCAGCTGGGGATCCCTATCCACACTGCATATGTAGCACTTAACCTTGCATATAGCAACCCCGCCTACCACGGCTTTTCTACCCATGAACCGGTCCTGCGCCACCCGAGAGCACAGTACTCCTCTCCTCTCCAGGCACGCCGGCCACGAGGGTACACGCTACTCTCGCCATCTCTCCACTCACAGTGCGTGGTTGTCAGTTCAAGTAGTAGAGCCACCGGAGTCAGAGGCTTTCCGTAGTATGTGGCTAGTTGCAAAGTCTCGATCACAGCAGGCCTACAATGAACGGTCCCTAATTCATTTTTCCGTCGGAGACATTGCATTGGGACTCTAACCCAAGTACAAGTAACAGCACGGTTTTCAAATCCCTTTTTCCGCCGGTGGTCAAGCATTGGGACTTGTTTACACTAAAATATGGACTGAGTATAGATAACCGATGCCGGATGTAGATAGCCGATTTTCGGGAACAGAGGTCAAAGCAGAGATAGTCGATCGGGTCCCGGAATCGATTGTGGGCTGGAGGTGAAGACGGTGCGAATAGCCGATTTGATGACGTCAGCATGGACCTTCGCCCAGGAAAGCGATCACGTTCGGAGTCCGTTGAAGAAAGGAGAGATTGGGCTCCAAGTTATCTTTAATTTAGGAAAGTTTGTTAATTTCCGTGTTTGTTTTGAGTTGTAATTCGAATAGGACTCTATCAAAGCCCTGGGTATAAATATAAGCCCCGGCCATTGTAATAAAAAACACACATCAATACAACACATCTTTCGGCTCCGGCCAAAACTTAGGAGTAGGAGTAACGTAGATCTCAGCGAGTTCTTTAATCGGGCTGAATGTCATCCGGTGGACGCAGGCTTGCTTGTAAGTACCGTCATGCCTCGCTAAGTTTTGTCTCTTTAATGTCATCCGATGGACATGGGAGCATCATAGATCGGGGTTGATTCTTATTTGATTTAAGTTTTGCGTCATCCGGTGGACGTGGGTTTAGATCAAATAAGGGTTAGTTATCGATTCATGTTTGTTTTCTTGTTTAATCTATGTTTAACGTCATCCGGTGGACGAGGGCTTAGGTTAAGCTTGATTATGTGCATGGATTAGTTATCGGCTCTAACTAATTTGGCATCCTAGTTAGATTCCTTAAGTTATCAAGACGTTATTTATCATTTATTGTTTATTTATTAATGTAACATCTTTCTGCCCGATCAAGATTGCGTAGTGTTGGCCTTAGATCCACATGAAAAGTGTCATTTATGTCTCGTTCATGTTTACGCTTTGTTATGATATCGCTTGATTCGGCCAGTATTATCGTAATCTTGCTCGTACGTGCTGTGGATGCTTGACAAGAGCCGATCTGAATGAACACAGAGCCGCCGGCCTTCTAGACTAGCTTTGTATTCCTTCTAAATTTGCTTGTGATTATTTTCGGGAATATATCTAAACTGGTGCAAAGCCGCAGGCCTTATAGTCCAGCTTCGTATTAGTACTAGATTTATACTTGGAACTAATCACCGTCAAGTTTTCTACTTCACGAACCCCGAATCGGCTAATTAGCCGATACGGTTGTGCTTTCTCGAGAAAAACCAATTAACCGATCGCATTCTGCCAAATCGGCTAAATAGCCGATTTCTGCCTGTTTGACGTTCAGACAGCCTGAACTGAATGATTTGACCTGTTTACAGCAATCGATTATGTTTCAATCTGTTACAACTATCTGTATAGACTTGTTTAATGTAGATTGTTCTATTTGATCATGCATATCAATCGATTATGTATCAGTTCAGTGTCTTTTTCTATGGCAAAACATGCATATATGCCGGAATCGACTCTTTAGTCGATTTCCGATTGAATCGGCTCTCAGAGCCACATAGTTGGAACAACCCGGACATACCGGTTAGTTCCGCCCTGTGATTACTGACTATCATCTTTTCCTTGTCAATTGCAGGTCAAATTGACTGGCACGCCTGATGGTTATCGGCTCTCTCGGACCGGGTTTGAAGCTAGCTGGATCTTGTGAAAGGACCTACGATGCCGCCTAGAGGGGGGTGAATAGGCGTTTTTAAAAATTTACACTTTCAAATGCGGAAACGATTAGAACCGGAGTTTCTAATTACTTAGAAACTCCTCACAAAGAAATAAACTCCCCCAAAGGAGTAAACAGAGTATATAAACTGAATATGAAACACCTAGGAGCCTAACACCTGCACCACAAAGGATTAGAACAAATGGCACAAAATTCCGCACAGAGAGCTAATACCGGACGCGTCCGATATTAATACCGGACGTGTCCGGTATGCACGGGCTGTGCAGTTTTCCTCCAAAACTCTTGCTGCTCTTCTCCAATCTCTCACACAGTCCCCTGGTGATGTATATATGCCTGTATAACCTGCACAGCAACTTGTACAACGGAGACAATCACAAATATTAAAGAAATGCAAAGTGAGACACGATATTTGTTTTACCGAAGTTCGGCACCCCCTCGGGTCCTACTCTCCGTTGAGCCGGCTGCGAGCAACCACAAGGGTTAGCTCTAGAGGACACCACAGGTCAACTCTAGCCGCGGTCTATTTCACCCGCTATGCTCCTTCCACTAGGTGATCTCTTTTGCGGAGAGATCAAACCGTTACAAACTTTCCGAGGCACACCACAAGTTCTTGGGTGCTCTCCGGTGATGCCTAACCGTCTAGGACCAAAGAGTCCAAGAGTAACAAATGTGAACCACGAGATCGACGATTTGCACAAGTGCTCAAGTGATGGCTTGCTCTCTATTTTGAATTCTCTCTAAACCCACAAATAGATTTGGCACTTTAGGATCAAGCACTCACTTAGAGAGGGTTAGAGAGTGTTGCTAGAGCTCAGAGAAGGTCAGGGAAGTCAGTAGAATCAGCAGCCTCCAAAGGTGGAGGCTTGGGGCCTTTTATAAGCCACTCCCCGAAACTAGCCGTTAACTAGCCGTTGGAATACCGGACGCGTCCGGTATGCATACCGGACATGTCCGGTATTGCCCCAACGGTCACCTGTCAGAACTCAGATCTCCCTTGGATACCAAGTGCTGCCGATACTACCGTTCTTAGGGTCGGTACTACCGCTCGAAAACCGGTACTACCGGATTAAAATCCGGTACTACCGAAATATATTTTCTGAAACCCGAGAGCAGCGAGTTGGCTGGGAGGAGATTCGGCGCCAAGTGCCAGCGGTACTACCGGCACGCCGAAACTTCCGACAAACAAACAACATGAGAGTTAGGAAAAACTCTGCTAAAACTGCTAATACCGGATGCGTCCGGTATGAATACCGGACATGTCCGGTATGCTCAGCCTGAGAGCTCTCAACTAGTTGAAGCGCCCTACCTCTCTCATATCTCACATGGGTTGGTTTGAGCACTTATGTATCACCATCTATCATCATGATGCATCTCTCTTTATAGTACGGCTTTCCTATCAACTCAAATTTAAATGTAAAACGAATTTAAACCTTGGAGTTGATCTTCAAGTGAATCAAGCCGTTTTTCTTCAACCTTGTAACAATGGGATGTCATGAGTGATTTTGAAATTCATCTTGAGCAAAAACCATCTTGAGCATGTAACTTGATTGCAACATTTTATTTGTGGGATGATCTAAAAGGTCCTTGTTTGGTTTTGGTAATTGAGTGACAACTTAAGTGGACTAATATGTGTTTAAGTGTTGATTACACAGGTGATTAGTCCACAGGTACATGTGTGTGAGCATCTATGCCATGGAGGTGAAAATGGCTTGGAGATGATGCTTAGCTCACACATATGGTATGAAGGAGCTAAACGCATGAGACATGACATGGAGTCATGTGGCTAGGTGAAGAAGATCAAGACAAGGCTTCGCGTCGATGGACCGGTTGCAAGTGTGAAGGGCAAGTCGGGTGATGGCTTGGCGCCGATGGACCAACGCAACGGTGAAGAGCAAGCAAGTCAAGGATCGATGAACCAAAAGCCACGTGATGATATGAAGTGGATCATATCATTCATGAGGTGTTGGTGCATGTGTTGCACCGGCATCGATGGTGTCGGAGACGGTGATGAAGACGGTGATCAAAATGGAAAGCGCAAGGCAAAGGTATAACCTAGGACATTTCCATTTCACCGGTCTAAGGTTGAGTAGAGAAGTGCTTGACCGGATTTAGGATAGATGGCCGTACTATCAAGAGGGGCAAACTTGTTTGCATATCGGTCATCTAGTGCCACTTGAGTGATCTAACTTGCATACGTTGCTAGGATCGAGTGGCGTGGTGAAAGAGTGAAAAATCCTTTGAAAAATGTTTGTGAAAAGTTAACACACATGCACATGAGGTGTACACTTGTTGGTGTTAGCACTTTTGCAAAGGTGAAAGTGTTTGGAGGTGGTGTTGTGAGGTAGAGAGGGTGTGGTTCTCTCTCTTTGTCCTGCCGAGCTTGCGAGGCAGGATTCGGAGGTTTTCGGCGAAGTTGCAAGAGCGTCGGACGCTAAGGCCAGGGGGCGTTGGACCATGGGTTCGGTCCGACGGCCTGTCCTTGTCTTCTGTGCTGTGATGCGAGCGTCGGACGCAGACAGCGTCGGACCATCCTCGTGCGTCCGACGGTGTTTGGCCTGTGAGCGTCGGACGCTGAAGTTTGTGGGCGTCGGACTTTTGTCCGAGCGTCTGACGGTGCAGATCGTGCGAGAGCTGACACGTGGTGAGCGCTGAGAGCGTCGGACTCTTGGGTTTAGTCCGACGGCGAGCGTCGGATGTCCGTCCGATGGTTTTCAGCCCTCGGGAGCTCTCTGGAAGCGTCGGACCGTGGAGTTCGTTGGTCCACGGTGTTCCGTCCGACGGTGAGCTGAAGCGCGGGAAGTTAGCCGTTGTGATCCAACGTTCGACTTCAAACGGCTAGCGACACGTGGCGGCTATCGGGAGCGTCGGACCGTGGACATTGGTCCGATGGTGGCGCGGCTGAGCGTCCAACGCTCAGTCCGACGGCCGGTTTGAGAGGGCAACGGCTCTATTCGCTTGAGGGCTATAAATCCAAGCACTTGGCGGCCTTGGCCGACCAGCTGAGCACCCTTGGGCCTGTGTGGCTTGTGTAGGTGTGCTTGGAAGCCCTCCCACTCACTCACTTGTTTAGTGCACATCCGATTGATTGATAGTGAGTGATTCTAGTGCGTTGCATTGTGAGATTGCATCGAGTGGCACTAGGTGATCGTGTTGCAAGCCGGTGGTGCTTGTTACTCTTGGAGGTTGCCACCTCCTAGACGGCTTGGTGGCTTGTGGCTCCGTGAAGCAAGCAAGAAGATTGTGCTTAGCTCCGGAGAAGCTTTGTGAGGGGTTGGAGCTCACCCCGCGGGAGATCGCAAAGAGCATCGCTAGTAGAGCGAGACGTGAAGAGCGACAAGTGGTCCGGCCGAGTCAAGTGCTAGAGCTTGTGGTAAGCACTCCACGTGGGAGAGTGTGACTTGCGGGTCACCACTAGCAAGAGGACCGGCGGCAACCTTGGAGCTTGTCTCAACGGAGGACGTAGCTTGTGGCGACAAGTGAACCTCCGGGAAATAAATCACCGCGTCAACATCTTCCCATCCTTCACGGTGATTTGCTCCCTTCTACACAAGTTATTTATATTGTGCATTACTTTATTTGTGTAGTTGTAGTTGCTCTTGTGAGACCGGTTAGCTTGTGTAGCTTGCCACTCACCTTCTTAGCTTGTGTAGCTTAGAAGTAGTTCTCACTTAGTTTGTGTAGTTAAAGTGAGTTGCGCTCTTTGATTTGGATTGTGTATCCTTGTCATTGAGCAAGTAGTGAGCTTAGGTGCTTAGTGCGTTTTTGCTTGCTAGTTAATAGGAGTTTCCCCGGTGCTTAAAGTACTAGCGCTTAGGTTTGTGTGATCTTGCGCTAGAACGGTTTAGGGAAGCTCAAGCTAGACTTGCACCTTTGCTTCTCGCTAGGATCTTTGGCAAGGTGTTTAGAGTCTTAGTTAGAGGGGTGAATTGTCGCTAGAACCGATTAGGTTTTATTCCGCTGCGATTAGTTGTTATAAAGGACTATTCACCCTTCCTCTAGTCCGCCATCTCGACCCTACACGATCTCAATGCATCAAGTTACTTTGATTGCTTCTTCTCGAATAAGCAAATTTGATTCTCCACCACGTCATGTCCTTCATGCTTGATTAGTCCATCGACTAAATGCAAGTACTTCTCTTCTTCACCCTAGCTAGGTTCTTCGGCCGCCAAGCCCTTACTTGCCTTTCACCTTTGCTATCTTCACCAACTCAAGCACTTTAGTCATAACTAGCTTTGAATCATCCATTCAAATGTGTTGTCATCTTCACTTTGATTATTTTGATTCCAAGTGAATCATTGATACCTCATAATAAATGAGCCTTTGCTATAACCTCATTTTCATTGTTGTCTTGTGTTTGGGTTTGATTGAAACATACAACAATCCATCATTTTGGCTTTCAACAATATTTCAAGCACATATGAGATATACAATTCTCTGTTTCACATTTAGCACACGGGTTAGTCCTTTAATCAACATTGTCATCAATTCATGCAAAACCCACCAAAGGGCTAGATGCACTTTCATCTTGGAAGCTCCGACGCTCTTGAGATCATATCCGGCTTCGCTGGTGTGTTGAGACACAAGAACCACATTTTGTGCCAACAGGACTCTAACCCAAATTCTCAACCACCGAGCAAGAAAATCCCTTCTCGTCTGTGACAATGTACTGATCAGATGCACATCCACTGAACGAGAATGTACCAATTCCCTTTTTCATGAATTAATCAATGGCATATATATATATATATATCACAATAGCTCAAAATTAGCATTTTATGAAAATCTAATTTATTCAGGCAGGGCTAAGCATTTTCAAATATTTTATTTAAATTTGGTTCCAGATATTTCAGTGGTCAAGGTTGGTACTGCAGCAATTGGGTTATCAATCAACTCCTAACAACTTAATGTAATAGATTAACTCAAGTTATAAGCATTTTTCAAATCACAAGAAGGGGGGCTGAATGCACCGGGGCTTGCCTGTGTTGCAGGTCCGTCACTTCCGCTAGAAAACCAGAGAAAATCCACCTGACTTCTCCTGACGAATAATCCTTCCGTCGGGAAGCAATCAACAATTCTCCCGAAAACCCGATTACTACACGTAATAATAATACAATTCTCAATATGATTATATGTATGCCATGATGCAGGAGATGCACTAAATCATGAATTAATAAATAAAAATAATTTTATTTAGAGAGTTGACTACAACTTTCCTTCACGATAAAGTTGCAAGCCAACGAAACTAACCTAGCGACTATCGACTTAGGGTTACTTTTTAACAGCTGTTGGAAGCCGCATTACTCGGCCTATACTATTATTAAGCAAGTCAATTATAATTTCAAACGATGATTAAGGACGCCAAGGATCATTTTAAGTTAATGACCCAAGGTCAACACACAATCCACAAGTCACATAATACCTTACAGGGATTATAATTAATTTGCTAACCCCTTTTTTTTTACTAAGAAACTCATATGTGAGCTAGTTAAAGAGCTCGGAACAAACATAAAACATTTCTCTCATCTTAAGACATGGCAAGAAGTCACAAACAACATGCATGCGTCTATTTACCTCCAATCTTTCACCAAACATCGCATAAAAGTCTATTATTTAATTATTTAAGTTATATGGTAAACATTTGAAATGAATCCCAAATTTTAATGAGAGTTAGGTGATCACAAATCATGACCAAGGTAAAAATTTCACATGCTCAGGTTTTATAATTTAATTACTACAAAATAAACAAGTTTATAATGCAAGAATACATTGGAAAACAAGATAAATGTGAAACTCAATATTTTCTGAAATAACATGGCTATATTATTGATTTGCAGGCTACCACAACATCATAAAAAGGCAGTGAAGCACTATTTTCCATTTTCACTCTTATATATTATTTATAATGCATTTAAATCTACTTATTAGGTATCAAATATGATAAATTCATAACTCAGTGAAACACGCACCAAAAATCATGAAAATTTAACCAGTCATCACACAGCATGCAGAGAGCCTACAAATAAATTTCATCTGGAGTACTATAACTTCAGATACAAAAATAACAAGTAAAACAAGCATTTATTTTCTATTTATCAAGATTAAAGCAAACCACCAGTAAAACAGTAGACAACATACATGTCTTATGTTCTTATTAGTTATTGCATGTCATGAGAAGACTAACAAAATTGGACTCACTATTGTAGGACTTATATTTTTCAAACTATGGCCAAAAGCAAGTTAATTTATTTCCTAAACCTCTTTTTAATAATGAATTTCTACAGAATAAAAACATGCAAACATGGCACAAATAATTATACAAACATGCAGAGCACTTCACCACGAATCTAACAAAACCAACCTCATTATTTTTGGAGCTACCAAACCCCAGATATAAATTCCTAAAAACAATACTAAATCGGTGAAAATTGATGCATATTGGGACTATGGCGGGACCCACGCGTCATGGACACAGGGGTCTTCTTCTTCCTTCAGCTGTACGCAGAGCAGAAACCAGCCACGAACGGCTCTGGCCGCGGTGGCTTGCCACCGGCGGTGACTCCAGCGACTCCGAGGGCACTACGCGTAGCCCTCAGCCTCACGAACCTATACAAGTGCTAGCTCAATCGATTTGCAGACTGGAGCAAGCCCAGCTGTGGCCATGGCGGCTCGGCCAGCTTGGTAGACGGCGGCACGCTGCGTTCCAGCGACGTAGAGCTACAAAGTGCATAACCGGCTACGTAAACAGCATCACGATGCTCACCAGATGACGAAACTCGAGGTGATTGAGGCGGACGAGGATCGGAGAGGTCTCCTTGACGAAGGCTGCTAACGCGGCGGCGTGCTCCGACGACGTCACGAGTGTTCCGGTGACTCTGCAGCTCCTCAACAGAAGCGGAAAAAGCGGTGAGCTCCACCAGATCACCTCGAAGCACGAACAAAGGAACAGAAGGAAACCGACCTACTTACAACGGCTGGCCACGTTGAGACCACCCGCGGCGACGCTGCGACCGGACTCCGGGAAGAACGAATAGCACAGAGGACCCCGGTGACCAAAGGCGATGTTGGGGAACCCAATCGAAGCGCGAAGAGGTGGCGGAACTAACTGCAAGACCGAGAGGGTAGCAAGAGAGCAGATGCGGCGAATTTCACCGTTGAGCGATGCTCTGCCGGTGGCGAGCAGTGAGGAGGGAAGGAAGAGAACGGCGAGCTCGGGGCTATTTATAGAGCTGTGGTGTGCTCAGGACTCTGCCGGGGCCCCCGCGACTTCGTCCCCCTCGACGGACGCGTGCCCGGCAGCCAGGACGGCCGGCGACGTGCGGCGGCACGCCGGCACTGCTCGCGAACAGAAAGCAGAGGACGACACCCATATCGTTACTGTAGCAGGCCCTCAACCCTATCCTGTTTTTTTTTTTCAAAATTACTTTTTATTTTGTGTAACAACTCAAAAAATTACCAAAACAGAAGTTGTAGAGAATTTCTTACTGAACAACTTTTCTTTTGCACGATATTCAAATTTTGAGTGGATTTTGAATTATGAAAAAGGGCTAAATATGATTTAAACGGGAGTCTGAACAGAAACTCAAAAATCAAAATTTTGTATAATAACTTCAAAATCTCCGAATACCAAAGTTGTTCCATTCAGTGAACTCTACAACTTTCATATAAGGAGTTTGGTCATATTCTTGATAGTTTTTGAAATTGCATTTCAAAGTTGAATTTCCAAACATAGTGTAGGGTTTTATTTGAAATTTTATTTAATAACTTCAAATTCACCCAAAATAAAAGTTACCCAAATTTTCAAGATCTACAGCTTTGATTTAAGGCCCAACATCTAATTCCATTTAACTTTTTTTGAACTAGGGTTTTGGGTCCGAATCGGGGTTTTCAATTGATTTTCTTTTTAATTTCAAATTAGATTTAGATAATTACACACAGACACAAGCATTTACATAATAAGTTAGTCTAAATCACCTACGCACAATCATATGCAAGAATAAAATTTATTTTAGTTAATGCACACTAATAGGGTTGAATGCGGGATGATCTGTATGCAATCATGATGACATGACAGATTTTAGTTACAGTAACATCAGAAGTGTTAAAAAAACCGCCGTCCAAAACCGCTCTAGGGGGTAATTTGAACGGTTTTGAAAAGTTCAGGGAGGATAAAATAGACGGTTTTATAGTTTGGGGCCTTAAGCAGTCACTGCCCCATAGTTGTGGGGGAGGAGGGGGGGTCAAGTAGACTTTTTCCTTTTTCGGTCACCTTTTGAGCATGTATTTTGGAGAATACTTGCATTTAAATGTAAGATTTCATTATTATGCCACCCATAAATTTTCAGATCTTTTAGTAGCAACTTTATTATTACAATGGTAGTAATAATTGTCCTATCAAATATTACACATAACTTGCGATCCACATTGCTAGCAAAATTCTTCATTGCCATATATAGTCTCCATTGCCGGCACGTCTAGTTTCAAATTGGGCTGGTCGGCCTGGTTCCAAAGCATGAATTAGAACACAGCAACACACTTCTGGCGGCCGTTGAGCTTTACATCCTACTCGTGCCGTGGCGTCGTGTCATGGTGCGAAAGTTACCATTTTCTTTCGGTGGTAAAGGCAGCGACGAAGATGCAGGCACCATGCCTTGGTTCAGTGCGTAATTTAGTACCGGAACTGGGCCGTACCATCGTATAGTACATCCGTTTTCATCCCTCTAGAGATGGTGGCCGCCCAAGTGCAGTCTTTATAGTAGTTTCTCTCTATCTGTATGCAAAAAGTGCAGTGTTTATATAATTTTCGTGTCATATGCCATCATCATTTAGTGCCCTGTTTAATTCCAGACGGTAAAGGTTCACTACTCTGAAGTCTGAACTCTGAAGACACACGCAGAAAAGAAAGGAAAAAAAAAAGCACCCAGCAGCATCGCTCCGCCACCACCACCGGTCCATCCATCCTCCGGTCGCTCCCTTTCGCGCCATCCTATGCAATCGCCGCGCGGCGCTGCCATTTCTTCCGGGCCACTCTGATCCGTCCGTCCGTCCGTCCGTGTCCCCGGACCCGGAGAAAGGGAAACAAAGGTGACCCCGGCAATTTTCTAGAGGCATCTAGACTAGACATGGCGCGATCGAGAAGCGCGAGACGCCGCGTGATTTTGAGCCCCCTCAAGCACGCACTTTGAGATCGAAAGGAGGAAAGGTACCGGGGTCGTCTGGAGGAGACAGGAGTGGAGATGGAAGCAACGAGTAGTACGGTGATGTCCCGGCCCTTTCGCTTGCCCACAAGCAAAATGCAGTTTGCTCAGCGAACGCTCGGACTCAGACCACCTTTTTTTTTTCTTCTTGCCCACAAGCAAAATGCAGTTTGCTCAGCGAACGCTCGGACTCAGACCACCTTTTTTTTTTCTTCTTCCTCTTCCTCTTCTTCTTCTTCTCTTTTTCTTTTTCGAAAGGAATAATGATCTTTTCAGCCTGTTGTCTTTCAGCCGGTGAAGCTGTTGAAGCAGGTGCACTGTTGCATGGACAGAGTCACAGAGAAGCAGAAACTGCTTCGTTCGAATGTTCGATCAGTCGTCGACGTCAGGCAGTAGAGTGGTAGTACTCTCCCTCCTTCCATAAGTAAACGTAATTATTTGACTTTTATAATTACTATGTGACCGTTCATTTTGTAAAAAAAAATTAATAAAATATTTTATGTTTTGTTATGACTTATTTTATTGTTAGAGATATTTTCATAATAATTTATTTAATTTATGTATAAAAAATTTAAATAAAACAAATAGTCAAAGAAAAATATTAGAAACCAAAAAATTGTGTTTATTCGTGGAGGGAGTACGCGTTATTCGGCCGCCCATGTTTTCGTGCAGCCAGCCCAACCGGCGCAGGTTCGTTCCAGGGCAGTCCATGCGATCTGATTGACAGAAAGATTAGCAGAACATATTCCTTCACTAAAGACGCGAGGGAGAAAAGGATGTATGGGAACCGTATATGCACATGCAAAGATGAACACACTGGCAAAAGAAGATGTGACTGCGACCCTCAATCGTGCTCGGAAATGAAATGGTTTTGCTAGGGGGGCATATATTCTCCCACGTCTAGTAGTAGTAGAGAACTAGAGTTAGAGAAAGTGATCCCCGCAGCTCGTTTTCCGCGCGTCAACCTCGCTTTCGCTCGCGAGGTCGGTGACGCCACTCCAGGAATCATCCCCTTGCGTTGCGTCCGCTGCCCAACCACTTGGCTTGCACTGAAACAATTTCCAGCTCCTCTGCCTTCCTGCATAGAAAATTGCGCATGAATTGGGTTTTCGTTAAGCAAATTTGCTAACTGTTGGACGCTGCAAATTAAATAAAGCAAAGCTGCATCCATGTAATGTACTCTCCTATGTATCTTTCCCTCGGTATATATAGGAGAATACTTATATGGAGTATGTCGACACGGTTGGCGCTGCTGTTTTGTTAGGCCAGCCGAATTCAGCGTCCTGCCGGGATCTCCGTAATGGTGCGCCTCAAAGCGCAGCGATGATTCCTCCGGCCAGCAGGCAGCGGCCAGTCGCCAATACTCAACACCGCAACCTGCTTTGCTGTCTTGTCTCTTCTCCACTTTTAAATTCTTTTCCTTTTGTTTTTGAAAAGGCAGTTTTAAATTCCCTAGCAGATGCAGGAGCAAATCAGGGAGAACGGAAATTTCTAGCGTATTGCAAAGAGAAAGACGAGAAAATTTGAGAAGCTGGCGGGGTTAAGCCAACTATGGATAGCTGTTAACGGCTAGCTGGAACGTTAGTTTACTCAGATGATTATTGGTGGTGCACTGGACGGGGCTGGTTCTTCCTGCTCTGTAATAAATATATTGGATTTGAGTTTCACAACGACTAACACATGCATAGTTAACTATATACATGTACATGTTATATTAAATGTAACCTTTGAACTGGTCCTGATAGATCAGTTTGGATACAGACTGACCTGTCCTGGGCTTTGGACTCGTGCTTGGCATGTTTTTGTGAAATTGAAGTGTTCGATGATATTAGACTGTCTCCAACGCTGGGATGCAAACCCAAAAATAAGGTTCCTATAGTGCTTTGCGTCTCAAGAACGAACTCCAACAGAGAACTCAAACGGGGGATGCATTTTGCCTACCTTCTCCTCCGATAGGCAGAAGTGCGTCGCCCAGAGAGGCGACCCAAATCGCAGCTGCACGTCGTGGTGGGTCCGTCGGGGTGAAGCAACGACGACGGCGAGGTGGTGGCCGCGCCCGCGCGCCGCTGGTCAGGGGCCGTGGCCGCGGGTTGAGAGCTCGCCGGAGGGGAACCTGGTCCGATGAGGCAGGCGAATGCCGAGCGGTGACGAGGATGGGTTCGGGCGAGGATATGCTGTTGGAGACGCTCTCTTTTGGGTGGCTGACCCTTTCACTGTAGCGTGACCTATACCAGGGATTGGGTCTCCTTTTTGGGTATTGTTGTTGGAGTACGTAGTTTCCGTCAGCGCTCCAACAGTACGAAGTGCAGCGTATGTGTAACGGCATGTTCGGCCAAAAATACTCTTACATAGCTGAAAAATAGTGCCGATTTTGACTGATAAAATCAAGCGAACAGAAGTTGGATTTGGAGTTGGAGCTGCAAGAAAAGGTGGGGTTGGGGGAAGGGCAGAAAGTTCTGGAAATTGCTAGCACAGTGAAGTCGTTCTCAGCAGCTGGCGCCCAGCCCCCCAGCTGATCCTGACCAGGTAGCTACTCCCATCCCCCAGTCTTAAATTAGGAACGCACATGTTGCCTCACTGTAGGGCACTAGTCAATTTTCTTTTTTTTTCTTTTTAAAAAATAGTACCAACGTCTATATTTCAAATACATTTATTTATAATATAAAAAAATTAAATTTAGAAGAGTTTAAAAATTGTCAACAAACAAAAGAAGCTTACAGGTAGAGATTGCGTTCAATTGTGTGTGCGTGTTAAGCAAATCGTTGGCTTGGTCTGCCGGCCAGCTGCGGCAACCGCCGCGTAGCCTCAGGTCCCAACCGTGGAGCGGCTCGCTTGCGGACCTCGTCGAAACACATGCATCCCCTGACCCCTCCTCCCTGGCCGGGCCGGTGGGCGCTCTCTCTCGATCTCGATCCTAGTCGCGTAGTAGGTCCCAACTGCCTCCGGTCCGGCCGGCTGCACGGACCCCACGCCACGCGCGACTCTCACGCTTGCTTGCGGCGCAGCCACCTGCGTTGCTGTGACTGTGACGACTATGAATTGATGGTGAGCGCGACTCTCTTCTCGCGGAACACGTCTGAATGAACGTGAGAGATACAGTACTAAACAGCAAGTCAGGAACAGCTGGGCATATCGCCATCGGCTGAGCTGCACACAGGAAAGCGACCGAGAGACCGAGGCATGTCGTAGCAGGCGAGCCGGCCGGCGGCTGGCCGCGGCCGGGTAAGCCTGCCTACCTGGCTGCACCGCTGCCCGCAAGACTCTTCGAACCGTTGTGCGTGCCATACCATCGGCCAGCGCGGCTCCAGCCGTCCGGTGCAAGCTTCGCCGCCATCTCGCCCCACTTCCTTGCATTCGCGTTCCCTGGCCGTCCATTAGCCTGCCTTTTCAATTCGCTGGTGGTGTTTACCTGTGCCCGTATGGAGTGCGGGTGCTAGACCGCAAGTCTCTGGTAGTACTACGCTGATGACCTGCTACTATGCTCTCCGTTGCATCGCTGTTGCCTTGTACACAAAGCAAAGCCAAGGAAGCAGAAACTCACAGGGGCCAAATTGTCACAAATCATTCCCTCTCCGTCGCCTCCCCATATATCATCCCCGGTCAGTCTCCTCATCGTCCGCTCCCGGCAGCACAGCACGTCGCCTCGCCCCCACGTCTCCATCCCGCCGGCTCCCCCGTCTTCCCAACCACCACCCGATCTTTTTCCAGCCAAACCAACGCACGCACAGCAGAGCGGCGCCCAATGGCCATCGAAGCAGACGCGGCGGCGGTGACGACAGCGAGGGCGGCGGGCTCGGTGGTTTCGGAGACGGCACCCATGTCCCCGGCCGCCGAGGGGTCAGCGGCGGCGGCGCGCCCGCGCGGGTGGCTGAGGAAGCTGCTCGTCCTGAGAGACTCGCGGAGCAGCAGCCGGCGCTGGAGGCTGGCCGCCCCGTCCTCCGCCGCCGCCGGCGCGTCCAGGCTCGCGTCGTCGCTCTCGCGCTCCCTCAGGTGGAAGCGCCTCCCGGGGCTCTCCTCCCTCACCCTGCGCAGCGGCTCCGCGGCCGCCGTCGTCGACGCCGTCGCCTTCCGCGTCATGTACGTCGTCGAGGCCGTCGTGCTCGGCCTCGCGCTCTCCTGCTTCTTCCTCTGCTGCGGCTGCCACCTCTGATTAATTAAGCTGCTGCTGCCCGATTTTTCTTCTTCTTCTTCTTCCCTCTTCGTTTCACCACTTGGCTCGGCTGTAACAAATGTCCATCGTTTTTTGCTTCTTCTTTCTTTCCATGATGTCCCTGTAAAATGTTCTACCTTTGCTTTTGGTAAAAAAGGAATGAATATGAAAACTTGCGATGCCTGTCGGGAATAGATTGATTAGTCTAATTTGCGTGTGCTGTGAAATTGCGATCGTGGAGACTGGGGCCCACCCAGTGAGCTCTTGTTTGTTTATGGAATAGCATATTTGCTGTCGTTGTCCCATGCTTAAAAAAAAAAAAAAAGCAAGAGCTGTGGGGATATATTGTAATCCAACCAAATTCGAGGCGACTTTGGATAATCGTCAGCTTGCGAGTAGCTCCGGAGGGGATCATATCATGGAGGAGGAGGCGCGGAAGCTGGAACCGGCGGCGTTCGGTTTCCGGCGCCGGTGCAGCCGGGGGCCACGCGCGTGGGGTGGATCGGCATCGGCGTCATGGGCGGCGCCATGGCCAGGCACCTCCTCGCTGCCGGGTACGCGGTCACCGCGTACGCTCGCACGCCGTCCAAGGCGGAGGGCCTGGTCGCCGCGGGCGCGAGCCTCGCGGGCTCGCCGCGCGCCGTGGCCGCCGCGTCCGACGTGGTGTTCACCATGGTCGGGAACCCCGGCGACGTCCGCGCGGTGGTCCTGGACCCGGCCACGGGGGCACTCGCGGGGCTCCGCCGCGGCGGCGTGCTGGTGGACTGCACGAGCTCGTCCCCGTCGCTCGCGCGCGAGATCGCCGCGGCCGCGGCCACGGCCGGGCTGCCACGCCGTCGACGCGCCGGTCTCCGGCGGCGACGTCGGCGCCCGGGACGGCACGCTGGCCGTCTTCGCCGGCGGCGACGAGGCCGTGGTCGCCTGGCTCGACCCGCTCTTCGCGCACCTCGGCAGGGCGACCCACATGGGCGGGCCCGGCAGCGGGCAGAGCAGCAAGATCGCCAACCAGATCACGGTGGCCGGCGCCGTAGTGGGGCTCGGCGAGTCCGTGGCGTTCGCCCAAGCGGCGGGGCTCGACGCGTCGCTGTTCCTCGGCGCGGTGTCCAAGGGCGCCGCCGGGTCGCGCGTCATGGACATCTTCGGCGACCGCGTGCTCCGCCGCGAGTTCGCGTCCGGGGGCAGCGTGCGGTACATCGTCAAGGACCTCGGCATGGCGCTGGAGGTCGGGGACGGCGGGGAGGAGGCCAACGTCCTGCCTGGAGCGGCGCTGTACCGGCAGATGTTCTCGGCGATGGTGGCCAATGGCGACGGCGAGTTGAGCCTGCAGGGACTGATCACCGTCGTTGAGCGCCTGAATGGCATTGCCAAGTAGCACAGGCTGCAGGCAAGGCGTTCGCCGGAATGCTACACTGGACTTCAAAACTTCTGCATTTTTCCTGCATAAAAAATTGGGGCCTGGACCTGAAAGCTTCTGTACATGATGACGGACTATGTTCACTGTGTATCGAGCTTGACTTGCTGGTTTGCTTTTGACATTTTCTCCTAAATAAATAATGATATCTTACTCTTGACATGTGAATTGTGAAACACCACAGCCACAACAAGTGCCTCAACTGAAAGTCTGAAACCAATGTGATTATCTGACGGCTGAGGGCTAGTTTGCGAGGACTGTAAACACCAAGGGGCTTCCTGCTGAACCATGCAGGATTTTTTTAACATGTCAGACAGATATTTGCACCGTCGATGACCTGTGTAGTGTCTGTCATCTTATCTCTTTCTCCTCCATTCTCAAAATCTTCAGCAGAGTGTGGTAGAGGAGCAGCTGGACCAAAAGAATGGCAGCACCAGGCTCCCTGGGACTTCTCCACGCGCCGTCCTTCGCCGCGGCCAAGTGCCAGCCAGTGGCGAGCCGGGGATCCGCGCGGCGAGCGCAACGGGCACTGTTCGCCGTGCGCGCCTCGGCCGCTGACGCCACCAACAAGGACGCCGTCCTCAAGGCCTTCCGCGAGAACAGGGCTCTCAAGGTTTATATCTCCTTACATGTCTCCTTCACCATATCAATCCGTTGATGTCAGCGTTTAGGCAGCATTCGGAAGTAGGAACACGAGGCCGAACTGTTTTCTGATAATAAAGAATCTAAGAAATTGATACGTTCCAAACACGCATGCGGCATGCCGTTGGGATGCAGCAAGTTTCACATGTTACTTTCCCTAGAGTAGAAATTTGTGGATTTACTGCCGTCTTCAGAGTGCACAGCCGAAGGAACTTTTTTGTTTTGTTTTGTTTTGTTTGGATGAGTTATCCTTGCTTAGTGATGATTAGCTGATAGCCACTGACTCTTGAACTGTGCAGATAATTTCTGGGCTTCAGAACTTTGACAGGAGCAGTGTTGCATCTGTTGTCACAGCTGCAGATAAGGTGTGGATAATACATCTACCTGTCAATGCTTACTACAGTTACTATTTCGTTCTTGCAGACTTCTTTGAGACTATATGGTGTAAAAAAAGAGAGGCCTGTGTTACACTATTTTTGTCGATTGTTTTCTTCTAGAGGTATGGATAATCTAAGATTATGTCACTGACGATTTTGTCAAGAAAGAAGTCTAGAATCAGACGGCAGGTCATTGCCCAGGATTCGATGTTCCAATCGAGCACTCATTATTCTTCATCCAGGATGTTAACTGAAGTCATTATCAACGCAAGTTAGATGAATAATCAACCTACTCTTTTCGCGTACAATCAACATCTATGAAAACCAGAAGCAACCTATAGTAGCTATAATTTTCTAATATGTGTGTATGTCAGAGTGAACTGCGGTATTTCATTCAGTCAGCTTGGCTTTTCTAAGAAAATAAAATAAAAAAGAGAATGATCATTGAGAACTTTTGTCGGCCTAAGGAAAAAAAAAAGAGAGAACGTGCAACCTTTAGATTGTTAAATTTAGGAAGTGCCTATTAAAAGGGCCTTTTTTGTGCACAAGTGTTAAACCAAAATTTGCCTGAATCGGTGGAAATAAAGCTGTTACTGGTCTACTCAACTTTATTCATGATCATGTTACAAGTTCATTCCTATCAGTCACCATAACAAACTTGCTGACCTTTTGTTAATGGCTGCAGGGAGGTGCAACCCATGTTGACATAGCATGTGACAAGGACTTAGTAAAGCTTGCCATGGATCTTACCAACCTTCCGGTAAGCTATCCATTCATAGGGTGATTGCAACCTGTGGTTGTAATTGCCATTACGGTTTCGCCTAGCATCTGAGTTGGTTGTGCTAAGTGCGTTCTGTGAATAATTGCATATTGCAGATCTGTGTCTCATCTGTAGATCCTTCAGCATTCCATTCTGCAGTACAAGCAGGAGCTAAAATGGTCAGGCACTAAACTTCGGTTGTTAACATGCAAAATTTGAAAAGAAAGTAATTTTTCTATAGCAAATATTTGCCCCCTTAAACTTTGTTTCTTTCAGGTTGAGATTGGAAACTATGATTCTTTTTATGAGATGGGCATTGAGTTCTCCTCTGAGCAGGTGCTTACAAACCTGTCCTATTCAGAGCTGCTAAATTTGCTATTTTTACTGAAGCATAATCCAAAAGTCAAACAATGAGAGAAATTTACTTGTGTAACCACTTCCAGATACTGAAGCTGACAAGGGAAACCAGGAAGATGCTTCCAGGCATCACCTTATCAGTAACAGTTCCTCACACGCTTAGTTTGCCAGACCAGGTATATCATCATCCCAATCACTAACCTTAAGGCAGCGTATAGCTGCACTTCTCGATGGTGGTTATACAATGCATTTAGCGGTATAGTGGGATATATCAGATGATAAGCATTAAAATGTTTTTTTGAATCTTATTTATTGTTACCTATTCCATTCCAACATGACAGGTTAACAGCACATTAAATCGAAGTCTTAGACACAACTCACAATTTGATCACCTCTTACTTCATTGCTTTTCAAGCAACCCCGATCTTAGTTCGTCAGATCCAATCAACTTCTTGCAGTCACAAAACATGTAACACGTAAGTGAACTAATCTTTGCCCATATACTCTCTCACGAACCTAAGGACAAGAGGGTGAGCATAGAGGAAATTTGTAAGTACATGAGGCCTATAAAGACTGACCTGGACTGTATGTGGAACCAAAAATATGCATGGTCCTTACTTCTGCCCTCAATAATGTCGCCATAGTAGGCAGACAGCTTGGATTTCCGCCGTTTAAGGTCATATCGCCACTATTTACAACCTGCTTAAGACAACTTTTTCGGAACCACTATAATTGACACATGCTTTAGTCTTGCTAACTTTGATTCTTATTTGCAGATGAGACTTGCAGAGCTACTCGAAGAGGAAGGAGCTGATATAATTCAAACCGAGGGTGGGAAATGTTCTAGCCCGACAAAGCCTGGAGTGCTTGGATTGATTGAAAAGGTATAGTGAAACTAGTACAAAAGAAAGGGCATGTTGCATTCTGCAGTTCCTTCATTGTACCAAATTACTACATAGTGTTTGACTGTTTGTAATTGCAGGCAACACCAACACTTGCTGCAGCGTACTCCATCTCTCGGGCTGTCAGCATTCCCGTGATGTGCTCGTCAGGGTTAAGTTCGGTGACTGCACCAATGGCAGTAACTGCAGGAGCTGCTGGAGTTGTATGCACTAAACTAGTAAACTTGAAGTTTTTTCTTCAAAAGATTAGCAATGTGATTTTTACAAGAGCCGAGTTCTGTCCTTCTGACTGCAGGGAGTCGGTTCTGCTATTAACAAACTCAACGATGTTGTATCGATGATTGCTGAGGTGAGAAGCATTTCACAAGCAATGGGGCTTTCACCAAGAATGGTCTCTGAAAACTTGAGAACAGTTCGTCACTAGTGGCTAGGAATACCGTCACTAGTAGCGGCTAGGATACATTGCCATTTCTGAGCAAACTTGAGCAGTGAATAAGAAAGGAAGAGATGTCATCAACTCTTGCTTTTCTCTACGCTGTCTCTTGCCGTGGTACTTGGCAGTGAGTAGTGCGAAGCGAATGGCACCATAGAAGTGTGATCGATGGAAGTTGTAAGACCCCAATATTCATGTGCTTCTTCATCTGCAAGTGTTGCTATCTTGTCGAAGTCACAATAAAGCTTTAGATAGATGCTAGGTTTGTGGAAACAACGTTTGTGCAATACAAATGAGATCTTGCACTCGCAAATTTGACTCTTTCGTTTGTGTTGTGCTGAGGAAAATTCTGTACCTCGAAAAGTTCAGAGATTCCAATGCTTTGTAGAAAAAAACAATTAATCTTTCGCATGTGTTGAGAAATAAGAAATGTTTAATCCCCAATGTGCCTACACCCTTTGGCGTAAAAGGGTGGGTTTTTAATAACCCCCAATCTGCACACACACACTTAATTATTTTCCAAAACTTCAATAAGCTTCCAAGTGAAATAACTTTGCTTATGTAGTCATCAAATTATTTTAGAAATTTCCAAATATGCAGTGCAATATTCTACAGTTTCCATGGTAAATATAGGATAGAACAACAACCTATAATTATCGGTTTTTCTGTGGTATTCGGAAGATTTGTACGAATGCAGAAAAATAAACTCCAAAGTTCCATCGTGCTCAGTACGCAAGATTCATCGACAACAGCATCAACGACTCCGTGGCCCAATGGATAAGGCGCTGGTCTACGGAACCAGAGATTCTGGGTTCGATCCCCAGCGGAGTCGTGTTTGTATTGTGTTTCTTTTTTCACTGAACTCGCCCGCTGCCTTGCAGCATTCAGCGGAGTGGATCGTGTTTTTTCCCTTTCCAAATTCAGAACACTGAGCGACCTTGAAACATGAATATGGCATCCAACTCAGGTATGGAATTTTATGACTCCAATGTCTATACTTAAGTACAATTCGCAACAGATGATGCAAAATTTATTGAGAAAGGAGATCTCGAATATGCCATTTAACCCAAGGATGTAATTTTAAGACTCCATGTCTCTACTTCTCAAGTACACCTAGCACCAGATGACGCAGAAATTATTGAACAAATGGTCTATGCATGTGGAAGTGCTCAGTGAATCAGTTCCACATCCATATCTCCATCCAACATATGGCCAAGTCGCGAGATCCTTATCGCCGCTGATTACCGGTCGCAATTTCCCATGCCTGCAAAATATGGTTCACGATCTCCTCCACGCCCACTCCATGTTTCACCTGCATATAATTATATAAAGATGCCATCATCACTAGTTTCAGTCAAAGTAAAATGTCTTGAACATGCAAACCCTGTTCCTTCTTCCTTGCAACAAGAATGAAGTAAAAGAGGCAGTCCCAATTGCATGTAGCTCCTGCTTGCGCAGGGTCCTGGGAAGGGTCATGAGAAAAAAAAAAAAAACTAAAGATGCGTATTATTTGATCTTGAACCTGCGCAAACACAAAAGGCCCTCCTTCCCGCATGCGAAGCGCATCTCGTTCCATTACAGCCAAATCAGCTCCAACAGCAGGTGCTAGGTCTGTCTTGTTTATTACCTAAGTTCAGAAAACTCAGGATTTTATGCCAATCAAGTAAAATAAGTTCATGTTAGTAACAAATGAAGCTAAGTGCTGCACGGTTCTAAATGATGCTGGTAAATACAGTATGACGTACCAAAAGATCAGCCTGTGTTATACCAGGGCCACCTTTTCTTGGTATCTTGTCCCCACCAGAGACATCGATAATGTAGATTATGTAGTCTGCTAATTCTCTGCTGAAGTTAGCTGCCAAGTTATCTGCATGGGAAATGCACATATGGACGCTCTTTAATGATGTGATTGTTCAGTTTTGGAAAGGAAAATTGGATATGACCCAGGGCACTATTTTCAGAGCAGAAGGGTGCTTCAGATATTCAGGACACCTGAGGTCTAAACTAGCAAGATGCTCCAAAAAAAAAAAAAACAGCAAAATAGGAATGCAAAGTTTTCTTTTATGCAAGAACTTGAAAGAAGCAAAATAGCAAACACATGTTCAATATCAAACATGAGACAGCCAGAGAAGCAACACGATCCCAGCAGTGCCGGAGCTTGCATTTAAATTGAGCAGAGGCCAAACAGTAAAATACAATAGCTAGATTGATTAATCCAAAGGTTAACTAGCTGATACTGTGTACATTTAGTGGAGTTTGAAAAGAGAGAGGGAGGCGATGGGCAATGTTGGCCTCAGCAAAGCTCCGCCCCTAGATCCCAGTAGAAACTATGAAATAACATTTAGATGGATAGGTAGGTTTTACATGGATATATCCAAGACAATAGGAATGACCTAAATTTAGTCTGGATCCAGTAAAAAACACACCCTAGGTACGGATATATCCATAACAATAGGAATGGTCTAAGTTTGATTTGGATCCAGTAAAAAATATACCTCCTCCAGATTCACAGAGTAGCAAATCAGCTTTGTACAAGTTCGATAGCTCCTCCAGAGGACCAAGATTTATGCTGATATCTTCACGAATAGCCGCATGAGGGCAACCTCCAGTTTCTACTGCACGTATGCGCTCTTCAGGGAGAGCTCCATGTTTGATTAAGAATTCTCCATCTTCTTTTGTGAATATATCATTAGTGACCTGAATATGAAGGGAACAAATAGAAAAAAAAACAATCGTGGATATTCTATGCTTTGGGAAATGTCGCAAGAAGAAAAGCGCCTATATTTCTATATCAGCGCAGCGCACAGGTAAATCACTGATTAAGACAGGTAAACATGTTTTTGCTTTGAGTTGAATTATCAGAAATGTGATAAATAAGACCTATTTTTTTATACATGCGAAAAACCTGAAGATCAGAAGCAGGGACAAAACTGAAGCACTAGACTATAGATGAATATCTTGAAACTATATGACGGGGCATTGCATTTTCAGTTTGGTGGGGAAACTAGATAACTTCTGTAAAAAGAATCAGAAGGCACAGTCATGGCACGTACAGCTGCAAGACTATACTTGTCGCGTAGGAATCTGCATAATGCTAACATCAAGGCAGTTTTCCTGAACAGGGAAAAATGTTCATAGAAGTGTTAGGAACCATATAACTGTAAATGTAGCTGGTCAATGCATATACAGGCATACTGCGTAGTTTATTGGTTTCAGGAGTAGACTATTATTCAGGCAACAAGATGAAGGTGTGGTTACATGCAATATTCCAAATTAATCACATCAACTAACCACTCCAAATTTCATGATGGAGCTTCAGGAACAAAGTCAATGGAAGGGTATGAATGAACACAAGCAAGCATAGCACATTATCGACAAAGATCCCAACGATGTCGAGAAGCCTCCATATAAAAAAACAAACCTAATTCTAGATTAAGCTGTAATTTGCACCGGTACAAGGAGAGATTACGGAACAACTTCAACACGAATGTAGTGTAGACGCGTTTCCCTCCGGCCGTCACAATTTCACATCCTCCGCCAAATAACCGCACCGGAATTATGAGATGTAGGCTACCAGCGATTGGAAGGAGTAAAAACAAGTACGTAGTAGAAAGCAGCCGAGCTCACCCGGTGCCTACGGGGCCGCCAATGCCGACGGTGAAGGCGCGGTCAGCGAAGTTGCGCGAGCCGAGCGGCGGCGCGCGCTTGGTGAAGTCGCCAGGGGAGTAGATAGGCTCGTGAGAGTGGGGCGCCAGGCCATCGTGGGAGTGCCACACGCGGCCGTCCTCCCCTACCCACGACCCCCCCGCTGCATGGCCACCGCCGTCCCTGAAAGCGCAGCAAGCAAATCCGTGGGCCCAGTCAGATGTGCAGGCAGAGACCGAGATCGCGGAATTCTAGGAGTGATGGCCCACGCGCGCGCACCCGTGGGAATGGTGGTGGCCGTCTTCGTGGGAGTGGGAGTGGTGGTGATCATGAGACGCCATGGATCGGAGCTTGGAGGGAGGCTGGAGGCTTCGGATAAGGAGGCGAAGCGCAAATTCTGTGAGGAGTTACAGTCAGAAGAAGATGCTCGTTGACTTCCGGATGATTAGCGGAAGCGTTGAGATTTCAGAAGAAGTGGGCCAAATCAGAATGTGGGCCTCCCAGCTGTGGTTATTTCCGCATATAGAGAAATGGGCCATTAGCAGGCTAGACCATCGGAGGTTCGGAGGCCGAGGGGAGAGGGAGCCGTCGCCGGCGGAGTCTGGGACTGGAGCCGTGATGGATGCGAAGCGAGCGTCGGCGGAGGCCGACCGGCTGTCCTCCCTCCCGGCGGAGCTGCGCGACGAGATCCTCGTCCGCCTCGACCTCCGGGACGCCGTGCGCACCTCCGTGCTCTCCCGCGCCTGGCGGGACCTCTGGAAGTCGCTCTCGGTGCTCTCCCTCTCCTTCCCCTCCGGCACGCACCCGTCGGTCGTCGACAGCGTCCTCCTCCCCTACATCGGCCCCCGCGTCTCCCTCTTCGACATATGCGTCGACGACGCGTCTGCTGGCCGCATCGACGACTGGATCGTCGCGCTCTCCCGCTGCAGCGTCGAGTCCATCCACATGCGTGGCCAACTCAGTTCACGCGAACGGCTTCAACCTCCACTCCTCCATATTCTCCTTAAGTGATCTCGTGTCCCTGCGGCTGGTAAGCTGCAACATCCCACCCCTCCCCGTAGGATTCGCCGGCTTCCCCGCGCTCCAGGAGCTAGAGCTCACCTCTGTTACCTTCCCAGACAATGGGGATAAGCAATTGGAGGCTATCATTCGTCGGTCACCCTTGCTTCATACCCTGGATTTGTTTGATGTATTCATCTGTGATGACTACCCAGAGTCAGTGATTGAGGCGCCCAATCTCCGTATCCTATCAATCTATTCAGCGTATGACTATGGCTGGCGAATTGGAGAGCTGCCGTGCCTCGAATTTGTCAACATTTATGTGTTGTTTTGCCCGCAGCATGAACATAATTTTGGAGATTTCCTTGCTCGGTTTGCTCACGTTCAAAAGCTCAGTCTCTTCGTGCCGGTATTTTATTTTCACTTTGTTCTCCTTATTATGTGCTTTTTTTTCTATAACGCCTTATTATATGTTTTGTTATAAATCAAGACTGAAACGCTAGTGCTTGGCTCAAGCTCATTACACATATCAGGAATGTAAACATGGTCTCCTATACTAATGAATAGCGTGAAAAGTTACACTAATAATTAAATAATTAATTAAAAAAGAAAAGAATCCTTTCATTCCTGCAATACTTCAATGTGCCTGTGGTCTCTTGTTTCGAAATAACGCAGGAATCTCATCCATATCTCTAGACTCTGTATGACTTTTGTCCACTTTCAATGTTCTTACATATAAATATATTTTTTGTCACAGGGTGTCGATGTTAAGATGCCATATACACTTCCATTCATCTTTTATAACTTGATAAATATATTTTTTGTCACAGGGTGACGATGTTAAGATGCCACATACACTTCCATTCACCTTTTATAACTTGAAGAAGTTGACGTTAGCTTTGGACTTCACTGAACCGTGCTGCATTTTGTTCATGTTTACCTTGCTAAGGAGTTGTCACAACCTTCAGAACCTAGAAATAGAGGTAATGCTGAATCTTGCCTTTGGGATATCTCTATTACACTGTTTGAAGGTCATCTTGTTGTTTATAACTGATTTCCTTCTGTTGGTGAAGTCACGCGACAACTTTGGTGAGAGTTATGAGGCAGATTGGGAGTTCTTAATTTCTCTGTGGACTGATGGCATGTGTGCCGATCTTCAAATTGTGCGGATGAGTCGTATCATTTTCATTCCAAATGAAATTTCATTTATGAAGCTTATGCTCTCTAAAGCAAGGTGTCTTCGCACATTATATGTTGATGCTGACCCAGATGATTTTGATGATCCAATAATTGACTTACTAAAATGCAAAAGAGCTTCAGCTCAAGCTCATATTCTGTTTGAAGGTAAAGTAATCTGATCATGGGTCTCAAAGTTAATATCACATATTTATGATTTGAACAATGGATCTCTGCACCTCATTTTTTTTCCTAGTCAAAGTTAGTGGATATTACTCATGATGTAATTTTGTGAGTTTGTCTATTGTAGTGAGAGTGGATTATGTTTCATCAAAAAGTTTAACCTGCTGAGGAAAGATGATCAACAAGAACTATGTTGAATACTTTTCTGAAGTTTTTTATGGCCCACTAAGACTTTAGAGCTTGACCCTAGGTGCTGCTTGGTTCCTGCTACAGTAACGCATATGGAAATGAATTTAGGCTGTCCATGTTACCGCGGGAAACAGGATTTGAACTACGTTTGTGTTACGGTTGATGAACCAAACAGTTCGCTAGCATTGTTTTTGGTGAAGAGTCATCCATGGTCTCCAGACTCCATTGCATTAGATTTTATATTTTCAAGCAATATTCAATACCTTCTTTTTCCTTTGCTTCCCATATGGATCATCTGTTACAAATAGCAATCAAATTACATTAGTTTTTCAGCCGAAGTTCTAAACCAATGTTCTAAATAGCTGGATTTAGCGTCTGCTTTAACCGGATTTAGCGTTTGAGCAGGGCAGGCGCTAGGCTTTCACGTTTCTAGCGCTATATTCTTGCAGCCGCTAATAGCGGCTAATAGCATGTTAAATCCGCTAAACTGGCCTCTATTTAGTGCCGCTATTGGTCCAAATCAGCGCGCGCAAACTCCTTTGGCCCAAAATCGCAAGGATCCAGTCCAAGGCGGTTGCTTCTTCTCCGGCTGCATGCGTGGCTTCCAAGTTTTGCCTAATCTACAGCTGTTGTAACCGACAGTGGACAAGTTCCCTCCCCTTCTTCTCACAGTTCTCTATTCTTCTCCCTTTTTTGCAACATGCAGTAATACTTGCAATTTCAAATTTTCTGGACATGTAAGTTCTCTATTCTTTACTCTCTTTTTTTGCAACATTCGGTATACCTGCAAATTGTGATTTCTGGACATGTACGAGCTATGAAGCTCTGATGTCGTAGTAAGACTTTGAACTATCTGTCACTAATTAGATGGTAATAATTGGTATCTGTAGTGTCTTGGTCTTCTATGTTTAATATAATTGTAAAATTACCTAATGGTTGACATATTTTTTTTTTGCTTAGCCGCTAAATGGCTTAGCCCTGCTATAGCCTTTCTTAGCCTTTGAGAAAGGCTGCCGCTAAGAGGCTTAGCCCGCTATTTAAAACATTGTTCTAAACCTTAATATTCCTGCCCAACCTTCTTATGTAATGGGAGCACCAAGCAACCCACATGCAAAAAAACTAGATTAAGGATATCAAAGAACAGTTGAGAGACAATACTATCTCAAGTATTACTACTAGAATCGTCATGGAACTCCCATCCAGCACAAAGATAAAAAGATGCTAACTACTTACACAATTATATTTGGGTGCTCCTTTTCCTTTCCACATCGATGTAATTCAATTTCATGAGGTGGGTGTAGATATCTATGGAGTATATGAAGGCAGCCCTCAGATTAATTCTAGTCAATGTCTGTTCCATTAATGTTCACTGTTTTCTCCGTTTCATACTGGATATGTTATGATTTTTCATATTAAAGTTTCTTGGATCTTAGAGGATTTGAAAAATCATGACACGAGCAGGGAATAAAATATTGAAGCATAAAAGGATGGGAAGACAGCAGAGTTTTTGTGTACTTATTATATGGTTCCTTCCAGTTTATTAGCTAAAACATTTTAATGAAGGAACCCAATGGCAGTCTGATGTTTGCCCTGTCGGCACTATGCACATATGTTTGCACAAACCTTTCAGGTGTTTCTTTTGTTTGGAGCATTTTAAGAGCTTCTTCTTGATAAGACCTTTCTAAGAGTTGTGTGATAGAAGATTATTGGTCTACATAAATGCTACGGTCTCTGTATGTTTTGTTTGATCTGCTTTATGTCTGCTTTGATGTAATTTCACAAGCTGTTTTCCTTGTGCAGGTTTGGTGCAGCAGTATTAGATGAGGCGGTATCTTCTATGTATTGCTGAGCGCAAGATTGGTTCACTTGATGAGACAGGACCCGCTTTCTGTGCTGAAGCGTTTTTGGCTTTCATCGTATAAGCATACTTCATACGAAGCATACTGAACATAGCCCATCCAAGGAACTGGTGTGATTTCCGCCTTGTTCAGAAGAAACTGATATGCTATTAGTTGCTCGCTAGTTCAGTAGGATATTCGTGGTAGTAGCCCGAGTCGTTTGGTTAATGAAGCATACCTTCAAACTTGCCTGAATAGGTGAAAATACGGCTATCCTTTCGCTAAGCCGTCCTCCAGCCCTCCGTAACTTGTTGCTCGCCAAGCCGAGCTCATGCAATAAGCAATAGATTTCCTCTCTGTTTAGTGAAAGCTGCTCCCCTTTATTTCATACTCCTCTTTTTTTTTTTTGGTCCGGTTCCCGTTAAGTAGCTGAATCTATTTCCAACATTAGTTCCCTATAATTTTGCCTTAGTCTACTTCCAACATTAGAGCTGAATCTATTTCCAACATTAGTTTCCCAACTGATTTTGCCTTATTACAACATTCGCTCTGTTCGCTTGAGTTAGGTCTAGCTTATTAGTTTTCCTAATTTTGCCTGGTCTTGACGTTTCTGCATCAACATTGTTGCCGTTGGTGTTGCTTGGACTCTGAAACAGTGCGACGAGGCGCCGTTCCATGGCCATGCTCGTTGACTTTGTTCCACGTCGCGCACGGGTGTCGGCCGGCTGAACTCAGATCGTTGGTTGCCGGTCTTTGCATCTCTTCGTGCACAAATAAATCTTGTGTGCATTCCCAGGTTTGACGTGCCGTTTGCACTCTGCCGAGTCAGCACTCAAGTCCCTTCTGGGCAATCTCCGATCGCTTTATACATTCAGTTCTGCAATGATCAAGGATCACAGAAGATTGGATATGGGCAGATGTCATGTTAGTCAAGAGACTCCACGCAAGCATCGAACTGCTCTGCAAGGCCCGTTTTGAAACAAAAGAAAAGGTCAAGGAATTCTTTTCTATCAAGCCCTTTGGAACAAAGGATTGTGTTGTACAAATCCAATTTCTACGGAATTGCTTGTTTCATGGAGATTTAAAGGAATTCTACCAAGACGTTGACCTCTCTCTCTCTCTCTCTCTCTCTCTCTCTCTCTCTCTCTCTCTCTCTCTCTCATCGAATTCTCGTGTGTTTTTTCCTGTGCCTCGTCCAAACTCCAAACATTTGATCTCGCAGTTTTCTGTATTTGTTCGATCTATAGGACTCAAGATACTGTGCATTCAATTCCTATGTTTTCCTGTTTCTCTGTCTCCAGAATCTTGTGTTCCAAAGAGACTTATCTTTCAGAGTCTCCGAGTTGAAACAAGAAACAACCCAACTCAGGTTCTTCTTCGTTCAAACACATCAATCACCTCCTTTCTATTCACCTGTACAAATGCATGCTCCCAAAGACGGCATCCATGGAATGTAAGCTCGTGCAATCCGGGCTGGGGGATCTATCACGAGTCGGCAAAAGCGACTACGGCACCACGACGAGCTCCTTGTGATCGTTCGCCGGGTACATGGCGGATGACCCTTGGCTCCGCTCGTCGGCGAGGGCGGCGGCGTCCTCCTCCTGCTGCCGCACCACGTAGCTCCAGCGGTCCTGGACGAGGTAGACGAACGCCAGCGCCGCCACCTCGACGGTGAGGAGCAGCGTCCACGGCCGCGCGCTCCGGCCGGTCCGCTCCTGGTACGTGCGCAGGCCGACGAAGACGTTGGCGACGCCGACGACGCAGACGCCGACGCCGAGGAGCCAGTGCGCCAGGTACCACGCGCCCCGCGCCCTGGCGCCCCTCTCCGGCCGGAGGAAGCCGACGAGCGGCTGCAGCCAGATGAAGCCGTACAGCGCCAGCCCGATCCTCTGGTGCGTGTTGTTGAAGGCGTTCTCGAAGTTGCTGATCGACAGCACCGCGCCGGCGGTGGCGAGGGCGACGGCGACGACCTCGGAAGCGACGTGGCCGTAGAAGAGCAGCCTGATGGCTCTGGCGCTCTTGACATTGCTGGAGGCTCTGATGAGCAGCACCCCGATCGGCATCAGGAAGCCAACTGAGGACCAGAGCAGGAAGGCATGGAGCTTGAGCTGCAGCGAGAGCTTGGGTGTGAGCTGCAAGATGGTCAATCCAGCCAGGTGTCGCGGTCAGTAATTAATACAACACAACACGGCTCCTCTACTGTCTGTCAGATATTCACATTCTGCCATGCATTCTGGTAAAGATGAACAGAGTGAGGGCATGGAAATTTGGTATCAGTATCAGCTTTCTGGAGTAGAGTAGTAGAAGGCATGGAAATTACCTCCAAAGGCTGAGCCATCTTGTAGCTCTGCTCTGGATTTGGTTCACCATGGGTTGGTGCGAGAAGCATGAGAATCACACAGCCTGCAGATGCAAGGAGCAGTCTTTTTCTCCTGAACAGTAGCATTGCTGCTGCTTGTCAATGCAGTCTCTCCTCGGCAGAAACGAAAGCCGAAAGGTGGCAAGCAACAACTAAAACAGAGCTCCTGAACACCCCTCGAAAAGGAAAAATAAAACAATGGCAGACGAAGAACACGGGGAGCTCTCAGCCTTTCACAATCCCTCCCTCTCTCTCTCTCAGACACACTATCACCTCAAGTCATCACTTTCTTCCAAGCCCTTCCAGGCCTTTATGTACCGGCATTACAAGAACTGAAGAAACCTATCTGCACTAGAACAGCAGAAAACTGAAGCTTTCTTCCAATTCTCCGCGCAATGCGGTGGCGCCGATGTCGTCTTGGTCTTCCGAGATGACTTGCAGGCGAATGAAAGAATCCTCCAAGGAAATAAGGAATTCAAGGAACAGAATGTGATCGGCCGATCTTGGGGGAATAACTTGGGAGGGGTGTCCAGTGAATGATTTGGATATGAGCAGCTGCTGCTTTTGCCGCCTAGCGATAATATAGCTGCGGTGGACTTTTGGTGCTGTTGTGGGGGATGGAATCGGAGATAGATTGATGGGCTCTTTCTTTAGCTCCTTTGAGCTTTAGGGGGTACGGTTTGACAGCTCTGCGGTATGATGATGGTGTGAAAGGACGGCTTTGTGTTGTGGTGGTGCAGCAGGAAGCACCAAGGCATCGTTTTGGCTGCTCCTGTATGTATCAGCATCCAGGAAAATTTGCAAAAGCAGGGCTGGAAGTAGGGTATCAACTGTTGAAGTTTGTAGGAAAGGTCTCACAGAAAAGCAAAAGGTTTTGTAATTCTAGGCAAGTTGTCTAGCGAGGTCCAGTGGCTAGGCTAACTAACCTTCCAGACCAGCACAGCACAGCCAGGCAGCTTTGCACCATCGACCTGCTTTTTTTCCCTCTCTTCAGATATGGCCATGACAGTACTGCGTAACCACATTGACATGGCACATTTCTGTTTTAGTTGTATTGTGCATAAATTGCAAAGAGTATTGTAAGATTTCGACATAATGATCTACTGATTTCATCATGATGAAGATGCTGCAGGATTCGATCACCACCTAGGAGTACTTTATGTTTTGATGACAGAATGATGCCACAACCTGATCTGCCCATGTAAGCTCATTTGCAGCCATTTGCTCAGGGCCGGTGTCGTCGTAACAAGAACCCAGGATCTGAATCCACGCAGTGGATCAGTTGAGATTGCTTGAAGAGCGGGCTGGTAGCGCAAAGATTACAGACACCATCACCTCGATCTTTGACGAGAGCCAGTGGGATCTAAGTCCAGCAGGCAGCAGGAAGCGTGTGCGGCTGTGTCCTCCCAGCCGGTCTCCCACCAAATCCATGCCTGCATGTTGGATGCCAACTCTCGGTGCTGTGCAAGCAAGACGCCTCCCTCCTGCTGCAGGAGTCCTGCATACACATGTTTGCTCACAAGTAGCCATCATCGCTTCAAATTTAGTTCCATCTTTTGTTTTCCTTTGGTTAGTGAAGTAGCCATCGCTTTATATCTATCTTTCTCTCATGTGATTCTCACTGCTGGAAAATAAAGCAGGAGGTGCTGTCCAAGCAACAAGCAGGGGAGGGCCGGATGGGGGGATCTGCATGCATGGCTGATGGACGCAAAGCTACTAACATCTTGTAGTAGTTGTTGCTAATGGGAGGATCTGTTAACAGGTCCCTGTCAGTCACAGACAGGGATGGTCAAGAGAGGATTCTCTTCTCGCTGTACCGGCTGCGGGAAAGCGACTACGAGCTTTGGCACCATGATCATCAGTGCCCAATAATAATCTCAACTTTGTTTTGTTTGGTTGCCACTGGATTTATTTAGTTGTGTAGAGTTTCCGGTTTCGAGGTTTCTTCTTGTGGAACTATGCTACCTTGCTGACATGCCATATACGGTATCTAGGGTGCGTGTTTTATATATGTATAGGTATATGTATATAGAGCCTTAGAGGCAACTGTTGGCGATCGAGATAACTGAAGCACTATGGTGTCTACGGCTGTATCTGTGCAAGTCTTATTGTAATGGCCAACCGACAGAGCAGCTCATCCTCATCCTCCTTTTTAGCCGTTTCTCTGGGACACACAGTGAGGCGCAATGGTCTCCCATTCCTCTCCATCTCATCGTTGCCATCCATTTGGGAATTGGGATGAGAAAGTAGGCCGCCAAGAAGCCAACAAACGAAACTGGATTCAGACTTTGAGAAACTGAAGCAAAAATGGGGTTCAGAGAAGCCATGCTGCACGTACAAATTGGATTCAGACTTTGAGAAACTGAAGCAAAAATGGGGTTCAGAGAAGACGACATGGGCATGTGTCGATACGGCGCGTTGTTCTCTAGTTTTCTTTCTGCGGCTGCACTCATTGTGCGATGCATGGGCCATCGCGCACTCGACCGATCGATCGAGTGCAAGGAAAAGAGGCGGTACCCCCCCCTGCTGGGATCTCTCCATCCGTGTGCCACTAGTATCTGTTTCACTGCATCATTCATCCCATCAGAGATCAGGCCATCCCTCACCGAGTCAGCAGTCACCACCACATTTGTACAGGCGAGGTTGACGTATCACGATTCCAAAGCCACCCAATTACCCAAATGAAATGATCGTTCCATTTTCACTGCAGGGGAAACCAGACCACGCGTTGTCTGCTGCTTTTGCTTTTGGGTGCAGAATGTCAAAAAAAAAAAAAAAGTCTCAGGGCGTACAGTACAGTTACAGGCTACAGAGGCGGAGAGGCCTCTTGTCTCGTCTCTCGCCTACAGTACTTCTACCGTCTCGCCGCTGCTTCAGCTTCACCATGGCCATACTACTGCTCTGTGTGATCATGGGCTCGCGACGCAAATGGTTCGCTGAAGATGGTGTCACCTGACTTTGTCATCATAATCATGCCTCTAATCTTGCTTTGCAACCACCACCATTCCGTTGGCCGATATGAAATCACAAAAAAAGACCCAGCAGCCAACGCCAGCGATGGTTCAGCTCACTGGGATCTCATCTGCTTGCGCAAGTAGCTTGAAACCAAACCAAACCATGGACGGACGCCCTGAGCAGCCGCCGAGGCGGCTTGCTTTCGGGTGGTTAGGTGAAGGGCCCTGCCCCCGGGAAAGAAAGGATGCTAATTTATCATGAGCGTAAAATAATATTTTATGACTGAAAAAAAAACAGATACTTTAGCTGGTAAGCTCAAGCGACGCTGCCCTGACGTCGCTACTACTGCGGGTAGTGCGCAATGCTATGCAACCATGCACATCCGCCGCTGATGTCGCCTTGATGGGATGCCAACGTTTTCCACGTCCAGACGCTCATCATTTCAGCAGCCGCAGCCGCTCAACTGTGCTGTCCTCCCCTGAGACCTGCCTACCCAAGGGCCTCCATGGCGAGGCTTTTTTTGGCTTCTACTGCACAGCACTAGAGAGCTGAAGCCGATTTTGACTTGAGCTGGTGGAGCCACTGCAATGTGGCTTCTCCGGCTTCAGCAGCTTTCGTGGGCTTGTGCACTGAAACAACGTTTTGGCTTCTCCTGCCAAGGCTGTTCTTCTGAATACAAGGGTTCCAAAACCGCGGCATACACAACCACAGGATGGCGGTCTTGAGATGCAACAAGTTTGTTCAAGTTCAAATCAAAAAATCCTGCAGGCAAACAGCGGGCCGCAGTACAGAATAGCAAATACCCAACTATCAGACATGTGCATGGAGAACCAACAATGCCACAAAGCGAGACAGGGCAAGTAATAGCAGTCTGCTGATAACTAATAGGACGAAAGTCAAGGGTTTGCATAGCATCATTCAAATCCGTAACCACAAACATCAAAGTGCTCAATCAACAGGGTACCAAAACTTGCGCAGGCAAAAATCTTTTTATCTCACTGGGCGCTAAGACACAGAACACAGATGCGATAATCTGCCGACGAGGCCTATCACATGAACAGGTTGGGCCTGGACGCCTTGAAAGTGGTCTTGAGCTTCCTGGTGGGTGGCCTCACCTTGCGGTACACAAGCGGGAACTTGATCTTAGAGTTGTGGAACTGTTTGGTGTTGTCCCTCTTGCACAGCTTGAAGTGGACCGTCGCAGTCTTGATGATCTGGATGCAGGGGGACCTCACGCGGTGGCGGGAGGCCATCTCGTTGTACATCTGCTCCACGGCACCGTTCAGGGTGGTGTCACGGTACTCCTTGTACATGTTGTGGTAACCTGTCCTGCTCTGGTAACGCAGCCAGATGCCATAGTTCTTGATAATGGTTGGGTTGCGCTCAAAGATCTGAGAAACATTAAGCACGTTAAGAAACAGATATGGTCAAAGAAAACATAGGAGAACAAGTGACTTTGTGATTGCAGGCCCATCCACATCCAACTCTGGCTATATGAGTATATCTATCGAAGGCACACTAGTAACACCAATGAAACCCATCAGCAACTAACAAAATCGCTAGATAGCAAGCTCAATTCAACAGACATTACTGTCGGCTTATCGAAAGTTAGACGCCTCAATAAAATGCCAGATCACTACATGTTACAAATGTCTGGTCATCACGGTTCTTAAGCATAAGGAGGTACGGTAGGTAGCATATATTTAAACACTGAGCACTGCCATAGCTGCAACTGGTTCTTTTTTATATATGGATTGAAATTTCAGAGATATACAAGATTTAAGCACCCTAATGCTGAAAAGTGGGACACATGCACTTCCTATGTTTACATGTACAGTACAACAAGCTTTAAGAACCCTAATGCTGATAAGTGGAGCACATGCACTTCCTATGTTTTTATTTTTAGAGTACTTGTCAATTTTGAGCCTGATTTTGATGAAGAAATGGTAGAAGTGATAAGCAAATGCAAACTGAGAAAGCATGTGATATCACAAAGTCTGCAGAAATAGACACACTAGTGCATGTCAAACGTACTCCCTCAATTTTGAACTAACCATCATAAAAAATTATATAATGGAGCCTCAGTTCTTCAATATTTCGCGTTAATCATCATCAATTATTAAAGAATGGAGGCAGTATACGACACCACAGTTTCATGTAGAACGGCACCTACTTATTGTTCAAATAATCAGCGAGCAAAGCAAATCTCCACAATGTCAAATACAGAGAACGGCATACTCGCAAAAAAAAGACAATAGACCAATACAAAATCTAAGATCACTACGCATCGAAACACACAAATTCCTTCCAGTGAACTAATCAATGATGAAGTGAAGAGACATCATCACTAATCTGGCCAAGGAAGGCCATAAACTATCTATAGGCTATGGCATCAGCAATGGCAAGTGGCAACGCACCAACAACACCTATCTATGGCATGCTGACAATCCTAAATCATTCGATCCATGCCAATTCATAAAGCGTAGTAACCTTCACGGTAAGAAGGTAAAGGATTGGTTGTACCTCGTTGATGGCGAGCACCTGGCCATTGCTCTTCTTCACCTTCTTGAGCTTTCTCAGGAAGTACCTGCGCGGCGCAAGCAAGCGAGACGCCACCGTCAGAAAACCGCAACGAAAAAGCAATCAAGAGAATCCTAGCATCGGCACGAGGGTGTACGTCACTGACCAGAACTTGGACTTGGCGCGAACCTCGTTGGTGGCCCAGAGCTTCATGCGGTAGATCTTCGGGTGCTCATCGGTCGGGGTCGGCAGCGCGCGACCCACCACCTGGTACTGATGGAACTGCCGCGACCGAAACAGATCACAGAAAAGCGGTGGAGATCAGCCACACCGGGAAGAGCAAAGACGTGGAGCATCAGGACAAGAGGAGGTGGAGAAGACGGAGGCTTACCCTGTGGGCGACCATTTCGGCGAGCTCGAGAGGCCGGAGGGGCGGCGGAGGTCTAAAACCTAGCAGGGGAGACGGCGGCCGACTAGGAGAAGGACCCGGAGACGAAGAAGTATTTATGTGCTGTGGCGAGAAACCCTAGTGGGCCGTGTATCGTGGGCCTGAATGCTTCGTTACTTTGTTCAAGTAATATGTTGGGCTGTTATCTCTGGCAACAATAATAAATTGAGCTGGCTAGAAGCCAGCCGGACTTCTCCCAAGTAAATGGGTCCTCATTAGTCATTTGTTGCATTTCCTCTTTTCTCATTTTGTCTTCCTCACTCTACTTTCTGGGGATTGTTGACCCTTGAGGCCTTGATATATTTTATTTGTGGGGATTGTTGACCCTTGAGGCCTTGACATATTTTATTTTATATAAATAATGTATGATAAAAAATGTCTGAGACTGTCCAGTGGACCAGTGCTGCATCTGATAATTCATTCGAAGAAAATCCGCAATTTACATAAGGTATCTTATTATACGCTGCAGTGCTGAGCAGATGGTACGTTTAAAGTTTCATTACAAAGTAGAATATATATGGACATAAGAGCACAAGAATGTTGCTCCACACTTTTAATACACACAGATATACAACGCAAGTATACATCCCTTGCCTTCTCTGGAGGCAATTCACCACACGTGTGTTCCTTTAGTTACCCCCAGGAGGATGGCAACAGCAGCAACAACGGCCTGTCATATCAAATTCGAAGCAAGATCAGCTTGAGATTCAAAATAAGAAGGAATTAAGATAAAATGATACAGCCAGCAATTTAGCAATCCAGTACAGTTAAATATAAATTTTCAGCAGATGGCCATTTAAAATCAGTAATAGTACTAGGTATGTTTAGTACATTTATTTATTCATTCGTTTTTCCTTTTAGTTGCTACAGAAAAGACTATTAATCAGACAGTTTGCTTCCAATATTCCATGCAGCTCAATTTCAAATTCTAGAGGTGAAATAAGCAGAAGGGTTACATTGTATTATAGAAAGGAACTTACAGCAATTGTGCAGGCAACATATCCTGGTTTCTCTCGTTGGTCATGTACCCGCACACAGATCAGAACGAAAGCTCCAATGTACCATGGAATGGCAGCAAGGAAAAACCCAGTAATGAACCTTGTTTGAGGAACAGAAACGAACTTGTTAGTAGTTCTGTGTAACTTCAGAAAATACAGGGAAATAACACATGTGCAGAGGCAGAGCCACTCACAAACACCAGCCTAAGCCAAGGCCACAACATGGGAGACGCCTCCTCATTCTCACAGGTCTTCCTTCAGCAACAGGGCCATAGCCTAAGGGACCAAAAACCATATGATTATTAACATACCAAAAACTATATGATCTTAGCATAGATTTCTACTCCCTCCATTCCAAATTATAAGAAATTTGACTTTTTTTTTAACACAAGTTTGACCACTCGTCTTATTCAAAAATTTGTGCAAAGTATGTCTTTTTTGTTGTGTCTTGCTTTATTAATAATTGATCTTCAAAAATGACTTAAATTGAATTGACTATGTTTGCACAATTTTTTTGAATAAGACAAGCGATCAAACTTGGAGTAAAAACAGTCAAACGTCTTATAATTTGGAATGTATTTTTCATGTTTGACACACATTATTCATTATCACCAGAGTGTAGTTCGTGCATATTAGCTATGTCCAATTTCTTGTGTGCTTTTAGAAACCAGAAGTCATTGGCATGTCATAATCACTTCTGGTCAATGGATTCAATTATCTCAGAACTGCAGAATTATATATCTTCGCTTCCATCAGAAAAATCTCCAATGCCAACAACATCTCAATTAATGTTATGTAGCTAGTGGTCACAACAATGGTAGAACGATTGCTAAATTTAGCACAAGTACTTTGAAGATTAAAATCAATTAATTCATATTTCATTATAATGGCTTGCAGTCTACCCAATAACAAGTGCTAAGGTTCTGAATCGATTCACCAGATAGGTAACCATCAGCGAGGGCATCACAATTGCTTTTGGTCAGTGGATTCAATCATCGTAGAATAGATGACTTATATGTCTTGGCTAGTTTGCTTCTATCAAAAATATCTCCAATGTCACTACCAACATCACAATTAATGTTACAATTAGTGGTCCCGGCTGCGGTAGCTGAACAACAGCTAAATAGAGCGTGCAAGTTTGGAGTCCAACAAAATTGGATTTTCTATTTTATGATTTTTCTATGATTTACTATGATTTTTCAAAGATTCAGCAGAAATAAATAAAAAACAAAAAGACAAAACCACCGTGATACTGTAGCAAAGCCGCCGTCCAACCCTGCTCGGAGGGTAATTTGGCCGGTTTTGGAAAGTTCAAAGGATAAATTAGACCGTTTCATAGTTTAGAAGGTGAAGTAGACCACCCTTCAAAGGTCAGGGGGTTAAGTACACTTTTTCCATTTTCCTTATCACGAATTGCGATCTACAAAAGAACAAGTGCTAAGATTCTGAATCGATTCATCAGATTGGCAGTTATAAACTGTGACTTTGCATCGCGTGGGTGAAGCAGCATGAATCAATCACATGATTCCACCATGTAATGATGAAAGCCTAGCAAATACTTCGAATCGCACTTGCAAGCCCAGGCCCGAGCTGCAGCTTTTCCCCACTGCACAGCTAAGCTAAGCAGCGCGAGCAAACAATCTCAGGGACCGAGAAGACCCTCACCATACCTGGCACGGCCTGGTACCCCTGGGCGTAGTACGTGTCCGCGTGCGCGTACGGCTGCTGCTGGTTGTGGTAGCCGCCACCGCCGCCGCCGAACCCGGGAGGTGGGGCAGGCTGCGGGAACCCGACGGGAGGTTGCCGAGGGCCCTGGAACGTGCCGTACCCGTACTCCTGCGGCGGCTGGCCCTGCAGGTGCGGCTGCTCCGACGGCGGGAGGAGGCCGGAGGAGGAGTAGCCCCCGGGCTTTCCGCCGTCGGACTCCGGCTCGTCCCTTCCTCCTCCCATGGGCGATGCGTGGACCGTTGACGAACGCGACGGGCTGTGATGCGCGTGTCGTGTCGTCGCAGCAGGAGACGCGCGGTGTGGGATCTGGAAGGACACTAAGGCTGTCTGCACTCCTGCTACTCTAAAATCATCCTTAAAAAAATATTCTATTCTGATCATCGAGAATCTCTCCTATATGCTATTTTCTCTCGCACTTATTCATTCCTCTATATCTCTATATTTCTTTTTTATTTTTTATTCTCCACCCACCCACCCTCTCTTCCCACTCTCTCACCTCACTCCCCTCTCTTCTCTCTCCTCGAGCTGCCCGAGCGGCGCCGCCGGTGGCCCCGGCGAGGGCGGATCCGGCGAGGGCGCACGGCGGCTTCTCCCTCTCCGGCAGCTCCCTCCCCACGCGCTGCACCACCGGCGAGCTTCGGCCCGGCCCCTCCCTCCCCGCGCAGATCTGGCGCGCGGCTCCGGCGGGCGAGCGCGATCGACTCCGGCTTCCCTCTCCGTCTCCGGTTTCCCTCTCCGGCGCGCGAGCGTGACTCCGGCGCGGCGGGCCTCGCCCTCTCTCTCCCTCCCTTGCTGTCGGTGGCGGTGGCGCGGTGGCAGTGCCGATGGCGGTGGTGGTGCCCTCCGCCCCCGAGCTCCGGCAGGCTGCCTGCTCCCTCCGTCTCCTCTCGGCCGGCGGCGGGGCCGCCCTCCTCCCTGTGGCGACGGCCGACGAGCGCGCGGGGGCTGGCGCGCGCGGGGCGTCGTGGTGGGCCCGCAGCGGCCTGTTCCGTACGTCCGCTGTGGCCCCAAACTGCGCGAACGCCATGCTCTGCGCGGACGTGGTAGCATACCCGCTGCAGCATCACTGGTGCTCTAAAATCGGAGCTGGCACCTATACCGAACGGGAGAAAGGTCCCAGTGCGGACAGCCTGATGAGTGATGACTCGACTTGATGGGTGTGTGATGATGACTAGGCGACGCCGAGGCTGAGAGTAGTAGTTGGGAGTTGGGGTGGGCTGGTCTGGGCTCGCTATTTTGATCAGGTGATGGGCCAGGAAATGCGTTGGGTCTGTTAGCCCAACGGAGAGTCAGAGAATTTCAAAAAAAAAAACGGAGAGTCAGAGAGACCTAGTAGCAAACGCGTGATGGACATGGCAGCTAGAGCCCATGTAGTACTACTGGTTTCATGATCATGGGCCGAATTGAGCCCATGTGGTTATGTCAAGTGTCAAGACTTGAGCAATTCTGATATTCTGGATAACCTCTTGGAGCTGGTGCTATATAGTTTGTTTGGAGAGAAAATATTGTTTGTCGACTGAAAATAAGCGCTCTATGCACCTTTTTTTATAACAGATGTCTGGGGGCCTTTGTACTCCTCCCATTTTTTAACAGAGTAGACATGGGATTCATAACTAGTGCAAAGGGTGGGGCGGGCTCCCGAGGGGCTGGTGCGGTGGACTTTTTTTTATAAAATGTTTCTATATTTATATATATAATAAAAACGAACATATACTCATACAGATGTACGACAAGGCCATTGTTTTTAAGTCGTCGCCTAGGCGTCCAGTCGCGATTCCAGTCTGGGCGTCGGCCTCGCCACGACCGCGAGGCGTATGGCGTCCACCTTGCAGAAGTAGTCGTCGCCTAGGCGTGATTTGGCGATGTCGCTGCCACGTCCGGCCTGAGGCGGACGACCCACGAGTGAATCGGATGGGTTTGGGCGCGCGCGGTCGCGGGTGTTGCGTGCGCGCGAAAAAATTAATGGCGCGGGAGATTTGCGCGAGAAGGAGCCCGCTGGAAATCCGTTGCTGGCGGGAAATCGCGCCCTACAGCTTCCACAATTCCTTATCCCATCTCTCCCGTGCACAAAATAACAAATCGAAGGAAACGGAAGAGAGCGCATGCGCACCTGTTCTTGGTCGCGCGGCCGCTGCGCCTCTTCTTCTCCATCGATTGGCCCCTCCCTTCTTCGATTGAAGCCTCTCCTGGTTCGATTCAAGTCTTCCCGCCCTCTTCTCCACTGATTGGTGCCCTGGATTTACGGCTCTTTGCGCTACTCCGCCAGTTCTAGTCTCCGGCGGATACGTGCTGCAAGCTCACGGGACAGGTATGTGTGAGCATCTCTTCCTCTTTTTCCGGCTTGTCTTCTTTTGTATGTGCAGTGCCTCTGCTCTTTAATTTATTTAGTGTTCACTGTTCAGTGTGTAGACCTGTGTACTATGCAATTTGCACTGCCATTTGTGGTCCTGGCTCGATTTTAGACAGTCACTAGCTTGTGTCTCGTGTACTTCACTTAGTTTATTCAACTGTCCTCATGATTTGTTTAATACTAGTGCTTTATGATTTGTTTATTACAAGTGCCAAGGTGCTTTACTACTCTGCTTTTGCTTGTTAGTGGTTTGTTTATCATGTATTTAAGTACTCTGAACTGTGTGCTTATTAGATTATTCTACTTTCAGTCATACTTCTCTGAACTGTGGGCTCATTAGATCTACTTACTATTATTTATATTTCTAATGCTTTTATGTCTGTGGAAGTAGGCTACAATCTTTGAATAATGTTATGCTGTCCTCTATCCCCTTTCATCTTTTAACTATATTAGTCTTTGCATGTAATAGCAGCAAGACAATGGCAAGTCCACCTTCTGTCAACAATGCCAATTATGATCCAAAGACTGATCCAGAAAGGAAGGCCAAGTCGAAGGACCCTGCCAGGAAGTATGGCTATTGGGCAAATCTTCAAAATCGAGATGAAGTGACATGTACCCTACGTGGCACCATGGTTCATGGAGGGATCAAAAGGCTAAAACAACATCTAGCAGGTGGTTATGGAGATGCAGTAATGTGTGCAAAAATCACTACTGTAATCAGAAAAAGAGATGACAGATTACTTAGAATCTAACAGGAGAAAAATGCCATTGTACCTAGATGATGATAATGAGCAGCAACAGCAAGAGGAAGAAGCAGATGTGCTAGTGGTGGAAGAAAGTGCACCTGAACCTGAATCGCAAGTCTTCAAGGTGCAGCCAAGTTCAGGGACTACAGCCAAACAAAGACGTGCAGCCTACTCATTCAAGACTACAGCAGCAAGCAAGACCAAGGCCAAACCAAAGGGAAACAAAACAATTCTTGAGATGCTTCGAAAACGCCTGAAGAACTAGTTGATGAAAGGCGTAAAGGGTGTTTTTAGCCAACAATTCAGTCCAGCTTGCTTTTGTGTTATCTGTGCCCTGTTCTGCACTACTTTATTAGACTCTTAAGCTTTGTTTGTAATGCATGATGTGTGGTTGTGGACTACTTTTAATTATGCCACTAGTAGCTCACTAGATTGTGGCGGTGTTACTTCTAAATTGTAATGTTGCTGGCTGGCTGTGAATTGTGGACCATATTAACTTGATCCAAGTATGGATGCTACTGATGCCATATTTTATTCACTCATTGTCCTGTTATTTGGTTCCTAGCTTCCCCAACTTGCTTATATATTTACTGCATTATTGCTCATTGTGCCTAACGCTGCTGTACTCATTATTCCTGAAGCTTGTGGCTTGGGAGAAGAAAAGAGAGGTCACATCAACAAGGTAGACTTGATCCATATTTACTTAGCTAATTCATTGGATTATAGTATTATATAACTTTCTGTTACACTCATCATAAAACAAATATGTTTCGACTTGCGAGGGGCATGTGTGCTACATGGAACAAGGGAAATTGGAAAGAGGAGAGCTCTACAATCAGCATCAGCAAGGTATGATTTTGCTGCTCCATTGTTAGTTAGGACATGTGTATGGCGTCGTCTCGCCGCGCGCCTTATACGCCTAGTCGACTCAAATTGGCAGGTTATAACAACCCTAAAATCCACACGATCTAAAAATTCCAACCAATTAAAATTTTTCATTTATTTATTATGAAAACCCATTTTTCTTGTGCAAACATATAGGTTTCATTATGAATTTGGTAAATAAAAGAGTATAGCTTGCATTTTAATTCCATTCACATAGAATAATAGCCTATGCATCACATTTGGGATTTATTGCAATTTATGTTTGTATTTACTCAATATTTAAAATGGGCAATATATGTATATATACACTAAAATGAAAATAGAAAATGGAGAGAGAGAGTTAGGCCAGCCCAAACCAGCCCGGCCTTCTTCTCCTCACCCGCGCGCGCGCTCCACCCCGCCTCCCCGCGCTGGGCCGGCCCAACACCGCGCGCACGCGTGATGCCGACCGCACGCGCGCGCGACCGTTTCATCCGCACCCACTGCCCCGCAGCCGCTGACCGCCCGGCCCCGCATGTCAGCCGCCTTCCCCTTCCACTGTTTCTCTTCCACACGAAGACGACGCCATCGGGTCACGCAAATGGCGTGACCGACAGCGCCACGCATGGCAGAGCCCTGACCCCGCTGTCCCCCTCCTGTCCCCTCCTTTCTTGGCCGCCAAGCGAATCCGCGCCCATCCAGAGCCCTAGATCCACTCGAGCCATGGCCCTTCGATCGGTCGAGCGCGATCATGACCGTTCGCCATTGGAGCTGGCCAAGCTCGCCTATAAAAAGGAGCTCACCCCGAAGCCCTACCCTCATTTTTCCTCGCCGCCACCGCAGCACAGACCGGCACACTGCACCAAACCGAGAGAGAGAGCGTAGGAGAAGGGCGGAGCAGAGGAGGAGAAGCTGCCGGACCGCCACCGCCGCGGAGCACGCCGGAGCCGGACACGGAGGAGAAGCCCGAGCTGCGGACGAGGAGCGGCACGGCACTGCGATCGCTCTGCACGGCTCCGACTCGCCACTGCATCGCCATCCTAGCTTCACCGACACCACGGTGAGCCACCGCACGCTATGTCCGAACCTTGCCCTGCTTTTGCCATGGCGTTCCGCCCACGGGACGCGCAGGCACGAGCCTTTACCGGCTCAGGAAGATCACCTGCACCATGCACTCATGCGATCGGCCGAAACCCCCGGAGTACAAGCTTGCTAGACCGAGAACGCAGCACGACGCGTTCTCGGCGGAGCGCGCTCGCCACCGACGCGTTCCGACGCCGAATCACCCGTTCCGAGCAATCCGACTAGCACCCGTATAGGTTAGAGCGTCGTGGAGCACCAGCCACGACCCCTTGAGCTAGCTACGCGGATCTAAGCGCTAGAGGAAGCCTCGTCCGCAGTGCGCCGCGACCTCGCCGGAGCGCCGCCGCGGACCGGAGCCAAAAGGAGGCCCTGCCCTGTCACTAGTTCACCACTAAGCGGACGTATGCCCATTTAGTCACGCCAATTTGACTGAATCACGTCCGGTTATACCAAAACTGAGACCGTAATCACCTTGCCGTCGTCAGCCGCCGCCGGCGACACGCCGCCGCCACAACCGAGCACCTTGGGAATCTCGGTAGCCAAAATTGGTAGTTGGTATACCATCGCCATAGACCCTGGAGGCGTATAGATCTCCTAGAAGACCTCCTTAGCCCCGCCGGAACCTCCCAGTCGCGGCGACATCGCCGCCGATGACTGGAGCATCTCAATACCGCGACCAGGAACAAAAACCGACCACCTCGGACAAGCTTAGTTGCGGGAGATCGAACCTCCATAGCCCGGAACACCGCGAGGTGCGTTCTCGGGGAAACGTGATCGCCGCCGACACGATCCGCCTCGCCTAAATCCGTTTCGAGTAACCCCGATCGCCTCGCGCTGCGGAGAGAGGCCGACGAGGTTCGCCAAGTCTGCCTCGGCACCGCCGCTAGATAGCCGAGCCCCGAATCATGTCTGTCGCCTTGGCTACGTGCGCCTCCACCTCGTCGGAGAACCGCCGTATGCCTAGGGAGAGGAGGCCATACCACGACTCAAACCCGCCACCATCTGGTCGGACGACTGCCTGAGCACGCCAATTGGGGAAAGCCGAGCCCTGTCTTGCCGAAATATGGTCATCGCCGCCCTGTCATCGTCCGCCGCACCGGAGAGACACCGCCGCCTTGAACAGACGCCCTGGAACCCTGCTAGCACCAAATCTCCGATTCGCCCGAGCCTCCCCGGGAGAGCTCGGGAGAGCGGCACCCTCGGCGCACCAAATCTCCGATTCGCCCGAGCCTCCCCGGGAGAGCTCGGGAGAGCGGCACCCTCGGCGCCCCGAATTTCCGATTCGCCCGAGCCCCGCCGAGCTCCGCCAAGCCCCGCCGAGCTACGCCGAGCCCCGCCGAGCTACCCCCGACCACCGCCGAGCTACCCCCGACCACCGCCGAGCTCCGCCGAGCTACCCCCCCCACTGAACCACCCCCGACCTCTGAGAACCACCCCCGACCACCATCGAGCTCGCCCGACCAACCGCCGAACTACGCCGACGCCAGCGACTCTCTGGGAACCAGCATCGAACACCTGGTGGGCGACCATCGGGTCTGTGTTCTGATGAGGCGCCACATGCCGCACTACTGGACCCGCACGCCACGTGGACCAATCCCGAGCTGCCCCTGATTAACCGACCAATTTTTCCATTTTCAGAAAATAGGATAATCTTCGGAAATTCATAACTTATTCATTCGATGTCCAAAAATTGCGCACCATATATCAAAATTCTCAGAAAAATGAGATCTACAATCTAAGACTATGTTTGTGTGCATTTGGCTCTTTATTTTATTGGATTTTTCTGAAATACTCTATAGGAGTCGCTGACGCGACTATTTCGTGTTCGATTTCAGAGCCGGAGGAGGATCTGACTAAGGAAGACGACCACGAGTACTTTCAGGAGCTAGGAGACGACTACGAAGGTGCCACGTCCCACCAAATCCTTAGATCCTATTTACGCATTGCAAATGACATTGTTGCTATTGCTTTATGATTATGTATGGATTGGTTGCATGGTAGTATATTTGAATTCCCTGCCTTGATAAGACTTTACCCTGCTATCCGCTGCTAGGTTAGCTGCTGCTTAATTTACTGTTACTCTTCTACTACTTACTACATGCTATATGCTATGTGGTGGAATTGGGACGGTGCATAACTGATTATAACCACTGGGAGAGAGTGCTGCGTGCGTCTTGGGTGCGTGGTAAGGGTTGATGTCGACCAAGTGGGATGTGAGACAAGCCCGTGGGGCAAGTCGTGCCGGGGGTGCAACCTGGGCATCCCTACGAGAGATACCTATGGCGGGTAATGACTTATGAGGTGGTTCCGGGATGTGCATTGAAGTCCCGTGAGCGGAGGTGCCGTGATGGCACGGGGAGAGTATCCCCTAAGTGGAGATGCCTGCTTGGTCACAGCCTAGGATGTGACTAGTGACCGGAAACATCTGAATTCCCTTGCTACTCACTCGCTTCTGATGGGCGGGAGACGGCTGGACTACTTGGTAGGGCGGTGCCACTACTGCTAGGTTGAGAGGTGATAAGGGTGGGCGGTGACGGATGGTAGATTCCCGTACCGTTCTAGATGCGCAGTACCACTGATGGGGCCCGGTACTGCGTCTCCCAGTCTCAGTGTGATGGTGTTGGATCCGGAATGTCCCAGGGCTGAGTGGCAGGGTGGCATCGACCTAGGCAAGCAAGCACCCGGAATTCTGCCTAGATGATTGTACAGCATCGATGATGGCTAATCTTGTGAGTAGTAAAACCTCTGCAGAGTGTATGGTTGATCGATCGATACATAAGCCAACTCGATGGCTATGGACCTTTCTGAATGTTTCTGCAACCACTATTAGATGAGAGCATATTCTTTTCTCCCCTGGATAACATTTTTCCGGCAGTGTACCCGTTGTGGTAGTGTGCCGCTGAGATAGGCCCGAGAGGGAGTTGGGCCTGTCGAATGAGAGTGAGGTGTGGGTATGTGAGGTGTGGTGATGGGAAAAGGGATGATGGTGTTAACTGGTGATAAAACTTGACTAATTAAACATTGATTACAGCTGCATAGGAAAACCTCAGCCTATAGGTCTGCTTGTATAGCCTTACATCCACTTTCCACAAAGCAAATGCTGCATAGGTGGGCTCCGTGGCCAGTACAAATCGTACTGATAAATTTGCTGTCAGGTGACGAGAATGAGTACGACTTCGAGGGAGATGATGACGAGGAATAGGGTCACGTGCTACACTCAAGTTGGCCGTGAAGGATGAATCGCTTCCGCATCTTCTAAAGTTTCTCTGAATGTTGATTCCGCCAATGTGGCGATGTAATAAGTATTTATGTAAGACTTAATTACCGTTGTATGGATCCTGGTGACAACTGAGATATGGGTAATTTCATGGATTGTCCCAAGCAATCTGTTGAATTATAATACGAGCCTGTGGATTTTCCTTCGCGGAAATCGAGGTCGTTTCACAGGTCGCCGCGTCTCGACTCACCGCCTTAAAAACAATGGACAAGGCTACAGGAGTCCCCGCCAGACTTCGCATATGACCTGATAAAAAATTACAACCAAGCCCTAGGACTTTTGCCACCGCTGTCGAGGTAGGCCTCGGGCGTAACCCCGAGTTGGAAGAGCCCCATCGCATAGTGGCTTTGCAAGGAGTCAAAGTAGACACGTGTCCCAAAAGACGGGATGGAGCCGTTGGCCGTCGCCCATTGACTGGGGCCACGCCCAAGCTCTTGAGCTGTAGGACCGCTACTCACCATCGACGATCGCCGCCATCGAGGGAAGCTTGAGCTCGGTCCGACCACCAAACCTCCATGGAACATACAACCTTCTCTCTGTAGCCTTAAAGCAAAAGGACGACAACCTCGTCGCCCGCTTGAGACGACAATAGCCACCGCCTCACTGACAATAGCCGAAAACCTAACCCTAAAGCGAGGAAGACCTAACCTAGGACCTACTAACTCCACTAGCCGACAAGAGATCGACTCCGATATGTTTCGACGACCCGCATGTCATGGACGTACAGGCTGGCGGCACCTGAAAAGAGTCCAAGAGCTAGGAGAACCAGAAAGCACGACATGTTATGGCGTCCTAGAATAGAACACCTGACAAAGTCCCGTTGCATCGGGTGCATGGCTGTTTCTCTTGCAGCTGTAATACTTAAGAGAGGGGAAAGGAAAGGAAAGACTTGATTTGGTTGTAATCGAAAACATGCGAGCTACGGCTCGAGACAACGGCGAGCGTCTGCTCGAGATTAATTACTACCATATCCATGTTAGGGTAGCTATCTCTGTATCTGTGTGATCCAGTAATATACTGTACATATTACTGTAGTATCGTATAATACCGCAGGCCATCGGAGGTGGAAGTCTGGAAGAGACCGGCGTCTCCGCTGCCAGCGACCTTACCTTTTTTTTTTTCGCGTCCTCTCTCAACAGCTTCGAGAGGAGTCGGGGCTTCGGTGGCGTGGTGGTGGACTTGGCAAATGGCAAGCGTAGCTGCTGGTCCGTCCGGGCGGCACCCGTCTGCTCCTCCCTTACTCGACAACTGGTGATTCCCCTCCCACCGCAATCGAAGGCAAAGGAATAGCATCACCTGATTCTATTGGCTCAGATTATCTGAATAAATTTATATAAAGCCGTCAGAATCCTTCCCAGCACTTTGGTATTATTACTACGATACAAGGCGGCAAGGCTAGCCCGCTACTGAGACCGGTCCAGGTCGCCGGAATTTCAGAGCCGTCCGATCCGGCGCGTGGACGGCTCCGATCGGCCAGATCTTAGTCATTTTACAAAAGAGCCCTCAGATTTTGACGAAAACAACCCGCAGTCCGGCTTCCTCTCACAGAATATTTTTCGAAAAAATCCTCGGACTTTAAAAGAACAACCCGCGGTCCAGACTTCTCAATGGACCGGTCTGCCTCAATGGGCCAAAAACGGTCCGTTATCCTCTTCTCTTTTTCCACGTTTTAATCTTTTCTTTTAAAACTAAATACCTCTCAAAATTCATATAAACTCAGAAAAAATCATAAAAATACCAAACCAGTTTTGTTGGGCTTCTTATGACTAGATCTATACATTAAACTTAAAATATCCTACTTTTAGTGTATTTAATTAGGTATAATGTAGATCTATGCTTTTACGTGATTGATTGATTTGTGTTTTGTACCACAAATAAACTAAAAATAGCTCCTCTACCTTAACTTTAATATCATATACCTTTTCTCATAAACTTTAGTGGCCAATTATTTTAATGCCAAAACGAAATATAGATACTCGAATATAAATTATAGCGTACATACTTATGCATATAAAAAAAATACTTGAACATGGAGTATATGATATTCCGTACATTCGCATACGCGAGCACATCATATGCCATATATAAATACTTCAAATAAATATACACATCCAGATTAATATACTTGCACTATACGTGATGCATATAGCCTGCAGAAAATCATCGAAATATACAGTAGCCAAATACCCAAATTATGTATCATTGCTTCATAAAAAAATAATACTGTCGGGTACCAAAGTTAGGGGTACCCAACTTCGATGCAAAAACGCTCATTCCCAACATGGCCTGGCCCAAGTAAGGCCAGTGGAAGCCCCCGAAGGCCGCGTCTATAGAGGCCCAAAGCTCCGATTCGCTCGAGCCTCCTCGGAAGAACTCGGGAGAGCGGCACCCACGGCGCCCAAATCTCCGACTCGCCCGAGTCTCCTCGGGAGAGCTCGGGAGAGCGGCCCGAGCGCCCGAGCCTCCTCGGGAGAACTCGGGAGAGCGGCACCCACGGCGCCCAAATCTCCGACGCGCCCGAGTCTCCTCGGGAGAGCTTGGGAGAGCGGCCCGAGCGCCCGAGCCTCCTCGGGAGAGCTCGGGACAGCGGCACCCATGGCGCCCAAAGCTCCGATTCGCCCGAGCCTCCTCGGGAGAGCTCGGGAGAGCGGCACCCACGGCGCCCAAATCTCCGACTCGCCCGAGTCTCCTCGGGAGTGCTCGGGAGAGCAGCATCCTCGGCGCCCAAACCTCCGATTCGCCCGAGCCTCCTCGGGAGAGCTCGAGCCTCCTCGGGGGAGCTCGGGAGAGCTCGAGAGAGCGGCATCCTCGGCGCCCAAACCTCCGATTCGCCCGAGCCTCCTCGGGAGAGCTCGGGAGAGCTCGGGAGAGCGGCATCCTCGGCGCCCAAACCTCCGATTCGCCCGAGCCTCCTCGGGAGAGCTCGGGAGAGCGGCATCCTTGGCGCCCCAAATCTCCGATTCGCCCGAGCTTCCCTATCCCCCTCGAGCGCAATCTCGCAAAGGCATCCAAGGCATAGGTGATGTCAGCGGAGTAATCTTGGACCAGAAGAGATCTGTCTGACCACTTTACAAGCACTGTCCCGTCAGGCGAGACTCTCGACGCGACTGTGCTTCGCACGCCCCTGACGGCCATACCACCTATCAGGATTTCCCTGGCAGCGGATTTGATAGGCCTACTACGGCCGACCTCCACGGTATGGTCTACGGTGCGCCGCCCTGTTTTCCGCCGGGATCTGTCAACTTGGACTATGACAGTCCAAGCGCCTGACGACGGGCTACGCAAGAACGGGAAAGGCGCCTACTGCGCTGTCCACTCGAAAGGACGAGCACGCCTCTCATCTGGGCCCGCTAAACCCTCGGGAGATGCTGTTGGTAGGTGTGACCCTATGGCACGTCGTAAGCAGACGACTGCTGCCGCCTTGGAACTCACCAAGGTCGTGCGAACCACGATGGCCATATCCTGGAGACCCAGAGAGCTGACGACATGACGTAGCCAGACGACTGTTCCCACCTTGGAACTCACCAAGATCGTGCGAACTAAGACAGCCATACCCCGGAGACGCGGAGAAAAGGCAGTAGCCAGTTAAACGGGGAACAGCAACTCCTCACTGTAAAATACGTAGCCGCCCTTGCCTCTCCCTTGCGACTATAAAAGGGAGAGCAGAGGCCAGCTTTAAGGGGACGACGGAGAAGTTCTAAGTTCTCACCCACAGAAACGTACCCATAGCAAACGACTTGTAAACACTTAGACACACACAAGAGACCTGGGAGCTCTTCCCTCTCTCGCCTAGCTTGTAACCCCCTACTACAAGCACCCCGGTGCAAGGCAACACGACTCTCCTCTCCACTGGACGTAGGGCTTGCTTGGCCTGAACCAGTATAATCCCTGTATTCCCCCTTGCACAGCATCCGTAGCCTCAACCGCAAAACACATATTTACTAGCCGGTATTAGTCCCGCCAAAACTAGCGCCGACAGTTGGCGCGCCAGGTAGGGGCCTTTCGCGCGTTGACGTAGGTTTCGGATGGCAGCCAGCTCCACCACGCTTCCCGCTGGCACGGTACTCCGGTTCGGGACTCTCGAGTTCGTGGCCACTGGCCAAGGGCTCGAGATGAACTTGCGCCCGACCGGGCCCCGTGTCGCTGTCGTCCCGACTCCGGCCCCGCAGACAGCCGGAGAAAGGACCCCTGCCACGCTTCCGCCCGCCTCGAAGGACGGGGGAAACGTGGCACACCGCTCTCAGCGGATCAGGAGGAGGAGGCGCAGTGGCGCCAACCAGCCTCCCGCCGCGGGAGATGCGACTCACCAGGCAACCCCAACGGGGGTAGCCAATACTGCGCCGGCCGCGGTCCCGAAATCTTCGGCACCAGCGGTCACGCATCCGCCTACCGCCCGAAGGACGGGCGAGGGCGGAAACGCGACGCCAGCCGATTTCTCTCTCCGCCCTCACCGGCAGAGGGGAACGGCGCCGTCGTCCTTCTTTGGTCTCCAGACCGCCATGGACGCCCACGTTCGTGCAGTTCATGCATTATTGCACGAACTGTCGGACACTCCGGTCCAGCGCCTCGAGCGCCGGGACAGCCTCGTGGGAGACCATGTGGCATCCTCACCGCCATCCCCTGGGGAAAGTGCCAGGACACATGGTGGTGGGGAAACAGACACCACCGCCAACCTCACCCCTCGACAACACTCGGAGGGGGGGAATCGTTATGACCATAACTCGTCTCGTCGCAGCTACAGCGACGATGATGACGAATTCTGGGCAAATGTGGACAACGCCGCCCACACCAATGACTCGGGGGAGAACGCACCGAGCGTCATCTCCAGCTCACATAGGTCCTACATCGACCCCTCTCGGGAGTGCTACAACTTGATGCACCCTGACGAGGGGCGAGTGGAGGATGTCCACTCGGGGGGCGACGATGACATACCCCCTCCGTCGCAACCCCAGCACGAACAAGTCACGCCCCCTCCAGCGGCCCCGAAGCCCGCGCGGTTAGCCCCGCCGCTGGATCAGGGGGCAGGAACCTCACGCTCCGCACCTCAAACCTCGGAGCTAGAACAGCTCCGGGAGCTTGAGGCACGGATGGACGAGGATCGCTTGCGCCTCACCCAGCTGCGAGCTACGCTGGAGCTTGGCGAGCGGCAAACCGATGGAGGAGCAGCTCGGCGTCGGGCCCGAGATGTCCAGGCCCGAATCATTGCTGACGACGGGGCCGAGACACCGGGGGTCGCCCCCCGGGCAAGCCGAAAGCTCGCGGAAGCAGCCATGCTACTCTGGAGCGTACCTGAGCCCTCCTCCGAGGAGGCACGACAGCTCAGAAATCAGCGAAAAGATCTCCTGGAGGATGCCGCCGTCCTCCAGGCGGAAAGTTCAGCGTCGCGACACCGCGGCGCCGAAAGTCACCAACATGGTGGCATAGCACGTCACGAGCGCGAAGCCTCGGTTCGACCCGAGGCTCCAAGGGCTCCACCAGTCCACCAACGGCTTGGCAAGGGTGTCGACGTCCGAGCCATTCTACAAGCCCGCGGTCGGCGAAAGACTGACGGAGCCGCGCGCGGCTACAACGTCCATCGGGGCGGGCGCTACGACTCGGATGAGGATCGTGAACCCTCACCCGAGCCCTCGGGACCACGCGTCTTCAGCGAGGCCATCCAAAGGGCCAAGTTCCCGTCCCGATTCCGACAACCAGCCAACATAGCCAAGTACTCGGGGGAAACTAACCCCGAACTCTGGTTAGCGGACTACCGTCTTGCGTGCCAACTTGGCGGCGCGCAGGATGACCTCATCATCATCCGCAACCTCCCCCTGTTCCTCGCCGACTCCACAAGAGCTTGGCTGGAACACCTTCCCCCACGAAAGATTTTCGACTGGAGCGATCTGGTCAAGATATTCGTAGGAAACTTCCAGGGCACGTACGTACGCCCTGGTAACTCCTGGGACCTCCGCAGCTGCAAGCAGAAACCGGGCGAGTCCCTCCGGGACTACGTCCGGCGCTTCTCCAAACAGTACAACGAGCTGCCCCAGGTCGCCGACTCCGACGTCGTCGGAGCGTTTGCCGCAGGAACCTCCTGCAAAGAGCTTGTTCATGAGCTCGGACGTCGGACACCCACCAGTGTCTCTGAGCTCATGAAGATCGCTACCAGCTTCGCCTCAGGGGATGAGGCGGTAGGAGCCCTCTTCTCCGACCCCAAGGGCAAACGGAAGGAGGAGGCCCCCGAGGGCACCTCTTCCCGAGGACCGAACAACAAGAAGAAGAAGGGGAAGGGAAAGGCCCCACTCCGCGATGACTCCCTCGTGGCGGCCACCGAACCCAAGAGGGAACGACCCCCTCGAGGCCGCTTCGACGACATGCTCAGCAAGCCGTGCCCTTATCACCAGGGTCCAGTACATCACACACTCGCACAGTGTGTGATGCTCAAGAAGCACTACAGCCGGCAGCCGTTCAAGGACGACGCCGGCAAGAAGCCCGCCAGGGATCAGGAGGACAAGGACGGGAAGGACGATGAGTTCCCGCCCATCGACAAATGCCTCATGATTTTCGGGGGACCCGGGACCGCCCCTACGCCGCGGCAGCGAAAGCGCGAGCGCAGGGAGGTCTACTCCGTCGGACCAGCGACACCATGCTTCCTTGACGGGTCCCACGACGCTATCACCTTCAGCCGGGACGACCACCCGGACTACGTCCCATCGCCGGGACGCTACCCACTTGTTGTCGACCCCGTCGTCGGCAACACGAGGCTCTCCAAAGTCCTCATGGACGGAGGCAGCGGCCTCAACATACTCTACGCTGAGACCCTCGACTTGATGGGGATCAGTCGCTCGCTCCTCCGGGCCACGACATCCCCGTTCCACGGGATAGTGCCCGGAAAGAGCGTGCAACCCCTCGGGCAGATCGATCTGCCCGTCTACTTCGGGACTCCTGACAACTTCAGGAAGGAGCCCCTGACATTTGAAGTGGTAGGATTCCACGGCACCTACCACGCCATCCTCGGGAGGCCATGTTACGCCAAGTTCATGGCAGTTCCTAACTACGCCTATCTCAAGCTCAAGATGCCCGGGCCAAAAGGGGTGATTACCATCAGCGCCTCCTACCAGCACGCGTACCAGTGCGACGTCGAGTGCTGCGAGTACGCCGGCGCGTTGGTGGAGTCAGAGGCCCTCATGACCGACCTTGACAGGTTGGAAAAAGAGGTCCCCGACCCCAAGAAGGCCACCGGCACCTTTAAGTCCGCTGAGGGGGTGAAGGATGCCCTCCTCGACCCGAACTCCCCCAACGGCAGGGCGCTGAAGATCAGCGCCACCCTCGACCCAAAATAGGAGGCAGTGCTCGTCGACCTCCTCCGCAAACACGCCGACATGTTTGCGTGGAGTCCCTCGGATATGCCAGGCATTCCGAGGGAGGTCGCCGAGCACTCCTTAGACATCCAGGCCGGATCCAAGCCGGTGAAGCAACGCCTGCGCCGATTCGACGAGGAGAAGCGCCGGGCCATCGGGGAGGAGGTGCAGAAGCTTTTGGCGGCTGGATTCATCAAGGAGGTCTTCCATCCAGAATGGTTAGCAAATCCTGTTTTGGTTAAAAAGAAAAATGAAAAATAGAGAATGTGTGTCGATTACACTAGTTTAAATAAAGCTTGTCCTAAGTATCCATTTTCATTACCTCGCATTGACCAAATAGTAGATTCTACTGCTGGCTGTGAGCGGCTTTGCTTTCTTGATGCTTATTCCGGTTACCATCAGATCCGAATGAAAGAGTCCGACGAATTAGCGACCTCTTTCATCACTCCTTTCGGCACATATTGTTACGTAACCATGCCATTTGGCCTAAAAAACGCGGGCGCAACTTACCAGCGTTGCATGCTCAAAGTTTTTGGGGACCTCATCGGGCGAACTGTTGAGGCTTACGTAGACGATATAGTGATAAAATCCAGGAAGGCGAGTGACTTAGTAGCCGACCTAGAAAAGGCATTCGACTGCATTAAAAAGAAAAATATAAAGCTAAACCCCGAGAAGTGCGTTTTTGGGGTCCCACGGGGCATGCTCCTCGGGTTCATTGTTTCCGAGCGTGGCATCGAAGCCAACCCGGAAAAGATATCGGCCATCACACAGATGGGTCTGATCCGAAACCTGAAGGGCGTGCAGAAGCTCATGGGGTGTCTCGCGGCCTTGAGTCGATTCATCTCAAGGCTCGGCGAAAAGGGCCTTCCCTTGTATCGGTTGCTTAAGAAAAACGAGCGCTTTATCTGGACCACCGAGGCCCAGGAAGCCCTCGAAAGGCTTAAGACTCTACTTTCAAAAGCGCCGGTTCTTGTGCCTCCTACGAAGGAGGAAAATTTCTTACTATATGTCGCGGCTACCAACCAGGTTGTGAGTGCAGCGATCGTCGTAGAGCGGCAAGAAGAAGGACACGCCTTACCGGTACAGCGACCGGTCTACTTCATCAGTGAAGTATTGTCCGAGACCAAGACACGCTACCCTCAGATCCAGAAGCTAGTATACGCGATCGTCCTTGCCCGACGCAAGTTGTGGCACTACTTCGAATCCCACCCCATGACCGTGGTGTCGTCCTTCCCCCTCGGGGAGGTGATCCAAAATCGGGAAACGACGGGGAGGATCCCCAAGTGGGCCATCGAGCTCATGGGTGACGGCATCACCTACGCGCCACGCAAAGCCATCAAGTCCCAGGTACTTGCGGATTTCATGGCAGAGTGGACCGAGACACAGCTACCGCCACTCCCGACCCAAGAGGAATATTGGGTCATGAACTTCGACGGGTCGATGATGAAGACTGGTGCTGGCGCAGGCATCGTCTTCATCTCACCCCTCGGGGTCCGGCTCAAGTACCTGCTACGGCTACACTTCATGGCTTCCAACAACGTGGCCGAATACGAGGCTCTGGTCAACGGTCTCCACATCGCCATCGAGCTCGGGATCCGACGCCTCGAGGTCCGAGGCGACTCCCAGCTCGTCGTGGATCAGGTCATGAAGGAGTCGACGTGCCAGAACCCCAGAATGGCCGCCTACTGCAAGCTGGTGCGGTTGCTCGAGGAAAAATTCGACGGCCTCGAGCTCAACCACATTGCGCGTCGGTACAACGAGGAGGCCGATGAGTTGGCAAAAATTGCATCCGAAAGGGCCACGATCCCGACGGGCGTATTCGCCAATGACCTCCACAAGCCCTCGATCAATGCCGATCCCTCGGGGGCTGAGGGGAAGAAGATGACCCCCGAACCCCCGGGAGAACCCAGACCGCCCCCAAGCCACGCAAGCCCCTCGGGGGCTGCCGACCCTTCCGGCAAAGTGGAGTCACCCGAGATCATGGGTGAGGACGGCGACGAAGCCGAGGCAATGGAGATTGAAGCCGAGATGGACGACGACGAACCAGACTGGCGCGAGCCGCTGGTCAGCTGGCTAGTTCGAGGCATTTTGCCCCCGGACAAGACCAGAGCACGACGACTGGCTCGCAAAGCCAAGTCTTTCGCTATGATCGGTGGTAGCCTCTACCGACGGAGTCCCTCTGGCGTACTTCAGCGCTGTATTCCTTTCAGTCAGGGCAAACGCCTGCTCGAAGAGATACACACCGGAGCCTGCGGTCACCACGCAGCGCTGAGAACCTTGGTCGGTAACGCCTTTCGACAAGGCTTCTACTGGCCAACCGCCGTGGCTGATGCTACTGAGGTGGTACGCTCCTGCGAAGGGTGCCAGTACTATGCTCGGCAGACTCACTTGCCGGCTCAAGCCCTCCAGACGATCCCGCTCACTTGGCCGTTCGCTGTTTGGGGGCTAGACCTTGTCGGGCCCCTCCAGAAGGCGCCCGGGGGCTTCACCCACTTGCTTGTCGCCATCGACAAGTTCTCCAAGTGGATCGAGGCTCGGCCGATCGTCCAAATCAGCTCGGCTCAAGCAGTGTTGTTCTTCACCGACATCGTCCACCGGTTTGGCATCCCGAACTCCATTATCACGGACAACGGCACGCAGTTCACCGGAAAGAAATTTCTGGCTTTCTGCGATGAGTACCACATACGAGTGGACTGGGCAGCCGTCGCCCACCCGAGAACGAACGGCCAGGTAGAACGCGCCAATGGCATGGTTCTCCAAGGCCTTAAGCCAAGGATATTCAACCGATTGAATAAATTTGGCAAGAGGTGGCTGACGGAGCTTCCGGCAGTGATATGGAGTCTAAGGACTACGCCAAGTCGAGCCACGGGCTTCACGCCCTTCTTCATGGTATACGGTGCAGAGGCCATCCTCCCTACGGACCTGGAGTACGGCGCCCCAAGGGTCCAAGCCTACGATGAACTAGGCAATCAAACGTCTCGGGAAGACGCGCTGGACCAAGCCGACGAAGCTCGGGACGTGGCCCTGCTGCACTCGGCCAAATACCTGCAATCCCTACGCAAGTACCATGCTCGGCGCATCCGAGGTCGAGCCTTCAGCGTAGGCGATCTGGTGCTACGGCTCAGGCAGGACAACAAAGGGCGCCACAAGCTCACTCCGCCGGGGGAAGGACCCTTCATCGTCGCCGAGGTGCAACGCCCCGGCACATACAAGCTCGCGAACGAGAACGGCGAGGTCTACAGCAACGCTTGGAACATCGAACAGCTACGTCGCTTCTATCCTTAAGATTCCAAGCATTGTACTATTTTGAAAATCTTGAAATCGATGAAAAGACCCGACTTCTACTCTTTTTACATGATTTTTAGACTTTCAATCCGAGCCTACACTCGGAAGTGAAATGACCCTTTATTTCACCGCGCATTAAATCGAGGCCCGGCCTAACCTACGGAAAGACCGACCCTCCCTCGGGGGCTAGGACGGGGGGAACCCCCGGACTATCCCGAGAATCAACAATTATGGAAACGCAAAAATTTCAAAACTTGTCGAATTCGTTTATCCCTAAAACATGCTTCCTTCCGGAAATCAAGCATGAACTTATAGAATTCGAAGAATGAGGGAAGCCCCAGAAGACAGAGGCGGTCGAGTCGGAGACCGCTTATGCCTCAGGGCCACAGCATCTTCCCTCGCCACTCCGTGTTGGAAGGATAACCCACACTCGGAAGAAAAACCTATAAGATCTAAGCTCGGCCAAGGGAAGAAGCTCGGGAGGAAACACCTAAACTTTTTTTCTAAGGATTCTTTCTGCCAAAGCTCCTAGGACATCGACTGCATCTATGCCGCTAAAGCTACGACACCCGAAAAGCGTCCCCCGAGGCTCGATGGCCCAGGCAAAGGATCGGAAAGAAAAAAAACGCCTAAGGAAAAAAGCACGAAACAAAGCGAAACAAACGTTCAGCAAATATTTACATAAATGTTAAACGAAGGGCCATATTGTTTGTTTCCTTTCAAACCACTCCCGAAAGGTTACTTTTTACAAGGGCACTGTGGCTCGCTTCTTCTTCACGGCAGGTTCAGAGGAGGGAGCTCGACCTCGGCTTGGAAGAGACCCGCCATCACCGCGCACGCAAACCGCCTCGACTGAGCCGAACCGTCGCGTCCGTCAGGCTTCGCGCCTCAAAAGGTGAGCCGAATCATTACAACCGCGCGCCTCGATTTCACCTACATTTTCTCAACGAAGAAACCCCGGGCTCGGGCGCCCGTTACGTTCTTAGGGGATCGAAGACTGGCCCTCCGAGGCTCGAACAGTCGCCCCAGGGAAATCGAGTTAGGGACAGCTAGTGGATGGGTCACGAAAACGGCCAGTATCCCGACGCCCGGAACGTCACAAGGGACACCCCATGCTGTGTCCAAGTCCCAGTAGTGAGTCGGTTACGTGGAATCCCTCCGTGGGAGGCATCATGACCTCGGGACCCGTCGAAGGGACCCGACATCCACTAACTGACCCTCGGGAAATAATTGGAGTGTGCTCAGGCCACTAGCCGACCCTTAACGAATAGGGCACGGACCTCCACTTGGATCAACCCGTTCGTAGCTCACCGGAAATGCCGACTCGTGCCCCAGCGGGGAAGTCGAGCAGGACCAAACCTTCCTCTTCCCGAAAAAAGAGCGTGAAGGTCGAATTAAAAAAGACAGGCAAGAACCCGATCGATCTCCGATACGAAAACTGAGGCTCGGAAACTTGCCCTGCACCTTGGAAAGACCACCGAACGATCTCCCAACACGGTGGGAGGCTCGGGGTCTCCGCTTCCAAGGAAACAACCCACCTAAATAAATCGAAAACACCCGAGGACTAACGAACACGATTCTAAGCCTTTGAAGGGATATATCATCCCTCCAAAGCCTCGGGGGCTACACCCGGCGGGTGCGCTCGCGCGCACCCCCCGGAAAAAATAACCCACACTTTATCTTTTTTGACAGGAAGAACCAGCGTGAACCTGTGGAGGAGTGCCTTCACTCCGCCACAGGCTCGGGGGCTACTGTCGGGTACCAAAGTTAGGGGTACCCAACTTCGATGCAAAAACGCTCAATCCCAACATGGCCTGGCCCAAGTAAGGCCAGTGGAAGCCCACGAAGGCCGCGTCTACAGAGGCCCAAAGCTCCGATTCGCCCGAGCCTCCTCGGGAGAGCTCGGGAGAGCGGCATCCACGGCGCCCAAATCTCCGACTCGCCCGAGTCTCCTCGGGAGAGCTCGGGAGAGCGGCCTGAGCGCCCGAGCCTCCTCGGGAGAGCTCGGGACAGCGGCACCCACGGCGCCCAAAGCTCCGATTCGCCCGAGCCTCCTCGGGAGAGCGGCACCCACGGCGCCCAAATCTCCGACTCGCCCGAGTTTCCTCGGGAGAGCTCGGGAGAGCGGTCCGATTCGCCCGAACCTCCTCGGGAGAGCTCGGGCGAGCGCCCTCCTCGGCACCCAAACCCCCGATTCGCCCGAGCCTCCTCGGGAGAACTCGGGAGAGCGGCACCCACGGCGCCCAAATCTCCGACTCGCCCGAGTCTCCTCGGGAGAGCTCGGAAGAGCGGCCCGAGCGCCTGAGCCTCCTCGGGAGAGCTCGGGACAGCGGCACCCACGGCGCCCAAATCTCCGATTCGCCCGAGCCTCCTTGGGAGAGCTCGGAAGAGCGGCACCCACGGCGCCCAAATCTCCGACTCGCCCGAGTCTCCTCGGGAGTGCTCGGGAGAGCAGCATCCTCGGCGCCCAAACCTCCGATTCGCCCGAACCTCCTCGGGAGAGCTCGAGCCTCCTCGGGGGAGCTCGGGAGAGCGGCATCCTCGGCGCCCAAACCTCCGATTCGCCCGAGCCTCCTCGGGAGAGCTCGGGAGAGCGGCATCCTCGGCGCCCAAACCTCCGATTCGCCCGAGCCTCCTCGGGAGAGCTCGGGAGAGCGGCATCCTTGGCGCCCCAAATCTCCGATTCGCCCGAGCTTCCCTATCCCCCTCGTGCGCAATTTCGCAAAGGCATCCAAGGCACAGGTGATGTCAGCGGAGTAATCTTGGACCAGAAGAGATCTGTCTGACCACTTTACAAGCACTGTCCCGTCAGGCGAGACTCTCGACGCGACTGTGCTTCGCACGCCCCTGACGGCCATACCACCTGTCAGGATTTCCCTGGCAGCAGATTTGATAGGCCCACTACGGCCGACCTCCACGGTATGGTCTACGGTGCGCCGCCCTGTTTTCCACCGGGATCTGTCAACTTGGACTATGACAGTCCAAGCGCCTGACGACGGGCTACGCAAGAACGGGAAAGGCGCCTACTGCGCTGTCCACTCGAAAGGACGAGCACGCCTCTCATCCGGGCCCGCTAAACCCTCGGGAGATGCTGTTGGTAGGTGTGACCCTATGGCATGTCGTAAGCAGACGACTGCTGCCGCCTTGGAACTCACCAAGGTCGTGCGAACCACGACGGCCATATCCTGAAGACCCAAAGAGCTGACGACATGACGTAGCCAGACGACTGTTCCCACCTTGGAACTCACCAAGATCGTGCGAACTAAGACAGCCATACCCCGGAGACGCGGAGAAAAGGTAGTAGCCAGTTAAACGGGGAACAGCAACTCCTCACTGTAAAATACGTAGCCGCCCTTGCCTCTCCCTTGCGACTATAAAAGGGAGAGCAGATGCCAGCTTTAGGGGGACGACGGAGAAGTTCTAAGTTCTCACCCACAGAAACGTACCCATAGCAAACGACTTGTAAACACTTAGACACACACAAGAGACCTGGGAGCTCTTCCCTCTCTCGCCTAGCTTGTAACCCCCTACTACAAGCACCCCGGTGCAAGGCAACACGACTCTCCTCTCCACTGGACGTAGGGCTTGCTTGGCCTGAACCAGTATAATCCCTGTGTTCCCCCTTGCACACCATCCGTAGCCTCAACCGCAAAACACATATTTACTAGCCGGTGTTAGTCCCGCCAAAACTAGCGCCGACAAATACGTAGTCGCAACATAAATATATGGCCAAACTGGCTAAAAATGGTAGGCACTCCACGTAGCCGCGCATCAACGTATTAGTACATATTTGAGAATAATCCTACGAGATACAAACACAAAATCATACATTACTCCCTCCGTCCGGTAAAAATTGCAATCGAAAGACCGAGCACAGAAACCAAGACTTTAGCAAAATGACCAAAATACCCCTATGATCTACTGTGGTCAGTCATTAGTGGAGCCCCCTTGAACTGAAAAAACCTTCGCAACGAAGTTTCTGGAATGACCGCTCGCTGCCTAACGAGATGAGGAGAAGGTGATTTTCTTTTTTTTTTATGGGCATATGGGCGTCCGCATGCGAACTGCCATGCATGAGCTGCCGGCAGCCTGGCAGGTAGCCTGTGATGTGGATCCTACTTTAGGCCTGATACTAGCCCTGACTGCCTAGATGAGCGTATTTTATTGGAAAAATTTTGAACTCTTCGATTGCAATATTTCGTGGACGGAGGGAGTACTAATTATATCATATATACATATTCTAAATGAAGATTCACTAATTACATATATCAAAATACTACGATTCAAACATATATTAGTTTTCATGTATTAGTATTCAAATCTTAACGCAGACTTTTACAATCATCGCTTTTGACTGCGCGCGCGCGCCCAGCCACTAGTCATTCCATAAACTATCCCTAGTGAAGCCATTTCTCGACGAGAGGGTTCGAGAAAAAACTCGAGAGGGACGGAATGGACCCGTTAACTAATACCGTTGTCAAGACGCAGCGAGTTCCACACCCCCACCTGGCGTCTTCTCTAATTTTTCCCATTTTTTTTCTCTTTTTCAGTGCTCGCCTCCGACGGAACTCTCCCAGTGCCACTGCTCATCCTCCCCACGCGGCCACGCCAAGCCGCGCTTCCTGTGCATCGCCGAGCCGCCGCTCGCGCACATCTTCCCGAGCCGCATCCATGGAGGTCGCCAGTGCTGCGAGGATGACCCTGCCCCTCTGACTCGCATCCAAACAGCTTCAATTCTGTCTGGAATCGAATTTTTCAGTCCCTCCTGTGAATTGGGCCTGCCCTCCTCCCGCTGCCCCACGCATATACCCAGTCGAATCGCCGAAGGAGAGAGCGGCGCCGAGCTCGGCGGGGCGCGATGGCGGGGAACGACTGGATCAACAGCTACCTGGAGGCCATCCTGGACGCCGGCGGGGGAGAGATCTCAGCAGCCGCAGGCAGCGGGGGCGGCGGCGACGGGACGGCCGGGGAGAAGCGGGATAAGTCGTCGCTGATGCTCCGGGAGCGTGGCCGGTTCAGCCCCGCGCGATACTTCGTCGAGGAGGTCATCTCCGGCTTCGACGAGACCGACCTCTACAAGACCTGGGTCCGCGTAAGTCCTTCAGCCGCTGCTGCCGTCTTCAGCTGATGTCTAGTCTAGTGTTATGGGCGCCATTTTTTTTTTGGCTTGATGCTTTTTTCTGCCTTTTTTCTTTACTTTATTTATGTGATGAATTTTGCGTTCAGACGTCGGCTATGAGGAGTCCCCAGGAGCGGAACACGCGGCTGGAGAACATGTCGTGGAGGATCTGGAACCTCGCCAGGAAGAAGAAGCAGGTATACGCATGTCCGGCCGAATAAAAAGTTGATGACAGCATTACTTGTTTCTTCAAAATCTTACCGGTCAAGTTCGTGTGCACTGGGAGCAACTCCAAGAGAATAGCCAAAATCATATTGTAAATTTGATGATTTAGCTATTCTCTAAAATAGAAACACCTCGAAAAACCTGAATTAATCCAACTGCCTCTCTAGCGAGTGAAATTTCTGGGTTAGAGAGCCACTAAATTTAGAGGGGCAATTACAGTGGAGACGTTTTTTTTTTACTAATAATAGCCATACTCTTTATAAAACCATTTAGCTACACTTGGAGATGCTCTTAACCAGCTACTTTATCAAAAAAAAAAAAAAAAAAAACCAACTACCCTTTTGGAGATCTTGCTCCTGAGGTGACTATAGAGACGACGGATTTTAGTACTAAAAGATACAGTACTAGTGGTAGTGTTTTTGAGTGAAAACATTAGGGGAAAGCCCCTGCTGAGATAGAGAGCTGCCTGACCACCCAATCAATAATAATATGTCGACAACTACCACTAAGATGTAGTTGTCGACATAGTATGGTTGATTGGGTGGTCAGGCTCGGGTAACTTTTGATGCACCTGGGGAATGGTTAAAATCCTACTCGTGCTGCACATGTGCTTGAACTGGCTCCTCTGATCAATATTGGCATAGTGTCTTTTTTTTTTTTTGGAGAAATACTGACATAGTGTCTTATGTGCTGTCCCTTGCTGAGATAAATTTCGTGAATTGTGCTTTAATGCTGGAAAGCACACATGTTACATTATGGTTTGGATGCCAATTTGTTGAAGTCTGATTTATACTTGAATCTTTCGCCGATTGGCCGAAAGGAAGTATTTTGAGTCACATAGGTTATTGTTTGTTTTTTAGAAGGGTAAATCAGATAAATTATAAACGGTGTATGAGCTATTTTTTTTTTTCTAATTTTGTCATGGAATAGAGTTGCTTGCTTGTTTTGTCTATGTCAGTAGAGATGGTAACCCTTTTTTTTTTTGTTGTAGGTAGTAGATATGGTAACCTTTGGGGGCTCAAATAAAAAAGATCTTCTCTTTTGATTTTTTAGAGGATAGCACAAACAGTATATTTAAGCATAACATTTTCCACGAACGTCCCAACATGCATGATAAATATCTGATGCAAATATTTAAGCATAATATTTATCATGGATTTTCCAAATACATGATAAACATCTGATGCAAACATGTGAAAGCAGCACGTGTCATTATACTAGTATTCTTGCCTATAGTACAATCTTGGCATTGAACTTGAACCACAGGCTGTAGATACAATACATTTGTAGTGCCATAGTAGTATTCTTCATGCCCACAGTACATATATTTGTTATATTTTTTTCCATGAGTTGGCGTCAGAAATTATTCTCTCTTTATTGAATTTTTTTTACTACAGATAGAAGGAGAGGAGGCCTCTCGTTTGTCTAAACGACGCATGGAAATTGAGAAAGCTCGTCAATATGCTGCTACTGATTTGTCTGACCTATCTGAAGGCGAAAAAGGAGAAACAAATAATGAACCATCTATTCATAATGAGAGCACGAGGACGCGGATACCAAGGATTGGTTCAACTGATGCTATTGAGACATGGGCAAACCAGCACAAAGATAAAAAGTTGTACATAGTATTGATAAGGTATGCTTTTCTTTTTTTGTTCAAAGTGAATGGTGTTTAGAGTCTAAAAACCATAGAGTGGCCCTATATATAACTTGTCTCAGTAGAGGCCTATAGTTTATAGTTTGTTCTTTTTATTTTGGGGTGTTGGGGGGGGGGGGGGGGGGGCAGCCTATAGTTTGTTCTTTACTATACATTCCATAGACAAGTTTAATTGATTATACTTTCATGCTCAATATTGGACATCGTGTCGAAGGAAGTGTTCCTCGCAGTTTCCAATGGCATGCATTATTATGCTGACATTGGATTTTGGCCCATAGTGGTAGGGGGTCTGGCTCATGCTGATTTTTTTTTTTTCGCCCACTATGGCCAAGCCGAATTTCATTACTTGAAAACAATGAAATTACAATAGTTTGAACCAGTAAAATAATATACTGTACTGACTCTAAACTGATGCCATGCTGAATGAACACACAGGGCTCACCCAACTGGCACTAAACGAACCACAAAAACCAGCTTTTACAACGTCACCAACCAAACAAAGAAGTGGAACCACACACCAAAAAACTAGCAGGCTGAAGTTTATATATCCTTGTAGCTTGGTCCTCATGCTGCTGTGCTAGTAAAACACTAACTTTTCAGATACATGATTCTCCCTTTTTCAGAGCTTAGAAGTTACAATATTTGAGACCCATAGCCATCAGTTGACTGCTGGTGATCGTTGTTGTTGGCATGAAACATGATACAATTGGCAAAAGAATTTTTCATCTAGCTGTGCTAGTGAGTTCAATATCCAGTCGAAATCGATAGCGTCACCAAGATGTTGGAACAGAAAATGAGTTCATCATTCCAGTGGCCCAGGGAACTAGAGATGCCACATCTATCACAAGGTTATAGCAGTAGCCAATAGCCCTATGAACAGACAAATAATCATTCCGGTGGGGTGGAGACGGAGTGTGGACTCTGGCAACAATGGTGCTCCACTGCTCCGTCATTGATATGGGCCTTGCTGAGTGATGGCATAGATGACGGGTTGGTGGCGTCCCTGAGAAGGAGCGCGACACTTCCTGCCAAGGCTGGAGGCGGAGGGTAGGCATGACCTGTGCCGACCTGTGGTTGGGGAGGACTGGAAGAGGATGCAGGAGAGGCAGATGATACCGGAGTGACCGAAAAAACAGGGGTGGGAGCACCAGACCGAAGGTCGTCTAGGCTGCCCTGGTTGACGTCCCCTTTCCATGTCTATTAGGGCATGTTTGGCAGGGCTCCTCCTGAGGTGCTCCTCCGAAGGAGCCGGATCCGTTTTGGAGGAGCCTCTATTTTTCATTGAAAACCGGCTTCTCCTGCAAAACATTTGGCAGGGCTCCTCCGGAGGAGCCAGAGCCGGAGCTGGGGAGCAGTCCTGCCAAACAGGGTCGTAATATAATAGAGAAGTGGGCCACTACGGGTCCATGCCCCTCCAGCTAGTTGCTGATGTTGATGCAGTGCACTGACTAGGCAGAAAGGAGACTCGTGAGTGGGCTTAGCTCTGCTGCCACAGCTGCTGTGCTCCGTCCACCTTGACCTCCAGTGAGTGCCAACTCCCCCCATGCAGCAATCACTCCACTGCTCACGCACCCACAAAGGCCACCACTGCTTTACAGAAAAATGGAGAGACATTCTCCAAAACAGTTGTTGAAGGTGTGCTCCACGGGAGGCTCTGTGCCCTTCTCCTAGGTCCGGGTGGCCTGGTGGGTCGATAGGTTTGCAACCAAACTGGTAAACGAACCTAGTTCTGAGATGTGCACTTTGGATCTGCATTCTGAAATGCATCGCTTAACAAGATTAGAGTTCCAGAAGTTCATTTATGAGTTTATGGACCTATGCAGTACACCGCGACAATTTCATGACGATGGACCGCCCATGTATATAACTCTTATCTTGTTTACGCAGCATTCACGGTCTTATACGTGGGGAGAATATGGAGCTGGGTCGCGATTCAGATACAGGTGGCCAGGTGCTTACTATTATCTCATTTTCCTATCTGCATGTTTCAACAACTTGCTTAGTTGTTTATGCTTGTTGCTAGTGGATTATGTGTATCTCCTACTTGCTCCTTACAGTTTGCAGTATGTGACAATCATGTTCTAATTGAACTAATTGGTTCAACCACTTGCAGGTGAAATATGTTGTAGAACTTGCTAGGGCTTTAGGTTCAACACCAGGAGTATACAGAGTGGATCTACTAACAAGGCAGATTTCTGCACCTGATGTTGATTGGAGTTATGGGGAACCTACTGAGATGCTCAATCCAATAAGTTCAGAGAACTTTGGGCATGAGCTGGGCGAAAGCAGTGGTGCCTATATTGTCCGTATACCATTTGGACCAAGAGACAAATATATCCCTAAAGAGCATCTATGGCCTCACATCCAGGAATTCGTTGATGGCGCACTTGTCCATATCATGCAGATGTCCAAGGTTCTTGGAGAACAAATTGGTAGTGGGCAACCAGTATGGCCTGTTGTTATTCATGGACACTATGCCGATGCTGGTGATTCTGCTGCTTTACTGTCTGGAGCACTTAATGTACCCATGGTATTCACTGGTCATTCTCTTGGCAGAGACAAGTTGGAGCAGATTTTGAAGCAAGGGCGTCAAACCAGGGATGAAATAAATGCAACCTATAAGATAATGCGTCGAATTGAGGCTGAGGAACTTTGCCTTGATGCATCTGAAATCATAATTACAAGCACCAGGCAAGAAATAGAACAGCAATGGGGATTATATGATGGTTTTGATCTAACTATGGCTCGGAAACTCAGAGCAAGAATAAAACGTGGTGTGAGCTGCTTTGGTCGTTTCATGCCCCGAATGATTGTATGTATATCTGCATCAACTATCAGCACTTCAAGTTTTCTACATTAACTTTATTCCCCTTTTTTTATATTATCACGCACACCCTACTGGATCAACATTGAAAGCACTTCAATTTTTCTTTATTTACTTTATTGATTTATTTTATTTCATGTTGAATGATCAGGCAATCCCTCCTGGCATGGAGTTTAGTCATATAGCACCGCATGATGTTGACCTGGACAGTGAGGAAGGAAATGAAGATGCCTCAGGTTCACCGGATCCACCTATTTGGGCTGATGTGTGTTTCTTTCTTTTTATTTTCTCCCATAAGATAGCCAAAGTGAATATGCAGTTGTGACACTGAGACCACTTCCTTTATTTACTGATTTCTATTTGAAATAATTTCAGATAATGCGCTTCTTCTCAAACCCCCGTAAGCCCATGATTCTTGCTCTTGCTCGTCCAGATCCGAAGAAGAATATCACTACTTTAGTCAAAGCATTTGGTGAACATTGTGAACTGAGAAATTTAGCAAATCTTGTATGCATACAAATTCTTTGTTGAACATTGTGTGCCGATTACTGATGTATTTGCTCAATAATGGCTATTGTTTTCCCTGCAGACACTGATCATGGGCAATCGTGATGTCATTGATGAAATGTCAAGCACAAATGCAGCTGTTTTGACTTCAGTACTCAAGTTAATTGATAAATACGACCTATATGGACAAGTGGCATACCCCAAGCACCATAAACAATCTGAAGTTCCTGATATTTATCGTTTAGCTGCGAGAACAAAAGTATGAGCCTTCTATTTTTTATGCACTAAGATGTTTCAATGTGATCGAGTGCTAGTGGATTCCATCTAATCTTTTTTTGAGATTAGTAACCCTCTATTTCAAATTGTTAAGTTGTTTTAGTTTTATTCAAAGTCAAACTTGTCGAACTTTGACCAAATCTATAGAATACTACATTTTTTCTCGAACAAAACAGGAGAGCTGTGTCATTTCATTTAAGAAGGAAGATACATTACACCGGGGGGGGGGGGGGGGGGGGGGGGGGCTACTCCCTCCCAAAAAGCACCCCATACACAAGGAGAGAAAAATACAGACTACCCCGACCACAGAATAATGTCTTGCCTTGCAGGGAAAGAAAAATACACACAACAACAGGAGTGCATCATTCTTTGTTGGCTTGTGTATTGTGAGAGGGAATAAATATTATATTAACATTTACTGTATAAAATAAATCCAGTGTTGAAGTATATTTCGTGGTGTATCTAATGAATTTCTTTTGATGTTGTACATGTTTGTTCATTTTTTTTTCTTTATGAACTTGGTCAAAGCTAGAGAAGTTTGACTTATGATAAAGCTAAAGCAATTTAGAATTTGGAATGGAGGGAGTATTATTTTATCAAAATTCACTATCAGGCTGTGTACGTTTAGGTTCTTGTATGTCTAACTTGCCAGTGTTGATGACTAGTTTTTGATAATCTTGTGTTATATCTGATGAACTTTGGTGTTTGCTATACTTTAAAAAGTCTACTGATTGAGCTTGACTTTCACAATTAATGTTGAGTTTCAATTATTTTCAGGGAGTTTTTATCAATTGTGCATTCATTGAACCATTTGGACTCACCTTGATTGAGGTGGTTACTTCTGCAATATTTCCTTTGCTTAGTTATGCCCATGTTAATGTTGTTAATTGGTTATCTGATCTTGACTTCTTTTTTTCTTTCTAGGCTGCTGCGTATGGTCTACCCATGGTTGCCACCAGAAATGGTGGGCCTGTGGACATACATCGGGTATTGATGCACACACTTTATTTGTTAGTTTGGGCAAATTTCCTGCTTGAGTTGTTAATGTAGTATGTATTTTCCCTGTTTTGATTCCGTGGCTCAGGTTCTTGATAATGGAATTCTTGTTGACCCCCACAATCAAAATGAAATAGGTGAGGCACTTTATAAGCTTGTGTCAGATAAGCAATTGTGGACACAATGTCGCCAGAATGGTCTGAAAAACATCCATCAATTTTCGTGGCCTGAACATTGCAAGAACTATTTGGCACGTTTAGTCACACTCAAGCCTAGACATCCCCGCTGGCAAAAGAGTGATGTTGCAACAGAAATATCTGAAGCAGATTCACCTGAGGACTCTCTGAGGGATATTCATGACATATCACTTAACTTGAAGCTTTCCTTGGACAGTGAAAAATCAGGCAGCAAAGAAGGGAATTCAAATACTGTGAGAAGGCATATTGAGGATGCAGTGCAAAAGTTGTCAGGTGTTGGTGACATAAAAAAGGATGGGCCAGGTGAAAATGGTAAGTGGGCATCATTGCGTAGGAGGAAGCACATTATTGTAATTGCGGTAGACTCTCTGCAGGATGCAGACTTTGTTCAGGTTATTAAAAATATTTTTGAGGCTTCAAGCAATGAGAGATCAAGTGGCGCTATTGGTTTTGTGTTGTCAACGGCTAGAGCAATATCAGAGATACATGCTTTGCTTATATCTGGAGGGAATAGAAGCTAGTGACTTTGATGCCCTCATATGCAACAGTGGCAGTGATCTTTGTTATCCATCTTCAAGCTCCGAGGACATGCTTAGCCCTACTGAGCTCCCATTCATGATTGATCTTGATTATCACTTCTCAAATTGAATATCGCTGGGGAGGAGAAGGTTTAAGGAAGACACTAATTCGTTGGGCGGCTGAGAAAAATAATGAAAGTGGACAAAAAATACTTGTTGAGGATGAAGAATGCTCATCCACTTACTGCATTTCATTTAAAGTGTCCAATACTGCAGCTGTATGTTTCTTAGTCTTGTTGTGCTATGTCAAGTTATCCACTGACTTTTTTATATCTTCTGTACATTATTGATGTGATAATATGTTTCACTTGCTTAGGCACCTCCTGTGAAGGAGATTAGGAGGACAATGAGAATTCAAGCACTGCGCTGCCATGTTTTGTACAGCCATGATGGTAGCAAGCTGAATGTAATTCCTGTTTTGGCTTCTCGCTCACAGGCTTTAAGGTTGCTTTCCTCTCTTTCCACAAGCTTGTTTCGTAATTTGCATAAAATTGTGGGTTGCCCTTGAATTTTCACAGTAACGTTCCAAGGTTTAACCAACTTGTAATGCGGTCATCATGTGAATTTCAAATTAGTAGATTTATACTATATATAATACTCCATTCCAAATTATAAAATAGTTTGGCTTTACATTTGTTTTACTACTATGTATCTAGAAAAGTCAAACATCTTGATAATTTGGAATGGATTGTAACAAATCAATATATAACTTTTACGATTACAAGCATTGTATTATAGTTGAAATCAGTGCTGGAAGTAATACTGAAAGTATGTTTGATGTCCAAATGTCACACCCTTGGCCCCGCCGATGATGTATAGTCACGTAATCGCATTTTTGTAGAATAAAATTTAACCCTGTATCTGTGTGTATTTGCAGGGTGAAAAAAAAATTCTGAACAATTTCTGATGGTGTTTGATCGTTCATTGATCTTTTTGCAGGTATTTGTATATCAGATGGGGGGTAGAGCTGTCAAACATCACCGTGATTGTTGGTGAATGTGGTGACACAGATTATGAAGGTCTACTTGGAGGCGTGCACAAAACTATCATACTCAAAGGCTCGTTCAATACAGCTCCAAACCAAGTCCATGCTAACAGAAGCTATTCATTCGAAGATGTTGTATCCTTTGAGAAACAAGGAATGGCTTCAATTGAGGGATATGGTCCAGACAATCTAAAATCAGCTCTAAGGCAATTTGGTATATTGAAAGACTAAATCTTTGATCTTGCTGTTCAGCAGAGGAATTGACACAAACTTTTTTCAGTTTCTTTGTTGTTGCAAAATTCAGTGGTGTTTTTGTAACTATACAAAATTATGCCAGTTTCTCCGTTGTCGCAAAACTCAGTGATGGCGTTTTTGTAACTATACATCCCAATAAGTCTTGTTTACAGACACGGACAATGCAAGAGGGGAAATCACAATTTTCCCAGTTTACTGAGTTTGCTGTTTAGCTTAGGCTTTTGATTCTCCAGTATTTATTCTTTCCGGATTCTCTATTGGAACCTTGCTTTGTATTGTTTGCTGATCATCATCAATCTAATTAGCGTATACCTCCTGAGCAAAAAATGTTGATCATCGATTTCAAGAGGATAAACTTTTGCCTAAATAAGCGCTAGTTTTTGTTGATGTTGATTTGTTGTGAGAGTAAAATATTGTTTAAAAAACGTTGGTTTTGGCTAATAAGCTCAAGCGAACAGGCTGATAAAAATCGGTTAAGCTGATTACAGGAACTGGTTAGGCCAGTTTTCCTTTGATCTATGCTGGTCTGGCAGAACCTACTTAGCTTGTTCTTGAAATCAGCTTACTCGGATAATCATTCCTGAGGAACTAGTTAAGGTCTTGTTCGGATGCACGCGTATTTATTTCAGTTTAGGTTTGTTGGATTGAATTGGGTGGAACTTTAGTTTTACCCCAATTCATTTCTACGCATATGCATTGAGATAGATATATTTCTATGCATATGGATTGAGATAGATACATGTATGTCTAAATAAGCCTTAAGATGGTTTTGAGAACCAGCTAAGTTGAGCTATGACTTCTGGAAAAATTGCTACGAGCCTGCGATCTGTGGGCTATGAACTGTTGTGGATTGTGCGCTGTAAGAAAGTAGAAAATTGTTTGGTTGAGCAGCCGTGACTCCTGGATTAACTGTTGACAACATGCATCACATGTCATTTGTGACCTCATATGTCAATCACTCAATACACATTTCGCTGTTTATAAATTAGTTCGGACATATAAATTACTTTTCTTGATTTCTTTGGGAGAGCTACACAAGAATGCTTCACTGTAGGGTTTTGAGATGCATGGACCAATGCAGTTGCTGAAGTAAATCATATCGTTCACAGGGGTTATAAAAAAATACGTGGATTAGCTGAAACAGATCATTACTTCCATCGACAAGATTTTTTGTAATTAAGGAATATCAATATCCTGGCCTCCAAGGCTCCAAACATTCACGAATGAACGAGTATAATCCTTTTTTGCATAAATTCATCACACGTACTTCACGCTTCACCGCACGGTGATACAAAATCATTAAGACTCGTACTAACCAAAGACATACTTAATCAGTATTCAATTTGATTTTAAAAATACCACCCAAACTTGCTGAAAAGTTCTAGCAGCATAGATAGGCTAGAGAGAGAGAGAGAGAGAGAGAGAGAGAGAGAGAGAGTTCTAAAGAGAGGGAGTCTATTGTTCCATAGTGTTTCTCAATTTCCTTTTCATTTGTGTCCAGGACACAATGGTTCTGGTTCCACTTCAAGTATCTTAACAGAGTGTCGCTCGAAGAAATCGGTAGGCTGCTCGGACTTGGGAAAGTGCTTCAGCAATTGGTGCGGACTGCTGTTGAGTGCTTTAGGTGAAAGGGTTCAAGTCATTTTTTTTTTCGATATCGCGACTTCACAGCGTTTTTTATTAAGAAAAAGAGCCGAAGAAATGGCAAAGTAACTGATACAGTGAATTCGCAAATAATCCATGGATTACCAACGAAAACCACAACACAAAACGAAAAGCAAGAAAACAGAGGAGGGGGGGGACCTCCACCCGACAACCCCAGCCAACTGAACCTAATACAATATGACTGAAATGAAGCCGTAGATAATAATACCTCAGCTACGACCTTAGCGGCAAAGTACCCGCCAAGGGATATTTTGCCGCTGAGCCGTGAAAGGGTTCAAGTCTTCATTCATATGTTGATTGTTATTTGTCATTTCTCAAGTTCTTTAAACCGGGATTGATGGATAATGTCGTGTTTCTTTCAATGTTGGACTAGTTTTATTACTACTGACAAACAATTAACCAACAGGTCTTCAATGCGCGGCAAAGCAGCCCTACTATCTTCCTAGTTGAAATCTAGTAATTTGTTTTGTGAAATGCAGACAAAGTATGAGAGGTCAGTGAAAAGTGACAACTAGCACCAAAAAATATTAGATCTGTGACTGGTACTGAAAAATATTATACTCCTACTAATTTCAACTGGATGGAATAACTAAGTGTTTTAGAGTACTTTGTGGCATTATATCTTCGTCGTGCACCTCACCTCACGATCATCTATCTTATCTCACAATCCTGATCCATTTGGACAGCCTGGACACCAAGAGGCAACCTAATCAACGCTGAGGAGGAGGAAATCACACCATGGCCATCCGAGATCACCAATAAGCTAAGTCGGCAATTGGAGAGATAATCACCAAGTCGGCAAGGGTTCAGGCGTGCGTCACCGCCATGCACACGTTCGTTCAGGGACAGAGATCACAGACATTCTACTGCCACCTCACAAAGCATCTGCCACCGTGCAAACGCCACGATCAGAAAAGAATCAATAGTAAGAAAGAAGTAATGACCCGGACGTCGCACGCGCCTTGACATTTCTGCTACTTATCAGCGCAATGGGACGCCACACGTGATCTCTTCCCGAAAGCCGGGGCTTCCACGGAATCCAAGCATCCGCATTGCTGGCTTCCGGCTTCAATGAAGTGCGTCCAACTCGAGTCGAGACCCGATGAAACCGTTACTAGCTTAATTAGCTTGCAGATGAAGCTCAAGGATAAACTAGTTAAACTTGCATAGACATGATCAGCTGGCAACGATCGTCAGAGAGCGAAGCAACCTGAAATATATAAATGCGTGCTCCGTATTAATCAGTTCAGGTTGAGTGATGATCTCGTCAGCTCGATTTGACTTGTTTGTATATTCATTCATTGTTCTCGCGCGTTCAAAGATAAGACCCACAGATCGCCCGCGACGCAATGATAGAAACAAGTGGCTGTTGTATGACTTGACTGTATCCGAATCATCCGTGTGCAATGATAGACCAGAACATGCACCTCAATCTGCATGGCTTGTGAAGCTAGCGACTGAGGTCAGGGAGGAAGAAGATGACCCAATCATGAGCAGATTAATTTTCTTGCTCGCCACCCCCAATGGGAGCTGCTGGTCTGAAAGGACCGGAGATGTTGTGTGCTCGCTCCGGCGTGTTGGGCCTCGATGACCGTGATGCTCAAGCTTATTCTTTTGGAGAATCGATGGGGATGTTGTGTGCCAACAGTCAGTGAAGCCGATAAAATATTGGCGTTGCCATGCATATTTCAGCCCAAGTTCTCTTCAGACGACACAAGCGCAGTGATTGTAACAACCCTAAAAATCCACACAATCTAAAAATCCCAACCAATTAAAATTTTTCATTTATTTATTGTGAAGACCCATTTTTTCTTGTGCAAGCATATAGGTTTCATTATGAAATTGGTAAATAAAGGAGTGAAGTTTGCATTTTAATTCCAATCACATAGAATAATAACTTATGCATCACATTTGGGATTTATTGCAATTTATGTTTGTATTTACTCAATAAATTAAAATGGGCAATATATGTATATATACACTAAACTGAAAACAGAAAAGGAGAAAGAGAGTTCGGCCAGCAAGCCAGCCCGAGCCCGCCCGACCTTCCTCTCCTCATCTCACCGCGCGCGGCCCACGTCGCGGCTCGGCAGCGCACGCGCGCGACCGGCACACACGCGCTCGCGCTCGCGCTCGCTGCCAACCCGGCCCCGCCTGTCAGCCACTCTCGCCTCCACTGTTCTTCTTCCTCACGAAGGCGACGCGCCAGCCGGGGGTGTCGCGCGAATGGCGTGACCCCGGTCCCACAGCCGACAGCATGGCAGAGCCCTGGACCCCGCTGTTCCCCTCCTGTCCCCTCCTTTCTTGGCCGCCAAGCGAACCCGCGCCATCAGGAGCCCTAGATCCACTCGAGCCTCGGCCCTTCGATCGGCCGAGCGCAATCGAGACCGTTCGCCATTGGAGCTGGCCAAGCTCGCCTATAAATTGGAGCACCCCGAAGCCCTACCCTCATTTCCCCTCGCCGCCACCGCAGCACAGACCGGCACACCGCACAAACCGAGAGAGAGAGCGTAGGAAAAGGGCGGAGCAGAGGAGGAGAAGCTGCCGGAGCGCCGCCGCCGCGGAGCACGCCGGAGCCGGACACGGAGGAGAAGCCGAGCTGCGGACGAGGAGCGGCACGGCACTGCGATCGCTCTGCACGGCTCCGACTCGCCACTGCACCGCCATCCTAGCTTCACCGACACCACGGTGAGCCACCGCACGCCATGTCCGAACCTTGCCCTGCTTTTGCCATGGCGTTCCACCCTCGGGACGCGCAGGCACGAGCCTATACCGGCTCGGGAAGATCACCTGCACCATCCACTCACTCGACCAGCCAAAACCCCCGGATTACAAGCTTGCTAGACCGAGAACGCAGCACGACGCGTTCTCGGCGGAGCGCGCTCACCACCGACGCGTTCCGACGCCGAATCACCCGTTCCGAGCAATCCGACTAGCACCCGTACAGGTTAGAACGTCGTGGAGCACCGCCACGACCCCCTTGAGCTAGCTACGCGGATCTAAGCGCTAGAGGAAGCCTGAATCGCCCTGGCCGCGTGCGCCGCGACCTTACCGGAGCGCCGCCGCGAGCCGTAGCCAAAAGAAGGTCATGCCATGGCTAAGTTCGCCACCAGAGTGTTGTATGCCTCTCTGGCCTCACCAATTTGACAAGACCGCATTCGATTGAACCAATACTTGGTCGTAGCCGCGATGCCGCTTTCCGCCGTCGTCGGCGACACGCCGCAGCCACAACCGAGCACCTTGGAAAGCTCGGTAGCCAAAATTGGTAGTTGGTATACCATCGCCTTGGACCCTGGACGCGTATACATCTCCTAGAAGACCTCCTTAACCCCGCCGGAACCTCACCGTCGCGACGACATCACCGCCGGCAGGTTCCGCCTCGCCTAAGATCCGTTCCGAGTACCCCCGGTCGCCTCGCGCTGCGAAGAAAGGCCGCCGAGGTTCGCCAAGTCTGCCTCGGCACCGCCGCTAGATAGCCGAGCCCTGTCTTGCCGAAATATGGCCATCGCCGCCCTGTCACCGACCGCCACACCGGAGAGACACCGCCGCCTTGAACAGACGCCCTGGAACCCTGCTAGCACCGAATCTCCGATTCGCCCGAGCCTCCCCAGGAGAGCTCGGGAGAGCAGCCCCTTCGGCGCCCAAATCTCCGATTCGCCCGAGCCTCCCCAGGAGAGCTCGGGAGAGCAGCCCCTTCGGCGCCCAAAATTTCCGATTCGCCCGAGCCTCCGCAGGAGACCTCGGGAGAACGGCACCCTCAGCACCCAAATGTCCGATTCGCCCGAGCCTCCGCAGGAGACCTCGGGAGAACGGCACCCTCGGGCACCCAAATTTCCGATTCGCCCGAGCCTCCGCAGAGACCTCGGGAGAACGGCACCCTCGGGCACCCAAATTTCCGATTCGCCCGAGCCTCCGCGAGAGACCTCGGGAGAACGGCACCCTCGGGCGCACCCAATCTCCGATTCGCCCGAGCCTCCCCGGGAGAGCTCGGGATAGCGGCACCCTCGGCGCCCCGAGTCTCCGATTCGCCCGAGCCCCGCCGAGCTAAACCGAGCTACACCGAGCTCCGCCGAGATACCCCCAACCACAGCCGAGCTACCACCGACCACCGCCGATCCACGCCGAGCTACGCCAACTCCGGCAACTCTCTGGGAACCAGCATCGAACACTTGGACGACCCTCGGGTTTGTGTTCTGATGAGGCGACACATGCCGCACTACTGGACCCGCGCGCCACATCCCGAGCTGCCCCTGATTAACCGACTAGTTTTCCCATTTTCAGAAAATAGGATAATCTTCGGAAATTCATAACTTATTCGTACGATCACCAAAAATTGCGCACCATATATCAAAATTCTCAGAAAAATGAGATCTACAATCTAAGACTATGTTTGAGTGCATTTGGCTCTTTGTTTTATTGGATTTTTCTGAAATACTCTATAGGAGTCGCTGACGCGACTATTTCGTGTTCGATTTCAGAGCCGGAGGAGGATCTGACTAAGGAAGACGACCACGAGTACTTCCAAGAGCTAGGAGACGACTACGAAGGTGCCACGTCCCACCAAATCCTTAGATCCTATTACGCATTGCAAATGACATTGTTGCTATTGCTTTATGATTATGTATGGATTGGTTGCATGGTAGTATATTTGAATTACCTGCCTTGATAAGACTTTACCCTGCTATCCGCTGTTAGGTTCGCTGCTGCTTATTTTACTGTTACTCTTCCACTACTTACTACTTGCTATATGCTATGTGGTGGAATTGGGACGGTGTATAACTGATTATAACCACTGGGAGAGAGTGCTGCGTGCGTCTTGGGTGCGTGGTAAGGGTTGATGTCGACCAAGTGGGATGTGAGACGAGCCCATGGGGCAAGTCGTGCCGGGGGTGCAACCTGGGCATCCCCAAGCGAGATACCTGTGGCGGGTAAAGTTGTTGAGGAGGTTCCGGGTGGGATAGCCTTGGTGGTTTGAAGCCCGTGGACGGAGGTGCTGTGATGGCACGGGGAGAGTATCCCCTAAGTGGAAGATGCCTGCTTGGTCAAACCTAGGATGGACTAGTTTCAGGTTCATGGGAATCCTTTTCTACTCACTCGCTTCTGATGGGCGGGAGACGGCTGGACTACTTGGTAGGACGGTGCCACTACTGCTAGGTTGAAAGGTGATAAGGGTGGGCGGAGACGGTCGATGGGTTCCCGTTCCGTCCTAGATGCACAGTACCACTGGATGGGCCCGGTACTGTGTCTCCCAGTCTCAGCATAACGGTGTAGGATCCGGAATATCCCAGGGCTGAGTGGTAGGGTGGCATCGACCTAGGCAAGCAAGCACCCGGAATTCTGCCTAGGTGTTTGCGCAACACCTATGATGGCTAATCTTGTGAGTAGTGAAACCTCTGCAGAGTGTACGGTTGATCGATCGATACATATGCCAACCTGTTGGCTATGGACCTTTCCTGTGAAGCTTCTACTAGTGTAGTGAGTGTTCTCTTCTCCCCCTGGATGACATTTTTCCGGCAGTGTACCCGTTGTGGTAGTGTGCCGCTGAGATAGGCCCGAGAGGGAGTTGGGCCTGTCGAATGAGAGTGAGGTGTGGGTATGTGAGGTGTGGTGAAGGGAAAAGGGATGATGGTGTTAACTGGTGATAAAACTTGACTAATTAAACATTGATTACAGCTGCATAGGAAAACCTCAGCCTATAGGTCTGCTTGTATAGCCTTGCATCCACTTTCCACAAAGCAAATGCTGCATAGGTGGGCTCCGTGGCCAGTACAAATCGTACTGATAAATTTGCTGTCAGGTGACGAGAATGAGTACGACTTCGAGGGAGATGATGACGAGGAATAGGGTCGCGTGCTACACTCAAGTTGGCCGTGAAGGATGAATCGCTTCCGCATCTTCTAAAGCTTCTCTGATTGTTGATTCCGCCAGTGTGGCGATGTAATAAATATTTATGTAAGACTTAATTATCGTTGTATGGATCCTGGTGTCAACTGAGATATGGGTAATTTCATGGATTGTCCCAAGCAATCTGTTGAATTACAATTCGAGCCTGTGGATTTCCCTTCGTGGAAATCGAGGTCGTTTCAGTTGGTATCAAAGCCATACTTGACTGTAGGACGAGACCCATAGAAAATGGACGTTAGAATAGGAAACCAGACTCTCTTTCGGTTATATTACCGACCTTGCATTCACTTTTATGCAATGGCTTATCTAATACAAGGACCTGCTAAATCCGTTTCTTGAAAAATTTGCAGATGACCAGCCTTGGACCACCACTTCGTCCACTGCACGACGGCACTATTGAGATCCCGATCAAATGGCCATTGACCTTATGCACCAGTAGCTTATGGACCCTGCGTAGCCTTTAGACTAGTGATACCATGAGTTGTCCTGTCATTGGCTATCTGCGCATAGCACGATCTTCTTAGCAGCTAGGAACATCCTTTATATAATAATAACCATGTGATGAGTGATATTTGGATCTTATGCTTCTTATGGATCTCTATGCTTCTTTGGTTGAGTGTAGGATAGCGTGAAAAATGTTTTAATCCATTTAAATCGTTGAAAACATCTAACTCCTACTTAAACAATTACAAGATTATTACTGCACTGAGCACGTACCTAATAGCTTCAGATGTCGATGAGACGTTCCGCACGCCTGGAGAACCGCCAGCCCTCCCCCGCGCCTGCGCCAGGACGTGGACGTGGTCGCAACCGTGGACGCCCAGCTGGCAGACGTGCTGGAGTTAACCTGGAAGAAGAGCTGCGCCGGGCAGAGGATGCACCGCCGGTGATCGATCCGCCACCACAAGGCGAGAACGTGCCTCCGCCACCGCCACCGCCGCCGCCACCGACATTGGCGGAAGTGATGGCTCAGCAGACCCAGCTGCTGAATGCCATAGCTGCTGGGATGAACAGGCACCACGGGCCACCCCAGAATGACTTCCAAAGGAAACTGGAGGGTTTCCTGAAGCTGAGGCCACCTACCTTCGACGGGACCGACAGCAATCCTCTCGCTGCCGACGATTGGCTTAAGGAGATGGAGAAGAAGCTGGACCTGACCACTTGCTCCGACGAGGAGTGTGTTGGGATTGCTAGCCACCAGCTGACCGGTGCTGCACGGGCATGGTGGGACAACTACACCAGCGCTCACGAGGACCCAGCCCGCATTGACTGGGATGAGTTCACCGAGGCTTTCCGTGACCACCACATTCCTGAGGGAGTCATGGAGGCCAAGGAGAACGAGTTTCGCAACATCTCCCAGGGAGCTGACCGGATCCACGAGTACACCACCCGCTTCAACTGCTTGCTCCGCTACGCACCTGCGTCTTGCGTGAGTTCCGAGAAGGAAAAGATGTACTACTACAGGAAGGGACTTCAGACCAAGATCAGGTTGGCTCTGTCAGGGAACAAGAGCTACACTCTGCGTGAGCTGATTGACCGCTGTATAGAGATCGAGAAGGATCGCATGGAAGCACGACTGGAATTCGAGGCCCAGAACAGGGGAAAGAAGCGCCGCTCTGAGGGACCCGCTCGCACTACTCCACCCCAGAGACAGCGAACGGGTGCACCTCCGTCTTTCCGAACCCGCCAGGGACCTTCTTCGGGAACGAGCCGTGGTGGTACCAACAGCAGCAACTATCACCGCCCCGCTCAGACCTACCCTGCGCCGACTCGAGCTGTGCAGAACACACCCGCCCCCGCTGCCAACACGCCAAGGACAGGCAATTGGAAGCTCCTGCGACAGCTACAGCAGGCAGTGCGCCCTTCACTTGCTTCGGATGCGGAAAGCCTGGACACCGTGTGGCTGTGTGCCCCGACCTCAACCGCGCACCAGCAGCTGCACAGGGCACACCGAACCGGGGATCTGCTACCCGAGGAAGACTGAACCACATGACCGCTGAGGAAGCTGAAGCTGCACCTGATGCTGTGTACGGTACGTTCCTAGTTCAGGGTAACATGGCTACAGTTCTGTTCGATTCGGGAGCTACATGTTCATACATTTCGTCTGCATATGCACGTAAGCATAACATATCGGTAACCCCGAGGGCAAACCCCATCCTAACTAGCTCGCCCTTAGGAACCTTCAGAAGCGTTCACATATGTAGAGGAGTGATAATCACTATCGAGGGACTTGACTTTCGAGCTGACCTAACCCTATTACCCTCCAATAGCTTAGATGTCATCTTAGGCATGGACTGGCTAACCAAACACCGGGGAGTGATATCTTGTTCACCTAGATATGTTCAGGTAACCCACCCTTGGGGAACAGCTGTCCGATGTGTACCCCAAACCGAGAGAGTCCAAGCCCTCCTATGTGCCCTGGAGACTAAAGCAGATAAAACAGAGCTGACATTCAGAGATGTGCCAGTAGTCTGTGAATTCAATGACGTATTTCCAGAGGAGTTGCCAGGAATGCCACCAGATAGAGATGTGGAGTTTGTTATAGAGCTGATGCCAGGGACTGCACCGATTGCCAAAAGACCCTACAGAATGTCGGCTGATGAGTTGAAGGAACTCAAGAAACAGCTGGGAGAATTACTGGAGAAGGGATTCATTAGGCCAAGTGCTTCGCCCTGGGGATCTCCCGTTTTGTTTGTCAAGAAGAAGGATGGCACGATGAGGATGTGCATTGACTACCGGAATCTGAATGCGGTTACAGTCAAGAATAAGTACCCATTGCCCCGCATCGATGATCTGTTAGATCAACTGAGCAATGCCAAGTACTTCTCAAAGATCGATCTCCGATCAGGGTATCATCAGATGAAGATCAGGGAAGAAGATATCCCGAAGACTGCATTTGTCACTAGATATGGACAATATGAGTGCACAGTAGTCTCATTTGGACTCACTAATGCTCCGGCATACTTCATGAACATGATGAACAAGGTCTTCATGAATGAGCTAGACAAGTTTGTGGTGGTATTCATTGATGATATATTAGTTTATTCAGCCACAAAAGAGGAACATGAACATCATCTGAGGACCGTATTGGAGAGGTTGTCTCGCAACCAGCTATACGCCAAATTCTCCAAGTGCGAATTCTGGCTTGAGGAAGTTGCTTTCCTTGGACACGTACTGTCAGGAGAAGGAGTCGCAGTAGACCCAGCCAAGATTGAAGCTGTGAAAGAGTGGGAACAACCCTGTAATGTGTCAGAAATCAGAAGCTTTTTGGGACTTGCAGGATACTATCGTAGATTTATTGAGAATTTCTCCAAGATTGCAAGACCCATGACCAACTTGCTGAAGAAAGAGAACAAGTTTATATGGACTCCTGAATGTGAGAAGAGTTTTCAGACCTTGAAGGAGAAGCTCACTACTACACCTGTACTAGCCCTGCCCGATATTCACAAGGATTTTGTTGTATATTGTGATGCCTCTCGGCAAGGTTTGGGCTGTGTACTAATGCAAGAAGGAAGAGTGATAGCTTATGCCTCAAGGCAGTTGAAGGAGCATGAGCAGCGATACCCGACTCATGACCTAGAACTTGCAGCCGTGGTACATGCACTCAAGATTTGGAGACACTATCTGATAAGCAACAAGTGTGACATCTACACTGACCACAAGAGCCTGAAGTACTTCTTCACTCAGGAAGATTTGAATATGAGGCAGCGCAGATGGCTAGAACTCATCAAGGACTATGATCTTGAGATCCATTATCACCCAGGAAAGGCTAATGTTGTCGCTGATGCACTTAGCCGCAAAAGCTACTGCCATACCCTCATCACCAACTCTATGCCACCTGAGCTTAGGAGAGAGTTCGATGCATTCCAGCTCGAGGTAGTCTCCTATGGCATGCTAAATGAGCTTCGCGTCGAGTACAATCTCACCTCACGAATCCGTGAAGCGCAAAAGAACTGTCCTGAGATAGACTATATCCGTGGTTTGATGAAGCTGGGAAGAGGCCCTGAATACCGAGAAGATGAGCAGGGAACTGTATGGTACAAAGATAGAATCTGTGTACCGACGGATTCAGCGATACGAGAAGAGATTCTGTCAGAAGGCCATGACTCCAAATATTGCATTCACCCAGGGTCAGCCAAGATGTACCATGATCTAAGGAAGCACTTCTGGTGGGAGAATATGAAGACAGACATTGCAGGGCATGTAGCCCGATGTGATACATGCAATAGAATCAAGGCCGAACATCAGAGACCAGCAGGGTTGCTACAACCAGTTGAGATACCAGAATGGAAGTGGGAGTGCATATCCATGGACTTCATAATAGGACTGCCCCGATCCGAGCATGGATATGATTCTATATGGGTAATAGTGGACCGTCTAACCAAAGTTGCACATTTTATACCGGTCAAAAGGAAGTATAGAGTTGAAAAGCTAGCAGATCTGTACGTATCAAACATTTTGAAGTTACATGGGGCGCCTCTGAGTATTATATCTGACCGAGGCTCACAGTTCGTATCACAGTTCTGGAAATCCTTGCACAAGTCCATCGGAACCAAGCTCGACTATAGCACCGCATACCACCCGCAAACGGATGGGCAAACAGAAAGAGTGAACCAGATTCTCGAGGACATGTTACGTGCTTGCGTATTGAGGTACAAGGAAGGATGGGAGAGCTGTCTACCCCACGCCGAGTTCTCATACAACAACAGCTATCAAACAAGCCTCAAGATGTCACCGTTTGAAGCATTGTATGGGAGACCCTGTAGGACCCCACTAATGTGGTCAGAACCAGGTGAGAGGACATTCTTCGGTCCTGCTAAGATTGTGGAAGCAGAAGAAGGTGTTGCCCAAGTAAGAGAGAATTTGAGGATTGCACAGAGTAGGCAAAAGAGCTATGTAGATAGAAGACGTAGAAAGCTTGAGTTCGAGGTTGGGGATTATGTCTACCTCAAGGTATCTCCACTTCGTGGCACTGTCAGATTCCACGTAAAAGGGAAGTTGGCACCAAGATATGTTGGGCCATACAAGATCTGTAAAAGGGTTGGAAAGCTTGCTTACAAGCTGGAACTACCGGAGGAATTATCTGGAGTACACCCCGTGTTCCATGTCTCGCAATTAAGGAAGTGTTTGAAGCTTCCCGAGGAGCAAGTTCCTACGGATGCATTGGACCTGCAAGACACACTTGAATACAAGGAACATCCGATCAAGATCTTGGCACGGGATACCAAAGAGACGCGAAACAAAACCATTCCGATGTGCAAGGTACAGTGGAGCAATCACACTGAAAGGGAAGCTACGTGGGAGAAAGAATCGGACTTGCGGATTATGTTTCCTTACCTCTTCGATGGGTACGTTAACTCTGAATCTCGAGGTCGAGATCCTAATGAGGGGGGAGGACTGTAACAACCCTAAAAATCCACACAATCTAAAAATCCCAACCAATTAAAATTTTTCATTTATTTATTGTGAAGACCCATTTTTTCTTGTGCAAGCATATAGGTTTCATTATGAAATTGGTAAATAAAGGAGTGAAGTTTGCATTTTAATTCCAATCACATAGAATAATAACTTATGCATCACATTTGGGATTTATTGCAATTTATGTTTGTATTTACTCAATAAATTAAAATGGGCAATATATGTATATATACACTAAACTGAAAACAGAAAAGGAGAAAGAGAGTTCGGCCAGCAAGCCAGCCCGAGCCCGCCCGACCTTCCTCTCCTCATCTCACCGCGCGCGGCCCACGTCGCGGCTCGGCAGCGCACGCGCGCGACCGGCACACACGCGCTCGCGCTCGCGCTCGCTGCCAACCCGGCCCCGCCTGTCAGCCACTCTCGCCTCCACTGTTCTTCTTCCTCACGAAGGCGACGCGCCAGCCGGGGGTGTCGCGCGAATGGCGTGACCCCGGTCCCACAGCCGACAGCATGGCAGAGCCCTGGACCCCGCTGTTCCCCTCCTGTCCCCTCCTTTCTTGGCCGCCAAGCGAACCCGCGCCATCAGGAGCCCTAGATCCACTCGAGCCTCGGCCCTTCGATCGGCCGAGCGCAATCGAGACCGTTCGCCATTGGAGCTGGCCAAGCTCGCCTATAAATTGGAGCACCCCGAAGCCCTACCCTCATTTCCCCTCGCCGCCACCGCAGCACAGACCGGCACACCGCACAAACCGAGAGAGAGAGCGTAGGAAAAGGGCGGAGCAGAGGAGGAGAAGCTGCCGGAGCGCCGCCGCCGCGGAGCACGCCGGAGCCGGACACGGAGGAGAAGCCGAGCTGCGGACGAGGAGCGGCACGGCACTGCGATCGCTCTGCACGGCTCCGACTCGCCACTGCACCGCCATCCTAGCTTCACCGACACCACGGTGAGCCACCGCACGCCATGTCCGAACCTTGCCCTGCTTTTGCCATGGCGTTCCACCCTCGGGACGCGCAGGCACGAGCCTATACCGGCTCGGGAAGATCACCTGCACCATCCACTCACTCGACCAGCCAAAACCCCCGGATTACAAGCTTGCTAGACCGAGAACGCAGCACGACGCGTTCTCGGCGGAGCGCGCTCACCACCGACGCGTTCCGACGCCGAATCACCCGTTCCGAGCAATCCGACTAGCACCCGTACAGGTTAGAACGTCGTGGAGCACCGCCACGACCCCCTTGAGCTAGCTACGCGGATCTAAGCGCTAGAGGAAGCCTGAATCGCCCTGGCCGCGTGCGCCGCGACCTTACCGGAGCGCCGCCGCGAGCCGTAGCCAAAAGAAGGTCATGCCATGGCTAAGTTCGCCACCAGAGTGTTGTATGCCTCTCTGGCCTCACCAATTTGACAAGACCGCATTCGATTGAACCAATACTTGGTCGTAGCCGCGATGCCGCTTTCCGCCGTCGTCGGCGACACGCCGCAGCCACAACCGAGCACCTTGGAAAGCTCGGTAGCCAAAATTGGTAGTTGGTATACCATCGCCTTGGACCCTGGACGCGTATACATCTCCTAGAAGACCTCCTTAACCCCGCCGGAACCTCACCGTCGCGACGACATCACCGCCGGCAGGTTCCGCCTCGCCTAAGATCCGTTCCGAGTACCCCCGGTCGCCTCGCGCTGCGAAGAAAGGCCGCCGAGGTTCGCCAAGTCTGCCTCGGCACCGCCGCTAGATAGCCGAGCCCTGTCTTGCCGAAATATGGCCATCGCCGCCCTGTCACCGACCGCCACACCGGAGAGACACCGCCGCCTTGAACAGACGCCCTGGAACCCTGCTAGCACCGAATCTCCGATTCGCCCGAGCCTCCCCAGGAGAGCTCGGGAGAGCAGCCCCTTCGGCGCCCAAATCTCCGATTCGCCCGAGCCTCCCCAGGAGAGCTCGGGAGAGCAGCCCCTTCGGCGCCCAAAATTTCCGATTCGCCCGAGCCTCCGCAGGAGACCTCGGGAGAACGGCACCCTCAGCACCCAAATGTCCGATTCGCCCGAGCCTCCGCAGGAGACCTCGGGAGAACGGCACCCTCGGGCACCCAAATTTCCGATTCGCCCGAGCCTCCGCAGAGACCTCGGGAGAACGGCACCCTCGGGCACCCAAATTTCCGATTCGCCCGAGCCTCCGCGAGAGACCTCGGGAGAACGGCACCCTCGGGCGCACCCAATCTCCGATTCGCCCGAGCCTCCCCGGGAGAGCTCGGGATAGCGGCACCCTCGGCGCCCCGAGTCTCCGATTCGCCCGAGCCCCGCCGAGCTAAACCGAGCTACACCGAGCTCCGCCGAGATACCCCCAACCACAGCCGAGCTACCACCGACCACCGCCGATCCACGCCGAGCTACGCCAACTCCGGCAACTCTCTGGGAACCAGCATCGAACACTTGGACGACCCTCGGGTTTGTGTTCTGATGAGGCGACACATGCCGCACTACTGGACCCGCGCGCCACATCCCGAGCTGCCCCTGATTAACCGACTAGTTTTCCCATTTTCAGAAAATAGGATAATCTTCGGAAATTCATAACTTATTCGTACGATCACCAAAAATTGCGCACCATATATCAAAATTCTCAGAAAAATGAGATCTACAATCTAAGACTATGTTTGAGTGCATTTGGCTCTTTGTTTTATTGGATTTTTCTGAAATACTCTATAGGAGTCGCTGACGCGACTATTTCGTGTTCGATTTCAGAGCCGGAGGAGGATCTGACTAAGGAAGACGACCACGAGTACTTCCAAGAGCTAGGAGACGACTACGAAGGTGCCACGTCCCACCAAATCCTTAGATCCTATTACGCATTGCAAATGACATTGTTGCTATTGCTTTATGATTATGTATGGATTGGTTGCATGGTAGTATATTTGAATTACCTGCCTTGATAAGACTTTACCCTGCTATCCGCTGTTAGGTTCGCTGCTGCTTATTTTACTGTTACTCTTCCACTACTTACTACTTGCTATATGCTATGTGGTGGAATTGGGACGGTGTATAACTGATTATAACCACTGGGAGAGAGTGCTGCGTGCGTCTTGGGTGCGTGGTAAGGGTTGATGTCGACCAAGTGGGATGTGAGACGAGCCCATGGGGCAAGTCGTGCCGGGGGTGCAACCTGGGCATCCCCAAGCGAGATACCTGTGGCGGGTAAAGTTGTTGAGGAGGTTCCGGGTGGGATAGCCTTGGTGGTTTGAAGCCCGTGGACGGAGGTGCTGTGATGGCACGGGGAGAGTATCCCCTAAGTGGAAGATGCCTGCTTGGTCAAACCTAGGATGGACTAGTTTCAGGTTCATGGGAATCCTTTTCTACTCACTCGCTTCTGATGGGCGGGAGACGGCTGGACTACTTGGTAGGACGGTGCCACTACTGCTAGGTTGAAAGGTGATAAGGGTGGGCGGAGACGGTCGATGGGTTCCCGTTCCGTCCTAGATGCACAGTACCACTGGATGGGCCCGGTACTGTGTCTCCCAGTCTCAGCATAACGGTGTAGGATCCGGAATATCCCAGGGCTGAGTGGTAGGGTGGCATCGACCTAGGCAAGCAAGCACCCGGAATTCTGCCTAGGTGTTTGCGCAACACCTATGATGGCTAATCTTGTGAGTAGTGAAACCTCTGCAGAGTGTACGTTGATCGATCGATACATATGCCAACCTGTTGGCTATGGACCTTTCCTGTGAAGCTTCTACTAGTGTAGTGAGTGTTCTCTTCTCCCCCTGGATGACATTTTTCCGGCAGTGTACCCGTTGTGGTAGTGTGCCGCTGAGATAGGCCCGAGAGGGAGTTGGGCCTGTCGAATGAGAGTGAGGTGTGGGTATGTGAGGTGTGGTGAAGGGAAAAGGGATGATGGTGTTAACTGGTGATAAAACTTGACTAATTAAACATTGATTACAGCTGCATAGGAAAACCTCAGCCTATAGGTCTGCTTGTATAGCCTTGCATCCACTTTCCACAAAGCAAATGCTGCATAGGTGGGCTCCGTGGCCAGTACAAATCGTACTGATAAATTTGCTGTCAGGTGACGAGAATGAGTACGACTTCGAGGGAGATGATGACGAGGAATAGGGTCGCGTGCTACACTCAAGTTGGCCGTGAAGGATGAATCGCTTCCGCATCTTCTAAAGCTTCTCTGATTGTTGATTCCGCCAGTGTGGCGATGTAATAAATATTTATGTAAGACTTAATTATCGTTGTATGGATCCTGGTGTCAACTGAGATATGGGTAATTTCATGGATTGTCCCAAGCAATCTGTTGAATTACAATTCGAGCCTGTGGATTTCCCTTCGTGGAAATCGAGGTCGTTTCAGTGATCAACTGATCATCCGGAAGTTTAACGTGGAGAAAAATTTCACAAATTCTTACGACTTCTTGTATTCATAAACATTCTGAGGCAGCGTTTAGTTCAGAAACTTTCCTTCTCTCTCCCAATCACATCGATTGTACTTTTAGTTTGCATGGAACACTAAATGAAGTAGCAGCTGTTGCATGTTTGTACTTTTTGCCTGGCTACCTCGAGATGAATCTTTTGAGTGTACTTGGGTCATGATTGGACAAAAATTATCAAATACAAACGAAAGTGCTACAGTTGCAAAACTTCTCAAAATTTCCTAACTAAACGCAATACTGAAACTCTATTGCAGTCAACAGAAAAATACTGTCTGAACTCTGAACTTCTGAAGGCAGTACGAAAAGAAACCATGTACGTTATTCACCGGAAGTCTGAACTCTGAATAGAGAGATACTGCAGCTGTGAGCTGACATATGCATTACATGGTATCCATGCTTTTAGTCAACCGTGCAAGAGAATAAACAAATGCATGCCTAGAACACAAAATATCAACCGCCGCAAACGCAAGATACCATACATGCACAGGAACGAACGCCCCCTGAATTTCTGCAGAGATCTTGCACAACATTTAATCGCTCACTGGTTCAAGTTTGCAGGCCAGCTAACTTTCCCTCCGATTTCGCAAGCGTACCTTGACGAATGAGCCACACTGACTTCATCTGCCAGAAATCTCGCCAATTGCCAACCCGTGTCAGGTCAGCCATGACACACACAGCCAGTTGATAGCAGATATATAAACCCCAGTCCAGTCCACAGCTGCAATCTTCAGAAGAGGGAATTGGATCGAATTGATTGATCGATTGATTCCACGAGCAGGCAGCAATGACGATTAGAGCACCGGATGATTCCCGTCAGCGGCCTGGTGACCAGCAGGCCGCAAACATCCTCGAGAATGTGTGGGCTACCATCATAGCAAGCTCAGCTACCCCGGCGCCGTCGTCGTCGACGGCCGCGTCGTCGGAGGTGGGGGGAGAGACGCCGCCGGAGGCGATCTTGGAGAGGCTTCCCAGCCTTGGGAGGTGGATTTCCATGGGAGCCGAGGAGTGGGACGAGCTCCTGCTCAGTGGCACGGCGCCGCTCGCGTCCTCCGGTGAGCTGCTCGCCGCCTCGCCGGCGAACCAAGAAGCAGACCGGCACGGGCACCGGGCCAGCAGCAGCACCTCCAAAGCGGCGGCGCCGGCGGCGTGCAAGAGCTACAGGGGCGTGAGGCGGCGGCCGTGGGGCAAGTTCGCGGCGGAGATAAGGGACACGCGGAGGAAAGGCGCGCGGGTGTGGCTCGGCACGTTCGCCACCGCCGACGAGGCCGCGCTGGCCTACGACAAGGCGGCGCTGCGCATGCGCGGCCCGCGCGCGCACCTCAACTTCCCGCTCGACCTGGTGCAGCGCGAGCTGCAGGCGGCCGCCGCCGGCGGCGGCGGCGACGGCTGCGCCGAGACGACCCGCGTGCTGCGCCGGAAGAGGAGGAGAGCCAATCACGACGCGGCTGCTGATGATGATACAAGAAGCCATGGGAGTGTGATGGCGGTGGCGGCAACTGGCCGTGCTCCGACTCCGACCATGGTATCGTTCCCTTGTGCCAAGAAAGATCAGGGGACGCCGCCGCCATCGTCGATGATGCAGGAACGCTCGATCAGTGATCCAGGAGCGGTGATCGAGTTCGAGGATATCGGTGGCGAGTACTGGGACTACTTGTTCACCTAACTATCTAGGGCTTTTTCCAAGGTACAACTAGAATCCTAGATAGGGCTGTCCATTCATGGATGAAAGAAAAGAGAAGGCTATAGCTAAATCTTAATCTCTAGGCTCTAGTGGTATCTGTACAGATCAAGTTGGACTGCTTTTGAGATTCTGTGTAAGTACTAGTATATGTAGATGTAGCCAAACATTATTTGGTGATTAATTAGTCAATCATCACTTGATGATATCTACTTTGTAAATGTCCATTTATTAGGTGATTAATTAATTTTTCGATTCATAATAATATGATAGCAGACGTGAGGAATTTAGATACAAACTAATGTATGTACTTTATATTATATTTCACTAACAGTAGATGTGGGTAATTTTAAAAGAAATTTTAGGTTACTTTGCATTATCGTAATAATGCCAGAATTGAGATATTTTAGTCCCTTTGCAATGGCAAAATTAGATATTAGGGGTTTTTTTAATTGCTGCCACCGTAATTTTACGAGTTTGGAGAAACGCCATTACTATTTGCATATTTAGAAACATGCCATTACAATTCTTCCTCACCTTGAATCTTGCCATTTTGTACGTATTCAACAGCATCGGGCCCACGTGCAGTCAATGTATTCTCGTATGTGCCAAAATACCCATGCTGCTTCTCTTCCTCCACTCGCTGACAGATGGGTCCTCCCACATGTCAGCTCCTCCTTCAACCTCCAGCCAACGCACAAACAGAAGCCGGACTCGTCGATCTGCCCCAGCTCAGGCAGCGGTGTGTGCACGCATCTCAGCGGCAGCGACAAGCAAGCAAGGCCGAAACACATTCGTAGGCAAGCAAGCAAGAGCTAGTTGCAGTGGCCAACGACACCATGCATGAAAGCATCGGTGCCATCGGAGCTCACGGCATGGGCGGGGAGCACACGACCGACGCGCGGAGCAGCAGCAGCACATGGACGGTGGAGCACGCGGTCGGCGCTGAGAAGCAGCAGCACGCCATCTGGGAATCACGAGCTCGCCATTGACAGGCCACGAGCAACAGCAGCAGCTCGCCATCGACGGGGAGCACCGTGCGGCACTTGGGCTGCGAGCTCTATGCCGGTTGCGTCCTCTGCACGCCGCCCAGGCCGCTCGCTCATGTGCTGGTGCTGCTCACCCATGGATGGCCGTGGATTGTGCTCAGCGGGAGGAGGAAGAAGAAGATGACAGGTGGAGCCTACGCGTCATTGAGGGGGAGGGAGAAAGAAGCAGCATGGGTATTTTGGGACATATGAAAATACATTGAGTTTTAGTCACCTGCACGTGGGTCCGACAATGTTGAATACGTAGAAAATGGCATGACTCAAGATGAGTAAAATTTGCAATGGCATGTTTCCAAATAGACGAATAGTAATGGCGTTTTTCTAACCTCGTAAAATTGCAGTGGCAGCAATCCAAAAAACCCCTAGATATTTTAGATGAAAAATTAGCATATTACTTTATGCATTTTATCTGGTGGCAGTGGTTTTTTTTAGAGAAATGAAGTAGAATGAATATTATTGGTGATCATAATTAGATTATACCAAATTAAATGTAAGATATCTCTATATAAGAATTTTTAGAATCTTTCTTTTTCTAGCAGCTGGAGCATTTTTGGATGAGCTAATTTTTGCAACTCTTATTTCTCAACAAAACATGGCTCTGGCTCCTCTACCGTCACCTGAAAACGGTTTCTTATCGCGGTTTCGTACGGGTCTTCCATAGCCATTGCTAGAGATAGAGCTGAATTCATACCAAACAGGTCTGAGATTATTGTGATTGTGTTAGAGATAATCTTTGTCAACATAAATTAGAGATGAAACGAAAGTCTCTAATAATTTGTTATTGAAACAGAAATGTATATTTTCTTGACATGTGGAATTGACCTCAGCCTATTCGCTTCAATTTATCGACCAGAATCATCTCTACTTTCAACCATGAAATAGTTTTTTTTTCCTCTTACAACAAATTAGTCCTACTAATCAGCCACGGATTACTAAACCTAACGGCACTTCTTTTTCATGTAAGCTAGCTTCACTTGTTAGGGACATAAATTCTGCAATCAAACCGAGAGGCAGAATTTGGTTTTGCATCAAGCTATCTTCTTGACGCGATTTCCTGTATTCCTTCATGGTCATTGGCAGTTGGCACACAGGGAAATGGTAAAACTTGGTTTTCAGTACTGCTACTGCGCGTGCCGCGTGTGCATGATGCAGGAAATGTAGTAGGCTGGAAGCATGAAGGCACATGGGCATGGGCGCACAAGTGAAGGAACCAATGGCGAGCGCATGAATAGGGTCAGCCGGTCGTACGTGCACAAGCACCCGCACGTACGCATAATTAAAGTACTACTACCAAACCGTTAATGGCTTAATGCTACAGCAGACATCAAAATAATGAAAGGAAATGGAGTAATGAAAGAGAAGTTTGAGGAACTCAAGAAAGATCAACAGCATAAGTTGGAGTCGAAACTACAAATACGATGAAGGATCACATTATTTGCTCATTAGATCGATACAATTCTTGGTGACACATCACAAAACAAATTTAGACTCCTCCAACTCTTAAAACGTTGGCAGAAGTTCAACCAATCTCTTTCAACTATTTCTCAAGTCTGATTTTATCTTCCCCGGACAGGAAATTATCATCTCTAAAAATATACAAATATTTTTATGAATAAATATACATTTAGAAACACTAAAACATGACTTAGTATAATAAAATTCATATAAATTTTGTTTTAGCACTGAAAAACATAAAGGTTTCGTGATTTTTTTCTAAAATCATGCTATATGTTTCCGGTTTTTTTTTTTTTTGAATTTGCTCTATGTTTTTCTTGAGCTAGGGACGGACTATAATATTAAGCATGAGTTTAGAAAATGCCTAGGTTTTTTTTTTTTGAGGGGGTAGAAAATGCCTAGGTGGGTTTTCGGGGCCGGGGTGAGTGACCAACAAGGTTTGTTGGGCCCGTACACTAAATGGGTCGATACATGAATTTATCAGGCCGGGCCGTGTACAGGAGGATCTTTCAGGGATCCGCCGCGGGTTGCTCTATCTAGTACTACCACAGTCGTCATGATGACTTGTGTGTAGGTGTAGCAAACCATCGGCCAAATGGACCGAAATAGTTACGTGTACACCTCGTTTATTTTTTTAAAAAAAAAAACAAAACAGACAAGAAGAAAAGTCGTTGCGTGCATTGCTTGCTGGTTGCTGCCTACCGCAGATGATTGAACCATGCATGAAGCATCACCGTTAAAGATCAGCGAGGTCAAAATCCCTGCGGCGCTCTTTACCGGAGGCAAAGAGCTTGTGCCTGTACTGCGGCCTGCATGCGCGCGGGCACGGCACGTTTGCCACTCTGCCGACGACAAACAAACTCGGCCTTTTTGACTCTGGACTGGCGGAGCGGGGACGAGGGAGCAGCAAAGGCAGCTTGCGCACGGGAGAGGCCTGCCCACACGTAACGTATCACTATTCACTAGCTAGCTAGTGTGTTCCCTGGCCAGCTACGTCCACGTAGGAGTACAACCCTGCTAGGTGGTCCGCGCGCAAAGGCCTCTCTGCACGTCTGAAACCTTTATCATCAGAATTCAGAAATTTAGATTCCAGACCGACGTTCTGTTCTGCTGAGCTGATATTCTAACTTAACTGCCACCACTTTTGCTGCCTCTCTAACGAGCTATCACACAAAAATAAACACAAGTACTCCAGAACTTGCATTGGGATGGCTTATTTCATTTCATCAGATGAAAATTGTTGTTTGGTCCTGACTCAAAATACATAAGCATGCATGGCAAAATATGCCTAGGCTTCAGTTGATTCCTACTAATGTAAAACGATGCGTGGATCATGCAGAAGTGCTGTCGCTCTTCGCGGCCCCTTTGTTCGATACTTTTGACTCAGACGTGCAGCTTATATCGTCGCCTGTGAATGCAAAACAAAGAGGGAACAATCATGTCAGTACTGCTCTAGAAATGCTTATGAACTTTAACTCCTTTCTCAATCGGTATGTAGTGATTAGTGAACGGTGGGCAGGATTAGTTCATGATCGTCGCTAGTAGCTATATACGTATATAGGTATGTTAATTACATACAATGAGCACGTAGTAGAGAGTGTCCTGCTGGAGCGGCTCGACGGTGACGCCGGACTCGTCGACGGGGACCGCCTCGCCGGTGTGGCGCGCCAGCACGGCGGCCTCGCCGAACGCCAGCTTCACGTCCAGGCGCATCGCCGGCACGCTGAACTGCGCGGTGGCGGTGGCCGCGCACGTCACGGCGTCCCGAGCCACGGCCACCACCGTCGCCGTCGGCGGCGGCGGCGTCGTCTCGCCCCCGATCAGCAGCCCAGCATCTAGCAGCCCTGCTGACAGAGATAGATATTAGCGGCTACTAGTAGCGTTCAAGTGGAATCATTGCAAAACTCGCAGCCTTTCCAAGCTTGAATGCCCTAGCTATACAGATAGCTAGCTGCCGTGTGAAATCAAGATCGAGATTTCATTCATCAAGGGTTTTCTTGGGGATCGACTGATCGAGCAGGAGACGATTTGACATCCATCACTCTCAATCTTTTCGGCAATCGTACGCATGCAAATGAAGAAGACCTCTCTACGAGTACGAGTAGATGTTTCACATCCTTGAAGAAAGCACCCCGACAAGACTATACAAGGGCGCCATTTATGACCTCGCCTGAAGGTGTCAATCGGCATTTGGATCTCCATGGTTCATTTCATATCTCAGGGGGGCTACATATCCAGTCCAAGTCTTTTCAAACACCCTAAATCAGGTACGGAATAGCATTGTACAAGGTTCATGCAGTAGCAATCAAACAATCAGCATGCATGTTTGCATTGTACAAAGTTTTCTCTTGGGATCTGGTATATGCTTAAAAACTTCCTACTACTGTATAATTACTATGGGGACGTTTAGTTGGGTGAAAAGTATAGTGTAGCCCTTTCGTTTGTATTTGATAACTTTTATTCAATCATGGCTCAAGTAGACTCAAAAAGATTTATCTTGAGGTAGTCAGACAAAAAGTACAAATACGCAACAGCTGCTACTTTATTTAATGCTCCATAGCAGACGTAAAGGTCAATCGATGTGATGGGAAAAGAGAAAAAATTTTAGAAAGTAAACATGACCAATATAATAATGACATAATACAAATTCAGGAAAGCTTTTACCGCCTTTCAAAAGACCTACTATATGATAACAATGCTAGCTAGCGATGTTCTTCTGCCTTGTGAAGAACGTGCATATTAGTGACTTTCGTCTAGCTGTGGACTATGGCTCTGTTCCCTGAAATTTGCAAGCTAAAACCTAAAACCTAATTTTTTATAAGAGTAAAATAGTGTTATAGGGCTGAAAAAAAGTTGAAATAAGTTGCTTATAAGCTTAAGTTAACAGAGCCCATGCTTGTAATGTAATACCTCTAGTACTGTGTATGAGATCGATTGCACGGTAGTGCTTTCCCAAGCATGAAATGGGAAACAGCTCACGACTTTTGGTTCTTTCTCTACCTCTACACCTATCCGGCCATGTATGCTTACAACAAGCTGACAGCAAGTTCTCCTGTGCAAGTGTAACCTTGTCATGGAAATGTCGATCTCTAGCTAGCTATGCATCACCAGGGTTGCACATACAGCGTGACAAGATCGGTGCATGTACTACAGTAGATTTTACATGCATGCATGCCTAACCTTGGCCCCGTTTAGATCTCAGTTGCAGTTGCAATTCTACACTGTAGCACGTTCGTTTGTATTTGACAACTTTTGTCCAATCATGACCTAAGTAGACTTAAAAAACTCGTCTCATGATGTACATACAAAAAGTACAAACATGCAAACATTTCGTCTAAATTTAATACTCCATACATGTACCGCAACATTAATGTGACTAGTTGTAATTGTAGTTTGCAGTGGATCTAAACAGGCCCCTTGTCTCATTGCCTGCGACACACACCATGCATGCATGCATGCGTACATTGGCATCCGATGTGATCGCAAGAAATTGGAGCCATGCATCCCTATCATCGAAGTGGCATGTCTCCCTCCCCTTTGCCAAGCTCGCTACAGCCAAGCTTGCAAGTACTCCTAGATCGAGACAGGGCAGGCACACGGCACGGCACGACGAGGAGACCCGGCCTTCTATGCGCATGCATGCTATTACTATTACTAAGCTTTTGCACGAACAAGAACTGCATGCTATTGAAGCCGGACAGAAAAGAGGGGAAAAGAGACAAGAATGAAACGAGCTTGCATATGATCTAATGTGTCACGCACCTTGCAACTGGTCGGTGAGTACGGCGGCGTTCGTGGCCGCGGTGGCGGCGTTGCACGGCGCAGAGCTTGGAAGCAGCATGGCCGCCGTACTGGCGGCAGCGGCAGCGGGAGGCGGCGGGGCCGAAGCGACAGCCGCAGCAGGGGTCGTCGCCGTCGCGGCCGCCAAGCCGTAGCCGCCGTGGCAGTGGAGTAACCCCAGCCTGGCCTTCTCGTCGTCCCTGATCACGGCGCTCACGGCGTCGGTCTTGCCATTGCTGAGATCATCAGAACCGCAGGTGCTGCTGTTCCAGAACTGGCCATGGCCGCCGAGTCCCTTGGAGACGATGCTGATGTTGTCGTCGGCGCAGTCGTCTTGCCCTAGAGCTTCGTTGCACATGCCAAAGAGCACGCTGGGTGTGAGTGATGAGGAGACGGCGGGGGCCCGGTGCTCGTGGTGGGTGTGGGCGGTGTGGCCGCCGAGGACGCCGCCGAGCTCGCTGGCCGGCAGGTAATGCTGTCCGTGTCCTCCGCCTTGCTGCTGCCACTGCGGAAGGAACGACGACGGCGGCTCCTGGGAGGTGATCATCAGATCGCCGGGCATCGGCGGCGCGGCAGGCGGCGCCATGATCTGGCTGTGGTGGTACTGGTACTGGTAGTAGAGTTGGCGTGCGGCCAGAGCCGCCGCCGACGTCGGCAGCGGCGTGAGCAGGTCCATGGCCGTCGTCGGCATCGCGCTCGCGCCATGACGGAAGACAACCGATGCCGCCGCTGCGGGAGACGACGCGAGCGCGACGGCGGCGGTTGTCAGCGTCACCGATTTGCTGGACGATCCCGAGGAGCGCTCGGAGGACGAGGAGGACGAGGAGGTGGGCGCCGCCGCCACGGGGGCAGCCCCGAGGTGCGGCAGGTGGTGGTGGTGCCTCGGAGGCGTGACGGGCGCCGCCGGCGGCGCGCAGGCGCGCGCCAGGGCGGCGCGGGCGGACGGCTGCAGGTGCCCCGCGGCGGCGGCGCGCAGCTTGTGCTTGGTGCGGGACTTGCGGTTCTGGAACCAGTAGAAGACGTTGGCGTCGCCGACGGGGCCGTGCTCCTGCAGCTGGAGGCGGATGCGGCGGATCTCGTCCCGCGGCGGGTTCACCATGCCGGAGTTGAAGATCCCTTCCAGGATCCTGATCTGCTCCGGCCGCGGGTTCCACCGCGGCCTCGGCTCCGGGTTCCTTCCGCCGTTCTCCTCACACCCTGGCCAGTATTAAGCACACATCTGATCTCAGCAGATCTAAGCAAGAACCAGCTAGCGGATTCAATTCAGTGCTCACTATCACCACACCAGGCAGCTCCAAGAAACCAAACCCTAGGTACGTATGCTGCCGGTGATCGAGCATGCAGTGCAGCAAGAAACAGTAACATGCATGCAGGTAAAGGTGCAACCAAACATGCTTGCTTGTAGATAAGACTAAAGAGAGAGACATGCATACTTGAGGACATGAGTGAGGACTTGTTAGCGCCGTTGTTCATGTCAGGCTGCTGCTGGAAGTTGCAGGCGAGACTGGACCTGTACATGCTCGGCCAGTGCCTGTTCGACGACGCCATATGCTGCTGCTCCGATGTGCGCTTTTATCGACGACGGATCGCTGGCGAGCCTGTGCGTCTTGTTGCCTTCGGCAAGACAGCTGTTATGGTGGTCGTCTACTCTGTGCTCGATCGATGATGATGGGTGCTGGACTGCTGGTGACTCTGGTGAGATGGGGTGAGAGCTGAGAGGGGAGCAGGAATATCGAGCAGATCGATCGGCCGGGCAAAGTTGCGTTGCGTCTCCACAGCTGTTGCTGCTCCTGTAGCTGTAGCCTGTAGAGGAACAGTGTGGGGATGATCGGAGGGAGGACGAAGAGGAAGAAACCTATGGATTTGGCTATGGCTTTTCTCCTGTTCTATTCTACCCCGCTGCATGTTTAAATATGATGGCTGGCTTTCTCGCCTTCACCTACCACCATAGTATGGTCAGTGCAGCAGAGTTACAACACAGTTATTAATGCCACCACTCTCCTTCTTTCCTTTTGTTTTGCTAGATCCCTTGGAATTGTGCGAGCGTAAAAATGGAGGTGGGATGACTGGTGAACCGGTGATACAAGGCGGAGGGGAACAGGGCTGAATCTTGCATGGTAAAGGGAGGCAATTAAAGAGGGGGGGGGGGGGGGGGGGGGGGGGGGGGGGGGGGGGGGGGGGGGGGGAGGGGGGGGCGCATCCTAGCTGTATGTACTGGATGAAATGTACACTGTGATTTGATCCTTCGTCCAGTTTGTCAAGCAAGGATGACATGGCTGCAGTGGCAGGTGCCATTCTGATTCTGCTGGCCTTCTGTTTTTTTTAGATAATGGATTATGCTGGCCTTCTGTTACGGCCTCCGTAGCACGAAGGAGGGGTTGTTTAGTTGGTGAAAAGACGGTGGAAAGGGCGTCCTAACACTTTCATTTGTGTTTGATAACTTTTGTCTAATCATGATTTAAGTAGATTTAAAAGATTCATCTCGAGTTAGTTAGATAAAAAGTATAAACATGCAACAACTACGGAAAGCCTAAAATAGTCAAATTCGTCCTTGAACTATCACCGAAAGCTCAGTTTAGTCCCTAAACTATGAAAACGGCCATTTTAGTCCTCAAACTTTTACAGCCGGCTCAATTTCGTCCCTAAACTATGAAAACGACCGTTCTCGTCCTCAAACTTTCGCAGCCAGCTCAATTTCGTCCTTAAACTATGAAAACGACTATTCTCGTCCTCAAACTTTCGCAGCCGGCTCAATTTCGTCTCTGGTCCGATGTGGAGCGTCCAAGGTCTGAAACATGCTTTGTACTCAACCCCATGATACACACCGCTCCGTGGGGGCCGAACCCACAAAGATGGATCTTTCATTCCTTCTATTCCAACATATCAAGTATGCTGCTTAGCTCATAAGGAATTTTTAGACTCAAGTCGGAGATAGCATCAAGCGCTTGCTACTGCTTAGGAGAGCCACCTCAAATGGCGTGAGCCGCATGCGGGGAGACCCGCACGTACGGTTTTCAGGGGGATCCGGCCGGCCGGCGCCCACCCGACTAGAGGGACTGAGAAATTAATCGAGTACAAAACTTATCTTCAAGCTTTACCTTATTTTGATCGTTCAGAGGGCGATCGCGGAGTCACTGAATGAAGTCCTCCCGACCTAGTTTTTGAAAGTCTGCAACTGATTTATTCTTATTCTAACTGGTTGCAATTAGTTGTAACTCTTAAATACAACATTGATGAAGATGATTTTTAATTGTAGATCTCAATAAAATCTACAAATTTTTAGTTTTAATTTTTTTATTTAAGGATGTTAAGATGCTTAAAAAGTTAATATAAAATTTTAGTACCATACTAATTACCTGCTGCTGCTTGTAATTAATATAAAAGTTAATATAAAATTTTAGCACCATAATATAAACTTTTTGCGTATCTTAATGTCCTTAAATAAAAAACATTAAAACTTAGAAAGTTGTAGATCTTATCGAGATCTACAATTTTTATGAAAAAATCATCTTCATCCCATTTTGTATTGAAGAGTTACAACTAGTTACCACAAGTTGGAATAAGAATAAATCAGTTACAGGCTTTCGAAAACTGATTTCAGTTGACTGGGTGATGACGAGACAAGCCAGCGTGGCGCTCCACATCGGACCAGAGACGAGATTGAGCCGGCTGCAAAAGTTTGAGGATGAGAACGGTCGTTTTCATAGTGTAAGGACGAAATTGACCCGGCTGCGAAAGTTTGAGGACGAGAACGGTCGTTTTCATAGTTTAGGGACGAAATTGAGCCGGCTGTGAAAGTTTGAGGACTAAAACGGCCGTTTTTATAGTTCAGGGACTAAATTGAGCTTTCGGCGATAGTTCAAGGACGAATTTGACTATTCCGCCCTATGGAAAGTATAATCGATATGATGGGAAAAGAGAAAAAATTTTGGGAAGTAAACACCCCCGAAGTAGATGGGAATTTGGGATTCCCAACTAAAAAAACCTAAAAAGAAGAATATTGCCATATATTATACGATAGAAATAACCTGTGAACATACACTTCATGATATAATACTGGGTCTAGCTGACCATGTTTTTCATTCACTTTGAGCCATAACCGATCTGCACATTTACTCTCTTCTTCTCTCACTGTGGATCGGAGCTACTATTCTTGGAGGATTTGAGGTGTGGTTTGAGAGGGACTAGCTTGGGTTGAGAGATTTGAGTGCTACACGTTCACTTTTTTTCCTCGTCTTTTGAGCATTTGAAGTCTCCTTCAAGCTTCAATGCGTGAATATGAGTTTGTTATACTCTTGCATGGTAGGGGGGGGGGGATTGAAGAGGGTGCTACTACTGAACATCCACATGAATATGAGTTGCCCATCGAAGCACACGTCATCTTCTTGTGGGTGTTCTAAGAAGATTGTATCGATCCAATGAAATCTTTTCAAGCTTGATCTTGGTGATCCTCTTCAGAAGAGGATAGGGCTGAAAGAGATCCAAAACCTTGGTGGTTCCCCAATAATGAGGGCATATGCATTCCTTTATGGATGAGAAGGATGTCGGGTTAAATCTTTTGTCCTATGTGGTCATGTGTTCTTGAGCTAGTTCTTATTGTCTTGTGGAAAATTTTCCCTATCTACTTGCTTGAGTAATTAAGTGCAGAGAACTACTGAGGACATGTCCACAAATCTACTACTACTAGGGGCCTTGGTAAGAAGTAGATTCAAAGCTTGTTGATCAAATTTGTACTTCTTGTAGCCGGTTTGTTTCCAATCGGTCATCCAATTTCCATCAATATTTGATAGGCATCATGTATCCTATTAAAACCTGACGTATGGACATGTCTACTAATTTTGCTACGAGTGTTGACTTAATTTTTTTGATTGGGATTATTCACTCTCTAATCCTTTCAAGTTGACAATGATTGCCGTGGACCTACCGCACGCTTGGTGTTGACATCTACTAACGTCGCCAAATATAACTATATAACTTTTAATACGGGAGGCGAGATTAGAAGATGTATGGTAATTAATTAACTTGTCATTATGCAACTAGCCACTTATCTATTACCAACATTCTTATACATGAACTAGGTTGTCATCCCTAATTATATATGCTAAGAACAAATAAAGGTTTCATACATTATTCAATGTGACTAGGCAGAAATATATAAATATAAACTAAGATCAATTCTGCAAGCGGATAGATAATTATACCATTGTAGCATTTTAACTAGAGTCTGCCAGGTTGTCGATTTATATTTATACCACTGGGAAGAACTAGGATAAACTTTAATCTATTATATTGATAGTGATTATATACGATGGATAAGTGACATTACCAATGTCATTTACTCTACTCATAACAGGTAGAGGTCACAAGATAATAAAGATAAATAACGGTGATAAGTATGATCAAGCATCATAAATAAAAGATAAACATCAGAGCACTCTCTAGTCATAATAATAGCTAGCCAATGGATAAAGTAAGTGTCGGTGCTAGTTTTAGCGGGGCTAACACCGGCTAGTAAAATTGTGTTTTGCGGTTGAGGTTACGGGTGATGTGTAAGGGGGAACACAGGATTTATACTAGTTCAGGCAATGAGTGCCCTACGTCCAGTGTGGGATCGAGTCGTGTTGCCTTGCACCGGGGTGCTCGTAGTAGGGGTTACAAGCTGAGCGAGAGAGGGAAGTGCTCTCAAGTCTCTTACGAGTGTATAAGTGCGTACAGATTGCTTGTTGTAGTATGTTATAAAGTGGCCGTGAGTGTGTGTGAGCTTGAGAGATTGTCTAAGGCTGGCCTCTGCTCTCCCTTTTATAGTTACAAGGGAAGGGCTAGAGTTACATGTGTTGCCCTGTGTTACAGTAATCGGTATGGCGGAGTTGGTGATGACTGGTGGCGATCGTCAGCCACGCCTTCGTCTTGGCGCTTCGGCGGCATGGCATTAGTCATTCGGCTGATCTGCCACTGTTCCATTGGTGAGTTCCAAAGCGCCTCACAGTGCTAGTCATGGTTGGCTGCATGGCGATACGTCATGCTGTCGTGTCCGTCCCTGCACAGTGTAACGAGTAGATAGGTTGACCTCCGGGTACAAGCTCACGAGGCTCGGGAAGTCTTGGTGCCGTCGGGGGCTCGATGGGACAGAGCGGGGGGAGTGTCCTTCCTTGGGCGCTTCTTTTTCCCTGGGAGGTTCATTCCAGGGGGTTGGCAAGACCGGTCGTAAGGCTTGCCCATTCCCCTGGGTTGGCCGGACGATTGTCGTCCCCCATTTCCTGGTGTCACACGTGTGGCCGGGGTATGACAGTCGCCGTCGTGGTTGGCGAATCTCCTCGTCAGCCCGGGGAGCCGTACGGTTGACTGTCCCTATAGCGGCGTGGGAGGAAGAGGACCGTCAGATCGCCTGCCAGAGGAGATAGGGCAGTTGGTACGGCGAACGTGCGCGTTCGGGGCGCTGTTGTGTCGAGGGGTCCACCCGATGGGACCATGCCTGTAAAGTGGTCAAATAGGTCTCTTGTGGTCCAAGATTACTCTGCTGACGTCAACTGTGCATGGGACGCCTTTGAGAGATTGCGCTCGAGGGGGATGGTGAAGCTCGGGCGAATCGGAGAATTGGCGCCCGAGAGTGCCGCTTTCCCGAGCTCTCTCGGGGAGGCTTGGGCGAATCGGAGGATTGGTGCCCGAGAGTGCCGCTTTCCCGAGCTCTCTCGGGGAGGCTCGGGCGAATCGGAGGATTGGCGCCCGAGGGTGCCGCTTTCCCGAGCTCACTTGGGGAGGCTCGGGCGAATCGGAAAATTGGCGCCCGAGGGTGCCGCTTTCCCGAGGGTAGGTTGACGTTGATGCATCATCGTCATGGCCTTCGTACGCGCGGCCTTCGTGGGCTTCCGCTGGCCTTACCTGGGCCGGGCCGTGTTGGGAATGTATGTTTTTGCATCGAAGTTGGGTACCCCATACTTTGGTACCCAACAGTAGCCCCCGAGCCTGTGGCGGAGTGAAGGCACTCCTCCACTGGTTCACTGTTGTGGCTTCCTATCGAGGAGATGAAGTATAGGTTGTTTTTTTCGGGGGGTGCGCGCGAGCGCACCCGCCGGGTGTAGCCCCCGAGGCTTTGGAGGGATGTTATATCCCTCCAAAGGCTTAAAATCGTGATTATTAGTCCTCGGGTGTTTTTGATTTATTTAGAGGAGTTGTTCCCTTGGAAGCAGAGCCCCCGAGCCTCCCATCGTGTTAGGGAGGTCGATCGGTGGTCTTTTCAAGGTGCAGAGCAAGTTCCCGAGCCCCCGTTTTCGTATCGGAGATCGATCGGGCTCTTCCCTGTCTTTTTTAATTCGACCTTCGCGCTCTTTTTTCGGGAAGAGGAAGGTTTGGTCCTGCTCGACTTCCTCGTTGGGGCACGAGTCGGCATTTCCGGTGAGCTACAAATGGGTTGGTCCAATTGGAGGTCCGTGCCCCGTTCGTTGGGGGTCGGCTAGTGGCCTGAGCACACTCCAAATGTTTCCCGAGGGTCAATTATTGGATGTCGGGTCCCTTCGATGGGTCCCGAGGGCTTGATGCCTCCCACGAAGGGATTCCGCGTAATCGACTCGCTACTGGGACTTGGACACAGCACGGGATGCCCCTTGTGACGCTCGGGCGTCGGGATACTGGCCGTTTTCGTGATCCATCCACTAGCTGTCCCTAACTCGGTTTCCCTAGGGGCAACTGTTCAAGCCACTGTGGGCCAGTCTTCGATCCCCTGGGAACGTAACGGGCGTCCGAGCCCGAGGTTCCTTTGTCGAGAAGGGGAATGTATCGGCGGAATCGAGGCAGATAGGTGTAATGATTGGGCTCACCTTTTGAGGCGCGCAGCCTGACGGACGCGACGGTTTGGGGCAGTCGAGGCGGCTGTGTGCGCGAGGCCGATGGCGACGTGGGGATCATGGCGGGCCCCGCGCAGTTAATGCGGTGGATCCTCCGCATCTCCCACGATCCGTCGTTAGGGTATATAAGAAAAACTCGTGGTTTTTTCTTTCTACCCTAGCCATTTGCTCGCGGAGCCGTTCGTCTTCTTGCTTTCGTCGTCCGCCCTTTCACCTTCGTTGCTCGCTCGAGTGAGAAGCGCTGCCGCGACCGACGTCGTTGCCTTCCCACCGCTCTTCTCCTCTAGCTCGCCATGTCTTACTCCCCGGTTCGCACCGATGCCTCTGCCGCTGCCGCCGGCGTTCTTAGGCTGGAGCCGTGGCCGCGTAGCGCCAGTGACAGAGGAGGATCTGGAGCGACTCGTGGAGCTGGAGCTACTACGCCCCCGCACCAACGCGGAGCGCCCGGAGTGGGTCATGTCATCGGACGACCACGACGAGCCGAAGCCCGACGAGGGGTACGTGGTGAGCTTCATTACTTACCACGAGCGCGGGCTCGGATCGCCGCCGAGCCGCTTCTGCCGGGCGCTGCTCTTCAACAACGGGCCGGAGCTCCACAACCACACCCCTAACTCCATCATGCAGGCGTCGATCTACGCCGCCCTGTGTGAGGTGTACCTCTGGGTACCTCCGCACTGGAACCTATGGCGCCGTATCTCCCACGTCGATTGGTATACCAAGTGGGCCGGTTCGAAAAAGCCGCGGGAGATCTCGCGCGCGGGGGGCTGCGGTTTCATGATCAGCTCCGCTGAGTACATCCCCTGGAAGGCCCCCTCCTCCAACAAGGGCTGGCATCACGGCTGGTTCTACCTCCGCAACGACGGAGACGCCTTCCCCAAGTATACAGGGAGGGCGTTCACCGCCCCCCTCCCTCAGTGGGAGTGGGGGTGCCCGGCTAAGGAGGCCAAGCACCTCAACGCCAACTTCTACGTGCTCCAGACGCTGCGTGACTGGGGTCTCACGGGAGCCTCTGTGCCGGCGCAGTTTCATGCGCGGACGGTGCTGCCGCTGATGGACCGCCGGCTGGCGCTGAACCAGATGCTCGTCGGGTCATCGCGGGGGGCACGGCGATGCTGCCCCAGGACATCAGCCAACAAGAGATTATGCGCCGTGTTAAGTACATGGTGGGTGGTCACCATACCTTGGACGAGGTGAACCGGATACCCATACGTTCCCGCACGGGCTTTATCGCGCTGGTGAGCGTCGTCCGCTCCGTCGAGTTTGTGGTTCCTCGGTCTTTGTCCTGACTTCTTTCTTCATTCGTCGCAGGGTATTTCAATTACCGGGAAGCCTTCCCTTCCACCTGTCCCGGAGGACAAGGTTCAGCGAACCCAGAACCGCCTTCGGGACCAGGAGGCGAAGGCGGAGAAGGACCGGAAGACCGCGCTGAAGCAGAAGAGGGCTCGAAAGACGGAGAAATCCTCCTTGCGCCGTCGTCGCCGTCAGGAGGCGGGGGAGCCGGAGGAGGACACCCTCTCCGACGAGGATGATGAGGAGAATGAAGAGGAAGAAGATTTTTTCGACTTCACGGTGTTGGACCGGCCCTTCGTGGCCACAAAGCCCGCGGTGGGCGCCGACGAGCCTGGGAAGGCTTCAATGTCGGCGTCCGCCGGCGGAAGTGCCGGGGCTCGTGACCCGAGCCCCCAGGCAAAACTGCCGGAGTCCGCGTCCGAAGGCGCGGTCTCTGGCAGCGTAATTACCGGAGCTACGGCTCCGCCTTCCAGAGGCCGCGAGGGCTCGCTGGAGAGGCCAGGAACGGGCCTTGACCTGGCACCCGAGCCAAGCCTGGCTGCTATCGGCAGAACCGGGGGGATCCTGTTTCCGTGCACCCTCCCCTCCGGCGCGTCGTTGATCGGCGCGACGACCGAAGACGGGGGGAGCGGTGAGCGAAAACTGTCGGAGCCGGAGCCGGCCCGTGCCGAGACGCCGGAACTTGGGTTTGGGTCCTCCCAGACCCAAGCTTCCCCGCTGAGGGGCGGCGACGTCGAGGCAACGCCCGGCGCCCAGGCAGGGCCCTCGCCTCCGGGCGGTGCTGGCCCGGACGCCGCGGTGGCCCCCACTCCTCCGCTGCTGGCGCAGCCCACGACGTCCATCGTCTCGCCGAGCGCGGGGGCGGCGAAGAAGAGGAGGATGGTTCCGAAGAGGAGGGTGGTTCCGAAGACGATATTACCTTCATCGGAGATCTTGTTTGGCGTTATGAACGTTCCTTTCTTCCTTCTCCGCTTCAGGAAACGCTCGGGGTTGGACCTCCAGGTGCCGCAGCTGAAGGTCCTGAAGGTGCAGGGCCACGACACGGCCGGGGGGAGCGCCCGGCCAATGGACGAGGAAATCTACCCCTCTCCCCCCCGCCGGTCCGGTCGTGGCGCGCGAGGTTCCTCCCTCGGGAGGAGTTGTTCCGGCTGTGGCCGTCGTCGTCGCGCCCGTCATCGACATGGAGGCAGCGCCAGCGCGGACTCCCGAGGCCCCGGCCGTTACTTCTGGAGGCGCCTCGGGAGCACTAGCCGATGCCGCCGCCACGGAGCTTGCCACCGCGGGCTCGTCGACCGCGGATGTCGGCACAGGAGCTCCCCCCGCCTGTGAGGAAGGTCGTTGGGCGTTGGCACTGAGGGAGCCTCGTCCTCGGGAGCAGACCGCCTCCCGGATCGAGTGGGCGGACCAAGCGGATCCTCAGACGCCGCCCGTCTTCTCGCTCCGGGACGACCTCGAGGCTCCCAAATGGGACGCCGTTCACGGGCTCGGGTTCAGCTCGGCGGCGGGTCTCCGCGCGATCGGCGAGGTCCTCGAGATGGAGCTCCCGGCCCAGCTTTAGGTGAACCCCTGTCTCGTAATTTTACCTGTGTATGAGCGTCGTTCTTACCGTCTCCGCTCCTCTCTCCTTTCCAGGACCTCATGCATACCTCCCGGGACAAATCCCGCTTCCTCCGTGGCAGCCTCGGGATCTGGAAGCAGCTTGACCTCAAGGGGAAAGTCCTTGCCCGCGCCCAGGGTGAGCTCGCGGCCGTGACCTCCAAGCTTGCTGAAATAAGTGTTGACAACACTATCCTGAAGGGGAAGGTCACGGAGGCGAAGGGCCGAGCCGCTGCCTCGGCGATGCGGGTGCAGGAGCTGGAGAGCGCCCTAGCCGAGACGACAAGGGAGCGCGACGCCGCCCGAGAGCTTACCACCGAGAAGACTTCTGTCGCTATGGCCTTGGCTCTCGACCTGAGTGACACTCAGGAGGCGTTGCGTCTGGCGGTTGGCGCGGCGGACTCGGCCCGGAAGGAGGCACAGAAGGCTCCAGAAGAGGCTGGCGGTATGTGCAGCGTCGTGCTTTTCCGTTCTGTTTGTCTTGGTTGCTTGTTGCATCTTTATTCACCTCCATGTTTTGCTCCCGCAGCTCTGCAGGCGGCTTACGACGGTGAGGCGGCCGATCACCTGGAACTGCAGAAGGCTGCGCGCGCGCTGTGTGACTCCATCGGCACCGGTGGGGAACCTTCGGGGATCTCGCTCCGGAGCCGACTGGAGGCACTCTACGGAAGCATCGGCGGCCAGGTCAAGGAGGCCCTACTGACGGGTGTCCAGAAGACACAGGTAGTCATGAAGTCCCACTATGGAAACTTCGACGTCGGCCCTGTCAACGAAGGCTTCCTTGAGGCCGACGATGCCGAGCTCCTGGCGCTGGAGGACTCGATGAAGGAGCCAGGAGAAGCGCTGGCGGGCCTCTTCGAAGCCGAAGTCAAACTTCCTCCCCTGAACCTGCCATGAAGAACAGCCGGGCCGTAGTGCCCTTGTAAAAATTAATTTTTCGTGAGTGGCTGGGAGGAAACAAACAATGTGGCCATTCGTGGCCTTTATATATATATATATATGTAAATATTTGCTGCATGTTTGTTTCGTTTCGTTTCGTGTTTTTTCCTTAGTCGTTTTTTCTTGCCGATCCTGTGCCCGGGCCATCGAGCCTCGGGGGACTTTATTCGGGTGCCGTAGCTTTAGCGGCGTAGACGCAGCCGATGTCCTAAGAGTTTTGGTACAAAGAACTTTTGGAAAAAGTTTAATTGTTTCTTCCCGAGCCTCCTCCTTTTGCCAAGCGTAGATCTTATAAGTTTTCTTCCGAGCGCGAGTTAGCCTTCGAACGCGGAGTGGCGAGGGGAGATGCTGTAGCCCTGGGGCGTAAGCGGTCTCCTCGGTTCGGCCGGCTCTGTCCTCTGGGACTTCTTTTACTCTTCCGAGTCTTATAAGTTCACGCTTGGCTTTAGGAGAGAAGCGTGTTTTAGGGAGAAACGATTTTAACGGGTTTTGAAATTTTTGCGTTTTCAAAATCGTTGAGGCTCGGGAGAGTCCGGGGGTTCCCCCGTCCTAGCCCCCGAGGGAGGGTCGACCTTTCCATAGGTTAAGCCGAGCCTCACTTTTCTAATATGCGGCGAAATGAAAAGTCATTTCACTTCCGAGTGTAGGCTCGGATCGAACATCTAAAAACCAGATAAAATAGAGTAGAACTCGGGTCTCTTTTTATTTATTTCAAGATTTTACAAATTGCACAATGCTTGTAATTTTAAGGATAGAAGCGACGTAGCTGTTCGATGTTCCAAGCGTTGTTGTAGACCTCGCCCTTCTCGTTCGCGAGCTTGTACGTGTCGGGGCGTAGCACCTCGGCGACGATGAATGGCCCTTCCCATGATGGTGTGAGCTTGTGGCGCCCCTTGTTGTCCTGCCTGAACCGCAGTACCAAGTCGCCTACACTGAAGGCTCGGCCCCGGACGCGCCGAGCGTGGTACTTGCGTAGTGACTGCTGGTATTTGGCTGAGTGCAACAGGGCCATGTCCCGAGCTTCGTCGACTTGATCCAACACGTCTTCGTGGGAAGTCTGGTGTAACAGAACCGGCTAAATCACCTGGCCCACTGGCACCTGTCATTGTCACTAACGACTTCTGACAGCCGGGCCCGTGTCCCAAATGATCTAGACAGGTCTGTCGGGCTACATTAGCGCCCTTTTCTCCGACAGGATCACCATTGCAGAATCATCACAGGATTACAACATTTCATAATAAAATACATCAGAGTACAGTGCGGAAGATTACATAACATTTAGATTACAAACCAGTTGTTCAAATAGGATTCACATATAGTTATTACAGGCCAGAGGACATAACAGTAGCAGTGGAATAGTTACACAATACTAGATAAGATAACTCGAACCCTGCCCACGGGTTCTACTTCACTCATCGCTGCTTTCTTCTTCGACCACGGTCACGCAACATGGAGCAAGACAGATCTCCGACTGCGGTCCTCCTGCAACGGGGTTAACAAACCCTGAGTACTTGGGGTACTCCGCAAGACTTACCCGACTAAGGGTGTAAAATGAGACTCAGGAATGCAAGGCTATGGGTAAGGCTAGCAGAGGATGAGGAGTTTGCAGAAAAGCAATCTATCCTGTCCCATATTTTATTTTGTCATTATTATAATCATATTCATAGCTCCAATATTCAGACTCATGTATCATCATTCTTTCAATTACTTTATTCATTCAGATAACCTAGTTGAGAACCACTTTTCGGTGTAGAGTGTGAGGATCAAGTCTCCATAACCGAGGAGCACGTCGATTCGAATCCAGAAAGTACCCAGCTAGGGATTCTAACCACACTGCATATGCAGCACGCCGGCATACATATACCAACCCGTCGTCACGGCTTTGCTATCCCGAAACCGGTCCTGCGCCACCCGAGAGCACAGTACTCCACTCTTATCCAGGCACGCCGGCCACGTGGGTACAAGCTACTCTCGCCATCTCTCCACTCCCAGTGCGTGGTTGTCGGTTCCAGCAATAGCGCCACCGAACTCTAGGCTTTCCGCATTGGTATGTGGCTAGGCTGTTCATCATGATCACAGCAGGCCTACAACGAACGGTCCCTATTTCCTTCCTGCCGTCAATCCTGCATTGGGACTCTAACCCAAGTACAAGACTACCCGACAGTTTTTATTATCGTGCCTGTCGGGTGAGTGAGACATAGGGAACGCCGCCCCATGAGCTGGCCACCCAACGAAACACGTTTCCAAAGACATCAACCAGTTCCAAACTATTCCGAAAGCGACCATGCATTGGGACTCTAACCCAAATACACATCGACCAGCGGATAACCAGTTCTTCACCAATCAAAGTATAAGTATAATCATTGCACAGAAAATAGTTTTTCTTTTACGCAAAGCTAAGTTCATTAAGTATGCCTAAGCATTTCTCAAACCATTTTATTTAAATCAGGTTTCAGGGTATTTATCTGAGACAATGCATCTGGATAGGTGACAATCAACTCCTATCAACCTAATGCAGTAGATTAACTCGAATTATAAATATTTTGTAATAGAGGGGCTGAATGCACCGGGGCTTGCCTTGGATCGTGTACAGCGTCGGATCGGGATCAGTCCCGCAGATGTCGAATCCTTGGATGACTTCTGGAGTGGCCTCCTCAGTAGTAGTCTCGACCTGGACCACCTCGGGAACGGGCACTACACGTATGCAATGATGTATGCTTAGCATGGCATGAGGGCAACAAATGAAATGCTTGAAAGTAAACCATTAATATCTTGAGTACAACTTTCCTTCACGGTAAAGTTGTAAACAATCTACGGAAGGTAAAAGTAATGTTTCCTACTTTTGTTTTATTGACCTTTTTAACGGTCACAGAAAGCCGCTACACAGCTTTATGACTACTACCAAGCACTAAGTTCTCAAATTGCCAAGGATCACACAGCGAAAGATCCTTGGTCTTCATTCAACCCAAAAATTCACACAACAAACCTAAATTCATTTTTCTATTTACTTTATTAATCCCTAATTTCACATATATTTATTAATTGACCAAACTAACTTCAATTCCAACCAAACTTTACCAACAGCTAGGTTTTATCATAAAACAGAGCCACAATAAATTTCATGATTTTTGGATTTACAGATAATTAATTAAAATTACACAAACTTGCATTTATTAATTACTTCACTGATTTATACAGCAGATTAAAAGCACTGGAACACCCTATATTATATTTTTAACAAATACTACATACTTCAGAGAGCATACACAATTATTCTCACATTTTCCCATTCAACAGATTAATTCATATGAAATAAATAAACTTCAGTACTATTCATATGAATATATAAATGAAAAGCATTTTGAAATTCACTGGAAAAAGAAAAGACCAAACCAGCCCACTACGGCCCAAGTCCAGAGCGAGCCGGCCCACTCGGCCTGCCCGCGTCCGGCGCCGACGGCTTTGCAAAAGAGACCCTGGAGAAACTGGAAATCAACCCGCGGTCCGATCTACACTATTCACATGAGTCATGAACTTCGCGCTTAACCCCCTGCCTTTATTCTCCTTCTAACCCGAGGCCCCTGGCCTCTCCTCTGTTCTGACAGAGGCGAGGGCGCCGGCGGTTCGCCGCCCCTAGCTCGCCGACGGTGAGCCGAGGGACGAAGCCGAGGGCACCTACGGACTCTACACTCCAAGGCGAGTCTACCAAGCTAAGACACGACGAGATCCGAGGCGCGCAGCACCTGGAGACACGTACGCGGCGGCTCGGTGGCGGCGGCGAGCACGTCGCCGGCGAGCACAAGCCGGTAAAGAGAGGGCAAAAAGGTGCGCGAGTATCTGGGGCTCACCACGAAGCTGGCCGAGGGGTCGGTGGAGACGGAGGTGGTTCGGAGAAGGCGACTTGGCGACGGCGGCGGATCCCGGCGGCTCGGCACAACGGCGAACACGCGTTCCGGCGAACCTAGGGAACCAGAGAGCACGCCGACGCACGCGTAAGGTTCAAGGGGTCACGGAGATCACGGTACGCAAGAATCCGAGGTCTAGAGCTTACCCAGACTAGCTCGAGGCGACGGCGGAGCTCGCGGCGGCGCTCTGCCCGCCCGCGAGGAAGACACCGGCGTTTCGGTGGTTACGAAGCTCTACAGCTCCCGCCGACGGTCGCAGGAGATGCGCAAGGAAGCTAGCTAGCTGGCTGCAAGATGGAGAGGGTGGTGATGGACGGAGCGCGGCGAATTTAGCCGGGGACCGAGAGAGCAATGGCGGCCGAGCGGAGAGAAAGAAACGAGGGGGAGGCGGTCGTCGTCTTTAAGGGGCATAGGAGAGGGGACAGGAGCAGCACGGCGTGGCGCACGTTCGCCCGCGCGAGGAACGGTGTCGGAGACACGATCCTGGCCGGCACGGACGGCCGCGCGCGCGCGCCCGGCACGGCGGCTGCCGGCTCTGTTCGCGAACAGGGTGAGGGGGCATAGCACTGTAGCACCTAGACCCTAGGGCTGTCGGTTTTTGACCAAATTCGACTGATTTTGTATAACAACATGAAAAACTGCAAAAACAAAAGTTGTAGGGTTTGAAATTCTGAACAACTTTGCTTTTGGAACTAAATCCAAATTCGAAATATTTTTGAAACTACAGCAAAAGGGGTAAACTTGGTTTTTGAATTTCAAACTGCATTTTCAAAATTACTTTTTATTTTACACAACAACTTGAAAAATTGCCAAAATAAAAGTTGTTCTACTCGATGAGCTTTACAACTTCTATTTAGGAAGTTTTGCCAGATTCCAATTAATTTTTGAAATGCCAATCTAAAACTAAGTTTTAAATCATTGTTTTGAAATAAATTTGAATTCCCACCATAGAACTTTGAAATCTCCAAAAATAAAAGTTGTTCCATTTTAAAAGATCTAAAACTTTTATTAAGGGACTATCTCCAAATTCCTTTTAGATTTTGAATTAGGTTTTGGCCCTAATAAAAGTAAATTTTTAAACCTTTATTTGGGAATTTTAATTTTACAAACAAATACTAATTAAATTCAAATCACTCTAGGGACCTAATCACAATCATATGCAAATGATTAATTTAAATATGATGACATGGCAGATTAATTAAATCCGTAATACCCGGGGTATTACAGCCTTCCCCCCTAAAAGAAATCTCGTCCCGAGATTAGGTACATAACCAAGATTGGAACAAGGCATAGGAAAAAGAGCTAACAACAACCAGTTCATACTTAAACAAGAGACAAGGGGAAAACATACGCATTAAACGACAGGTTTACACTTTACAAGGTAGCAAAGAACTCAGGAAAGTTTTCTGCCAAGAAATCTTCAGATTCCCAGGTAGCTTCATCTTCAGAATGATCACTCCATTGGATCTTGTACCATCTGGTTGTGGTCCTTCGGGTAACACGGTCCTTTATATCCAAAACTCGTACTGGCTGCTCCGAGTATGTCAATTCAGGTTCAAGTGCTACTCCTTCAACATCGATGACTTGTCCAGGTACTCGGAGACACTTCTTCAGCTGAGAAACATGAAACACATTGTGTACTTCCGAGAGATGTTCTGGCAATTCAAGCTTGTAAGCTACCTTTCCCACGCGTCCTATGATTAAGAATGGTCCAATATAACGCGGGGCTAACTTGCCTTTGACTCCAAAGCGGTTAACTCCTTTCATGGGCGAAACTTTCAAGTATACATAGTCTCCAACCTGAAATGTCAAAGGTCTGCGCCGCTGATCGGCATAACTTTTCTGACGTGACTGTGCCACTTTCAAATTTTCCTGTATCAGTCGAACCTTCTCTTCGGCTTCATTGACCAAGTCAACTCCATAGAACCATCTTTCTCCAGGCTCGGACCAATTCAATGGAGTACGACACTTGCGGCCATATACTGCCTCAAACGGAGCCATTTTTATACTTTCTTGGTAACTGTTGTTGTACGAGAATTCGGCCAATGCCAAACACTCGTCCCATTTCTCAGGGTAATTGAGTGCACAGGCTCTTAACATGTCTTCAAGTATCTGATTTATCCTCTCTGTCTGTCCGTCAGTCTGAGGATGATAGGCTGTGCTATGCAGGAGTTTTGTACCCAATGATTTATGGAAGGATCTCCAAAATTGGGATATGAACTGAGTACCTCGGTCAGAGACAATGGTCTTGGGCACTCCATGTAGCTTCATCAGATTTTCTATGTATAGCTTGGCGTAGTGCGGAGCCCTGTACATTTTCTTGACAGGTAAGAAATGAGCTTGTTTAGTGAGGCGGTCCACAACAACCCAGATGGAATTGAAACCCCTAGAGGTTGTTGGGAGACCCATAATGAAATCCATGCTGATGTCTTCCCATTTCCATGCAGGAATAGGTAATGGTTGCAGCTCTCCACCAGGCTTCATGTGTACAGCTTTTACTTTCTGACAAGTGTCGCATTTTGCTACATACTGAGCAATCTCGATCTTCATCTTAGTCCACCAAAACTTCTGCTTGAAATCCTGGTACATTTTGTTGCTTCCCGGATGAATGGAGTATCTTGTCAAATGAGCTTCGTCAAGAATCTTGCCACGTAACTCTGGAATTTTTGGAACTACAAGCCGATTCTTGAACCATACAATCCCTTCATCATCAATTCTGAAACAATCTGCTTTCCCTGCTTGGATTTTCTCTTTGATGTGCCTGATACCTTTACTATTTTTCTGAGCAGCCACGATTTCATCACGGATGGAGGGTTTGATGCTGATATTGTTCCAACTGCCTTGAGGGACTATTTCTATGCCTAATTTTTCTAACCCGTAACACAACGACAGATCATATGGCTTCACAGTCAAGCAATTACAATGAGCCTTCTGACTGAGTGCGTCGGCAACCACATTAGCTTTACCAGGATGGTAGTGCACTTCAATATCATAATCTTTTATCAGCTCAAGCCATCTTCGTTGCCTCATATTTAATTCTTCTTGTGTAAAGATGTATTTTAGGCTTTTGTGATCGGTGTAGACATTGCATGTGCTGCCTAACAAGTAGTGACGCCAGATCTTCAATGCATGAACCACAGCTGCCAATTCAAGATCATGAGTGGGATAATTCTCTTCATGAGGCCGGAGTTGTCGTGAAGCATAAGCAATGACTCGGCCCTCTTGCATCAAAACACAACCAAGGCCAGTACCCGACGCATCGCAGTACACATCAAACGGCTTTTCAATATCTAGCTGAGCAAGGACTGGTGCAGTGGTCAAACATCTCTTCAAGGTTTGAAACGCTGTCTCGCATTCTGGCGACCAGACAAACTTGACCTGAGTCTTCAATAGGTTGGTTATAGGCTTAGATATTCTTGAGAAATCCGGAATGAATCGGCGGTAATATCCCGCCATTCCCATGAAACTGCGAACCTGGTGCACAGTGGTTGGTGGTTTCCAGTTCAAGATTTCTTCCACCTTACTCGGATCTACGGACACACCTTCCGCTGTCAGGATATGCCCAAGAAATGGAACTCGGTCCAACCAGAACTCACATTTGCTGAATTTGGCATAGAGTTGATGTTCTCTTAAACGGTTCAAGACGATACGGAGGTGGTTGGCATGTTCTTCGGGTGTTTTAGAATAGATCAGGATGTCGTCAATGAATACGACAACAAATTTGTCGAGCTCAGGCATGAAGACGGAATTCATGAGGTACATGAAATAGGCGGGTGCATTGGTTAGGCCAAAAGACATGACGAGGTATTCATATAGGCCATATCTAGTGGTGAAAGCTGTTTTTGGGATGTCTTCGGGACGGATCTTTATTTGGTGGTAGCCAGACCTAAGGTCAATCTTGGAAAACACCTTAGCTCCAGCCAGCTGGTCAAAGAGTAGGTCAATACGGGGTAAAGGATATTTGTTTTTGATGGTGACCTCGTTGAGTGGACGGTAATCAATACAGAGTCGGAGGGATTTGTCTTTCTTCTTGACAAAGATGGCAGGACAACCCCAAGGAGATGAGCTGGGTCTGATGAAACCCTTATCTAGCAAATCTTGTAGCTGCACTTTAAGCTCTGCCAATTCCTTGGGAGGCATTCTGTAGGCTCTACGAGATATAGGTGCGGTTCCAGGTTTTAGCTCAATAGCAAATTCCACATCTCGATCAGGTGGCAAACCAGGCAACTCATCAGGGAATACGTCTGGAAATTCGCAGATCACTGGAATCTTCAATACTTCTTCAACTGCGGTGGCACACAACCTTTGCACGGTCTTTTCAATCTTTCTTACGGGCAATGGAAGTTGGATAAGAAGTTGAGTTTGACTATTAGGTATGTTCACCCTTATGGTTCTATTCAACACATCAATCAAGGCCTTGTGCTGATACATCCAATTCATACCTAATATCACATCTATATCCTGATCCTTAAGTACTATCATTGTGGTTGGGAATCTATGCCCTCCCAGCTCTATAGGTACTCCCTGAACTACCTCTTTAGTAGTTATACGCCCCCCGGGCGAATGTATAAGGAAATCTTCCTTTATCTCCCCAATAGATATATCATGCTTAACCACAAATGTACGGTTGATGAACGAATGAGATGCACCAGAATCAAATAGCAGAACGGCAGAATGACTAGCAACGGGAAACTTACCCATCATGACGGGTTCTCCAGCAGGAATATCTTCAATCTGAGTGTAATAAACCCGACCTGCCTTCTTGACAATCTTGCCCTTCTGAGCATGCTGCTGGTGACCACGGTGCTGAACTTGCTGTTGCGGAACACCAGGACTTTTCTGCACATTCTGGTTGTTCTGTTTCGGAAAAGGGCAATCACGGGCCCAGTGTCCTATCTTTCCACAGTTGTAGCATGGGTGATTGTAGTTGGTCTGTGGAGTGTTGATACGAACGCCAGGGGCATTCGGCTGAGTGGTGTTTTGCTGATTAGAGGTATGAGAGGTAGCGGCAGTGCGCACAACTACCTGCTGATGGGGATATGACGGACGGTTATGGTGGGTAGGATGATAGATAACTTTCTGGCGTTTCTGACTGCCAGAAGAGCTAGACCTTTTGCTCTTTTTCTTCTCTTCTTGGAGCTGACGGTCGCTTTCCTCAAAAGCTATTGCACTATCCACTGCCTCATGAAAAGTGCACTTGAGGTTGTTAGACAGACTGCGTTGAATCTTGAAGTTCAGACCTCTGACAAAGCAGGCTCTCCTCTTAGAATCAGTGTTGGTATGCTCAGGTGCATACTGTGCCAAGTGGTTGAACTGCCCAAGATACTGAGCGACAGTAGACTCATTCTGCTTCAGTGCCAGAAACTGATCCAGCTTCAATTTCATCACACCCGCAGGGATGTAATGAGCACGAAAGGCGTCACGGAACTCTTGCCAGGTAAGTTGATGTCCAGCATCCTGCGCAGCCAACAGGTTGGCATACCAAGTAGTCGCAGGTCCACGGAGTTGCTGAGCTGCAAACAGCGGTTTCTGGATCTCGGTGCAGTGAATCAGACTAAACTTCTGCTCCATGGTACGGAGCCAATCATCAGCTTCCAAAGGTTCATCAGCCTTAGTGAACACCGGTGGGCGGGTGTCAGTGAAGGCAACATAGGTGGTATCCTCATTATCCCGGCGGCCACGACGTCCACCACGATCTTGCTGATTCTGAGCTAGCAGCGCTGCAACATTGGTCAATGCAGCGATGGCCTCTGCCAGAGTGGGTGGAAACTGAGGTGGTTGGGGAACACCAGTTGCATTATCAGAATTGTCTCCCATCTGTTAATAAGCAAACCCATCTTGAGTCTTATATTAGTTAAGCAAACATAGCAGCACACAGCAATATTACAAGGTTCACACAACATGGCTTGCATCAGGCAAGACCCACAACCCATAACTAAGGTTTTCTAGGCAAGCGCCTATACTACAGACAAAAGAGAGCATCTAGCTGACAACTCTAGGCCACACCGGCCTAGTCCTCATCGATCCCAGACGCGCCAGAAGCGTCACTGTCCTCGTCGATCTCCTCGAAGTCCTCCTCGGCATCTGCCTCGACGACCTCGACCGGCTCGACCTCCACGTCAACATCCTCCACGTCCTCATCCTCCTGACCGAGGACAACTCCCAACTCAGGATCCTCCTCCTGCGGTGCAGGAATAGGGTGGAGCTCATCATAGAGCTCATGCACCTCCTCGTGCAAGACGTTGTTGTAGAGCTCAAGCTGACCAACACGCTGCTCCGCCTCGAGCATCCTGTCCATGATCGTCTCCTCACGATCCCAAGCTTCATCCCTCTGCTTGGTCAGGCGATCGATCTCTCGACGCAGATCTCGATTGGTCCTCACGTCCCGGTAGTGGTTGAGACGTGCCACTCTGTATTCTTCCTCCCACTGCCTGACTAGATCCTGCAGCCTTCCAACCTCAGCCTCAAGCTCCTTGCTGCTGCGACGAGGTGAGCGACTCCCCGAAGCTCCGCCCTCGCCAGCGCGTGGCGCCAACTGGTGGCGTGGAACGCCACGTGGTCCGGTCATCTTGCGTGCTGTGAGCTTGCAACGGGCCATCTGGAGAAGGTAAGTGGAATTTTAAGATATAATAGGTTAGCAAGAATAGGTTTGGTAAACTATCCCAAAAACCCACTTTAAGGAGGAAGTTAATTAACAGGTGTGATTATCATGATGCATGCACGTACTTACGAATTTTAAATCATGTAAGGTAAATACATACATAAATAAATTTTTTTAACATAGGGCTAATAATAATATCATTCCACCAGCTACCTTAATCCCATAAGGTAAAATATAGAACAAGACAAGAACTGCTGAACAAGATAAGGATAGAAGCAATTTGGACCCAAAATAATAGGTTAAACTTTTTATGATCCAAAACATTTTGAAATTTTTGAAAAGTAATCCATAATGATTAGCAATGGAATGCTCTGGTACCAACTGTAACAGAACCGGCTAAATCACCTGGCCCACTGGCACCTGTCATTGTCACTAACGACTTCTGACAGCCGGGCCCGTGTCCCAAATGATCTAGACAGGTCTGTCGGGCTACATTAGTGCCCTTTTCTCCGACAGGATCACCATTGCAGAATCATCACAGGATTACAACATTTCATAATAAAATACATCAGAGTACAGTGCGGAAGATTACATAACATTTAGATTACAAACCAGTTGTTCAAATAGGATTCACATATAGTTATTACAGGCCAGAGGACATAACAGTAGCAGTGGAATAGTTACACAATACTAGATAAGATAACTCGAACCCTGCCCACGGGTTCTACTTCACTCATCGCTGCTTTCTTCTTCGACCACGGTCACGCAACATGGAGCAAGACAGATCTCCGACTGCGGTCCTCCTGCAACGGGGTTAACAAACCCTGAGTACTTGGGGTACTCCGCAAGACTTACCCGACTAAGGGTGTAAAATGAGACTCAGGAATGCAAGGCTATGGGTAAGGCTAGCAGAGGATGAGGAGTTTGCAGAAAAGCAATCTATCCTGTTCCATATTTTATTTTGTCATTATTATAATCATATTCATAGCTCCAATATTCAGACTCATGTATCATCATTCTTTCAATTACTTTATTCATTCAGATAACCTAGTTGAGAACCACTTTTCGGTGTAGAGTGTGAGGATCAAGTCTCCATAACCGAGGAGCACGTCGATTCGAATCCAGAAAGTACCCAGCTGGGGATTCTAACCACACTGCATATGCAGCACGCCGGCATACATATACCAACCCGTCGTCACGGCTTTGCTATCCTGAAACCGGTCCTGCGCCACCCGAGAGCACAGTACTCCACTCTTATCCAGGCACGCCGGCCACGTGGGTACAAGCTACTCTCGCCATCTCTCCACTCCCAGTGCGTGGTTGTCGGTTCCAGCAATAGCGCCACCGAACTCTAGGCTTTCCGCATTGGTATGTGGCTAGGCTGTTCATCATGATCACAGCAGGCCTACAACGAACGGTCCCTATTTCCTTCCTGCCGTCAATCCTGCATTGGGACTCTAACCCAAGTACAAGACTACCCGACAGTTTTTATTATCGTGCCTGTCGGGTGAGTGAGACATAGGGAACGCCGCCCCATGAGCTGGCCACCCAACGAAACACGTTTCCAAAGACATCAACCAGTTCCAAACTATTCCGAAAGCGACCATGCATTGGGACTCTAACCCAAATACACATCGACCAGCGGATAACCAGTTCTTCACCAATCAAAGTATAAGTATAATCATTGCACAGAAAATAGTTTTTCTTTTACGCAAAGCTAAGTTCATTAAGTATGCCTAAGCATTTCTCAAACCATTTTATTTAAATCAGGTTTCAGGGTATTTATCTGAGACAATGCATCTGGATAGGTGACAATCAACTCCTATCAACCTAATGCAGTAGATTAACTCGAATTATAAATATTTTGTAATAGAGGGGCTGAATGCACCGGGGCTTGCCTTGGATCGTGTACAGCGTCGGATCGGGATCAGTCCCGCAGATGTCGAATCCTTGGATGACTTCTGGAGTGGCCTCCTCAGTAGTAGTCTCGACCTGGACCACCTCGGGAACGGGCACTACACGTATGCAATGATGTATGCTTAGCATGGCATGAGGGCAACAAATGAAATGCTTGAAAGTAAACCATTAATATCTTGAGTACAACTTTCCTTCACGGTAAAGTTGTAAACAATCTACGGAAGGTAAAAGTAATGTTTCCTACTTTTGTTTTATTGACCTTTTTAACGGTCACAGAAAGCCGCTACACAGCTTTATGACTACTACCAAGCACTAAGTTCTCAAATTGCCAAGGATCACACAGCGAAAGATCCTTGGTCTTCATTCAACCCAAAAATTCACACAACAAACCTAAATTCATTTTTCTATTTACTTTATTAATCCCTAATTTCACATATATTTATTAATTGACCAAACTAACTTCAATTCCAACCAAACTTTACCAACAGCTAGGTTTTATCATAAAACAGAGCCACAATAAATTTCATGATTTTTGGATTTACAGATAATTAATTAAAATTACACAAACTTGCATTTATTAATTACTTCACTGATTTATACAGCAGATTAAAAGCACTGGAACACCCTATATTATATTTTTAACAAATACTACATACTTCAGAGAGCATACACAATTATTCTCACATTTTCCCATTCAACAGATTAATTCATATGAAATAAATAAACTTCAGTACTATTCATATGAATATATAAATGAAAAGCATTTTGAAATTCACTGGAAAAAGAAAAGACCAAACCAGCCCACTACGGCCCAAGTCCAGAGCGAGCCGGCCCACTCGGCCTGCCCGCGTCCGGCGCCGACGGCTTTGCAAAAGAGACCCTGGAGAAACTGGAAATCAACCCGCGGTCCGATCTACACTATTCACATGAGTCATGAACTTCGCGCTTAACCCCCTGCCTTTATTCTCCTTCTAACCCGAGGCCCCTGGCCTCTCCTCTGTTCTGACAGAGGCGAGGGCGCCGGCGGTTCGCCGCCCCTAGCTCGCCGACGGTGAGCCGAGGGACGAAGCCGAGGGCACCTACGGACTCTACACTCCAAGGCGAGTCTACCAAGCTAAGACACGACGAGATCCGAGGCGCGCAGCACCTGGAGACACGTACGCGGCGGCTCGGTGGCGGCGGCGAGCACGTCGCCGGCGAGCACAAGCCGGTAAAGAGAGGGCAAAAAGGTGCGCGAGTATCTGGGGCTCACCACGAAGCTGGCCGAGGGGTCGGTGGAGACGGAGGTGGTTCGGAGAAGGCGACTTGGCGACGGCGGCGGATCCCGGCGGCTCGGCACAACGGCGAACACGCGTTCCGGCGAACCTAGGGAACCAGAGAGCACGCCGACGCACGCGTAAGGTTCAAGGGGTCACGGAGATCACGGTACGCAAGAATCCGAGGTCTAGAGCTTACCCAGACTAGCTCGAGGCGACGGCGGAGCTCGCGGCGGCGCTCTGCCCGCCCGCGAGGAAGACACCGGCGTTTCGGTGGTTACGAAGCTCTACAGCTCCCGCCGACGGTCGCAGGAGATGCGCAAGGAAGCTAGCTAGCTGGCTGCAAGATGGAGAGGGTGGTGATGGACGGAGCGCGGCGAATTTAGCCGGGGACCGAGAGAGCAATGGCGGCCGAGCGGAGAGAAAGAAACGAGGGGGAGGCGGTCGTCGTCTTTAAGGGGCATAGGAGAGGGGACAGGAGCAGCACGGCGTGGCGCACGTTCGCCCGCGCGAGGAACGGTGTCGGAGACACGATCCCGGCCGGCACGGACGGCCGCGCGCGCGCGCCCGGCACGGCGGCTGCCGGCTCTGTTCGCGAACAGGGTGAGGGGGCATAGCACTGTAGCACCTAGACCCTAGGGCTGTCGGTTTTTGACCAAATTCGACTGATTTTGTATAACAACATGAAAAACTGCAAAAACAAAAGTTGTAGGGTTTGAAATTCTGAACAACTTTGCTTTTGGAACTAAATCCAAATTCGAAATATTTTTGAAACTACAGCAAAAGGGGTAAACTTGGTTTTTGAATTTCAAACTACATTTTCAAAATTACTTTTTATTTTACACAACAACTTGAAAAATTGCCAAAATAAAAGTTGTTCTACTCAATGAGCTTTACAACTTCTATTTAGGAAGTTTTGCCAGATTCCAATTAATTTTTGAAATGCCAATCTAAAACTAAGTTTTAAATCATTGTTTTGAAATAAATTTGAATTCCCACCACAGAACTTTGAAATCTCCAAAAATAAAAGTTGTTCCATTTTAAAAGATCTAAAACTTTTATTAAGGGACTATCTCCAAATTCCTTTTAGATTTTGAATTAGGTTTTGGCCCTAATAAAAGTAAATTTTTAAACCTTTATTTGGGAATTTTAATTTTACAAACAAATACTAATTAAATTCAAATCACTCTAGGGACCTAATCACAATCATATGCAAATGATTAATTTAAATATGATGACATGGCAGATTAATTAAATCCGTAATACCCGGGGTATTACATCTGGTTGCCCTATTCATCATTGGCTTGGACCCTTGGGGCGTCATATTCTAAGTCCGTGGGGAGGACGGCCTCGGCACCGTATACCAGGAAGAAGGGCGTGAAGGCCGTGGCTCGGCTTGGCGTAGTCCTTAGACTCCATATCGCTGCCGGGAGCTCCGTCAGCCACCTCTTGCCGAATCTATTCAATCTGTTGAATATTCTCGGCTTAAGGCCTTAGAGAATCATGCCATTGGCACGTTCTACTTGGCCGTTCGTTCTTTGGTGGGCTACGGCTGCCCAGTCCACTCGTATGTGTTACTCGTCGCAGAAGGCCAGAAATTTCTTTCCGGTGAACTGCGTGCCGTTGTCAGAGATGATGGAGTTCGGGACACCAAACCGATGGACAATGTCGGTGAAAAAGAACACCGCTTGTGCTGAGCTAATTTGGGTGATCGGCCGAGACTCAATCCACTTTGAGAACTTGTCGATGGCGACAAGCAAGTGGGTGAAGCCCCCGGGCGTCTTTTCGAGGGGCCCGTCAAGGTCTAGTCCCCATACGGCGAACGGCCAAATGAGGGGAATCATCTGGAGGGCTTGGGCCGGGAGGTGGGTCTGTCGAGCGTAGTACTGGCACCACTCGCAGGAGCGTACTACCTCGGTGGTGTCGGCCACGGCGGTTGGCCAGTAGAAGCTTTGTCGAAAGGCGTTACCGACGAGAGTTCTTGGCGCGGCGTGGTGATTGCAAGCTCCAGCGTGTATCTCTTCGAGTAGCCATTTGCCTTGACTGAAGGGAATGCAGCGCTGGAGGACGCCCGAGGTAAAGGTTACCGTCGATAAAGGTTACCGTTGATCATCGTAAAGGACTTAGCTTTACGTGCTAACCATCGTGCTCTGGTTTTGTCCGAGGGTAAGATTCCTCGGACAAGCCAGCTGACCAGCGGCTCGCGCCAGTCCGGCTCGTCGTCGTCCATCTCGGCTTCAATCTCCATCGCCTCGGCTTCGTCGCCGTCTTCATCCAGGGTCTCGGGTGGCTCCCCTTTGTCAGAGGGGTCGGCAGCCCCCGAGAGGCTTGCATGGCTTAAAGACGATCCAAGTTCTCCCGGGGGCTCGGGGGTCTTCTTCCCCTTGGCTCCCGAGGGATCGACACTGACAAAGGGCTTGTGGAGATTGTTGGCGAACACGCCCGTCGGGACCATAGCCCTTTCGGACGCGATTTTCGCCAACTTGTCGGCCTCTTCGTTGTACCGACGCGCGATGTGGTTGAGCTCGAGGCCGTCGAATTTTTCCTCAAGCAACCGCACTAGCTTGCAGTAGGTGGCCATCTTGGGGTTCTGGCATGTCAACTCCTTCATGACCTGGTCCACGATGAGCTAGGAGTCCCCTCGGACCTCGAGGCATCGGATCTCGAGCTCGATGGCGATGTGGAGACCGTTGACCAGAGCCTCGTATTCGGCCACGTTGTTGCAAGCCGTGAAGTGCAGCCGCAGCAGCTATTTGAGCCGGACCCCGAGGGGCGAGACGAAGACGATTCCTGCGCCAGCACCGGTCTTCATCATCGACCCGTCGAAGTACATGACCCAATACTCATCTTCGGTCGGGAGTGGCGGTAGCTGCGTCTCGGTCCACTCTGCCACGAAGTCCGCAACCACTTGGGACTTAATGGCTTTGCGTGGCGCGTAGGTGATGCCATCTCCCATGAGCTCGATAGCCCATTTAGCGATCCTCCCAGTCGTCTCCCGATTCTGGATCACTTCCCCGAGGGGGAACGATGATACCACGGTCATGGGATGGGATTCGAAGTAGTGCCGCAACTTGCGCCGGGTAAGAATGATTGCGTACACCAACTTCTGGATCTGAGGGTAGCGCGTCTTGGTCTCGGACAAGACTTCGCTGATGAAGTAGACCGACCGCTGTACCGGTAATGTGTGCCCTTGTTATTGCCGTTCCACGACTATCGCTGCGCTCACAACTTGGTTAGCAGCAGCGACATACAACAAGAGATTCTCCTCTTTCGTAGGAGGCATGAGAACCGGTGCTTTCGAAAGCAGAGCCTTAAGCTTTTCGAGGCCTTCCTGGGCCTCGGTGGTCCAGGTAAAGTGCTCATTTTTCTTTACTGACCGATATAAGGGAAGTCCCTTTTCGCCGAGCCTTGAGCTGAATCGACTCAAGGCCGCAAGACATCCCATGAGCTTTTACACACCCTTGAGGTTCCGAATCAGACCCATCTGTGTGATGGCCGATATCTTTTCCGGATTGGCTTCGATGCCACGCTCAGAAATGATGAACCCGAGGAGCATGCCCCGAGGGACCCCAAAAACGCACTTTTCAGGGTTTAGCTTTATGTTTCGCTTCTTAAGGCAGTCAAATGCCTTTTCTAGGTCGGCTAATAAGTCGCTGGCCTTCCTAAATTTTATCACTATATCGTCTACGTAAGCCTCAACGGTCCGCCCGATGAGGTCTCCAAAAACTTTGTGCATGCAACGCTGGTAAGTTGCGCCCGCGTTTTTGAGGCCAAATGGCATGGTTACGTAACAGTATGTGCCAAAAGGAGTAATGAAAGAAGTCGCTAATTCGTTGAACTCTTTCATACCAATCTGATGGTAACAGGAATATGCATCAAGAAAGCAAAGTCGCTCACAGCCAGCAGTGGAATCAACTATTTGGTCAATGCGAGGTAATGGAAATGGATACTTCGGACAAGCTTTTTTTAAACTAGTGTAATCAACACACATTCTCCATTTTCCTTTTTTCTTTTTAACCAAAACAGGATTAGCTAACCACTCTGGATGGAAGACCTTCTTGATGAATCCGGCCGCCAAAAGCTTCTGCACCTCCTCCCCGATGGCCCGGCGCTTCTCCTCGTCGAATCGGCGCAGGCGTTGCTTCACCGGCTTGGACCCGGCCCGGATGTCCAAGAAGTGCTCGGCGACCTCCCTCGGGATGCCTGGCATATCTGAGGGACTCCAAGCAAACATGTCAGCATGCTTGCAGAGGAAGTCGATGAGCACGGTCTCCTATTTCGGGTCAAGGGTGGCGCTGATCTTCAGTACCTTGCCGTCGGGAGAGCTCGGGTTGAGAGGCACCTCTTTCACCCCCTCAGCGGGCTCAAAGGTGCCCGTGGCCTGCTTCGGGTCGGGGACCTCTTTTGCCATCCTCTCGGGGTCGGCAATGAGGGCCTCGGACTCCATCAGCGCGTCGGCGTACTCGCAGCACTCGACGTCGCACTGGTACGCGTGCTGGTAGGAAGCGCCGATGGTGATCACCCCTTTTGGCCCCGGCGTCTTGAGCTTGAGGTAGGTGTAGTTCGGGATGGCCATGAACTTGGCGTAGCATGGCCTTCCGAGAATGGCGTGGTAGGTGCCGCGGAAGCCTACCACCTCGAAGGTGAGGGTCTCCTTCCTGAAGTTGTTAGGAGTCCCAAAGTAGACGGGCAGGTTGATTTGCCCGAGGGGTTGCACGATCTTCCCCGGGACTATTCCGTGGAACGGGGAAGTCACCGGCCGGAGAAGAGAGTGACTGATTCCCATCAAGTCAAGGGTCTCAGCATACAAAATGTTGAGGCCGCTACCTCCGTCCATAAGGACCTTGGTAAGCCGCGTGTTGCCGACAATAGGGTCGACAACAAGCGGATAACGCCCCGGCGATGGGACGTGGTCCGGGTGATCGTCCCGGCCAAAGGTGATGGCGTCGAAGCACTAGTCAAGGAAACGCGACGTCGCTGGTCCGACGGTGTAAACCTCCCGACACTCGTGCTTTCGCTGGCGCGGCGTGGGAACGGTCTCGGGTCCGCCGAAAATCATGAGGCACTTGTCGATGGGCAGGAACTCGTCATCCTTCCCGTCCTTGTCCTCCTTGTCCCCGGCAGGCTTCTTGCCGGCGGCGTCCTGGAACGCCTGCCGGCCGTAATGCTTCTTGAGCTTCACACACTGCCCAAGCGTGTGATGCACCGGACTCTGGTGATAAGGGCACGGCTTGCTGAGCATCTCGTCGAAGCGGCCCCCAGGGGGTCGTTCCCTCTTGGGCTCGGTGGTCGCCACGAGGGAGTCACTGCGGAGGGGGGCCTTTCCCTTCGCTTTCTTCTTCTTGCTGTTCGGGCCTCGAGAAGAGGTGCCTTCGGGGGCCTCCTCCTTCCGTTTGCCTTTGGGGTCGGAGAAGAGGGCTCCTACCGCCTCGTCCCCCGAGGTGAAGCCGGTTGCTATCTTCATGAGCTCGGAAACGCTGGTGGGGGTCTGGCGTTCGAGCTAACGAACGAGCTCTTTGCAGGAAGTTCCTGCAGCGAACGCTCCGATGACGTCGGAGTCAGCGACCTGGGGCGGCTCATTGTACTGCTTGGAGAACCGCCGGATGTAGTCCCTGAGGGACTCGCCCGGCTTCTGCTTGCAGCTTCTGAGGTCCCAGGAATTGCCAGGGCGCACGTACGTGCCCTGGAAGTTCCCTACGAAGATCTTGACCAAATCGCTCCAGTCAAAGATCAACCGCGGGGGGAGATGTTTCAGCCAAGCTCTTGCTAAATCGACAAGGAACAATGGTAGGTTGCGGATGATGATAAGATCATCCTGCGCACCGCCGAGCTGGCACGCAAAACGATAATCCGCTAGCTATAGTACGGGATTGGTTTCCCCCGAATATTTGGCTATGTTGGCCGGTTGTCGGAACCGGGGCGGGAATCTGGCCCTTCGGATGGCCTCGCTGAAGACACGAGGACCCGAAGGCTTGGGTGAGGGCTCGCGATCCTCATCCGAGTCGTAGCGCCCGCCCCCGATGGACATGGTAGCCTCGTGCGGCTCCATCGGTCTTTCGTCGACCGCGAGCTTGAAGGATGGCTCGGACGTCGACGTCCTTGCCAAGCCGTTGGTGAACTGACGGAGCTCTCGGGACCTCGGGACGCACCGAGGTCTCGCGCTCGTGGCGCGCCGCGCCGCCATGTTGGTAGCTTTCAGCGCCACGATGACGTGACGCTGAACTTTCCGCCTGGAGGACGGCTGCATCCTCCAGGAGGTCCTTGAGCTGGTTTCGGAGCTGCCGTGCCTCCTCGGTGGAGGGTTCCGCCAGGCTCCGGAGCAGCATTGCCGCCTCCGTGAGCTTACGGCTTGCTCGAGGCAGGGCTCCTGGTGTTCCGGCTCCATCGTCGGCGATGATAAGAGCTTGAACATCCCGGGCCCGACTACGAGCTGCTCCGCCGGTGCCCTGCTGCTGCTTGCGCTCGAAGCATGGCTCGCAGCTGGGTGAGGCGTAGGCGGTTCTTGTCCATCCGCGCCTCGAATTCCCGGAGCTGCTCTAGCTTCGGAGACTGGTGCGCGGGGCGAGATGTCCCAGCCCCCGGGTCCTGCGGCGGAGCTGACCGTGCAGGCCGCGGAGTCGCCGGAGCCGGGGTGTGTTGCTGGAGTGGGGAAGGTACGTCGTTGTCGTCCCCTGAATGGACGTCCTCCACCCGTCCGTCTTCGGGGTGCACCAAGTGGTAGCATTCCCGAGTGAGATCTCCCGCGGCTTCTTCGAACCGGCCCACTTGGTGTACCAGTCGACGCGGGAGATACGGCGCCATAGGTTCCAGTGCGGTGGTACCCCGAGGTACCCCTCGCACAGGGCGGCGTAGATCGACTCCTGCGTGATGGAGTTGGGGGTGAGGTTGTGGAGCTCCAGCCCGTTGTTGAAGAGCAGCTCCAGCCCGTCGTCGCCTCCTTCCTAGATGATGCCCTTTACATGTGATCATGATATAGAACTAATCTAACAATGATGGCTAAATGTAATTGCACTAATTAGAGTTATGCATTGGCGTAGTCATAGAATTACTTTAGATATTAATTACTTACTGTCGGGTTTTAGATATACATAGTTTTCAACATTCGATCAAAGAAAGGGCGTTAAGATCTACTTAAGGATTTTAGAATTGTATCATCGAAAAGAACTTTGCTATTACTAATCAAGGGGAAAATAATTCTAGGGAAGGCACAAAAAGCGTGTTAATATCTAATGATGTCTATAAAATACTCATAATTTAATCCTTCAATCTTGAATAAATCCTTGCTCTCTCGGCGCATAAAACACTGTTTAGCATTGTTCACACGTTGGTAAACGTTATTCAGTGTTGTGTAGACACTGTATCACACTATTTATTCCACCGTTTAGCATGTTTTCACTGTTAAGCCAGTTTTCGATTCTATGTTATTTTTCATGTTCCCATTACTGTTTACATGGTCCGTGCTTAGGAGTGCGAGTTGTCGGACTGGTGATTGCTGAACGACAAATGCACGATGCATTGCATAATTTTCCCTCAAAAAATATTCTTACCTAAGCTTTATATAAAATTCACAAGGCCAAGTGGTTTGCAAGCTCTGCTAATTGTATTAACCCTACCCTAGCAAGTGTAAAACGACCTAAGCTGAAAGTGTATGGCTAACCTAATGGTCCTAATTAAAATGCAGAAAAGAAATTATTTGTGTTTTTTTAACCTTTTGTCATCTTTGATTTTTGTTTCTTCACTTATTCATTCTATTATTATCAATACAAATAAACTGTCAATATATTTTCATTCATTCATATAAGCATGATACATACTTGGGCTATTCTGCAGGAGCCGGTTTTGCAGGGTACACTTGCAGCGGTATGACAACAGCTGACACAAGGTGGCCAAAGTTTTTTTTTTTTCTCCTAAGCACATCGGTGGCGGCCTAATTTATGAATTGATAGTCACTAGGGTGTGCTAGGATTCATCATTTGTTTTTGGTTGTGTGCCTCGTGTTAGGCAGAGACCGGAAGTTGCTCTCTAAGGTTTTATATCATCTCGAAGTATTGCTTTTGTGGTTTTAATAAAGGCTTTCTTTATTGAAAAAAATATAAGTAGCTGGGGCTGGAAATTGGTCCAAATTAGCTATATTTCATCGGCTAAAATTGACCAACTTCATTTTTTCTCTTTTGTTTTTTTAATAATTTGCTTGACTTTTCTCTCCTTTTTTTTTACTGGGAGTGACCTCGGTTACAGCCACAGGAGGAGCTGGCTGTGGCTGCACTCAACGCATGCATCAACCAATACAGCGTCGAGACAGCCCGATCGATCTCACGCACAGGTCACACTAATGCACGCACGCACGCACGAGCGCGACACTAATGCACGAGCGCGCGGGTGCACGCTTGCTCGGTTTGTCCCTGGGGCATTCAATGGTGAATGGCGACGGAGATGGAGAGCGCGCGGGAGCCGGGAGAAGTGCCGGGCTCCAAGCGAGAACTCACTCGCAGCTCGTGTCCTCGACTCCTCGATCGTGAACGCACAGTCGGTGTGCAGACGACTGTGCCGAGAAAATGACGCGGAGCTAGCTCGGCTTGCGCGTGCGTGCGGCGTTTGCTCGCGCCTGGCGGAGTTAAGGCGAAGGAACAAGATCGAGAGAGACCGGGATGGATGGACGACCGGCTTTCGATTGGAAAACGGCCACGGCGGGCGGCAGGCACCGACGACGGCCGGCGTACGTGCGCGTGGCTGGGAGTGTATTGACTCTCGGTCGTTACACTAGCTGGCCGCACGTACGCCCCCATATGCTGAATAAATAAAAAATGAAATGGGCCATCCGTGCCCGGTATTTCCGCAGACCCATGCATATGTTTGTGGGCGCCGGTGGCTCATATCATGCCGATGCCATGCCTGTTCTCAGTCTCGTCTCGGCGTACGTCTCGCTAGGTGAAGACGCGCGCGCGCGGCGGGACGCCCGGTCCCGTGTGTGTCTGGATCGGCGTCGAGCGCACGCACGGGCAAAATATATGACCGCGTGTATGACGATGACGTGCGTTACGTTGGCAACAATTGGCACGGCGCACGGGCAGTGCTTGGCCGTGTGGGTCTTTGTGGACCAAAGACGTCCTCTCCCATCCGGCGATCTCGCCGGTGGCCAAAGGAGTGGGACCGATTTCCCCGTAGCTTATTTCGTTGATTCTTGTTCATCTAGGATTTTGTTTCTAGCATCATTGACGTGGTGGTGACAAAGATGATACACTGAAATAAGGTCTCTCCGGTCTCTCCCTACCTCGTTGACGTTTAATCGGATATTGACCAAGACCTGATGAGAGTTTGGTTTGTTAGATTTGTTGTTTCTCTTCAAACATTTGTGGCAGTTGGTGTGTTTATCACGGAGAAGTAATCTGCTGACTCTCTTTACAGCGATTTCGAACCTCTTCTTCTCGTTCTCTCTCTATTATAAGGTCTGGCATCTCCACTACTCTGATTTGATGTTAAAGGATTGTAAGCATGTGTTTTTAGAGGGTTCCTCCAACCGATGTGTTTCTAGTGGACTTTAGATTTCGTTGTCAGCGACGAGCAGATTTTGCGGTCTTCAAAGCCTTGTCATACAAGGGTGTTCGCGAATGGCCATCTCCTTTGTTGTGTATTCAGTATATCTTGGACGATCAAAGGAAAAAGATGACTGGCGTGATCTTCAATGTACCCTTATTTCCTAGAGGTCATTTTGTGCCAAATCGTTATATTGTACGAGTTATTGTTTCCCTTAATATATATCAGATATGGGACATTTTATCGAATGCCTTTTTTTTAAAAAAAAAGGAATATCGTTTTGACATAGGCATGGTCCTTAAAAACATCTTTAACTGTTACATTTTACTATAAACTATTTATAAAATATATAGTCAATATATATGCTCAATCTAAAAAATATTTATAGTTAAAGTTTGGTTCTATTCGCTTGAACTTACTAGCCAGCATCGGCCAGTCATTCAGCAGTATTTTTCTCTCATAACAATCAGTCAGCCAATCGTATAATCCAGCCAACCGAATAGATTATGTTTGAATTAAGATAACTTGGAAACCACGTTGCCTACCAACTGGAGGGAGTACGCACAGCCGGTGTGCACGGAGAACGTCGATCGATTCGCGTGCTCCACCATTACGGCTCCACCCGTGGAGGGGTCCCGGCGGGTTCGGCGTCGAAACATGGCATGGCAGGTCAGGACTCAGGAGGCCGTCTCAACGATAGGTCAGTAATGACAGAGTCAGAGACATCCATAGGAGCGTACGGCCGGCGCCGCAGCTGGAGCTGCGCGGTCGTCGACGCCACCGATCCCATCGCCGGCTCCGCTCGTGCGGTCCTGCCATGGTCCGCCGACCCAGACAGCGGACGGCGACACCACACCCTGACTGACACCACCACCTCAGCCAGCCCTTGTCCACCTCAGCCAGCCCTTGTCCACTGCCGACTGCCGTCGCACCTTTTTGTTCACAGTTGAAGAATCGTTCAGTAATCACGGAACTACGGATCATGCGAAGCAGCTTAATTGCAAGTGACCTGTGACTGTGACACAGTAGTGTCTGCAGAAATGGCAACAAGTCAATCGCCTGGCTGCCCCCTGCCGGTTAAGCACGAATCGGGAGAGCTTCGCCTTCTCCTGGCTTCTGTTCTGGGGAGCCAGACCAGAGACAAAGCAAAACCAGGACCACAGCACAGCCATGGGCCATAGCGGTGCATGGGGATTAGGCCGGCCGGAGACGTCGGAACGAATGACCGGCGCGGGCCACCCTGCCATGCATTCAAGCCGAGCCGAAGCCGTGTTCCGCTTCGGGAATCTTTTCTACCTCCTGCATGCCGTTGCCGTGTCAATTGCGACAGTATTTATGGGAGGAGACACGGACGTGAGTACACGCGAAATGTGGGCGTTGCAAGTTTGGGGTTTGGGGAGCATGCGTGAATCAGTTGCAACCGAATGCTCCAAACTTACCAGGCCATGTTAATTTTGGATTGGATGGAATGGATCAATGCGAATATTTACTACTCTCACATTGACGACAGGCAAGTTTACCTGCATGCATGATACTAGTATGCGGTAAACAAACAAGTGAAAGTATCTCGTCTGCCGATCGTTGGAAACGGAGTCTCTTCTTGGCAGGTTTTGTTTTGTTTTTCTCGAATACTTGTATTTAAGAAGAAGAGTTTAAACGTACAGACAACGCGCTAAAAACGAGCGTATAAGGAGGTCAACAAAGACAGCCGTAGTTGGACCATCTTAACAACCAGGCTCAAATGCGATATTACATAAAAGTAAACAACCAGTATCAATGTAGCGGCAGAAACTAGAAGGTGGCCTTGCGTTTCCGCGGCCTGGACGAGTCTCTTCTTCGCATTTTTTGTGAACCGAAGCATCGACATATGCAGTCGTCCACGGAAGCAGCAACTGCTAACCAGCAACCACCACATGTTCCCAAGTAAATAGTCCCGGGAAACATGGGCATATAAAGTTTTTCAGATGGGAGCTGCAGCTGCCTAATTAGCACGAGACAAGCATCGACCGATCCAGCTCGTGCCATCACTGAAAACATGCATGCACATACAGTACCTTATGAAATCCTACCGTACGGACTCACATGGAGGCATATACCGGAGCCGGAGAGGAGGGGCAGAAAAAGAGACACTGGGCAAGCAACATACTTCCTCCATCCTAAAAATAACGTTTGTTGTTAATTTTTAAACTTACTATTTGACCATTTGTCTTATTTTATTTTTTTATATATTCAAATAAAATATAGATAAATTAATACTAAATCCATTCTAATTTATAAATCGTTTGATTTTTTGACCTCAAGTTTGACCACTTGTCTTATTAAAAAATTTGTGCAAAATATCACTTTACTTCTTTTATTATGACTTACTTTATTAATAAAAGTCTTCAAGAATTATTTAAATTTAACTCTTTTTTTATAAATATTTTGAATAGGGCGAGTGATTAAAGTTAGAATTAAAAATGTAAACGACTTATAAATTAAAACGGATAGAGTATTAAAATATGTACAATGATAAAATAAGTGATTACACAAAATACATAATATTAATATTAAGGTGGATGGAGTATTCCTGCACGCACGGAAACCTGGAACTTACGGCTAATTTTATTACGGCCTGTAGTACGACACTACACGCACGCAGCGAGTTACAGTTTTCCATGACAAAACCACCGGTTGAATAATAATTCTTTGTCTGATTTAGTCTAGTGGTTCACTTAACAATTATCTAATTCACTATCTATGTCTGTTTAATCTTAAAATAATAATTATCAGCAGATAGCTTCTACGGCTGACAAACAAGGCCTTAATGTGCGGCACGGAAACCTTGGTTTGTTTGGTAGCCTTGGCGTACGTGGAGTTTCACTTGACTTGACGTCCGCCAGCTCCAACCTGATCCGGTGATCTCCAAGTCCCAGAAGGCCAGAACGCCCACTGACGCCCAGCCACAGCCAGAACCTGCTGCACCGCCGGTCTGCCGAGGAAACAAGCCACAGCCACGACCCGCCGCCACCAGCCCAAAAACGCTCCAAAACCGATGCCCACTGGGCTGCCTCGCCGTGCGCCCAACTAGCCCAACCGACCACGACGGCCGCACGCGTCCGCACGGCACCGACCGACCCCGCACCGCACGAATCCAAGGGAAACCGAGCAAAAAAAAAAAAAACGGGTTGGCCGGGGTGGGATTGGGAGCTGAGAAAAAACCCGCACTCGCGTGCTCTCTCCGCCCCCCTCCCGTCCCGCCGCGCTCCCTCCCCTCCCTCCTCATCCACCGCCCGTCCCGCCGCCGCCGCCGCCGCCGCCGGGCCCAAGGCCGCCCACGCGTGCCCGTCTGGTGCTGGCGATGGCGTACCGGGCGGACGACGACTACGACTACCTCTTCAAGGTGGTGCTCATCGGGGACTCCGGCGTCGGCAAGTCGAACCTGCTCTCGCGCTTCACGCGGAACGAGTTCAGCCTCGAGTCCAAGTCCACAATCGGCGTCGAGTTCGCTACCCGCAGCATCCACGTCGAGGACAAGGTCGTCAAGGCCCAGATCTGGGACACCGCCGGCCAGGAAAGGTACTCCGTGCAAACCCCAGATCCACCTGTGCTCTGCGAGCCGCATCGGCCCCTTTCCCCGTATCTGATGTCTCGTTAGGGATTGCTATGCCTGCGTCGTTTGGATCTCTGTAGCTTAGCTTGGTCGGTGACCCTTAAATTGCTGTTGCACATGGACGCGAATGAGCTGCTTCGATCATCATTAAAAGAAAATGGAAAGAATCTGCTCTTATTCAATGCACATCTTCCGTGGCTGCACTTGCACGTACTGTACCATTTTCAATCTATCACATTATCAGAATTTAAAGATTGTGCAGGTTCAGGTCCAGGAGCTGATACAGGCTGTTTTCTTTTCCCAGATGTGGATATACTAAATCATAACCATAGCCCTGTCCTGAAGTGTTTGATTGATGCATTGATGGTGTTGGTTCCTGTGTTTGTTATAGAGTACCATTATTATTCATGTGGCTTTTGCCGTTCAACTATTCACTGCACTGCAGCAAACTTATTATCATTTGGTCGATGATGATGCTTCTCCAGGTACCGTGCTATCACAAGTGCATACTACCGCGGGGCAGTAGGGGCGCTCGTTGTGTACGACGTCACACGGCATGTCACCTTCGAGAACGTGGAGAGGTGGATGAGGGAGCTCAAGGACCACACGGACGCCAACATCGTGATCATGCTCGTCGGGAACAAGGCGGATCTGCGCCACCTCAGGGCCGTGCCGACCGAGGACGCCAAGGCCTTTGCCGAGAGAGAGAACGCTTTCTTCATGGAGACGTCGGCCCTGGAGGCGATGAACGTGGAGGACGCCTTCACCGAGGTGCTCACCCAGATCTACCGCGTCGTGAGCAAGAAGGCCCTCGACATCGGCGACGACCCCGCGGCGCCTCCCAAGGGCCAGACCATCAATGTTGGTGGCAAGGACGATGTGTCCGCGGTGAAGAAGTCTGCCTGCTGTTCGTCTTAGCTTGGAAGGATAGAACATGTACTTGGGTTGGTTGATACAGTACTTCCCGCAGTAGAGGGCGCAGGACGTTATTGCAGTCATGGTCCTCGATCTGTATTCATGTGTTACCAGGTGTCTCGTTGATTTTGCCATTTGATACATTAATTCATTCGGGACTTCTGCCTGCTGGTATAGTTTAGCGATATGGAAGTGTGCGGTTATCATATATTTTTTCCATATAGAGGCCTTATCTACCTTGTTGCATTCATTTCTTGTATCTATATACTGTCGCTTCTCTTATCAATCTAGTTGCATTGCTTCAACAGGCCATTTTGCTTTGCTAGACTGCTACCATGTTGCAAATTTGCAAATGCAATCCTATTGGTCAATAGGGCAACTCATTGGATTCTATCAATGCTTTGACAATTGGCATGGTAAAGTGAAGTAATTAGATGTTCTTGTCCGCCATAAATAGAAGTACGTGCCCTGTACGAACCGATGCTGGTGCCGGATGTAGCACGGCATGTACATAACCTGCTGGCGTGGATATAGGTACAATGCGAAATCCACAACTAAGTCCTACTTCAGCAGCAAAAATTTCACAAAGACTTAGGGGGTGTTTGGATCCCAAAATTTTTAAGATTTTAACACTGTAGCAGCGAGGAATTTTTGCAATAAGTGTTCAATTATAGCCCAAATAGACTCAAAAGATTCGTCTCGCGATTTACAGGCAAACTGTAGAAACATGCAAAAGTTTTGTCTATATTTAATGGTTCATGCATGTGCCGCAAAATTGATGTGATACAAGTTTTTTGATTTTGGAGAGGAACTAAACACCCCCCTTAGATAGGAACAACCATTACTAAGATGATGTTTAGTTTGGTGAATGGTAACACAAAGTAAATCAAATCAGATACCACTGTAATCGAAATGGTTCAATCTTTATCTGAAATTGGAAATAGAATATGATAATACTGATTACAAGCGGTGGGAAGCAAACATGTGCAACGGTAACGTATAATGGGTTGCGTTACAGTTTAGCCAACCAAACAGCTCGTAAATCTCATGCAGGTCTAGCCAAAAGCTCCAGAAGTGAAGAAAACTTTCGGTTCTTTCAATTCCAAAATGTACAGAACTTACGGTTTTCAGGTTTCTTTTTTGAAGAGTAAAGATAAATACAATGTACAATGTCAAGGAAGGGGGCATCTACCAAGGCAATTATGGGAGCTTTACACACCATGGTGCCATTGAAAGTCTAAAATATCCTACAAAATATCTGTACAGTTTTTCGAAGCTCAGTTTATGTCCACAGCAAGGGGACGGCAAATAAAGGAAACCATTCTATATACAAAATCGCGCTAATATGCCACGCGGTAAATAACCAATAATGTTATTGTCGACGATCATCCATTCCTTCTATCTGATGACAAAGCTGTTGTCTTGCAGATGGGGCACAGGTTTTTCATCATCAACCATTGCTTTATGCAATTCACATGGTACTTGTGACCACATTCAAGGATTCCTATAAGTTCTTTAGGTTCATACTCCTCCTGCAAGGCATGGGCCAAGTTATCCGTTAAGGGACAAGCAGCATATATTTGGCTATCCAGCAAATACCAAAGACAATGGCTTCACTGTTCTCAGTAAGCTAGTACTTCTAATACGGGGTACAAATTATCTTTATTCTTTACTATGGTAACAACGTGCAACAGCAGAATCTATCATATAACTTGTAGCAGGTTAAATAACATATTATAATTCAGTATTGAACATCTGAACATGGCAAGAGGTTGACCTGGCATATTATGCAAGCATCGTTCTCCAAAGAAAGCTCAGAAAACTGATCAGACATGCTAGCTGCTCCTGGAACATGAAATGTGGACCTCAAGTTTTCTTGGATATAGCTTTCTGTCAAACCAGTATTGACATCGCCTATCTGCTCTTGCAATGCTACAAGCTCCTGCAGAATATACAAAGAAAACAATTTTAATCAGATATATAAACACTCAGAAAAGGTGCACAACGAATTCACATTCAAATGAGGTACATGCCTCGTAAGTCATGTTATCCACATCTAAACGCATATCTCTATGTTCATCAATAATATGTCCTGCTTCATAAATCCTTGAATGATCCATCACTGTAGCGTTCTGCACAGATACATCAATTAATTGAGGTAGCTGCATGAAATAGGAAATGTTCACGGAGGACAGATTCAGTCATGTAGACACTGCTGACAGTCTGTACTACTGAGTCAGTAATATCGTTTGTCTCGCATGCTCTTTGTAACTTAAAGGCAGCAGGTAGTTGGGCTATGAAATTCACATAATTATGGCAATAAAACAAAATCGCTCATACATCTTGGGAAGAAGAAAGAGATATTCAGACAATAATGGATACAGACCATGACTGCAGTGAAAAGTTGCATATTATAAGATATAACTGCCACATGTCAGATATTTGTGCCAGATTAAAAATTCAGGGTACATGAATTTCTAGAACTTGATGATCAATGCATATTATAAAGTATTTCAATGAAGAAGGGCTATAAGGCTTCCAGGACTGTGAAGTGAGTATTTGCATCTAATATCCAACATAACTAGGAGTATATATGTAGTGCAACCAGTTTTTTATATCTATATAAAATATAAGTTGTGCTTCAAGAATGAGTATGAAACACTGACATCTCTGCACAATCAATGATGCACCAAAATGGTAAATTCAAACTTTAATATAAGTTTTCCGTGATTACCAAGAAAGACTGCAGTGGACGCGTAAAAATATTCAAGGAGACATTTTTCAGCATCCAGTATTGTTATTAGTAGATATGTGCAACTATGCAAGAACTTTTGGGTAAAAAAGTGGAAATATGAAGCCACCTGATATGGCAGAATTCTTAAAGCCCCATTGTGAGCTTGGTTTATCAGAGGTGGATGCATTGGATGCCCAAAAGTGTGCTCAGCATTGAATGGGAGGGCCAGCATTCTTGGATCTAAAGGAAGGCCTGCCGCAGAAGGATTTAAACCATGCACCACATTGTTACTGATGAACTGTTGATGAGGTACATGTATTTGAGGTGCTTGCATACTATGCAAAGAATGCTGGCAGAAATGAGGTAGTGGCCCATGAATAGAAGAATGACCAGCTTGATAATCCTGAATATTTCCATTCGGCATGTCTGCGGTTCCTGATGAACGAGACAAGTTAAAAGCAAGAGTTGCCAAGTACATCACTAAATCTCACACTCAAAGATTTCCATTCAACGGCCAGTCAATCCATGATAGCAGAAATTTACTGCTAATCTTATTAGTAGAGCTAATACAAATAGTAATCTATTTTGTCAATCCAAATAAACTGTAAATTGTGAGAGGATTCCTTAATTCATCATTCAGCAAAACATCAGATGAATATATCTTTATTCAGAAGGTCTACTAACCTGGAGGATTGACCACTGCATTACTATATCCCCATTGTGGCACTCCATGACTTGCAGCCTGTGGAACCCATGTATTGCACTGGCCTATGTGAGAAGCTGGATATAAATAGTTACCATGAGGTACCAACTCTGGGCAAGCAGCTACTGAACTGAAACTGTTTGAAGTATCTGCAGAAGATTCTTCTAAGAATGGCCACCCATATGGCCACCCATTATTATTGTGGTATTCTGGTAGGTTTGAAGCTGCAGAACTGGGTAAACAATTTGATTGAGATGAAGCATTCCATGGCCCACGCACAGGATTCTGAGGTACATGAACAGATGAACTTGAACCAGCAAATCCATGAAGAAAATGATGGTTTCCAGAAACTACTGCATTTTTCCTTTTCATGAATCCAATAGCACCATCACCAAAATTGACACTGCTGCTACTCTCATCAATAGTTCCTGTGGGAACTTGATTATGTAAAGATGGTGGTATCACATTGCCCAGTCCAAAGCTTTGAGTCTGAGGAATATATATGTTGACAGCTGCTGCTGACATGCTAGGGTTGTACATAGCAGCTGGGAAGACAAATCTCGATGTAACGCTGGCATGCTGGTATGAATTATTAACATGCGGGCGCTCATGATTCCGCAGATCACATATACCAACATTAGCAGTATTTCCTGGAACTCCGACAGCAACTTGCATGCCTAGGTTGGATGAGTCACTTGCAGTGCCTGCATAATAGGAATTTCCTGGCTGAACTTGGACATGTCCTTGCTCCCACTCAGGATTAACAGACTGATGTGTCCAGAGCATATTTCTATGTGACATGACGCCAATATCTATTTCCTTAAGGAGAACTACTGAAAGTTTGGTCAGCAAATATCCTTTATCATCACCTCTCCCTGCATACGAGATTGACCAAACATGGTCAGCAACTCAGCATTTATTCTAATATGGATAACTAGAGATGTAAAAGCATAGCATGTCTTGTTTAAGTAAATGATGATAGCAGACAAGATAATTCCCAGCACATGCTGAAGCTTGCAAGTGGAAGCAAAATATTGACAAAAGAAACTTGCACGTGACTGGGCCTAGGTAGGTAGCAGAAGTTATTGTATAGTCCATGAATAAGAAAAATGTAAAATAGATTAATTCTTGCTGATATGCAAAGGCCTTGATAACTTGATCCACAACCTTACAGGTAAGAAAAATGTTTATCAGTTATATGAAGAAGAATGTGTTTAGTAAAGGCAATAACACTTTGTGTCACACAACATGTTGCAAAATATAATCTGCAATTCAAGTTCCAGTAGCATTGGCCTCCACTATAGGCCATTATATCTTGCACCACAAAACTGACTGATCTTTTATTTTTTGTTTGTCAGAACAGGGCTGTCTCTTAATTTTTATATGCACATTTATTTTTCCATTTATTTATGCAAGATAAATCCTTCGAAGCATCACATCATCAATCTCAGAATTGCAACTAAAATTCCAGTAACAGTCATGTGCGCCAGAATGATCAGCAGCAGCCAGACAGTAATTACTATAGCATGATACTGTAGTAGCTACAAGGGGTTTCCATGCAAGGCACCAGCTTACCAGATTAGCATATAAGCATTATTCTAATCGAATTTCAGTTTGTTAGATCTTGAGTTCTCCACAGTATAGCTGGTTCAAGTTGGAATGCTGCAGATGGAGTTTCCATCTTAAGTGACATGCCAAATCAGCCCTATAACAATAGGGGGGGGGGGGGGGGGGGGGGGGGGGGGGGGCACGCTTATGACATAACACAACCAAGGTACAGCTATGCATTATTGAGTTACTCTCACAGGTGACTGGGTGGGAGTAACTTATATTAACAAAACGATGCAATTTCTCACTAAATAGGCGAATAACATTAAATAGAGTGAACTGTTAAAATGTCAACCACAAAGGGAGGAATAGAAGACTCAGCAAAACAAGCTGTAAGGTTTATGTCACATGAAAATTTTAAATTAATCTAGGTCTCTGCACTGAGCAAGGGTGGATTTACCAGGGGTTCAGATAGGGTGCCTTTGTCGCCGTAATTTGGAATAACATTGGAGTCAGGAGCAGCAGAGGCTGTGAGAACTTATGCTGGGCACAGATGCACCATAGTCTAAGCCTAAATGGATTTTGGGCCATGTTCTGCCCAATGATCATGTGTGTGCAAGTGACAACCATGTGGTTGAGATTGAGAGATATTATAGCGGTGCACCAGTTTATCCATTTCTCTTACTCATAACCCTAGAGAGCCTCGCAGTGGTTGTTGAGCTCTCATGTTCCATCTATCCGTACAATTACACACATTTTTCTTTTCAAAAATATCTTTTGATCCAACTCTGTGGCATCGGTGTTATTTGCATTTAAATGGCAATATTAATTTGACATGAATCCAGTGGTACTATGGTACAATGAGGAAAGATATAAGAATATAAATCTTCAATCCAAACCCGACCAGCTAGCCACAAATCTGAAACTCTAGATGCACCTATGATCTGGGTCACTTGGTAGAATGGTAACTGCAGTGTAGAATTAGTTGATAAATAAGTGCCGACTACTCACAACCTTGCGACATGCAATTGGGGAAGTTTTCTAAAGCCTACTTTACAGTTACCTGGTGAACTAGTCTCTATTGTTTTTTCAAATCTTCCTGTAGTCAATTACTACGCTCCCACATAGTTAAAGTCCTCTATAGTGATGTTAATTACTTAGCTGGCTATGATCCAATGTATCTAGTTTGTGACGTGTAAATCCTACAATTACAAATATGGACCACTGGATGTGAAATGCTTGATCTGAACAAAATCACAAGCCCCAAACACATGTACGGACTCCAGTACAGAAAAGCCGAAAAAAAAAAAAAACAAAAAAAAAAAAAACTTAGCAATCAGAGTTTCGAGTAAGCAGGGTGTATTCACTTATTGCTCCAGGCACCTACAAACAAACGACATGACATAGGTGCAAATTGATCGATCTAAGTTTGGTCCATCATGGACGAAATTGCCAAAGGAGAGGGAGGTAGTGGAAAGAGGGTGAAAGAGTACTATAAAACATCAAATAAATTATTTTATGGTTTCCCTCGTGTTGTGTTGTGTGGTCATCATAACCTCACATCAACCATGTCCACCACAAACTAAAGGATGAGTTGTTTGACTCGGGAGAGGAGTAATTATGGGCATAGCTCCCAACAGTGAAACGGCAAAATGTAAGCTGCAGAAAAAGTTATGACAACTAATAAACAATTACGACCATTGAGATCCCATGGTTGGGAATAAATTGATTGGTAACACATTTTGTAATACTTGTCTTATCTAAAAGATTTAGTTGTCGCTTTCCTTGTTTAAGAAGATTAGAGGCTTGGGCTCGACAAATTTAGCAATGCAGCACATTTATTTACTTGTCCGTTTCCGGTTTTGCGTCTTTCTTGGAGTTTGGCGTTTCTGTTCCTCTCTGCCCATTCGTGCCCTTGTTCGAGAGCTTACATTAACTTCTTGTTAGAGAGCTTACATTAACTTCGACAAGATGCTATATGGATATATGATTGCAGCACAACAACCTACCAAAAACTCTTGGCGGCTAGTGTTCTAAGCTCAGCTGTGCTCGTGCAGCAATTCGCATTGTCCTCCAGTGCAATATAGCAGGTGGGAAAACCCTTTCCCCTCTGTTGACCCTAAAAAGGCCCAATGAAAAACTACCGCAATCCACAACACTAGCAACTGAAAAATTCCACGCCCAAGTAGCAAATAACTGAAAAAACTTAGTTTTAAAACCAAAACAAAGAACGTATACTCTAACTAAATTCAGATATTACAGTTTAAATTCCAAACCATTCCCTGATCGTTAACTCATTGCTAATAAGAAATGAGCATGACAGCGGAGCGGCACAGCTATCTCCTGTCCACATTCAACTAAGCGTCTCTCATTCCCAACCAAAATTCTCTGCGACTACTAACGCTTATGCTGACGGTGGCTAGTAGAGTCTGAATCTGTACAGCCATCCCAAATTGAAAAAAAAAAAAAAATCCATACTACGCAGCACAAATTTCAAACCATATACGTCCACGATCCACCGCAAGTCCAAGTCGGCTGCTCCATCACCGACAATGTTGACTCCAAGCTCCACAGTCCACATTCCGAATTCTGAAACAAGCTTCGCTGAATCAACCGAGCGAAGCACGCAGTTTGAGCACAGAATCCTTCGGGAACAAAAAGATCCCCCAAAAAAACGCGCACGAACGGGGCAACCAAAATCCCTTCTTCCAGTAGCTTCCCGCAACCGGCGCGGTTTGCAGCAAGAAGCAGGAATGCCCCGCAGCCCCCAACTAAACGCGCCCAAAAGGAGCTCGAACGAGACCCCTCACAGACAGCTCGGAGCAGTTAACCGAACGCCCAATCGCGGCCCGAATCGCGGCGCTCGGGGACCCGATTCCTTTCCCGGCCCGCCGCGTGCGCGCAGGCACAGGTCACACGGGCAGGCGGGACTGCGGGAGCACAGCGAGCTGACCCACCCACCGCCCAGACAATTCGACGAGGAAGGGGAGGGAGGGGGGGGGGGGGGGGGGGGGGACGAGCCGCGCGAGGATTCAGGAAGCATCACCTCAGCAGGACGGGTCCGCGATCGGCGAGGGAGCTGTAGGAATCCGCGCGGCGGGGAGGGGGAGAGCTCGAGCGAGGCCGGTGATGGTGACGAGGTGGGGGGGGGGGGGGGGGGGGGGGGGGGGGGGGGGATGTTGGACGGAACGGAATCGGTTGGTGGAGGCGGTGGTATACTGGTATCCGGTGAGGGGTGGGTTGGTGAATCGATGGATCGGCGGAAGGGTGCGACGGTACGGGTGGGCCGCGTATTTATAGCCACGAGCTTTGAGCTTTTCGGGGACGGAAGAGAAGAGAGGAGAACTCAAAAAAAAAGAAAAAAAAAAAGGACCGAGGAGGGGGCTGTGCTGTCTGTCTCCTCGCGTTTTGAATGGTTTTCCGGACAAAAAGGATGCGGTGATTCCAATCGCGTGCTCACGTTTTTCGTGTCGGCCGGCTTTTGATTCGGGGCTCGGACAGCGCGGCGGCCATTTTTTTTTTTTTTTAGCGCTGGCTCTGTGCTTATCTGTTCGGCTCTGCTATTTCTGCGTCGAAACTCAAAGCATATCCTCCAGCTAATAATCTCTTTGTGCTCGATCATCGTGTCGTGCCACGTTGGTTGGTTCCTAACCCGAGCAGCTACGATGGCACGGCACGGTGCGGGTGCTAGCACCTTTTTTTGGGCAAGAGTACTACTACGTCTCATTCTCGTGTGCTTGCAGAGCAAGAGTCGCGATCCAACCGAGTACAGTAAGTCGATTTTGCTTGCTTGCACGGCAGATCATGACTCCGATCCACCAGCTCGAATCCTCCCTTGCATACATAACCCGGTGCAAATACGCACAATTATTGGTTGAAACGACAATGCTTACTACGGGCTGCGTTTTGCTGTCTCTAAGTACGAGTAATGTGGTACTCCCTTAGTCCCACAAATAATACAATTCTTTGACTTCTAGCATTCCTGTTTAACCGTTTGTCTTATTAAAAAAATTATATAAATAATAAAATAAATAAATCATTATAAAAATATATCTAATGATAAGATGAGCCATAACAAAATAAATAATATTTATTAAAAAAATTTAATTAAAACGAACTGTCAGACAGAAATGATAGAAGTTAAAAAAAATTACATTATTTATGGGATGGAGGGAGTACCTCACATCCGCGCCGCAGAAAAGGTTCCCTGATGGCGACGATCGAGCCGACCACTGCCTGGATATGGACGCCACTCTTCCGTTCACTCCTCTCAAGACTCCCTCTGCCTGCCTGTCTATCCTCTGCAAGTGGCTCACAATGCAAATAGTACGCTTCACCACGACCACGCTTGGCTTGTCCGTCGCCAGAAGCCCACAAGCGAGTGGCGACGTCAGATTATGGGGGACGGGGAAGATGAACATGAGATCGTTGCATCATTGCGTCTGGGTAACGTACGGCCAGTGCGTCGGGCTACACATATCGTCTAGTCCGTCATGTCACTTTAGACCTTGGCGTGCCGCTCCGGCGAATGACGACAAGAGAAGGGTGACCCCTGACCTGACCTACTGTATCTCCATTGCATTGATCTCTTTCCGGATAAGCGGCGCGCGCGCGTCCGTCCGGTTTGGGGCCTCGTACGCTCACCGGGGCCGGCGGAGTCCCGCGCCTTGGCCACGCAACACGAAGGGTCGCTCTCGTCGCCCCGAGCCAACGGGCAAAGGCAGATGGCCTGCCCTGATGGCTTTGCTCTCTCTTTTCTTAGGTCACGCGGCTTCACCACCCGCCCCGCAGGCCGCAAGCCCATCCCTGGACGCAGTGGACGATGGGTCCGCGGAAACCGCAGCGCGGCGGTGCGGCGGCCTCGGGGCCGGCGACTGGTTTCGCCGCGTCCCCGGAGATGGTCAACGTAGATCAGGTGGGTGGGTGGAACACGGGGGCGAGCGCCATGCCGCGTCGCCGTTCACGTTCTCTTTAGGCTATATTACTGCATTTACGCCCCGTTACCTGTTATATATGTCCTCAGACGCGGCCACGGTCACCGGAGTGGCACTGCAAGTCTGCACTCTGCAGCACGGCTAGGCGCGAACTGAATACGTGCTGCTCTTTTTTAGCAGATGCTACGTGATGGATTTGCTGAGACGGTGGAGAGCCGTAGAACAAACTGGATTACTGGAACATGGGAGTTTCAGAGTATGGATGGATGGATGGACCTAGAGTACCCGATCGAGTTCCCGGGAACGAAAAAAGATATATTCTCCCAAGGAGGATCTCTCGAGCAGGACTCGCTACTGATGGTTATCGACAAGATCAAGACGGCATCTGGAGGGATATTATGGTTGCCGGATGTGAACTGAGGCACCAGTTGAAGTCTCGCAAGAGTGTTGGCGCTGAAGATGCCCAGAAGAAACTTCAAAGCTTTACTGGAGCTGGTGCTGATCAAGTCCCGAGCCCGTGGTGGGTGGAGCTCAATGCTGTCCTCACCCAGGAGGAGTTTTAGTCTGTTGGTAGTTTCTGTTTTATTCTTCAGTTTTTGTTTTTGGCCTCTTCTTGTTTCAGCTGTAAGCACCTGGTGGTGCCGTTTTTGAGGCTAAAATTCTGAACTGTAAACGTTTTGCTGGTCTTTTAATATCAATTGGAAGACCGGGGCATCTGCCCTTGAACTCTAAAAAAAGGATCTCTCGAGCAGGATATTCCCGAGGGAGATGCCAGGTGACGGAACCTTCCTTCTGTACGAGCTCGAGCGCTTCTTTCTGTACGAACTCAATCGGATCTACACACACACACACACACAAAATCATTTTTATTTTCCTCCACCGTTGTTAGAGTAGAGAGGGTGCGTTGAAAAATGCACCGCGGATATGAAATTTTTTCAGCGATTCGGGCTACACAGTCCAAAGTCAACTGCCACGTGAGTTTTGGTTTTCTACTCGGGTTACACACGTTCAGAAATCAGAAGTCAAATAAGTTTGTTTAAAGCGCATATGTAATCTCACAGGGTTGACACGGCTACACAAGTTCAGAAATCAGAAAGTCAAATGGAACTTGTTTAAAGCGCAGATGTAATATCACAGGATTGACACCGACAGCATTGAGAGTAGGCTGCGGCCAAGTCATTCTCTTCCATGTCATGGCAGGAGTCGCATTGCTAAGCTACAGCCCTAACAGGTTCACAACACTACTACTACTGAAGGAGGGCAACTCGAAACCAAGGCTTCACAACAGAACTACTTGAGAGAGAAACTCGAAACCAGGGGCTGCCATGAGCGATGAGCCCATGACAAAAGAGGACAGCTCGAACTGAACCAACTGCACATACTAAAATGCCAGTAGCTCAGCACGTCTAGGAGCATTGAGAAAAAAGAATCAGAAAGACCAGAATTTACCAAGGAACAGCGCAACATCAAGATAAAAGACCAGAATCCACCGAGGAACAGCATAACACATGACTGAAAGTCAGATGGCAAATCTAATGACAAAAGCACAACTGACACCATAAGCTAATACTCACCACAAAAGATTTGATACCAATTGTCAGCACAACATAATAGCAAACGATCCGACACAACACACATGGAAACAAATGGAGTTTACATGTCTGATATAACCATAAATTAACTGAGGAATCCTGCACTTAAATAAAAGGTTTACTTAGCCTGGCAGAATATCAGCACACAAGCATACTAGTTGGAATATAGCGGCGAAAGATGAGCTAAGCAACAAGTCTGGTGAATAACGCTCATCTCAGAACAACTGCCAGAGAGTTCACTGTTTTGCCTCCCGTTCACGGTTCCACTGCTCAATCTTGGCCCTTCGTTCCTCGCTGCTTTCCCTGACTGGGCTCCTTGCACGCCTCGGGGGGCTACCATGCCTGCGCCTTCCTCCATCATCATACCTCTCATGCCTGCCGCCTCTGCCTGCTCCATCATCATACCTGTCATGCCTGCCGCCTCTGCCTGCTCCATCATCATACCTGTCGTGCCTGCTACCTCTTCCCCGTCCACCTCCGCCGCCACCACGGTAATCATCACGATCACGGTGGTGGTAGTCATCACGGTCACGATGGCCCCTCCTTTGTGGTGGGGGGCTTCGGCTTCGGCTTCTCCCATGGTACCTCCTGGAAGCAGAACGCCCATACAGCTTCCTCCTGAGATCCCTGCCAATTTGCTTCACATGCATGAAATTACAGTAGCCACCACGGTTGCAGCTGTTCTCCTCAAACTGCCTACAGGTTGCTTCACGGAAGTCGGTCACAGGAGAATACTCAACAATTATAGGGCGGCCAGAGTAAAAGCGCCCCTGAAGGGCATTGTATGCTGCAGCTGCCTGTTCTTCCTCCCTGAACTGGACATAGACATTCCCAATCATGTGGTCAGCAAGATTGTCACAAACATTCAGATTCTCAATCTCACCAAACTTGCCCAACTCCTCATAGATGTCCTCATAGAAGTCCTCAAAATGCTCCTGCATCTTCTCAGGATCAATGGGTTGGCCTTGAGCATCAACTCCAGGGGTTATCATATCAGGTCGCTGATACATGTTAGCAAGCACAAGAGTTGGCGATATGGTTGGCCTGTTGTGCAGACGAGAGCAGCGATCCCCATGACGACAAGCCCCAATCTTGAAGTAAAAAGGGCAGTTGACCCTGTCCTTCTCAGTGCCGAAGATCGAAGCCAAGTGCTCCGCCATAGTTCACGCAGACTGAACCTTCAAGCATAAGCAAGAATACTATCAGAAACCATCTTCAATATAAGGTGAAGTAGAGGGGGCATAAACTCATTCTCTGTTATCTAGAACCATGGGGATCAAGGAATACCTCAATAAAGGTCCTCAGTGTGCAAGACTAAGTAGACAAAAATGAACACAAGCAGCTAAAACAAACCAGGGTTCACAGCATATGTATCTTATAGAATCACCAAGTAATATTCCTGTGAATTTACCCCCTGTACAGCCCACTGTGTAAATGGATAAATACAGCTCAAGCTCTGGCAATAAAATCTTAATCCCAATCCCTTTTTAATACCTAATCTGCACACTTACTCAAACAAGTTAAATATTAGGAGAAGTGAACAGAAAGACCAAAATAGCTGTGTCATCGGGTCAAGTTCTTGCCCCCTGGTAACTGATAAATTTTTGACCTATAGTATAATCTGCAGGTTAATGCCCAAAGATCGACTAAATGTAAACATCACGAAACTCTGTCTCCACTATAATGTTTAGGAGTGTTCGCTGCAGCTGCATACAACTTCTAAACTGCAAATACTGTAGAAGCCTGCTGCATGCGGCTTCTAACTGCAGTTAACAGGCCCTTTAGTTTTCTCCCCTGCAACTGCATACAGTAAACCAAATAAAATTGCAGAGAGAGAGAGAGACAGCTGTTCGCCTGCCGCACAAGGGTATTCCTTCTGGTGTAGGCCTTGTATTATCCGCCCGACAAAATATTTATTTGATTTTAACCTAAGCTGCACACCATTTTAGATTATTATTAATATCTGATGGTAACGAAACAAACAACCGAAATCGCAGTAATATATCCAGTAATCTGGCAAAATGTCACCAAATCACACGATTCTAGATGCTACAAACCTAAAGGAGTAAATCTCAACGAATATAAGCTTATATATGATTCTAAAACCTGATTCAATCGGCTAAAAGAAGAACTAAAATTCCTGCATATGCCAGGGGAACCCAGTAAGGGGAGATAAGCATACACATGTACGCCAGATAGTTTTTGCAAGAGAATCGAAGTTAGAAGGCATAATACTACATGCATACACCTGAAATTAGATCAGATCCGAACGCAAATAGCCAAAGCAGCTTAAGTTAGGGTTTGGGTGCTCGGCTCCGCACAGCGGGAAGGGAAGAGAAGGGGCTCGCATACCTCTTGGCTGCTCTTCCGCGAAGGCCCCGGCGAAGACCTGGGCACCTGGCGTGGAACGGCGGCGGCGGCGGTCGCCCAGTCGTCGCGACGAGAGGGAGCGCACGCCTGCGAACGGCACAAGGAAAAGGGGAAGGGGTGAAGTACTCGTTTGGTTACGGACCCTAACTGGGTCGGGGGTTAATATATATATGCCGCGTGGGCTGGCAATTCGTAACTGGGCCGAAAGTTCAATTTTGGGCCTATATGAACGAGGAGAGCGTTTTGCCCACACACCGTCATCACACCTCCTCCCTCTCGCCGCTCTCGGAATTTTTTTTTCTGCACTCGCGTTGTAAAACGAGTAGCGTACAGCAACCGACCGGTCCTCCCTATCTCGTTCTACACTTTTCTTAACGTTGCAGCCTTCCGTCCAGCACCGGTAGTAGTTCCTGCGATTCAATTCGTTGCAAGGTTCAGACCAGGGTAGTATGCATTAATAATTGTGACTACTTCAACATGATCATTCATCTCTCCCTTTTGCGCTTGTGGTTGACGGACTTCTTGCTGTACTTCATTTGTAGCCGTCGTCGAGTACCTCCTCCTCATCTGAACTCACCAGAAACGCAATTATGTCCGTCCTCCTCAGCCTCTGCCATAGCCGCTGCACTCCTGGACATACACGTCCAGGCTACCCCCTGCGGTAACTCTCTATTACCATTGTGTTCTGTGGCTGGTTTGTAACTCTTTCTGCCTGGTGGTCGAGAAAGACAGAATGGAATACTACTTCATAACCCCCCCCCCCCCCCCCCCCCCCCCCCCCCCACAAAAAAAAAAACCCTTCGAGTTTCTCTATAGCCTATGTGTTTCGAGACATTATGGCAAAATGAATCCATAAGAACTTGGAACCAACACAACGAAGGTCCTTGAAGAAGATTTGCCATGCACCACAAGGTCACTAGTTCCTTTTTTAAAAAAAAAAACAAACAAAAGGTCACTAGCTCACAATCTGCAATTCTGTAGTCACGGCGCTCTGTACAGGCTTTTCCAGGAAAGCTGAACCAAGGAACGACAACGCCCAATGACCGTCGAGAAAGAACACAAGTAAACGAGTGGGCATCAGATGATTATGATAAATGTCTTTTACCAGATATTACTCAGATACTAAATTAAAGAACATGTTGCCATCGAAAACACACCAGGGCAAACAAGGCATGCTAAATTGTTAATGATCAATCACGACGGCAAGATACCGAAGAAAAACACTGGTACACAAAACATCAGGATAGAATGGCGTCATGATCACAAGCACTTCAATTGCTTACTCTGTTCGGCTGGCTGGATTGTACGGCTGCCTGGCTGATTGTTATGAGAGAAAAGCACTGTTGAATGGCTAGCTGATGCTGGCTGGTAAGTTTAAGCGAACGGAGCCGCTGATTTGCTGAACTGGAACAGGACTAGGCCAGATATAAGCATGAGTGAGAATTGATAAGTAGTCGGGCACAAAACACTAGTAAAAACACACACCGTTGGAGATTACTGGACATATATCATCACAATACAGGATGTTAAAATGCCATGCTTTCCTAAGAACCTGGAAGCAAATTATGATATGCACGCTCAACATAATTCCTTGGAACCAAAAATGTTCAGCATTATATGCCAGAGCAATTCAACTCCCTAAGGGAAGATATGCATTAAGACTGGGAAGGCTAAGAATTACAAATATGAACAAGTCCAATGTGTGTTGGATTCGAAGGTCCTACATATCAGAAAATATGGGTGGATATACAGTCAGCTGTATTACAAGTTCAGTTGAATTCGATCAGTCCAGGTCTGATCCAAGGAGTCCCATACACATTGTTGAGATTCAGAGTGCGATGAACAAAAACTTGGCGTGCTATAAGCATCGCCGCATCCAGAACTCATGATCTTTTATTGCTAATCTTACAAGGCAACCAGGTGACATGTTTAACCACAGCCTCAAGATTCAACCATTCTTTCATGGACCATATGTACAAAAATTGCCTGAAACGATGGAAGACACGAGGCTGCCAAGTGCCAACATCTTCAGCGTACTCGAGGCAGGATGAAGCTTAACTCACATTTGCGCTAGCCAGGGAGTGAAGCATTTGCAGCTCTGCTAGCCCATAAAACAACCAGAAAAGCATAAAACTACACAAGGATAGATGTTACTCACAGAAAATGCTCAATTTTGCCACAACCACAAGGTTGAGCATTAAGAAGACCGGTGACCTTATTAAGGAGTAGATTCTTACTCGTCAATCATACAGTGTAATGCATAGAAGCTGATCACAAATACGAGAAGCTGAGAATGCTAACAAACAAACATCCTTAAACCTTGTATATCAATGCATACACCGGCAGTAAACTCCTGGCTTCTTAAAAGACCCTTATAACCACTTAACTCTTATCTGCACAAAAACAAACAATATAAAGCATGAACTTCTGCCTAGCATATTAATAGGGTCATAAAGCAAAGACTTCTTCATAACTTATTATATATACTGGCAAGCCGATCGACTTGATCTGATCATCTTATTATTAGAGTTGTTTACTAACCCACACAATGCATCAACTCATCAAGAAACAACTATGGTATTTCTATTACATATCCTCACTAGTCACCATAACTAGAAGCTCATAACTTCTGAGCCGAATAAACACAACATTGAGTAAACTGTTACCAATAGTTCACCACCTGACCTCACTGACGCGGGCTCCTTCGAAGTATGTATACATCGGATTCCTCGTAGGCGTACTCAGGGTCGAGGTGCTCCCGTGCCACCTTCTCGATCACCGGGAAGACAGCCGGAACAGTCTCCCAGAACGCCTGGTGCGCCTCGGCCGACCGGATCTGGTAGCCGAGCAGCACCACGCCGCGCTCGGCGTCGGCGAGCGCATCCATGGCCGCGATGAGGTGCGGCACGGACTCCTGCACGTAGACCACGTCTGCGGCGACGACGAGATCGAAGCGGCGCGGGGTGGCTAGCGTGGCGAGATGCGCGGCGCAGTTCCAGTGGAGCTGGGCGAGGCGCGGCGCGCGGGGGAGGTGGACGCGGTTGCGCCGCAGGTTGCGGCGGAGCGCCGGGAGCACCGCGGCGATGTCAGTGAGGACGAGGTCGGTGAGGCCGAGGCGGGAGAGGCCGAGTCCTGCCGGGCCGCACCCGGCGCCGAGCTCCACGGCCCGGGTTCCGGGGAAGCGGAGCACGTCGGCGAAGGGGAGGGCCGGGTCGCTGATGCAGCGCTCCACGAACTTGACGAGGACTAGGGACGAGGGCCACACAGAGGTACCCACCTCGAAGGAGTCGTTGTCCTGCTCGAACGTCAGCACCGCGCCGCCCACCGGAAGCTCCACCACCGGAGACGCAGTGAACCGCATCTCCTTCTCTCCGCCGCCGCCGCCGCTGGCCCGTCAAGGCACTGAAGCGAAGCGAAGGATTTTGGACGGCTGCGATTCCGTGCGCGGCCGATCCGGTTGAGGCAACGGTAGAGAGAATCTTAGGCTCAACACCCTTAACAAACTTTAAAATTTAATATAACCCCCTTAGAATTCATGGAACAAAGTACTTTTGGGACACAAATGTAATAGGAGAAATCTTACAGAGAAGAAGTGTAAAAATAGAAGCAACAGAGCACGGCCGAGGCGCCGAAACCTCCCTCTCCCTCCGTCTCGTCTCTTTCCACACGCTCGCCCCGCCCCTCTTCCGGTCGTCCTGATGGATCCCAAGGCGGCGGCGAAGTCGAAGCGCTCGCACACGGTGCACGGCCGCCGCGTCCACCAGACCCCCGCTGCGGCGGCAGCGCACAGGCAGAAGCGTGCCGCAGCCGCCGCCGCCTCGTCCGGCCCCCGCAGCCGCAACCTCCCCTCGAACTGGGACCGCTACGACGCCGAGGGCGAGGCGGAGGACTCCGCGGCCGCCGGGGAATGGACAGGCGAGGTGGCTCCGCGCAGCAAGGGCGCCGACTTCGGATTCCTGCTAGAGCAGGCCCGAGCGCAGCCTCGCGGGGCCCTGGACCTCAGCGCGCCGTGTCTTCCCTCCCAGGACTTGCCTTTTGGTGAGTGAGTGCCGCTGTCTTTCGTTTCCGTTGCTACTTTCATCCTGCTCTGCCGCTATCGGTACATTGAGTAAGCTCATTGGTTTGTACATTGAGTAAGCTCATTGGCATTTTCGCTTAAGCAGAATTAGTTATTTGGTGCTGTCCTCGTATGAACATTTGTGTTCAGCTCAAATCTCCTAGACCGGATGAATTGATATATTGTTGATAATTCGTAGCGAGCTGAGTGAGCTCATTGTAACTGCATATGCCTTTGTTGAGTAGTCCCACAAATGATGTGCATAATCTGGAAATCTTCATGATAGACGTGTGTGGGATGTGTTAATTGAGGATCGCCCTTTATTTCTGTTGTTGCTTTTAAGACCGGTGATTTGTGGTTTTCTAGATTTCATACAGGCTTCTACCTCTATGCTCGAAGCTAAAGGAGAAGGAATCTTGTCCTGTTGTGCTGATGATGACTTTATATTAGAGGATGACCTAGCACCAGATTTTGAGGTACAATATATCAACTTTGTAAATTGTTTTGTGTTGTGCAACACAGACCTAATATAAGGTTCAGTCTTATCTTGAATGTTATCATCTATAATGTACTAGTAGACAATTGGGGGGAAAATTGATCATGGCGGTGACCACACTTTGTGCATCTTGCTGTACATTTTGTAGAATTTGTTTAGGTTACTAGATAATGGTAGCCTATTTGAATATCAGTGGGAGTAGGATATTTGAAGCAATTAAGACTTCTATTTGATTGGTGTGTGCTTATTACTTTGCATATAGAAATTCTTCACTTTTATATCTTCTTGTGGTTGTTGGGTTACAACGCATATTCACATGACAACAGTTCTTCTCCCCAACTTTCAGGTGCCTTTTCTGTCCATGGATTTGAATGCATTGGCCAATCACCTTTCAAAGATTAAGCTTTCTCGGAGACTTTTTATAGAAGAAGATCTATTTCCTGAGGATATGGTATGTTCTTCATTATATCTGTTTTGTTTCATATGTCAGGTTTTTAAACATTGAAATTAACATTATTATTGTCTTAATTATTTCTAGTAAAACCATAACCACCTGTTCGCATTTCCTTATTTTGAAAATGTTATGAGTGTCTCGCCGCTTCTATTGCTAATTTGCATCGGCTTTCTGTCTCAGTCATCCATAAACCCAACACTACCTTCGTCACTGTTCAGTAGTGACAGGGTGCTTTGGTGCTCTGCCTCTTATGCACCTACAGATGCATTTCTTGCCATTTTGGCCACAGCCCAATTCTTTCAGCAACGCTAGCAACAGGGCAGTTCCCTGAATCCCTGCACACTCAGAAGCAAAGCTTACTCTAACTTCCGGAAACTTCTGATCTGCATCATTTTACTGTTGTATCACAAGTTCACAACAGCATTGCAGTATCTGGCTCATTTCGTTTTTTTAATTAAACCTGTGTTATCTTGTTTTGTGCATGGTAAGTACCATGGTTTTAAAGGCAGCGACTAGGCATCCAGGTGCTCAAAAATCCAGCAGCTGTTGTTGCCATTTCCTCTTACTTCGGCGCCTGTGGCCTGCGCAGTATTTGTTCTGTTCAGCTGAGGTGAGATAGATCTGGAAGGGAGTAGCAGCACGGTCGATCTGAGAGGGCGCAGTTCAGTGTGGAGCAGAGAAGCGGTAGGAAGCAGGACTCGAGTTTTTTTCCCCTCAAATAGCGCAGATTTCATTTAAGTTAGGTTAAAAAAGGAGTACAATGGGCTGGGGAAAGAGACCCAGCCCAGGTACAAACACACTCGTAAAAAAGACAAAAAAAGCCACAAAATGACCAAACACCAAAGAAAAAAAAAACTCCAAGCTTAGATACTCCTGCCATACACTAGAGGCTGCACTCATCCTTAGTGGTATGTAGCAATCCATGGACGTTTAGCAGAGAACCTTCAAACACACAAGAATTCTGATGCTTCCTAACCTCAGTGGTGCAACTGCACAACGAGAGAGGTATTAGGGGAAGTGAGCGGTGGCGCGGACTGAATCGGAATGGGAGTAGTTCGGAGAAACCTTTTTTTTCGTGGATTTCGGGGAGACCTATATGCAAGTCAGGGGTGGTTATACAGGCTGGCTGGTGGGCTGGGCCAGCCCCTTACATCTCCTCCTCCCTTCTCCATTTTCTTCTTTTATCCCCCTTCTTTTTCTTCATCCTTCGTGCTGCTGCCTTGCTGTTTCTCATATTGTTATGATGTCACCTTAGCACCTAAGGTGTCACCTAGGTGATTAGAAGTTGCCTTAAGAACCATTCTATGTACAATTTCTAGGCAGGTAAAACTCACGATTCTGCTGGCTATTGGTATCTAATTAGCTGCTTCACCCTCCCTTGATTGCCCTTTTATTAAGTTTCTCGTTGCAGTTTACAGGCTTAATTTTATGTTTACTGACAGTAACATAAAATTAATTTTATTTGGTTAACATGCTTAGCATACACAAAGCTTCTTTCATATCCATTGAGCTTGACTTCGTATCCCTTGATCTGTCTTATTATTTCTAGGCTGATGCATCAGAAGACAATGAAATAGCTATTGAATTTGACACCTCTGTGGAAATTGATGTTAAAGGCAGTACAGTTGGACATAACTTGAACTTAGAACCTGGGAAAGATACAAGTCATCATGAGTATGCCGGCAACATCTGTTCTGATGATCAAATGAAAACAGAACGCCAGTCCCATTGTTTTGCACAAGCAACTACAGCTTCTCCAAAGATTAGTACCCATTCAGTGAATTCTGATAGTGAAGAAGATAAGATCTACAAACGAATCATGGATACTGATCCTGGTACAAGCCATAGTAAAGGGTTGAAGTTTGAGGTGGGTGCTGCAGAAGAAGAACTTGACATGCTCCTCAATTCATTTAGTGGAGCTCACCTTTCCAGCTCCAACTTGGACGGACCACTTGAACATGATTCAACTTTACAAGAAATCAGTCGGTTGAACGAGAAGGTTAAACCTAGCTTGTCTTCCAAACCACCTTTGCTTGCACCTCTCGACGATGCTCTAGATGACTTGCTTTCAGAGACTTCCCTTACTGTACAGAATGAAGGTTTTGCTTCACAAAGTATAGCTTCTCAACCAACTGCTAATTCTGGTCAGAACATTAACTTCAGTTGTGCTATGGAAATTGAATTGAAGCCATCTATTGATGATTCGGTGGATGATTTGCTTGAAGACACTTCATGTTTAAATGAGCCAAAGCAAACTACAACTGCACAAGCATCGAACATCACCCCACTTGATAGTGTATCCCTGCATTCTGGTCCCTTAAATGCATCTGCATCGGATGATTTCGATTCATGGTTTGATTCTCTATAGGACAGAAAAAGGTTGGTGCCATGAGGAAATGATGGCTGGCTTCATGAAATCTTTGGGCCTTTATGTACTCCTTTGTTGAATTAAACTTTGTAACATTATGGCAAGCTTGAATGTTGAGTAATTGCGTGTGATATGTTATAACGCTATGTACCACCACATTGCTGCCCAGTGCCCACCGCTGCTCCTCTCCACCACGCCACCGTCCCTCTTGTGCCGCTTGCATCTCCTCTCCACCACGCCACTGCCCCTCTTGTGCTCGGCTGTCTAAGCCACCGCTGCCGTCTCCATCCCCCATATTAGCGACGTTATGAAGGATGCCGGTGCCACCCGAAATGACGATAAAGGTTCAGACGACGTGAAGGTGAAGACTGTAGCTGTACCATCCAAGCACAAATGCGACGAGACTCTCCTCAGCCTATGCCGAAGCTACGGCATACCGGGCGATCTCTACAAGCCGTTGTGCGCCAAGCAAGGGTGGAATACGCCGCCGCCAGAGGCCTCCAAGGCTCCAACGCTGTGTGCGTGTTCGAGGCAATGCTTGAAGCCGGCGTGAGGTTCCCTCTGCACGAGCTGTACAACAAGATCCTGACGCATTTCAATCTAGCACCAAGCCAGCTCGTCCCCAAGGCGTGGCGACACCTTGTCGGCTTTGTTCTGCTCTGCGACGAGGTCGGCGTCCCGCCAATGGCGGCGGTATTCAGGTACTACTTCAAGCTCTGCCCCAACGGGAACGGGTGGTACCAATTCAGAACCAACAGCTTCCAACTGTTCGACCTCGACGGCGGATTTTACGTCCACACCAGATGGAGGGAGATGTTCTTCTTTCTCGACTCCCTCACGGCTGACAATCCTTGGCGATGTCCCCAAAAGCTGGGGAAACCTGTGAAGGAAGCCTACGACTTGCCGGACCTCAGCGATACCGCCTGGAAGGTCATCTCCAAGCTGGACGCTGCGGGATACAAGAGGAAGAAGAGCATTAGTCTCAAGAAAATCATCATCGACAAGTCCCGGTACAACCACAACTTTCCCATTCTCCCTCCATTGCAGGAGCAAGTCAAATCTGAAACTACAGCCAGCGATGACGATGATGCAACTCCGAGCATCCATCCGGCCGCTAAGAGGCTGTGTTTGCCTGCCACTGCCATTGCGAAAGCGAAACCCATCACCCCTCCAAGGCAGTTGGACATAGGCACGACACCATCGGCACCACCGGGTTTCGCTCTTGTGAAGTCACCTAGGACGAGCACCGTCGTCGCCGGCAACGATGAGCTTTCCAGGACGCAGATGGTGTGCCAGATGATGCAGGATGCAGACATGGAGCTAAGGCTAACCAAGGAAGTGCTTGCGTCAGAGCAAGCTGCGCGTGCCAAGACGCTGGAGGACTTGGAAGCTGAGCAGAGCAAGGCGCGCCAACTCATGGGTCAGCTACAGGAGGCGCAAGCTGAGCGCGACAAGGCGCTTGTGCAGCTCAAGGAGATGGGAGCTGAGTTGTCGGTGCGCCGTGCGGCACAGGCCGTGCACACTGTTGTCAGTCCAGCCATCCATCACCGTTCGTTAATCTAGTCTGTAAATAGCATCTGCATGTTTGTTTCAGTTAGCATGTTTGTTTCAGTAGTGGTTAGAGTTGAGCGCGGCAATAGCGGGACGTGCAACAGTAGTGCGCTGGGTGCCGCGCGTTTAGGGGAGATCATCTCCCACCTTTGCATGTAATTTTCTTTAAGTACTGCATCTTATACAAGAAAACGCTGCCAAGTTTTCGACAGCACCAAACATCTGTGTCCAGCTCTTTGTGTTCTTCGTGTTCACTACGAGAGGGAGAGGAACTCTGAGTGCGTCGCCTGAACAACAGCAGCCATCGAGTTGCTGGTTGTCTCCAACACACACGGCCAGGGTCCATCGATTGGAAACGGATCTTCAGGCCGCACAAGCTGAGGGCGTCAAGGCGCTTAGGCAACTGAAGGAGATGACAGCTGAGCTGACGAAGGTGCGTCATGAGGCACAGGCTGAGCAGATCAAACATACAGACAGGGTCTGCCAACTTAGAAATGACTTTGAGGCGGCCGAAGCTGAGCACACGACCAAGCTCAACCGTCTTGTGGTGGAGCGCAAGGAAGCAGAAGCCAACCTCCAGAAGTTGACACAGGAGCTTCAAGTGGAGAAAGCCAAGCACGGTGCCGAGCTGAACGCCATCAGAGCACAGTGCTACTCCCAGTTCAAGGCTAAGGCTGCCGCGATCAAGTACATCAATGAGCTGATGCCCGATCCACCTCCTGTTATGGGTAAGCTGATTAACTGGCTCTTGTTCTTCATTGATGCGAAAATTCAGTTCTTATTTTTAGCTCGTTTTTTGATCTTTAGGATGGTCTTTATTCACACAACCTTTGGTCTTCATTTTAAAGTTCTGCTAAGTAATTGTGAACCACTGACCTGAATATTTCTTCATACATATTACTTGATTACCTCGTAAATGTGAACCGTTGATCTGAATATTTATGTATTTCTTATATTAGAAAGTAGGCAAGACAGTAGGCGACATATCTTGTAATTTTATCCATTAGCTTCTGTACTAATTAGAGTTAGAGGTAAGGTCTCATGCACACTTGATTGTGTGAATGTGTGTCAGATTGATCATGTCCTTCAACATTTTTTTTTATCAGGCCCCTCTTCGGTGCCTGTTGTTTTTCCATATGATCCCATGCTTCATTGTGGCACTATCCTTCAGGGGTGGCTGGGAGCAAGGTGGCTGACAACAATCTCCAAGAGGAATCAGCAGGCGTGGCTGGGAGCAAGGTGACTGACAGCAAGCTCCTAGAGGAACCAGCAGCGATCGAGCAAGTCGAGTTGATGGGTGGTGAGAAGACTCACGCCTGTGAGACTGATCCTCTCCACAGCCTCCTTGTGAGTACTGTTTTCCTGATTCAATTGATTCTTTCAACCTGGAGCTCTCAGATTGTCATACTACAGTAACTACAGAACAAAGCCAGCCTGTTATGCAGTCCCCTGATTTGTTGGGCTTAGTTGTCACGTCTCCCTGTTCCAGTGAGTTAGCAAATAACATTGATCCAGTAGACAACACAACTAGTCATACACAGGCCACAACCTGACCAGACCCTTTTTTTTTTTTTTTTTTTTTTGAGCATCCAACCTGACCAGACTTAGACCAAAAACGGTTTTGAGCCAATGGAGTTCTGTTGGAACCAATAATGGATGTCTTCCTAGAATCAATTTCTTGCGCCTCACCACAACCCATTTTGCCTCTTGAGCACTTGTCCGAGGACAAACATGAAACAGTGCCAACAACTTGTACAGCCGACCATACGAAGGGTACCCTGAGTCCTAAATTTGGAAGTTGCTCGGTTCAAAGGAAAATCACTAGGCTGGCTGGAAAAGAAAAGGATAGAAAGGGTATAGACGCCGCCATGGTCGTGGCTCAAGAACTGTTAAGAAATTAGGAGGGTTAACATCAAATAGTTCTGGACGCAAGTCTACTGATTTTGAATTTTCGCACAGCATTTTGAAAGGCCTATCAACGAGAACACGATGGATGCAATCAAGGTCCTCATTGAGGCCGGCACCAAACCAGCAAACAAGACCAAGAACACTGTCACGAAGACAGCAGCAGCATCAGAAGCAGTGGAGGAGCTGATGGCAGCATGAAGGCCTTCGGCCAGTTATCAGTGGTGGCTATTTTTCAACGATATTCAGGGCATGGATCAAATATTCTGTTTAAGCTGATTTTTCCTATATACTACTATTATCTAATGCTTTGGTCACTCCTTTGATGCATTCTCATCTGTCTATGTTCAGTGGAAAAAGAAGCTGCGCTGAAACCTGAAAGGCAGGGCAGGGATTAATGGAGATGGATGCTGGTGGTGATGACATACTTGTGTACGACTGTACCTACATCTCTTTGGATGCGTGAGTTCATGGAGTAACCTGGTGCGTCGTCACCGTTCGCCGTCCGTCGAATGTCCCTTAACTGCACTTGAGTAGTAGGCTAGTTATCGTGGTTCTAATTAGTATATCCATAATTCACACAAAGACAAATCAGTCAGTCGTTTTCTGAACCTAATTATGTTTATGATGGATCTTTATCTACTGCAAATATCTACCTACATATTAAGTAATTCATATGTTTGTGTGTGCTGTGTTTGGTTGGGCTTGTTAATGTGCGTAAGGATATTGTATTTCTAGCTGCACAAGTTTGGGTAGATGTTGCGAAGGTTATCACTGTGTGTAATTTTAACTGGTGCTTTATTAGGGGTAGAGATAGAGGGTACCTTAGCATTGCCCAAAACTATACTCTTTATGGAAGATGAAGGAGCTAATTACGGAGAGAGAGTAAGTGCCATCTAAGCGCGACGTGAAGTGAGCTTACAGATGAATATATGGATATGGATATCCGAATTATCTAATATACGTGTTTCACTCTAAAAAAATTATCTAATATATTATTCAATTTAAAGCTAATATGGATATTATATCTATATTCAATTTTATAATAGTATCAAAGTGTACATACATATTCAATTTCATCTTTTTTTTAGTGATCCGAATTCTAATCCGTATCTGTAAATACCCTTAACACACCCAAGGCCTACCAGCTGTGCCTGCAAGAAAAGATACAACAAGCTAAGGTAGCCTACAAGCCAGACAAAGCCCTGGCGGCTAAGTATCCAACCAGTGAAGCAAGGTGAGCATCCAACAGCAACGACGGCAAAGCATCCGTCAACGAACCGACAATGGCGGAAATGTATCCGCCTAAGGAAACCAATGACGGCCAAGTATCCGTCAACGGGAGAAGCGACACACCCTGCGGCAAAGTATCCGCTAATGGGAGAGGCCATCACACTCTTTGCAGCAGAGGAGCTGCCCGAGAGGAGACCAACGACAAGGATGGCACCGGTAATGTCAAAAGTTGTAGGACAAACTAAAACAAATAATATATGTGATAGCAGGCAAACCGAGTAATATTTAAATATATATTCGCATTCAAACCATCCATTTTGTATTCGTATCGAGAATATCCGAATTCATATTCATATTTAAATTTTGAAACATGGAATGGAAAGGGGCATCGTATCCAATACCATCCCGATCATCTGTTTTCATTCATAACCAGTAACCACCATGCGAAGAGACAGAGATATGAGACGAGTTCAGTAGAGGCACAGCTAGCGCCGAACAAGTCACAAGTCTGTGCAGCACTCAGCTGAGCTTCAAAGGTGGACTCACCTGTCTTTTTATTCTCTTTCTTGGCTTGGCAGCGCTTCACCATATGTGCTAAGTGCTAACCTCCAGTTACATCCTCTCAGCCACTTATCATCACCACCTCCACTCCGTTGACGATGCATACGAGAGCTAGGCACCAGCGAGCAGCCATACAGCTATGATGTCTCATCACTGGAGCATGAGTCTGCCTCGTCCGACGCCATGGAGGTCAAGGTGGTGGAGCATGACTCCGCCTTCTGCAACGATGACGGAGCTGCTGGCCGCGGCTCATCAGCTTGCTGGGCGTGGGCGAAAGAGGTGGAGGACACCAAGTCCGATCACAACTGCGAGAAGACTCTGCTCATCATGTGCCGCAGCTACGGCATCCACATGGAGGATTACAGGCCGCTGTGCGCCATTGAAGGCCTCCAACACTGGCGGAGGCCTCCAACGCCTATTAAGCAATCCAAAGTGCTTGTGTGTGCTGTGTTTGGTTGCGCATGTCTGCTTATTGGCGTTGGTTGTGTTCTGAATGGTAGACCTTTTGATAAGCAGAGCACCGCTAAGTTCTAAGTAGTAGACTAAATTGTATTTTATGGTGCTTTTGCATGGCTTAGATTATGTAGTGCTTCATGATCTGTAATCTTGATATGTTGTCTGCGTTGGAAGTTAGATGCCAAATTTACACACGTCTTATCCCTGTTTTTTTTCCTATTCAAGTATAGTTCTAGAAGTGAAATTTTTTGTCACTAAATTCTTGAGAATTTCAATGTAATAGAGGACGACTATCTATTAATAATCAGTTCTGGAAATGCCATTAAGAGAAAACAAAGATTCAAGGCACATAATATTTAAACGGGAGTGGCAAATGATACCCAGATAAACCAATCATATCATTTTCAACAAGACCAATAGGGTGAAGCTTTCCATTTAATACATATGTCAAATTACAAGATATCTACCGCAACAATTTTACGGAGTGGTTTGTACTACTTGTGTGTATGTTGTTAGAAATAAGAAGCACTTAAGCCCCCTATATATAGGCGATGTGTGACGAGGGGCCACAACCTCGTAGCATTAGGGTGCCGCCGATAGTCTGTCCATTAACTCAGTTGGTTAGAGCATTGGTCCATAGGACCAATAGACCTAAGATCACTTATTCTAACATATGCTTCCTTTTCATTGTCCCCAATTCCTCATGTCGCAAACGCAGACCACATTCTTATTTCGACCAGCCCCTTCGCTCTGAGCAAAGGTCTTCGGCCCTGTACAAAGGTTTTCAGTTTCTGACGCTGATGCCGATTACCTCAGCTAACAGCCCTAGGAACTCATAAAAGGATGGATCATGCAGACAAAAGTGGTGCCTTTTATCACACCCAAAACGATGGCTAGTGAGTTCACATAAAGTTATTATATATGTTGCTTCGAGGAATGGCCATAAAATTATACCTGAAAGATATCCACAAGGTGAGTTTGAAATGGACGAGCGCCACGGCGAGCGAGAGATCCACCACCCATCACCGTCGGCGCCACCCCCAGCGCCGCCGGCCACCAGCCCAAACCCAGCCCTTGTGACCCGCACGACTCCCCCTGCTATGCTGAGTCGGAAGAAGGGGAAGAAGTGGAGGTCCTGGACTGAGACGAAGATGACGACGGAATAGACGACGACGATGGCTCTCCTGCTGCCATTGAAGCCGGCGGAGGAGTTACATCACCAGATCCGCGTAGGGAGCACGCGGATCCAGCAGCAGCAGCAGTTTTTGGGGCGACCTCAGTGTCCACGCCTCCCCAGCTGGATCTTGCCCCGGCCGCCGCACAGGTCGCCCCCAGAGTCAAATCCATCCTGGTCCGGGCGCCGAGGGTGCCGATGCCTCCTGCGATGTTTGGTGGCCGTAAGAAGAGGGTGTGGCAATGATTGGAGCTGTCGGGTCTTTCCGCTGCGGAGCAGACGATGGCACAGACAACACTTTACACCAAATTGGTAAGTCTCGAAGAGGAGGCACTAGTGGCGCAAGGATCTGGCCCTGCAAAAGCGATGCTCCAAGGTGGCAAGGGGCATGGAGGGGCGCACCCCGGCGTACCGCGAGGCCTACCAAAAGCGACTCGCTGACCGGTGTTTTTCGGTGCCTCAGCTTCGACCACCGAGTAGCCCACTGCAGAGATCCCAATCCGCTGCTTCCGATGCTGGGGTAACGGCCACATCTCTAGATCTTGCTCCTCTCGCCGCCACAAACCAATCTCCGATGAGCTCCGGTCCCGACTCGTCTTCCCGCCCGGGAGCATCCACAACCGTATTGTCTTTCCGGATCTGTCCCCCAAAGCGACCGCATCCACCACCACCACCAACCAAACTGCATCCGTCGCCATGGCGCATGTGCCTGGCCAGGGTGTCAACCACCCAACGCTGGCCCATGTCACCGTCGTTCCCTGGTGCGGTCGATGCCAAGCTCCGGTTAGTGACCACACCCTGGACCGAGGGCGCCCAGGCAGCCGCTCGCCACGAAGGACTGAGCGAGGAAGGGAGGCCCTTGCTCACGCCTCGGAGGACTGGGAGCGTTGTCGCTCGCGTTCCCCAATCACCCGATCTTAGGGATGGAGTCTGCACTGCGCTTCACTGGTGAGCTGTGATCCCCTACTCGACTTCTCCAGGGACTCGAAAGGCAACAGGGTCCCGTCCCAGGTGGATGACCCAATGTTCCATGAACACAGCTGCGCCAATGTGCCGCCCGTCACCCTACTGTGTGACTCACCTAACAGCACCAACGACAGGCCCTGCTCCGCATTGCACAGCCCAAATGAGTTGTCTTCGAGCTAGGCACCCCTGGGGCCTGACAACTTGACAGCGAACATCATGGCCATTGATGCCATGCCTCAGGTCTCTAGCAAGGGCCCATGCATTGGAGATGTCTCGGACACGGACGACCCGACCATCCGGGACACCGCAGGTTGGGATGTCTTCGCCGACTACGCAACGGAGGTGGAGGAGGTAGGGGGTTTGGACCAGGAGGAGCCTGATGGCTATGCCAACTTCTGTGCAGGAGTGTTCAAGGCCATCCCTGCTCCACTCCTCCAGAGGCCGGTGTCACCTCCCCCGACCAGCAGGAAACACAGGAGGAGGGCTACTACTGCCCCCACCTGCTCGAGTGCACGCCAGGAAGCTCGGCCATCCTCAATCCCAGTTGCTGAGCGTGCCCAGCACTAAGCTCATGCGCGAGCTCTCCTTCATCAACGGCATGTCAGCGGCACCGGCACTAGATGCAGCGGTAACAGCCTACATCGACATGTACGGGCACAATCTCCCAGAGCAGGCGATCAAGGCCCTCCAAGCAGCAACACGTCTAGGAGACAAGGAGCTTTCTAGGGCACTTGCAGCCATTGCAGCTGAGTCTGGAGTAGTAGAGATGGAGGTTCCTTAGATCTGCAAAGGCAGATGGAGTAGCAGCAGGTTAGTTTTTGGCTGATCTGTGTTGATGGCGAACGGAGGAACCCAAATGGCCCATACCTTGGTGATCTTGACCTTGTGGTGTATTTGGAAGCAAAGGAATGTCATGGTGGTTATGAGATCTAGATGTATGACATTACAGATGGTTGCTATGACCAGCTGGGCTCATGTTGGAGGGAGGATATTGAGTCCTCCAACAGTCGTGACTCATTTTAATGAGTAATTAGCTTTTGTATTGCGAACCCTCTTGTAGCGGTCTGCTGCAGGTGGTTGCGCTCCTTGCTCATATGTTGTAAACTCTTTTTCTCTCTTATTAATATAATGCCGGGTAACCGGATCTTTCAAAAAAAAAAGAGGAATGGCCATTACAGTATGAAATTGCCTGCAGATGACTTTAGCTCGGTTCGGCTGAACTTTCTTCTTCTTCTTCTTCCTGGTTTGTGTGGAGGTGCTGTTAGGGCTTGGTTGTTTGATCTCTCATCTTAAAGCTGGTATCCCAGTAACGTTACCTTCTGATTTCAATAATAAGCAGGGCATGTAGCCTTTAATCTAAAAGAAAAATAATCAGCTGCACTGGTGGCTCTACACAAGAACGTGTTCCATATATGGAGGCTATGAAACTGTCTATGACGAAACAGCCTCCCACCTTACTGTAGATTGCAGCTATGCACGTGGGATTCAGAGGAGATGCAAACTGCTTCTGCCTTCAAAACGTTGCATCAGGCAAATTGGCCCCCAGATTGTAAAATAGCTTGAATGCTCCTAACATTATCTGCAAGGCAGTACCGAGTTGAGGCATTCGCGGCAGCGCCGGCGAGGAGACAACTGCCACCCTGAGCCCACGTCCGGCCGCCGTGCGTGGCTGGCATGACGCTCTGGCCGGCGAGCCGAAGCTAAGGCGCCGTCCGCCAGCCTCGGCAACGGCGCGTCCCGCTCAGATCAGAGCAGATGCTTGTTACTTCAAGCGCGCCGAGTGAATCCACGAGCTGGCAGGCCCAAGCCCAAGAAGCAACTCCCATGTTTTGTCTGGGCCTGACCGGGATAACAGCTTGGGCGTCTAGGCTTTCGCTTTGCTCTGCTCATGGCCGTGTCCGCGCGTGTAACGTTGGCGCAACCGCGACGTTGACCGCCGTGGTTGTTGCGGTGGCGGCGGCGCGGCCGCCCACCGGCCGGACTGTTACCCGTCATCCAGGGCCGGCCCTGAGTTTTTAGGGGCCCAGGGACGAACCCAAAATTCAGTGGGCCCTTATATATACATAAACTAAACATGTTTATATACAAAGTGTTAATGATAAATGCTTAACTACTTATACAAAAGCAATATTCAGACTGAAAATTTTTATATTTAAAAATATTTTAAAATTTTCATCTGACATTTCTAATGCGAAGTCATTAATGATGGTATGTTATGGCTCATCAACAACTATCACCAACTTGTTTAGATCTTTTGATGCGATTAAATTGCTCTTAAAAAATTATGCATGTATAGATCCTCTCTGAAGAATCATATGCACTTTGAAGAGGCAAGAAAATAATAAAAGAAGCTAGCAAATTGCTATCTTTCATGTCTGAAAGCAAGTTACTAAGTTAGCAGCGGGTTGCATGAAATGCAACGCAATGTACTATATCCGAAGAATAATATGTTAGAGCCCTTGATTTCTAGAGCCATTAGGGGCCCACCAGACATCCAATACTATTATTGGCGTCTATGTGTACTCTTTCCAAAGGACGACGACGTATATATGGTGAGAAGCAAATACATAGATGTGCATACATACTCATGTACTAGCTAGATCTGGCGCTATATATATACGCGCATGTATAAAGTCATATGGTATGATAAATCCTCTTTGGCAATCATGGATGCTTATTGTTTCCCTTGGTGCGTTCAGCTAATCTGAACGGTGGACCTAACCAAATGAGTTCATAGATATCTCGCATGAGAATCGTTAGGTTGTTGCAGCCATAGACAGCACGTATCTGCAGGCTAGCAACCACAAAACTCTTCACTGCTAAACCATAACCACGCAATATACGGTATACGTATACCTGGGATGGGGCCCCATGGGATTGGGGGCCCAGGGCGGCCGCCCCGTCCGCCCGCCCTCAGGGCCGGCGCTGCCGTCATCGTTCACGGTGCCAGTGTTCCTTTGCCAAGTTGGCTCCCGACGCACTCGCTCCTGGCAAATGTTCTTTGCAACAACAGTCCAGATTCAGATGTGCCGTGCGTCTAAGGCCCTGTTTAGATCCAGTGCAAATTGCAACTGCAACTAGTCACATCAATGTTGCGGCACATGCATGGAGCATTAAATATAGACGAAATGTTTGTATGTTTGTACTTTTTGCATGTACATCACGAGACGAATCTTTTAAGCCTACTTGGGCCATAATTGGACAAAAGTTGTCAAATACAAACGAACGTGGTACAGTGCAGAATTGCAACTGCAACTGGGATCTAAACGGGGCCTAACATTTCGTGATTCTTATTACTAGCTCTGCTATCTGATTCAGATGCTTAGCCTGTGTGCTGCTGCTTCCTAGTCCTAGGTAGCCACTGGTTTTGAGTCGAATACCACTTCAGACGCGTCGTCACTCATGCTAAATCTTTTGTGGACCATGGATCTGGAAAAAAAATACTAAATTTTTGTGGAAAAGGTGCGTACGACATCTGAATCGTGATTCATTGTGTCCTCCGGCCGGATGGCCGGATGTCACCGCGAAACTGATCATCACGAAAAGAAAAGGAGTCTGATGGAAGGATTGCTTTTCATAGTACTCCTATGCTCATTATTGGTAGTACTAAAAAGATTCGATATTTCGATTAGACTGGCTTAGTTGTTTTTTTATCGTTTCCGGTGTGCGGCAGGGGTGTGTTGATTTCGTAGCTCATCAAGCCCATTGTTTTCCACTCCTACGCAGGGTTCGGTTCAGTTCAGAAGTGTGAGCGCACATATTGATGATGGCATGATATGCGCTGTCCACGTCGAAAACAAATGCTGGTATTAGTATTGTCGTGATAATAGTAATATTATTATCAAGAGGCTGGGAACTATGTGGCTCTTGCATCATCCCAGGGGTTACGTGGGCCAAAAACTAGTAGTTATTACTTTCATGGGACAGCCGCGTGACAACAGCATTGAATTGAAGAGGGGGAAAAAACCTCGTCACTCGGAACCTTACACGTACTAGAACACAACTAATTTGCATGGTCGCCAGCTACGAGATCTGTAGCCCACACAAAGGCACGGACGCGAATATCTGCCGTGCATTTTCGTAGCGAGTGGTTCAGATTTGATGCTACAGCGACAATTAATAAGTACACGATAGTAGTAATAGTAACTTGCACAACAATGAACCGCGCGCGCCTACTCCTCGCCTCGTCCCCACGAGGCTGCGATTGTAACGGAACTCGTTCCAAATTACGCGCGGTAAAAGTGGAACGATGGCACCATGACGCGAGCTGCGTGACAGGGTCAATCGTCAGCGTTTGATTTCGACTCTTACTTTCAGTTTTCAGGTATTCCTGCATCATCAGCTAGCCTCTCTTGTGCCCGGTTGCCAGCTGCACTTCGACAACTCCTTCTGCGTGTCCAGATTTTTATGGCCGTGCTGTGGTCAACAGTTGCTGATAACAACAAACAAACAACGCTGGGCGAACGAAGACCCGGCGGTAATCGCACCCAAAGTCGTCGTCGTCCACCATCGTCATGAATTAAATTCATGGTGCGTCGCGCTGGAAACACGTAGTATAAACCTCAGGCGGCAGCCGGCGGCGGCGGGGTTAGTTCGTTGGTCACGCAAAAACGAACGGACGTACGTGACGTCAGGAGGGCTTGAGCGAGAAAGCGTTGTGAGTATAGGAGTTGTTGTCATCCCCCTCGCCCATGCCAACGCCAACGCCAACGCCATGCATCCATTAATCCAGCCACTTGGAGTAGGAGTTGTTGTCAAGAGGTGTTGACGTCAGGGAACGATCTCCCCGGATCTCATCCTGAGACGTCGGACTCGGACGGACAGTGGCCGTGGCCGCGCCACGCAGGCGCCACACCAAGGCGTTGTCACAGGATTAATTACATGTCCGGCCATGGGCGTGCGTTTTTTCCTAATCCCTTGCTACGTGTAATAGAAGCTGCTCCTCTCATCTTTTGACGCCCTCTGGGGACCGGATGTTACGGACGTGAACTGCAAGTCTGCCACCAAGTTTGGTTGGACCGTAGTGGTACCGGTTAGGGGCCTGTTTGGATGAAGTAGAACTAGTGATTAGGTAGGACTAGTGATTAATTGACTAGTAATTAGCTAACTAATAGTTCAGTCTTGTTTGGATCCATGGACTAACAAGTATTACTATACACTAGAACTAGTTATTAGCTCAAATAGTTATGTTGTATAGGACTAGTGAACTAACAACTAGTTGAGGCTTAGACTAATTATTAGTCCATTCACTAGTCCACCTGTTTAGATTCTCAAGGGCTAAACTTTAGTCAACTAGTTGTTAGTCCATGAGATCCAAACAGGCCTCTAGGTTGTAATCCCCCGATCTCGGAATAAGTTATATTTTTTTAGACAACTTATGTAATCATTTGTCTAATTCAAAAACTTTATGTAAAGTATTTTATATATATATATATATATATATATATATATATATATATATATATATATATAATTGTTAGAGTATCTCTAATGATTAAATAGTCATGAAAAAATAGAAAATGTTTATACATAGATTTTGAACAAGACGAACAGTTAAATAAAATATTTATAAAGTCAAAAGCGTCACCTGTTTTGAGACAGAGGGAGTACTCTCATTCAATTTGTATTATATTTCCTCCATTCCTGAAGCATACAATTCCAACTATAGTTCCGACAAATTCATCTATAAATAAATATGTTTGTAGGATTATACTTCTCATTCCAAACTATAAGACATTTTGATATTTTTAGATAAATAACTATAATATGCACTTTTCCTATATCTAGATCTTAGATTTACAGCACTTGTCGTGCATCTACTTTATCATATATAATTTTTGTCATATTAAACGTCTTTCTTCCTCTATGTCTAGTTTTTTCTGAAATGGAACCGGTAGGAGAGCTGTCTATTGTAGTAAAAAGAAGGGAGCCTAGAAAGGCACTGTACAAAGAAGAAATATACAAAGGAGTCAAAAACTCCATTAGCTCGGTCTCTGGAGGGACTCACATCACGTATGTACACAAATAAGTTGAAAATATGTTTTGCTCCCGCCATTGCTCACAGACTCGCTTCATCCTTAATTTTTTTTGGAGGAGCCACATTTTTGTGAATTCTTTATGCTTGAAAATTCTTGTTTCTTTTATTCCACACCTCCCAACAAATAAGAATAATGATTGATCCGAAGACCTCGTCTCGCTGTCGCGAGGGTGTGTGGTCTATATGTCTAGATTGGCTCCGTCATTTGTTGGCAGCAGAAGGAGAACCCCGCTGTGGTCTCATTTCGCAGGCCATTCCAGCTTCTAGAATGTGACTCTTTACTTCATTGATACGATAGTTTGCATCTTTCTTCCAAGAGGTTGTGTGAAATTCCTCGCTCTTGGGCCTCGAGTCGTTTTCTCAGTTTTTCCGGGCCACGTGCTTCTCGGGTTGTTGGGAGTTGCTTGGTCTGTGCCGATGTGCGATGTGTTCGGTGCTGATGTCACCGCGGTGAGCCTGACATCTTAACTCTTTTTTATGTTTGATTGATGATAAGAGTAATTTTCCTACTGGTTCGAAGCAAAGTCCACATCACGCATGGTTAACATTACGTTTTTGTTCCTGCAGTCGTGTCCCGGCCGTATTTCCTTAACCTTTTTTTTTTCAGCAGCTACAGTGCTCATCCTTAAGTTCCTTCCAATACTTTGGTTCATGATTCGAGCAAAAAAATAAAATAAAATAAATTAAAATATCACCAGTTAACCGGCGAAATGAAAGTGACTACCATTTGTTTTTGAGTAAAGGATACTTTACGCATGCTCCTGGGTACTACTAGCATTCAGCACAGTGTGACGCATGAATCATGATCTGTCTGGTACCGTGGTACGTGCATGCACTTCGCATACAGTATATAGGATCGTACAGCCCAGGTGCTCATTTCGTGCAAGTTTTGTCCCGTGACAACTCATCCGCTCCTGTTTTCGCACCAGCAGGGAGAAAATGCAATGTGCGCGTCTCCAGTTCCAGGTACTACCACTCATTCATTCCTGTCCCGTACTAGACTTGGGTTTTAACAGTTACCGTGAGTTGCTCATGTAATAAAGTTACGACTTACCAGTGGGATTTATGGGCTAGCCTGCTTGCATTGCGTTTTAGGCTGCGTTTAGTTGGAGAAAAGTGGAAAAAAAAGTACACTGTAGTATTTTTGTTTTATTTAACAATTTTTGTCTAATCATGGTATAAGTAGACTTAAAAGATTCATCTCGAGATAGCCAGTCAAAAAGTACAAATATGCAACAGTTGCTACTTCATTTAGTGCTCTATGCAGGCGAAAAGTACAATCGATATGATGGGAAGAGAGAAGGAAATTTTATGAACTAAACTGCTGCCTTAGGCCTGTGGCCTGTCGATCTGGTGTGTCAAGATTTTAGTTTATTTTTAGTTATAGAATAACATTTTTTTCTCGTAATAAATCAGCATCAAGCGAAATTCACATTTTTTTTAAGACCAAGTGTCGTATACATACGTGGTATTAGCGATTTTTTAAAGAGCCTTTGTTCTTCAGTGATGCATGATGCATGGTTACACAAATACATACAGTCATAGTAGGCGCCGTTGGTGGTTCATATCCGGTTCGTGTATCTATTGTCGCTGGGTGAACAGCTGCACATGTTGCTGTTGGTGCATGCGACGTGCTATAACGTGTCAAGATTACTTGTCCATTAGTTAGTTACTGAATTTTTGGACTGCATGGCAGCAAATAATTGTACTGTAGTGTTGTACTGTACGTCTGTACCGCGTAGTGGCTAGTTTTTCGACATGACGGGAATTTTAGAACAAGCGACGACGACGCTGATATTGAGAACAGTGTGTATGGTCTCAGGTGCTGTGTCGGCAAATGATATGTCTGGATCAGGAAATTCAAACGAAAAATTCAATTCATCTGCGATCATGTAGAGCTGACGCGTACGTACAACGCGGGAATAATGATCACATATTCACACGCACGTCCTTGTCGAACAATCGTGTATTTTTTTTCTTTTAAAGGTTGTATGGGAGGAAAACCTCAATCCAGCCGGCTGCCGACGACCTGTACCGTTCATGAACTGTACTGAATGCTATGAAATTCTATGATACGCCCAGAGCAGAAGATCAGGTAATTTCAGCACTCTTTCATATTCACATGCATGACGGGGGAAAATACATACAAATAAATACTATAGTAATTCGCTTAACACATACGCACTCCATTTCTCCAACTAATAGTAACTATTCTTTTTTTCTGCTAAAAGAATTAAAATCCTATGTGCATGTCTATCTAGTCTAGGAGTAAATAATATAAAAATAAGTTAACAACACCACGCTATCGTTTGATTCCAAGCAAGAAAAGGGAAACCAAAAAAGAAGAGAAGAAGAAGAAGCGCTGACGGCGTGGATCGGAAGAACAAGAACGGCGTGGTCGATGGCTTCTCGTCATCAGAGCCACAGCGCGCCGGCGTCCTTGAGTATGGGCACGAGGATCGCCGGAGATGTGCACGGCCATGAGCCGGTCGAGGCCGCCGAGGAGCCTGCCCCCGACGAACACCGCCGGGAGGGCGACGTCTCCGTTGCCGGCGACGACCCCGGCGAGCTCGGCGTCGGCGTCGGCGACCTCGTGCACGGCCGGGTTGACCCCGAGCCCCTGCAGCAGCCGCTTCACGACGTGGCTGAGGCAGCACCCGCGCCTCCCCACCACGAGCACGGGGCACTCCGCCACCGCCCGCCGCACCTCCTCCTCCCTCGCCGCCGCCTCCGCCTCCGCCGCCGGCGCCATCACCGGCTGCTGCTGCTGCGCAGCCGCCAGCAGCCTCTCCTCCTCCGCCGCCGCGGCTGCAGCCATGTCAACGCCCATCGCCGGCGCGGGCCGCGGCCACTGCCGGCCGGCGCTGTACGGGATGGCCTGGTACATTTTTTTTCGGCCGCGTGGGCGCGCTAGCTGAACGGCGTTCTTTTTTCTGGTTCGGTCGTGTGATGGATGGGCAGAGGAGGAAGGAGCAGGCTGATAGTCATATATAAAGGGTGGTGACGTCATCGGGGGAGGGGGGATGGCGTCATCTGGTGGTGGGGAGGAGACGGTGAGGGCCGTGGGTGGCGTGGCGGGGTGTCAGCCGCGGTTGAGGTGGTTCGGCTGGGCCCGTCAGCGCCCGCGGTCCCTGGTCGGGAGGGCCGGTCCGTGACGGCAGCACGTGGGCGGGAGTTGCGGTTGCGGCCAACGCGCAGCGCGTGGAAGCTGACGTGGCTGGTGACGACACTGCGGCCATGACGTGGGGCCCGGTGACGGCGGCCGCCGGCAAGTGGCAACAGGGGAGTCGTGGAAGCTTTGGAATGGTAGCTTCGGACTTGTATTTTAGCAGTGCTGTGACTCGTCAGGATAAGGACAAGTAAGTACTGTATTAGAAGTAGTGCTCTGACTCCGCCGTATTAAGACATTACTTTAAAAAAACTTATTTTCGCATTTGAAAATCTTGAATTTTGGGTTTTGTTTTGAAATCTATGAAAAAAATGGGTATTTGGGACTCAGAGATGACTTCGTATAAAAGATTTATCAACTATTCGGTTACAGATCAAATGATAATCACAACTTCTATAGAGAACATATCAACTTCTGAGTTCATTCATACATACTAATTTAAAGTTTCAAAATATGAAAACTAAAAATTGGTACTCTAAATAGTTTTAATATAAAAATATGTCAAGTATAAAGTTATAGACCTTACTCGCCCTTACTCTTGAGATCCAAAGCCTCCATGACCTATTTTGGTTGCCTGATAAGACTAGTGAAAACCCTAAGATTGGACACTATGTTTTGGTTATTTGTTTGTCACGAGTTCAGAAAAGCCATGTAGTATCGCACCCTAGAATAGGTGAATTATTATTTCTAACTTTGCTGTTCTAGCTCATTGTTTATAACTAATAATGATAGTATTGGTTTCATAATTGCTTTAAATATGATTAAGGCCTAAGAGTAAACAAAGAACTATTAAACTATATGTGCACAAAATTAACATTATAGTGATGATCTCTTAGAAAATTTTATTTGTCTTTGTATGTATTAACCAAACTTGACATACTCCCTCCCATTTTAAAATACAATTTGTTTGACTTTTTCGAGTCAAAGTTTGGACACTCAGTCTTATTAAAAAAAGTTTGCAGACATAGTTAAATTTATGTCATTTTTTGAAGACCTTTTATTAATAAAGCAAGTCATAACAGAAGAAGTGATATTTTGCATAAATTTTTAAATAAAATGAGTGGTCAAAGTTGAGGTAAAAAAATCAAACGAATTATAGTTTAGAACAGAGAAGTGTTCTTTTAGAATGGCTTCACACTGCTATAAGCTAGCATACATCCTCATATCCATGCATCCAACCTAGTAACTTTGCTCACACGAGCCATACTTAGATAATACTACAGCCAACCAATTAGGCCCATAGTACTAATAGATTTGTGGCACAATGTCATTGAATTAAGCCATGAGTTAATAGATTTTTGTACTCTGTGCCTCGATCTTCAGATAATAAAAGCCTTCTCCTAATAATAAAATAAAACATGGTGTATGTTTCGAGACTGATTACAATAGAACCCCTATAGATTTTTTTATTATAGATTTTGGTCATTCACGAAGGAGAAAAGAGCAAGAGAGAAAAAGAGAAAGAGAGAGAGAGAAAAAAAAGACTAGAGATGGGAAGATGTGCATGAACGGATGAGCCCCTATACTGCTGTGCAGCGCTCACCATTTGAGAAAAGTAAAAGTGTGGATCATTGAGTTTTCTCTAAGAAAGGACGAATCACCTGGAAGTGCATGCATGTATGAATATTTTAAATTTGATCGAGGCAAAGATGATCCCGGCGATGAGATCAGCGCCGGGGCCATCCGACATTTTCGTCGCCCATGATGGCGTCGGCAGATCAAAAAGCGGCGCCCACGTCTCCCCCGGTGGTCGCCGGCCGGCCTCGCGCGATTTGCTGCCTGGACATATCCAAATTCTCCACTGCTGACCGAACCCTCTCTTCGCTGTCGGTCGCTTGTTCTGTATTTCATCCATTTTTAAAAGAGTACTCGTACTTTCCTATACGTTCTAAACCAACGAGATATCCAGCTATATTTTATACGTTCTAAATCAATTTTTAAGCTTAGACTAGAATTTATGTAAAATATCATCAAAATTTATATCTTCAGGATAAGTTTACTATAAAATCATCTTACGCTTATTTTTATAAATATCAGTATTTTGTATATATTTAGTTAAACTTTAATTGGTTTTATTTTTTGAAAAATGAGACGTCTAGATGTCTGAATTATTTTTTAGATTGGGGGGAGTAGTACTATGTGTCTGTGTTTCCGAGTCAGATTTTGAGCCAGCTGTGGACTACTCGATCCATCTCGTCTGGAAGTATGATGGAAATGGACCAGATCAAATAATTTATTACGAGATCGCTGACGTCGTTGTGTGCATGGCAGAAGCGTATCATGCATACGTGCGGAGATCACGCGTGACGTCGTCGCGCGCGTTGCCTGCGTTGCATCTGTTGGCCTGTTTCTCTCGTCCGGATAAGGCCGTGTGCGTGTGCCGAACTCGGCCGGCCAAACAAAAACAAGATCTAGTCATACTGTACGTAATCTAGGTTCGGTCATCCGAGGGCAGCATATGAATTCCGAAGGGTTAGTTTGGTTCCCGTGAAAACTGCTGCGTGTCTTGTGCAAAGTTTCGTAGTATGGCCTCATTGGATACATATGTATTTGACCCAGTAAATGGGTGGCGGCCACTCTTATCCTGCCGCTGTGATTGCTCCAAGATCCGTGCACTAAGAAAGCACACTGGAAAGGGAGCCAACACAAACACATTGGCAAAAGATGACTGGCACGAATCTTAAAGCAAAAAAAGACGGTGGAAGATAAGATAACCGGTCGCATGTCAGTCTATACATGTTAAAGTGAATTAGAGTGAAATTAAATTAAGTTATATAACAATCTACTCCAACATATATATATATATAGATTAAAGTGAATACACATGCATCAAAATAAGATCTTCTTTGAAAATTACACTAGCATTAGCTAAGCTTCTTTGCAAAACCTTCTGTTGCGTGACTTATTTATAGCTCTTCTAGCGTGCTTGCTGACACCATGATTTCATCAATCGACCGGCTAATTTCGCACCGGCAATGCTCCTATGCAGTAGTAGGTGGGCTAGGTGCGGTAGCTTCAACTTCACAAGAGACAACGGGTTTCACGTTAGCCCACGGTTCCCATCTTTCGGGTTTTTTTTATATATAAAAAAAGAATTATTTTACGACAAATCATTCGCCTCTGCGTTTTCTTCAGAATCACTGAACCTGCTTCTCGGATGACCAAACACGCCGTTCAGAAGCTGGACACGTACACGAAAGCGTCCATATTAACCTCACGTCACCGAAGCGTGCAGTGTACGTGCATGCACGACGCACAACTAACCGGCACGTCACGATCGGCAACCGCCTGCATCTGATGGACGTGATATATAATGGAGAGTCGGAGACACGAGTACGTTTGATAATAAAGATAAAACAATCGATCGGAGAGAGGGGAAAATTAATGAGCACTGAGGGCTTGTTTGAGACCGTTTTTCTTAACAAATTAATGAATTTTAGAGGCGGAGTTGCCAAGGAGAAGCAGAGGCCAGCGAGCCTCGAGAGAGAGAGAGAGAGACACGTCCTTGCAATGGCCACTCGTGATCACGTCATGCTTGGCTGCGAGCGAGAAAAATATCTGATCCGCTCGTAGTAGTAGCCGCAGCGGGCGCGAGGCGGCATGTCGGCACAGGGGGCGCTCGCGACGACGCGACGCCGGCAATCCGACCGAGGCACTGGCCGGAGCGCGTCTGCCAAACCTGTCATGTCGGGTCCGCGTCGGCCACGGCGCCTGCGCGATATTTTTTTTTTTCGTTTACGTGTGCCGTGGATCGGTGGATGATGGGTGGTCACGCCGCGGACGTCTCGCGTTCTCTCAATTCTGTTGGTTTCGCAAGGATAAGGGGAGAAACAAAAACTGTATATATAAGGTTTATTTGACTAAACCACACCACCTGGTAAACAAATTCGCCGTTGTGTTAGCTTGCCAAAACAGAGCACAGATATGAAATCTTTCCTGCTCTTTTAAAGTATTCTTCAAGTAAAATGTTCACGTTTTGATGATGTGCAGTACATATGTGCCTTTTTGGCACCATGCCTATAGACCAGAGGGCAGAGGATGAGCAACATGTTCTCTTTGCTTAGATTGGAAAACAAATTAGGGGCAAAAGAATATGTGGAAATTTAACTCGCAATGGAAATCGCATGATACGTTTATTTTCTGCAATACAGAAACCCAATGGCCCAATTGCTATTGCTAGTCAAAGGTCGTATGTATATATGCGGCATAGGTATTTTTTAAGACTATTATATAATCCATTGTCCCAAATTATAAGCCATTCTAAGAATTTAGGAGAGTCAAAGCACCACAAATTTGATCAAATTTATATAATAAGATAATAACATGTATGATATCAATTAAATATCATTGGATTGTTCATTTAGTCATATTTTCATAGTATGCTTATTTGATGTTATAAATATGTATTTTTCTCTGTTGTTTTGGCCAAACCTGAGATTCGGTGACGCTACAAGATTCTTTGAATTACTTGCTCAAAAAAAATTGCTTGTATTTTGGAACCGAAGGATTATACTTACTAATATAATGCCTTAGTGTGGGAGCCCTTAACGGACTACAACTTTGCACTTGTTATCACCATTTAGTTAGTGGGCCTCATAACCACAATCAATTAAGTAAATGGGCCAAAATAAATAACCAAATTCCTAAACATCAGTCCGCTAAGAATAATATATATATAATACTACTCCTAACGCGTCAATAAAATGCAGATCAGAGAAGGCCTCTGCGACTGTATGCTGACGTCAGCATCCCCCCCCCCCCCCCCACAACACAGTATTTGATAGGTTTTTTTTTGTTTTTTCCCCTTCAAAATTTCCCACCGGGTGTTTTTTCTTTTGCCACCCAACTTTTTTCACCTGGTGTGCCGTTCAATACCAACGCATCGATAGCGCGCTTTTTTTCCGTCCATATTTTTCACCGCTGTCCGTCGTTTAGCACCAACGCGGTAGGTAGCACGCCTACCATGTGATGTTTTTCCTAGATTTTCCTTTTGCCGTCCAGATTTTTTCACCGGGTGCGCCTTTTAGCATCAACGCGTCGGTAGCGCGTATTTTTTTTCGTCCAGATTTCTTCACCGGGTCCACCGTTCAGCACCAGCGCGGCGCCAGCTCGGCAATAGCATGCCTTTGTTTTTTGCCATCTGGATTTTTTTCACCGGGTGCACCGTTCAACAATAACGCTACGGTAACACGCCTTTTTTTTTCCACGACGTCACTTCTTACTATTCACTTCATTTTTTTTTGCTGACACACCGGACGCACCGTTCAAAGCCAGCGCGGCGATAGCGTGCCCATAGTGCTAGTTGTTTTGATTTCAGTTGGGTTTGGATGGCTAAGGTTCATTGTGAAAATGCATGTGCAAATGAAGGTCATTCGTGGGCCAATTTGCTACCCGTCGTTCTCAATTAATTTTGGCCCATTTGTTCGTGTGGTGTTGCTGTTGCTGTCTTAGTTTCAGCCCATGTACTGTTCATTGTTGCCTCATTACAAAGCGTGGTGACCTCGGTGAAGAGGGCTGCACCCTCTGTCGCCCCAAATCATTGGATAGATTCTCTTAGAAAGACGTACTACAGCTCGTAAACACGTACGTATTCAAACTTACCCGTACGCACGACGTACGCTCAACTCTATGACCTATATATAAGCACCTTACTTTTCGGAGCCTATCACAAAGCTAAATCTAAGACATAATAAGACAGCCGTAAGTGTTTCACTGTTGATAGACATGTTGTCGACTACCAGAAAACATTATAAAGATCAGATGCTACCATATATTGCTAAACAACCATATTAAGTTTCACTGTTGCTCTCTGAAAGGTGAAATCGAATTGGACAAGATGAGAGATGCTACCATTTTAGTACCTCTTGCGTCTATTTGCTTCATTTTGGATATGCATAGTATAAAATAATTTCTTTTGACGGTGACTTTTTTTTCACATACGGTTTCTCTTGATATTTTTTTAAAAGAAGGTTTATCTTGATATTGGGCGTGATTAGTTGCACAAGAAGATTTTTATTCAGGATGGTCAGGGCTATGCAGGATCAAAGAAGCTGGATTGAGCTCATACATGTGGTTAGGTTTGTTTGTCTTTGGTGTTGGTTCAGTAACAAATAAGGTCATATTTGGTTGCATGTATGAATAAAATTTCTGGATATCTAATACATGCATGGGCCTTGGTATTCTGCATGAATCTAGTTGTCCTGTATGGAGAGATAAGCTTATTTCGTGGATGCAAAATTCGCATCACGGCAGCCTGAAATGTATGGTCATATACATCGAATTGATTCAACTTAGGGAACCAAAGAAAACACAAGAACAAAACCACCCAGCTAAACCGTGCGAGTACTGCCTCCTGCTGCCTATAAATCAGCCCCTACATTTTTTAAAACGTCGAACGAGATCTGCCGTCTTAAAACTTGGAGCCATTATAATCTGCTCCATGACTAGGATCACATGCCCCTGCACACCACCGGCCGCGGCCGGTTTGAATCCACCGCAAGAACAATGGGAAGCCGCCAGATCCAGAGTAGGTGGGCTGCATGTGATCAGGCAGCGCAAAAGAGATCACGATGCCCTCCTCCCTGTGCGTGTACCCTACTTTGAACCCAACGCCGCAGCCACCAACAATAGTATGGCTGTATTTAGATCTCAGTCGCAGTTGTAATTCTGCACTGTAACACGTTATTTGTATTTGACAACTTTTATCTAATCATGGTCTAAGTAGGCTTAAAAGATTCGTCTCGTGATATACATGCAAAAAAGTACAAACATGTAAACATTTCGTCTATATTTAATGCTCCATGCATGTACCATAACATTGATGTGACTAGTTGTAATTGCAATTTGCAGTGGATCTAAACATGACCTAAATAATGCGTTCCCCCTGATGGCTGATGCTGATGGAGAGGGAATTAAACAAATTACATAGTACAGTACAGTACCTCGCTGGCTGACAGACCCAGCTGGCCGGCAGCCCTGATCTCAAAGAGGGAACTTTGTGTGTTTTTCAGGCAAAGACGACCTGCAGGTTTTGGAACTTGAGAGTTGCCGGGGGACGGCGAGTGAAGCTGTGCATTTTTTGGTCAGGACAGGAGACAGCAGTGCAAGAGATGTGGGGTGTCTAACGCACTGCTACCACCCATGTCTGATCTAGTGTGCTCTGAGAATGCCTTCGATGGATGGATAGATATCTCGGTGGGAACGACGTCTTGCACTGTATGTACTCTTCCCTGTTTTCTTTTCACTGCCAAGATCATCAAAATGCTTAAAACAGAAGCGACAGCGATGCAGCTACTACAGGCAACCAGGTACAGTACACTATATACGTACACGTCCAAACAAAAGCAGATCCAGATCACGGGACTCCAAGATCCGGTGAAAGAAGCAGCACTACTAGTGTATAGCGTATCACATTAAGTTACAAAGTACAAATGACCAGGAAAAATCCCCCAGAGAAAAGAAAAGAGAGAAGAAAGAATAAAGCCGATGAACAAACGCACGCAGACAGGGGTACAAACAGGGATCAATAATGTAATGGATGGATGAATGAGATTGTACGGCCGGGCTGGCACACCAACTCTGTATGATCGTAACGACCGTGCGTGCAATGCATGACAATGCACGGCGCAGGAGCCATGGATCACGCCACCACCGCGCCACCCGCCACCGCCGTACCGCCGCCGTGTGATCTTGATCTGAATGATGATGATGATGATGCATCGAATGCCATCAGAAGAGGGCGCCGCCGAGGACAGCTGCGGCGGCGACGGCGACGAGCCACCTGGAGGCCACCCCACCGGCGCCGGGCGCGGCCGCCGCCTTCTGGTTATCTGACGCGGAGGTGTCGTCGTCGGCCGTGGGCGGCTCAGCGATGCCGGCCTTCTTCTTCTTCTTGGTCTTGGACTTGGCGGGCGCGGGCGCCGGCGCGGGGGCCGGCGTCGGCGGCTTGGGGCCGAAGAGCTCGTAGGGGAGCGGCACCTTGTCGACGGGGTAGATGGCGAGCGGGAAGTCCTTGCTGACGGGGCTCCCCAGCAGCATCCAGTTGACGCCGGTGGACATGTTGACGTTGTTGCCGGAGCGCTTGATGTCGTACTTGTAAGGGCCGTCGTGGCCGGAGCCCTGGGTGTTGACCTTGCCGTCGAGGGTGCCGAGCATGGAGAGGCTGTAGAACCTGGGGAGCACGCAGTAGAGCACCATCTGGATCTGCTCCTGTGGCGACAGCCCGTTGAGCACGCCGGCCTTCATCTTGTCGAACGCTGCGTTGGTGGGCGCCATCACCGTCAGCCCGTTGTAGCTGTCCGTCAGCTGCGCGTTGATCTGCGTGTCCACCCGCGTCTCGTGGAGGAGGTCCCGGAACTCGCTGAACTGCGAGTCCTTTAGCGCCTTGTTTATGTCCGTCGGCGGCGCCGCGTCCGCCGCGCCGCCCGACGACGACGACGCCGGCCCTGACGCCGCCGCCGCCGCCTTGGGCGACGCCTTCTGCGCCGCGGACAGCGCCGGCGACGAGGACAGGAGCACCAGCAGGATGGCGAGGCGGGGCACTGCCATGGCTGCTGCTGGGCTTGCTAGCTGCTGGTACTAGTGGCGGTGGATCTCAACTGATGGAGCCTGCCTGCGCTGTGTGTTTATTATAGCGGCGGTTGGTGGTGGTGGCGACGCCCCTGCCACTGCCAGCCAGCGCGCGTCCAGGCACCGGCACCGGCACGTTTGAGCTGCCCGGACGGGCCTGGCCCCTTATAGGCCTTTGCGACCGTGGCAAGTCAGGTGTCACGGCAACCCAACCAGTGTCCTCTTTTCTATTCTTTCTTTCTTTTTTACGTGCGCCGCGATGTGATCCGCGAACCACCTGAGCTGCTTCAGCTCAACAAGCTACTCCTACAGTCCCAGTTACCAGTACTCGTGTATGTACACGCCATCATTACTCGGTTCGGCTGGCTGGATTGTACGGCTGGCTGGCTGGCTGGCTGATTGTTCTGAGAAAAAAACACTGCTGATTGGCTGGCTGATGCTAGATGGTAAGTTCAAGCGAACAGAGCCTTTGTGACAAATCAAATTCATGGGTGTTTAATTTGCAGTCATGGAAAAGATCCGTCATCAAATTCATCTATATATCGTCTGAAACTTGAGGGGGGCTTGCCGTGGATGACAGCGGATTTGGAAGCTTGCAAACACGTATGAGTGGGGAGTGAGTTGGTGGCGCCAGACATGTAGGTATTTTTGTACTGTATATGCTACTCGTATACTACTCCTATGTACTTCCAGGCTGCCGCATGCATGTGGCGGCGAGTCAGGCTTGCCAGCTTGCCAGAGAGCGATGTTCTACCTGCAATGCAATGCAATGCAATGGAGCTCCACTCCAAAGCTCTCTCTTTTTTCTCAATCTTCCTCTGAGTAGGTATCGCTACAATACAAGGGGATTCTTTTGAATGTGTTTACACCCTGGCCTGTGATCTGTATGTACATGTCCCCTAAAAAAAAGAAAAAAAAATCTGTATGTACATGGTGATGGCGGTCGCAGCAGTTCTGTCGGCTGGGAGTTTTATATTCCTTGAAAACCAAACTGGCGTCTGCCAAGTTCCAATTATGTACTACTTGCATTATGCAATCGCTGATAAACGATGCGACAAGCTTTTTTAATGCGTACGTATGCTGATTTGTCTCCTAATCACGCCATCTCTTTGAAAAATAATGTTTAGAGAGAAAAGCGAATATGGTAATCATGCAAGCATTGATGCAACTGGGAAGAGACGAATCCCACCGACAGTCCATGACACTGTAGTGTAGTAGTAGTAGTGCTCTACCACTGCATGCAAGCTCCGTGTCAACTTCAGACCACAGCTGTAAATGCAATGACAGCGTCCGCATAACGCCGCGACGACGTGCGTACTGAAACCCGTTCGGCGTATACGACACAAAGCTTTCCTGAGGAATACAGTAGTAGATTGTAGATTACGATACGATGCAGCAGTGAATACTGAAAAGCACACAGCATTTTTATTTTTCTCCGATCCCCTTGAATTGCAGTGGAATCTTACTGAAGGTCGTAATGGCACGTCTTCAGTCAGTGAAATCTTATTACTGAACGTCGTAATGGTGGTACGTATCCGGCGCTGCTGGCCTGCTGCTGCCGAAATTGGCTTCTTCTCTGAACGTGCTGCTGTGGGAAATCGTGGGCGGTGACCATGGCAGTGCAACTGCAACGGCGTGGAAAATGTGAATTGGCGTCCGCCCTTTTGGTATGGGTTTTGCCTTGTCCGGTTGGATCAGCTGGGGCACCGTAGAAAGCGGCGGCGGTGGAAGACGAGGAGATATCGGCGACGGCGACACGGCAGCGCCCGGAAACCGACCGCCGATCAGCCAAGGCACGAACTGTTTCTTCGTCTTCAGCGACACGCCCGACGGGAACACTTGCTCAAGTGGCGAACCACCTACCCGAGCGGCAACGCCAACGCGCCTGATCTGATGAAACTCTGAAGTTCTGAACTGCTGAGCGATGACCCCGGAACTTTTGTCTGAACTATCAACCCATATATGTGAATGTGAGACCTCAGGTTTCAGAATTTTCAGTAATGTGATGATGATTCTCGTGTTATACAAAACAAGCTCGTTTTCTTGGCTGTTAAGTCCTACAGGCTACAGTACAGACTGCTGAGAATTTGATGGCCAATGATCGGATCGGGTCTTCGCGCCTGCAGATCTCATGGAGTACATAATAATGTATACTCCCTCCATCCTACAATAAACGTAATTCTTTGATTTCTGTGATTCCTGTTTGATCGTTCGTTTTATTCAAATCTTTTATACAAATAATAAATTATACAAATTACTATGAAAATATCTCTAACAATAAAATAAGTCATAACAAAATAAATAATATTTATTATTTTTTTAATAAAACGAACCTTCAAACATGAAACGTTAAAGTTAAAGAATTACGTTTATTATAGGACGAAGGGAGCAGTATGTACACATGTGGCCATGTGCGTATGACTGACTGACTGGTTGGCTATATGAGCGACCCTGACGGTGCGAGCGAGAATAAAATAACATCGGCGACAGGCGAGAGCAGTCGAGCACCCGTCGGCACTAGTAGAGCTTTTTTTTTTTTTTTTTTCCAGCTCTCGCAAGGCTGCACTGCACAAGCTTCCTTGCTTCAGAGGCGAGCTGAGGCTGGGAGAGGAGAAACGGACGGCTCAACGAGAGCTGCTTGCTTGGCTTCGAGATGGCAGATTCAGATTGGCAGGCAAGGCAACCACACGGTGACAGACATGCCGTCGCTCTCACCTCGCTCCTCCACATCAGCATCACCTCTAGAATGCGCTACGCCGTGCCCGTGCCGTGCGTGCTCTGCGGGCTGCGGCAGCGGCAGCGGCAGCGGCAGCACCGAACCCCCTTTTTTTTTCTGGCTTATTGTCAGGGCTCTGGGTCTGGACCGAGCTGGGCGCGGGCCGGGCTTGTTTAGCTTTCGTACATGGGCCTGTTTAGGTTCTGGGGCTGCTGGGCTCAGCATTTCATATATAGCATATATCATGGTGAATCCTCTGCAGCACAGATTTTCAGCTGCTCCGGAACCTGAAGAAGCAGAAACAGCACAGAAACATACAGTACGTGCTGTGTTACTGATGTAATTCTAGCCATGCTCGATCAGACCCAAGATCGATGAATCTAGAGGAGAAAAAGACTGAGAAATTAACATCTCTCATCGTCAACATTCAGGGATACGAAAGAATCACATGGCCTGGTCTCTCCAGACCTGGTGGAGCAACGGACAACAAATCAGGAAGAAGAAGAAAAACAAACTCAGCAAGGACAAGAACTACTCATGCACATGGAAAGGCAGCAAGGTTCTCCACATTCTCACAACAGGGAGGAGCAGGCCGCAGCGCCCAGGAGCAGCGCGGCCAGCAGCGAGCTCCAGCCGCCACGCGCGGCGGCGCCGGAGGGCGGCGCGTCGGCCGAGCCGCCGCCGGAGGCCGGCGCCTCGGCTACGGATCCCGATCCCCCCTTGGCGGGCTTCTTGGAGGGCGCTGGCGGCGCCGACGCTGGGGGCTTGACTCCGAACAGGTCGTTGGGCAGCAGCACGGCGTCGACGGAGTAGACGGCGAGCGGCTGCTTGGCGCTGAGCGGCGTGCCGACGCGGGTGGCGACGAGCCCCGTGGACACGTTCACCTGGCTGTTGCTGTCGGCGGTGACGTTGAGCGTGTAGGGCCCGTCGGCGCCGGACGCCTGCGTGCGCACCGGGTTGCTGGCCGTCTGGAACGAGTCGAGCGAGTAGAACTGCGGCAGCACGTGGTACTGCACCAGCGACACCTGCTCCTGCTGCGACAGCTTGTTCAGCGTGCCGGGCTTCAGGCTGGCGAACGCGCTGTCGGTGGGCGCGAACACCGTGTACCCGCTCCCGCCGCCGCCGCCGGAGCTGTTCAGCTGGCTGTTCAGCTGCGTGTCCTGCTGCGTCGACTTCATCAGACGGATGAACGTCGTGTACTGCTGCGCTTTCTCCAGGATCTCCGTCACGTTCGGCGGGCCCTGCTTGGCCGCCGCCGGCCCCGGCCCCGGCGCCTGGCACAGCGCCGCCGGCACCGCCGCCGCCAGCGCCAGGAACGCTAATGCCGCCGCTGCCAACGACGCCATTGATGTCGATCACCGCAAAGGTGGTGGGAGCTGGGAGGTGGTGGCGGTGCTCACGGTCGGCTCACTTTCCACTGCTGCTAGTGTCACGCAGGGATCCGTTGGGGAGATGGCTCTGATGGCGATATATACTAATAACGGCCGTGGATCCATCGGCTTGGAGTTGTCAGCACGTGAGGACTGAGGCATTGACCTGATGATTCGGAGATCTCGTAGTGGAGGAGCAAATTGCGAGTACGAACTCCATTTGTTTAGTTCCTCCAGCTCCAGGCTCCAAGTCACAGCATTGTTCGAGATGCAGAATGGGTTTGCATTTGCTTGAGGGTGCCGTCCAGATCGGTTTCCAAGTCTTACATGGATTTCAGTTCTTTACAGGTTACTAGAAGCATATTCCGCACATTGCTGCTGGGCTTATGGATCAGTGAATTATACCTGTAGCCGTGTAGGCCTGCTAATTGATCGGGTTGAAACAAGTTTAATGGATTGGGTTCTCAAATGGGTACACTTTAGGACGAGTAAAAATAGGTTGGAGTTAATACTCCACCATTTTCTGCGAGATCAGAATAACGGTCACCTCAACCAAGACTTGGTATAATCTTGAGATCGATCACGAGGTGCAGAGGAGAAAGGTATTCGTGTCTGCACGACTCCAACTGCCATGCCATCAAGAGCACGCCAAAGTTCAGCTCGGATAGCTGCCGGACAAATCCATTTCGTGCTCACCACCAACGTATGCCACTCGTCGTTCCACCGGCAAATATGTGCTCATCAGTATGCCGTTGGGGTGGGCCATGATTTTCTATTGCATATATTTTATACTAAAAATTGTAATTTTAGTTAGTTGTATAAGAGCATTGCCTAAAATCTAAAAATTTGGGTACCTGAAATATATGAGAAGAGGTACCTGAAACATAGCCCCAGGAAATAGAAATATGAGCACCATAGGCTACTCCGTACAGCTTCTCTAGGAAACCCTTCCACGGGAGATAATACAGACAGAGGTAAAACACGGTTACGGTTGAGATAAGTTGATCTCATTAATACAAATGCAGCTCCAAAGCCATCCAGGTGGGACGAGAATCTCCTCTCCCCAGCAAATGGAGGTGGCCGATAAGAAAAGCCAGGTGTACATGCAGTTGGGCCTCAGTGCGCATAACGACAGGTTACAGGTCCCTTGCTCACCGGCAAATATTTCTGTTTGTTTCGTGAGACCCCACCCACACCGGAGATATATCATTGCGGCCAAGAAAGCAACTTCGTTCAGGATCCAAAGCAGCTCGAATTCACCGATCTACGGCGACGAGGGAATTCTAATTCTAGTGGGGCGATGGGATTTCGGGACAATGACCATGAACAGCGGCCATCAGTTGTATGCATTCTTTAGTTGGTCAGGTCTCTGATTGCGTCCACGCTTTGAGATTAAGAACAGGGCAACATGTGGCCTCCTCTTGCAAGATCTCTTCTTGACTCGCGTAAACTACTATACTAGTAGTAGTATTAGTGGCGAGCATAGAGAAAGCATCAGTGATCTGTGTTCTTAATACGACAACGGCAGAACGCAGTAGACTAGCCGTTGCCTTGGCAGTGCAGGAATGCTGAATGCAGGTGCCCGTTGACGACGATAGTTTAGTTTATGCATGGGTAACTGGTCCAAACATTGATTGTGCAGTTAGTAATCCAACGTAACGATCACTAAACTGAACTGCATGGATAAAATATACTTACAGTATATGAAGTACTAGTAGATTATTTGGATCATATGCATACAACTTAACAGCGGCTTAAATTTGATTATGCAGTTCTAGGAGTATATTAGTCCTTGATTCAGTTCAAAGCTGGTGCAGGAGGTAGCTAGAGTGGCCATCAGTGTGTGTAGCAGCATTTGTGAAACGACCTCGATTTCCGCGAAGGGAAAATCCACAGGCTCGAATTGTAATTCAACAGATTATTTGGGACAATTCATGAAATTACCCATATCTCACTTGATATCAGGATCCATATAACGATAATTAAGTCTTACATAAACATTTATTACATCGTCACATTGGCGGAATCAACATTCAAAGAAACTTAGAAGATGCGGAAGCGAATCATCCTTCACGGCCAACTTGAGTGTAGCACGTGACCCTATTCCTCGTCATCATCTCCCTCGAAGTCGTACTCATTCTCGTCACCTGACAGCAAATTTATCAGTACGATTTGTACTGGCCACGGAGCCCACCTATGCAGCATTTGCTTTGTGGAAAGTGGATGCAAGGCTATTCAAGCAGACCTATAGGCTGAGGTTTCCTACTGCAATTGTAATCAATGTTTAAGTAGTCCAATTAACACCATCATCCCCTTCCCATCACCACATCTCACATACCCACACCTCACGCTCATTCGACAGGCCCAACTCCCTCTCGGGCCTATCTCAGCGGCACACTACCACAGCAGGTACACTGCCGGAAGGCATTATCCAGGGGAAGAAAAGAATAATCACCCACTACACCAGTAGAACGCTAAAAAAAAGGTCCATAGCCGACGAGTCGGCGTATGTATCGATCGATCAACCAAACACTCTGCAGAGGTTCTACCGCTCACTAGATTAGCCATCATAGGTGTCGCGCAAACACCTAGGCAGAATTCCGGGTGCTTGCTTGCCTAGGTCGATGCCACCCTACCACTCAGCCCTGGGATATTTCGGACCCAACACCTTCACGCTGAGACTGGGAGACGCAGCACCGGGCCCCATCAGTGGTACTGCGCATCTAGGACGGTACGGGAATTCCACCATCCGTCACCGTCCACCCTTATCACCTCACAACCTAACAGTAGTGGCACCGCCCTACCAAGTAGTCCAGCCGTCTCCCGCCCATCAGAAGCGAGTGAGAAGTAGAGGATTCCTATAGTCTGAGTACCAGCAGATCCTAGGGTGACCAAACAGGCATCTTCATCCTTGGGGATACTCTCCCCGTGCCATCACAGCACCTCCGCTCACGGGTTTCAAACCACAAAGGCTATCCCACCCTGAAACCACCTCGTACACCATTTACCCGCCACAGGTATCTCACGTGGGGATGCCCAGGTTGCACCCCCGGCACAACTTGCCCCTCGGGCTCGTCTCATATCCCACTTGGTCGACTTGACTCCCTCACCACGCACCCAAGACACATGCAGCACGCTCTCCCTGTGGTTATAATCAAGTTCTTATATAAACCGTCCCAATTCCACCACTTAGCAAACAGTAAATAGCAGTAGTGGAAGATTAACAGAATAAAGCAGTGGCTAACCTATCAGCGGGTAAGCAGGATAAAGTTTAATTAAGGTAGGGAAAAATAATAATTTTACCATGCAACCTATGCAGATATAACATGTGATCATAACGCAATGGCATAAACAACATTAGCAATGCGTAATAGGAGCTAAGGATTTGGTGGGACGTGGCACCTTCGTAGTCGTCTCCTAGCTCTTGAAGGTACTCATGGTCGTCTTCCTCAGTCAGATTCTCCTCCGACTCTGAAATCGAACATGAAATAGTCGCGTCAGCGACTCCTATAGAGTATTTCAGAAAGATCCAATAAAATAAAAAACCAAATGCACACAAACATACTCTTATATTGTAGATCTCATTTTTCTGAGAATTTTGGTATATGGTGCATAATTTTTGGACTTCATATGAATAAGTTATGAATTTCCGAAGATTATCCTGTTTTCTGGAAATGGAAAAAGCCAAATAAACTAGGGAGTGACACGTGGCAGCTTCTGATTGGTCGGGCACTGTTCACGTTGAGCAGGTGAAAGGTCCTAGTATGGCTAGAGGGGGGGTGAATAGCCTAAATAAAAATTCTACAAACCACTAAACAAGTAATTAGAACCACAAGAGTCTATAAATGCAATGCTAAGGCAACCACTAATCTAGGCAAGCCACCTACACAATTCTACTTAAACCTTAGTTCTAATCCACACAAATGAGCTAGCAAAAGCTAAACAACTACACAACTACTCAAGACAAAAGAGCAAGCTACTTTGCACAAGAATAAGAAAGAGATGATCGTCGAATAAACATTTGCCTTGTGAAGAAGCCAATCACCGGGACAATCAATAAGTCACTCACTCGAAGGTGAGGAAATCAATAGAGACACTAAGATTTATCCCCGAGGTTCACGTGCTTACCGGCACGCTACGTACTCGTTGTGTCGACTTCAACCGGTGGTTCGGTGGCTAATCGGTATCACACCCCGAGCCTACACTAGGCGCCACAAGAACCTACCACGGAGGAAGTAACTCAAAGACACGAGCAATCCACTAGAGTTACCTTTGAGCACTCCGCTCAGGGAAGGCACAAGAACCCCTCACAATCGCCGGGTGTGAGCAAGCACAATCACCAAGCTCCTTCACACCTTCTTCTCCTCCAAGCCGTCTAGGGACACGGCAATGTTTCAAGAGAATAAGAACTAATCCGAGACTTGCTCTCAAGTGCTCTAGAATGCAAAACACAAGCAATGATGCACTTGAGGTTCACTCAATCTCACAAGGATGATCAAGATGATGAACTAGTGAGAGAGTGGGAGGCTAGAATGCAACAAAGTGTATGACAATGATACAAGTGTGATAGCTAGTCACCAAGTGACCAGGGAGCGGAGTATAAATACTCCCAAGCCAACTCCTAGCCGTTACACTCTCTGAAACAGCCGTTAACCCCGTTTTTATACCGTCGGACCGACAGCATCGGACTAAACGGCAGCGTCCGACGCTCGGATGAACGCCACGTGTCAACAGGTTTAAACGCCGTTCGTCCGATCTCAACGGTAACTGATTTCGCGCGTTTGACTACCGTCGGATTGGGGGCGTCGGACTAAACCGCAGAGTCCGACGCCCTCTCTCTGCTCACTGCGCGCGTATCGTCGGACGATCGCGCGAGCACCGTCGGACTAAAGAAACTCAGCGTCCGACACTTCCAGAGAGGTTTGAAAACGCTAAATCATCGGCGGACTTTTCTCATGCGTCCGACGCTCCTCAGCGTGTCACGCGTCACATCTCGCTGCTCGGCACCGTCGGACTGAAGGCCACAATGGTCCGACGCTCGGTAAACGAGCGTCCGACGCTCACTGACAGATCAGACGTCGGACCGAATCAATGGTCCGACACTACGCCCACTATCAGTCCGACGCTATGGAAACAGCCATTTTCAAGTCTATTTCTCACCCCTTGCTTCTATGTGCTAACACTCAAGATCTTCTACACTTGTGCACAGTGTGTTAGCATTTTACAAATATTTTTCAAGAGTTTTCAAAGGGATTCTCTAGGTTGGTTAGATCAATGCATATGAGATACAACGTAGAGCACTTGAAAGTAATCCAATAGCTTAGTTCTCCCCTTGATAGTCGGCTATCTATCCTAAATGTGATCACTCCCACTTGGAGTCTTGATCACTAAAAGAAAAGCCCTATTTGAATATACCTTAGCCTCTAGCTTTCCTTTCTTAAGTCATTTTCTTTCCTCCTTGATCATTTCATCTTGATCTTCACTTGAGCTCATGTCATCTTTCTCCATATCACTAATCTACTCTTGGCTACACACACTTAGCACTTAGATTAGTTACTTGGTTTCATCAATTACCAAAACCAAACTAGAGTCTTTCACCAGGTCAACGGTCCGGCTGGCACTGGTCTGCTGACGTCAGCATGACAGTCATTGCTGACGTCAGCGTTGACCAAGTCAACGGCGTCTGGCCAGCGGGGTCGGGTGACGTCATCGTGACGTCATCACCAGGACGCGTGTCGGCTTCGTGACGCGCCACGTGGCGGCTTCCGGTGCTCCGTGGGGTGCTGGTGCATAGGCCCGGCTCACGGTGAACCGCACGAGCGCCGGTTCATGGGCCGACGACCCGGCTCATGGTGAACCAAGTTCTCCTACTCCTTTTCCCATACGGTCTACGGTGGACAGGGTCCACGGATGTGGCGCCTCAGCAGAACACATACCCGATGGTCACCCACCAGGTGTTCGACGCTGGTTCCCAGAGACTCGTCGGCGGCGACGAAGCACGCCGGTGGTCGAGCGGCTCCTCGGCTCCTCCGGCGGGATCTTTCCCGTTCACCGATAGGTGTGTAGGTCTGGCGGGGGTCTCAAATTGGTGGCTTGGGCTCTCAAGCCGCCGGATTTCAGTGTCACGACGGTCGGCGGCGAGGTCGCTGTGACGGTCGGGCTACTGCGGGGCTAGACAAGCCCTCCAGAAGATGGTTACACCCTCGATGGTCTTTGTATATTGTATCGCGGTCTCCAATTTGGCTAGTAGGGTCCCCTTTGGTGCTTGACCACAGGCACAGGCGCTTCTCCGGCGAGGCGGGCGGTGGTAGTGGTGGCCGGGGTTCGGTTTTGGCACGAACGGGTGTGGTTTCCGTCTATTGACATAGTCAGTAAGGCCCTCGGGTCATTGGTGGCAACTTGGGGTCACAGCAGGGTCTCCTCACGGCTACGGTACACGGCGGCTCACCTGCGAGGTCGCGATGCATGCGGCCGAGGCGAACGGGCTTCCTCCTGTGTTTGCTACCGCGTAGATGGGACGAGGGGTCGTGGCGTTGCTCCACGACGACTAGCCTACACGGATAGTGGACGGTGTCGCTCGGAACGTCAGAGGTTTGCGGCGGAACGCGCCATGGTGAGCACGCTCTGCCGAGAACGCGCCGCGCCGCGTTCCAGGTCACCCAGTGGCACTCGGTCCGGTGGCTGGGGTCGGTCAAGTGCCCGTGTCGTGCAGGTGTTTCCCGGAGTCGGTAGTGACTCGTGCCTGCGCCTTCCAGAGGCGGAACGCCATGGCACAGTGAAGGGCGGGGTTGGACACGGCGTGTGGCAGCTCACCGAGGTGCCGGGGAAGAAAGGATGGCGATGCAGTGGAGAGTTGAAGGCGTGCAGCTGTTCGCCGTGCCGTGCCGCTCCTCGTCCGCAGCTCGGGCTTCTCCTCCGTGTCCGGCTCCGGTGTGCTCCGCGGCGGCGGCGGTCCGGCAGCTCCCCCTCCTCTGCTGCGCCCTTCTTCCTTCTCCCTCTCTCACTCGGTGTGGTGTTGTGGCGTGGTTGGTGCCACCAGAGGCGGCGGCGGGTGGGATGGGGCTAGGGCTCCGAGAGGGAGATCCTTATATACCACCGAGCTCGGTTCGATTCATGGCGAGCGGCGGAGATCCACCGGGCGGCATCCAAGGGTCGTGATGACGTGAGGCTAGGGTTGGCGTGCTTTCGACGCGGACTTGGTCGCCAAGGCGAGGGGACAAGCAGGGGACAGGGTTGCCAGAGCAGTGGCGCTGTCAGCTCCCGTACAGGTTCACTGCTTTTCGCGTGAGCGTCGCGGCGGAGAAGAAGAACAGGGTGAGCATGCTGACGGGTGGGGTCGGGCTTGGCAGCAGCTGCGAATGGCGCGGCGCGCGTGTGTGCCCGGGCTGCGCGCGCGTGTGCCTACTGGGCCTCGCGCTGGTGGGCCAGCTCGGTTCGGCGCGGCGCAGGTGAAGGGGAAAAGGGGATGGGCCGGTTGGGTTTCTAGGCCGGCTGGGCTGATTTCCTCTCCTCTCACCTCTTTTCCTTTTTCTTTTTCATTTCAGATTTTCAAATTATTAACCATATATTCCCATTTGCTTTTGTATAGTTTAAATAAATGCTTAGACCAAGCATAAAATGCAAATAAAAATCCCAATTATGATGCATGATTTATTACTTTATTTCAAAGGAATTAAAGTGCTAGCTATTTTTCCCATATCTAATATTTGCATAATTAAATTTACATGCATGCATAAGGAATGTGTTTTCTAAAATAATTAAATGAAAAAATTAAATTGGTTGGGATTTTTGGTGTGGGATTTTTAGAGTTGTTACACTTTGCTGTGCCAAGCTATAGTTGACCCCACGGCAAGGACGGACGGACGCCATGTTGGCCGGCATATATCCACGTGTTAAGTTGGTGCTGATTTATTGTTAACACATTTGAACCTGCTGAAAGGCTCAGCCAGGCTTTAATGTCACTCATGTCATGTGTGCCTTTCGTATGCGTGAAGCGGCAGCTAGTTCATCTGTACGACGATCTCGAACGACGATTGATTTGGATCGGTTTCACTCTTCCTCGATCGATCGTCTGCAGTTTCAAATGCAGACATGTGGTTGTGGATGGCCACGTGCATGGCATGGTGGTTCATCCATCCGCAGACCGCAGGCTGGATGGGAGTCAGCTTGCATTGTGCGATGTCATGGTCATGGAGGCAATGGAGACGGGAGACCCCACAGCATGTTCCCCAGTAAGAGAAGATCCACTGTCCTAGCTGTGCAGCTTGATCCTTATGCCTTCAATTCAAGCCATGTACGTTCTGGCTTGCGACGAGCAGGATCAGGTGGTCGGTCACATGAACGCCACGCTTCAGATCCAAATGTCAGGGTACTAAGTTCTAGTCTGGCTAGTAGTGAGCAATGCATCCGAGGAACCCTTCTAGGAATTGATTCGGTTTTTCTGTTTGACCAGCAGTTTGGGGATGGCAAGAAGAGCTCATGAGTTTTTTTTACAAAAGGAATTTTTACTCCGGCCTTTACAAAAGGTTTGCACACAACCAATTCTTATTTCAGTTTCAAACACCAATAAAAATTTAACAAGTTCAAAAAAGACAAACCAAGCAAGTGAACCCTTAACTAAGTCTTTTAAAAGACAACCATCCCATGCTTGACGAAGATCTCTATTAGCTAAAGTCTCCAGCGTACGATAGGCCCACTTCAAAGGTGATCCGTTGCTCTCCCTTTGTAGGATGTTCTAGAAACGAGTCCAACAAGAAGATCTCATACGTAGTTTTGTGTCCATGAGTTTGACTACCAAATTGTGTCACAAATTATCGCTTTTTGGCTAGCCATGTAGCTTGTGCACATTGCTGTGGTACAACTGTGCAATATGGAATAAAAAAATGTAATAGGGCATTAGGAATGAAATGTCCATAGTTAGGAGAATTTGTCGGTCACTACCAAGATTGCATTGTGCCAGTTTGAATGGGGTAGTGCTTCAATGAAATCCAAACTCGGTATCTTCCAAGCTTGATCTGGAATTGGTAAGACTAACTCCAACAATACAATGCAAAATATGAGACCCTATTTTAGTGTTTGGGTCATGCACAGGGAAGAGATGAGCACCCAAAAATTGCCGACCTCCAACAGGTGACGCAAATGTCATCCTCCACCTCCGTCCTCCTGTGCGCCGACCTCCACCTCCCGCCGCCTGCGACGCCACCACGTCCGCTCCCCCCCACGCCGCCTGCACCCTTCGCTGCTTCCGCCGTCCACCGCGCCCTGTGAATCAAACGACCCTGCCGTCCCGCTTCTGGCAGCCTCCCTCGCGGGGTCCCCCCTTCTTGCCGGCTTCGGCACGGACGCGTATGGCCGTCTCGGTCGCCGTGGCCGCGCTGCCGCCACCCCGTTTCTGCTCATCTCCCTGTGCGGAGGGGGGACTGACGCAGCGCCGATCGTACGCCACTATGGGGGTGCTCCGCGACGGCACATGCGGGCGACTGGTGGGCCGTGATGCCGCGGTCGGGACTGGGCGGTGGAGGTCCGTGCCGCGGACCGTCCTCCTCCGCCCGCGACCACAACAGATCCGCCTCGGCTATCGAGCTGCTAGACAGCACCGCCGGCGGGCCGTCTCTGCCCCGTGGTGGCCGCGTTCGCTGCCTCGCGGTCCTGCCCTTCGCGCGAGGTGCTCCCGCACGGCGCAGCTCGCCGGAGCCAGGGCCCAACCCTCCGCGCGAGCCTCGAGGTGCTCCGGCGACACGGCGGCACGCGATGAGGCCAGCAGCGGAGGCCACCCACACTGCGCATCTCGCCGGGGTCGGGGCTGGGCAGGAGCGATGGAGCCCACGCGCGGAGACGCAAAGAGAGCGAGAGAGGAGGCATATTTGCCTTCCGCGTCAGAGGCAAGGCAAAATGCATGTTGCGTTTGGGTGCTCCGTTGGAGAGTGATTAGGTACCTAAAAACACTGTATACTACTTATTTTGAATATAGGTCACTATCTAGATATGCTGCTGGAGATAGTCTTAAGGCTCCAAAATACTAGCATGACATGCTCACGCTTTGCTTGGTTTGGCATTGTTTTACAATGAGTTTTACGGATTGCTTCAGTCCCGATGCTGCACTGATTGCAGAATGTCCACACAACGTCCCAACCCACTGTCAATGTGTCGATAGTTTGTAATGTCAACTAGTGAATTCTATCGTTGTGCATATTGTAAGACCCTGGGTCCACTCAATACTTGTGTACCCTCATGGTCAATGCTTGACACGTGGCAAATGTGGACACTAGGAAAGAAATTAAATTTAGAAAGCCAAGGAAAACATAGAAGGACCCATGTGTTACAGATTTTTCTAAACGTAGAATTTAATTGTCTCTACACGTGTCAACAATCTATCGTAGGGATACATATGTGATAGCATGGAGCCAGAGTCCACCCAATTTAATTCCGGAATAACTACCCTACAGCTCAAGCGCTCGTTTCTCGGTAGGGGGTTACAAATGATTATGGCGGTTCAGAGACCGCTTGTAGTCAAAGGGGGAAAAAGGAAGGGAGCCCTCTCATCTCTTATATAACCTATAGGAATTTAGGCTTTTTTTTTTTGCTAATGGAAGGATTAGATAGGCGGTTAAGAATTTAGTTACAAGGTCTGCCATCTCTAAGACTGAGTGTGGGCGTGTGCCGTTTTTTTAATGTAGGGCGTGTGGCTTGTTGTTGTTGTTTTTTTTTAGTGGACAAAGTTGGGCTTTTTTCTTAGTCAAAGTTGGGCTTTTTGACCTTTTTTTCTAAGCCCAACTTTGATCGCACAACGGGCCACAGCCCAGCTCACACCTATGCGGCCCAACGCGACCCACTCAGCCACTCTTCTCCTCTTGTCTTCCAGCTCTGTGTAAACGCTGACACCCTGCTTCTTCCGACCCGCGCGCTCTCGTTGAACGGTAGTTAGAAGGACATTTTGCCGGAGATGTCGTCGATGGCAACGAAGCTTGTCAACACAGCCGAGGTGGCCTCGTCGGACGCGCAAGCCCTAGTCGCGGTAATATGTCTCCGCCACCTATCTCTCTTCCCCCCCTCTCCTGCCTCCAGGCACACCCGCAAAACCCTAACTCTCCGACTTCCGTCGATTCCCCGCAGGACACCCGGAAGGCTATCGGCTCCATGAAGTCCCTCGCCGTAGACTTCGAGAGGGATGGAAACTCCAACAAGGCAAGCGAACGCGACTGTTTGATCCCCATCCGACCTCACACGTAAACCCCTAACACCCCCAACGGCATGGCCATTTTTCATTTCAGGTGAAGAAGCTTGAGGAGATGGTTCTGGAGATGGTGGCTTCGTACGAGGACTCCGCGGCCATGGCCCAGGCGATTAAGGCGGTGCCTGGAGTGTATCAGCCGTCTGATCAGGTTGGGGTGCTGCCCCTGCCCACCGTCGGAACCGAAGCAACTTAGGGTGTTTGAATTTGAGTAATTATGTCTAAGTCTTCTTGGCCTTGTTGTTTTGGTTCGGTCTCCACTCGAAGCCAACGGATTTCAAAACATTGATCGAGGTGGAGGTTAGCAAGATTAAGGGAGCCTCATCAGCATCACAACAGAACCACCCACTCTTTCGGCAGTTCAGGGAGTCTGTCTGGGTATGTGTTACAGAGTAGCATGCCCATGGTCATGTGATGATCATTCAGGATTATGCATTGTACCTGTACTTCCTGCATTAGCTAGTTGCTCAAATATGATTACAATAGCTAGAATCTTAACTTGGGAACAGAAGTGATATGTTTGTTTAATTTCACAATATGTCTTATCTTTTGATGTCTTGTGTTTTTCTTTTTTTCTGCAGAATGTTCACCATGCTGGTCAGCCTATGCCTGGTGAGGAACAGGAGGACATTGTCATGACTAGCACTCAGATGAGCATCTTAAATGTCACATGCCCATTAACTGGAAAGCCTGTAATTGAATTGATAAATCCAGTTCGCTGGTATGAGTATAATTCCGTTCTGTACTTCTGTATCTCTTTGAATATTCTTAGTGGGGTTTCTAACTCAATAAGTGAAGGTTGAGTGGAGCACTTTTCAACTGGTAAAATTGATGGAATATTTTAAGCCTGTCATGCTAAAAGAAAATGGTCATTCACAGATATTATTTTCAAAAAGTAAAGATGGAGCGAAAATTGTACGCCCAAGCAACATATTTCAACAGCACTTTGAATTATGTTTGTTGAATACTGTATTTGGTCTTGTATCCTTTCGGTGACTTGCTGAAATCTGCATTTTCCTGGCCTCATTTGATATGGCATTCATGTCAGTAGAATAATCTGTTCTCAGCTCCCTGTCTCCCTCATGGAGCTACTAGTTTGTCATTGTCAATAATGTAACAGTTTTTTTTATGCCAGATATCTAGTGCTACTTGTACAACCCTTTCTGGCAACCTGACTTACTTTGAGACAGCCCAAAAGTAATAATTTCCTTTCTGTCGCCATGGTATAGTTTGATACAACCCTGTGCCATTTTGGTTGATAAAATCCCCAATTGGTTATTACTTCACGACATACTTTGTTTCTTTAGTATAAGTATTTGACTGACAATTAGTCCATTGGTTTTTCATTTATGGGATACAAAATCATAAAATTTGTTATATGAATATAATAGGATCAATTTTGTATCACAAAAGTTATGCATCATTTTTTTGTCGAAGGCTTGCCATAATCAAAATAAATGTGCCTTATACCGACGGAATAACATTTATTTATTCTACTGAACTAAGGTTATTTTACAAATTATAGTTCACTTTAGCTTTGTCCTAAGTCAAACGTATCTAACTTTGACCAAGTTTTAAAAAAGCAGTAACATCTGCAACTAGGGGTTTTTCCTAAATCAAATAGTTTCATTAAATTCTCCATGTAATATAATGTCTTGATAATGCATTTTGAATATATGAAAATGTTATGCCATATTTTTTCTAAACATCGAATCAAAGTTATAGAACTATAATTTGAAACGAGGGCAGTACGTAGGCATTTAAAATGTTATCTGTTCCATATACGTGTAGATATAATTTGTTGCCCTGACTGAACTGATGATTATTTCCTATGCAGTGTGGATTGCAAGCACATATACGAAAAGGACGCTGTAATGCAATATATAAGGTCCAAAAAACCACCACAGTGCCCTATTGCAGGTATATCCTTGCTCCCTGGCCATTGGTGCTTTCTTTTCATGAGGTGCTCACTTTGTTATTTCTTCATCAATCAGGTTGTCCTAGAGTCCTAGAAAGAGGGAAGGTTATCTGTGATCCCTTGCTCCTTATTGAAATCGAAGAGCTGCGTTCATCAGAGACCGGTGCTCAAAATGCCGTAAACATCGATGACTTGACCGATCTACTCGACGAAGACGAGGAGTGAGGAAGGCCTGGTAAAAGGATGGTGGCAGCTGTTACTGTTTAGGATAATTGGGTTTAGTATGTTCATCAGGATACACTGTCTTGTTGGATTCTGTAGGAGGATATGAGTTTTAGTATGTTCAGGAATCATTATGCACTCCTCTTGTTGGGTTCTGCATCTGATGACATTGATGTGTTCCATGGCAAATGTGACTTCAGAGTTTGGGTGAAGTAACCTAACATTGGAGTGATGTAGTATAATGCTGGTTGCTGGCAGACTAATTCTGCACTTATGGTTGTATATTCTCCTCTATCAAAGTGTTTTTGTCCTATGCCACAAGAGATGCGAACGTTGCCTTCCGACATGATGGCCGACGGGTAACATGCAACCAGGGAAAGACCACTCGTTATCCTTTTGGGTTCACAAACTCTCTTCTGGGCAAATCCTGCAACATATATTATGTTTTTTTGTTAAACTTATTCATTACTCCGGTTTCCAACCCATGATTATGTTATGTAGTGACACTTTACTCGAAATTTCAGGTAAAAAAGAACAAACACCACGGAGGCCAAGGTTCGCAGCCACTCGCCTGGACTGCACGCACGGTCACGAGCGTACGACCAAAGTCCAATAGGCTGGAAAGTTCACATGTTGCTGGGAGTGCAGAATCAGCGAAATCTATCAGGGCTTCTCGTCGAGAACGACGAGTCCACCTGCCAAAAAATTTAGCTTAAGCACGCGCTCGCTGCGGACATATCACCGACCTGAATGCCTGCCTCACGGGGACTGAGAGGTGCGCCCTGTCCAAAAAATTTCAATTTTAACAACCACATTTTATGTCAATTGCATTTTTACGTTCTTTCTTTTAGTCTCTACTTTTCTTGTTAATAAGGCAAAGCCGTGGGTTTTGCTACCATTCTCGCTGTAGGAGGATGGCACCAAAGTGCAAGGCCATGAACTGCACTTGCTCTAACAAGATAACAAATCAAGTGCTGACATCTATATGACAAATGGGCTGGCAGAATGCTCTAAACATGCATAGAACAGGTGGCACAACTAACCTTTTAGATCATTGGCGCCACCGTTGATCAGTTGCCAGCATATAGCCTACCTCTGATCGACATGCAAACTTGAATGTAAGAAAGATATGGGGCAGAGGCGTCATGTGGCCCCGAGCAAATTTGTTCTCATAATAATCTAGAACTATGCCAATGCAAACAAACCCTCTATAAATGGGTTCGACACGGCATACAGATTATGAACATAGTGGAGAGTTGTAAGCAGCAACTAGTGCTGATAACATGGAGCACTCACAGTTGTCATACAAAGTGCTCTTACAGCTACAACTAAGATACAAGTTTGATCAGCATCCTCGATACATCCATCTTCATGACACCCAATCATCAACCTGAGTCTATCCACACTACGCAACACAACCTGCAAAAATACAACACAATAATAAGAACATGTGCCAAGAACACTCAGCTTATATGCTTTCAAGCCGCTAGTGTCACTAACATGAAGACAGAGGCAGTACAAGCATGTCTTCACCTCCAGGACAACTGTACTAACAGATCAGATCATCATATCCGCTGTTGAAATGTCAATCACCCTACCAACAACAGGCCTCTGCTCATGAACCTGCAGGATTTTGTAGAATAAAAGGATGTTTACTCTAGAATGACATCAAGGTTACAGGTTGTAGAACACTCACAGTGGCACAACTGTTGCCCAGAGATTTAGGCACTTGTTGCTTCAAAGACAGGAAGGGGGATGGATAGTTGGTATCACCACAGTCCTTTTCTTTGATTGCTGGAAGCTTCTCGGTCAAAGATATGCCAAATATTTTGCAACTATTTTTGCTAGCTTCCCTGTTGTCTGATCCATCCTTTCCAACAGCAACAGCAACAGTGGGGTGAAGTTTCTCAGTGGTCACATCTCTATTTCCTGTTCCTCCAGAAACATGATGAGCCTGGAGCATCATCGTTTGCTCAGTTCCTCCTATACCTCCAGCATGACCAAACATTGCACGTCTATCCTCATTCTTATTCAAGTGAAAATGCCCAGATTCAAACGGGGACATTTTTGGATTACCGCGTTGAAACATTAGGACAGATGGTGGAGATGAGGATTGAGATGGAATAGCTGGTGCTTGTGGCCCACGAAAAGCACATCCATGAAGATGTGCATGCCACTTGTTCGCGTGAGTAGGCACATGAGAACCATCTTGCTGATGAAAGCCGCTATTTCTCAAACTTGCATCGACTAGAGTTCCTCTGTAGGGATGAAATACTTCTTGACCTTGCAAGACCTTTTGGAATCTTGGAGACTCCCCAAAGCCTGAGCAATGGTAGGAAAACCTAGGGTTTCCTAGTGGTGTTCTGACACCAATTCTTGGAACCCCCGGGATACTGTTACTCACATCATTGGAGCAACTTCGTTCATCAATGCACTGCATGTTCCTTGCTTCACATGGCTGTGAAGTTGCAACAGCAGCATTGTCATGAGCTCTATAACCCAATAATTCTTGACCTTGCAAGACCTTGTGGAATTGGGCAGATTCCGCAAAATCAGGACAACCACTTCCATCTATAAAATGAAAATAGTACGCATGAAGGAAGATAACAACATAATCCATAAGTAGGCAGGTTTTTTTTGGTGGGGAAGAGGAGGAGGAGGAGGAGGAGGGGGGGGGGGGGGGGGGGCATACTTCGAACAAGGTAGTCTGGATTAACATGGGGAAGACATGGTTTCAGTCTCTTAGCATTTGGTGCAGACATATGAGATCCTGAAACTGAGCTAGTCAGCTCAATCTCCCAAGGAGAAATCCTGTTTGGTCGACGAAAATCTACATCAGCATCCCATCGGACCTGCAAAAAATAATCATTGGTTAATATAAAAAAACATGGAAGGTCATGAAGAGGATTAAGATTCCAACAATGTATAACTGGCTTACTAAGTCAACAGAGGATTATGTGCCCTCACAATGTGGACTCAAGGCAATAAGAAACCAAAAGGAAATTTAACTTAGTTATCAAGGAAACCAGGCTGGAACAGGTTACGCCTCCCTTTTAGATAAAGACACTAGACACAACATGGCTTAAATGATGCTCATCAAAGAATGTGCTCTGGGGAAACGTAAAAAATTAGTGTCATTATGGTCAAACTTCTACATCAAACAGAGACAGCTCAGGGAGCACAAGATGCATAGTAGGGTGTTAATTGCAACCCTCAACATTCATTGTGCATTGAATTACTGGATATATGTGCAATATTGCTTACTATTGCTTTATTAGCAAGCAAATAGTGCAAACAGGTGGCAACGACAACTACATGAGGCACATGCCTAATGTCCTGTATAAAGAAATATTCTATATGCATCTAACATGGGTTATTTTCATATGTAACTAAATTTACCACCTGAAAAGTTATACAGAAAGCACTAAAACATAAACGGCAACATACCATCAAACATTTCCACTTCGAACCACGCCAAATGGGGTCAGCATCACCAATTCCTGCTATGATCCCTGTGCATCTGCATAATACTGATGCGTCAACCATCATAAATCTATGTAAGAAGATGAGAACTTTTGGAGCACACCAACCTTCTTTCAGAAGCATCATCACTCTCATATCTCATTTTGAACCTCGAGCCAGCAGAAAATGGTTGACTGAAGCTCTTCATAAACTTTGAATAGGGTATAATGAATTCAGATTGGCTTAATCTGTAAGGTTTTTAGGAAGCAATAATTGTGATCAGGGCCTTAATTGTTGGCAGATAAAAAGGTAAGGCTTGCAGCAAAGCTCATGTATATTTCCATTGTTTTAGAAAATATTTACACTTTCTTATTTACCACATCAGGGTGCAGGAAGGTAAAAAATCACAAGAGATAAATAAGGAACCAAAGGACATCTGAAAAAGATTTGTGGAACTAGATTTAAGATTGAAAGGGTCCAAATGCAAATTGCAATATCTATTCAAAGAGCAATAATATCACTTAATGTTGGAATCCAGTAAGTGTTTGGATTACTTAGATAAATTATGTCATGGTAAATCGGTAACACTGAGAACTATGTAATGGGACTTGGTGTGCTACAAGAAACAACTCAGGAAATGATATCATACACACTTCCAAATCCTCATCAACCAGCAGTAAATTGTTATTGCATTGTAGCTAAAAAGCACAGTTTTGTTCAAAAAAAATCATCTCAAAGACCAGGATCAACATGAATATGCAAAAGCATCAAAGAGAAACAGCTATATTCATCATCACCTGGGGTTGTAGTAGATGTGGAACACACTTTTTGTGGCCACCGCATGCGCTACGTTAGCTAGTGAACCAATATTTGAAGACTGATTATAAAGAGCTGGAAAAGCAGATCCATTTTTAAGCTGAGCTGCACGGCGCACTCCAAGTCTTAGCTCTCCATCATCACCCCTGAAAATCATGAGGAATCTTCAGAAAGGACCAACACCAACATGTGATAATTATCTCCATGTTCGTGATGTCCTACCTCAAGAATAGCACGGCGTCCCCTGAGACAAGCTTCTTCTTGTTGACAAATGCACTCCAGCCAGTGGTTAAAAGGTGCCTGCGGGGCTGACCTGCATCACATTCAGATGCAGATTCATCAGAAACCAAGGACGACACATGACATAGCTTCTCATGTTTGTCCTTTACATTCCCTTAAACCAGACCATAACTCCTGACCATATAATCAGATGATTTTCATGAGCAGAACGGTAAATTTTAAGTACACTTGCAATAACTAATGACATCAGAAATGCTGAGCATAGCACACAAGATAGCAAATGCGGAGAGGAGGAAACATTGGCATAGTTTGTGCATCTCTCCAAACATATATGTATGTAATCATTATTAGTTCTGACCATATAATGGTGACATATACTCCTATAGCAAAAGAATGGCTGAACAATGACTGCGAATCCGGGTCATAAACAAGCAAAGATGAAGCATTCCCAAACAAGAAATGCAAGTCTGTGCCCGATTGAAGTGCAACCATTCAACATCGTTCGCTGATACTGAATGATTCAGGGTGAACAAGCACAGAAGCCTGCTGAAATATAGGTACACGCCCACGGCCAATATCTCAGTGTTTGTTCATATACCTCGATAAATGTGGCGGAACCTCCACTCGGTTCCGTGCAAATCCTTGGCGACAAGCTCCTGCGACGGCCGCTGCTGGCTGTAGTCCTGCACGCCGCAAGAGCAGATGATTCAGAATCGCAGGAGAGCACCAACCGGGGAGTGGCACCCTAAAGATGGAAGCTTTCCAAGCCAACGCAAAGCGCACCAGAGGCGGGAAGCAGTCCTCGGCGGCGCGGCGCGGCACGGAGAAGCCGCCGTGCGTGCTGGTGTCGGAGGCCGTGAGCGTCTTGCAGAACATGTGCGGCATCCGCGAGAACCGCTGCTTGACGGTGTCCCCGTCCTCGCCGTCGCCGGCGCTCCCGTCGTCCTCCGACCCTCCGCGCAGACGCCTGGCGACATCCTGCACGACGCGTCGCAAGCAAGCGCCACAAAGTCAGACCAAAATCTCATCGCTGTCTTCTTGATCGACCGAACTGGGGAAGGCGAAACCGAATCCAATGCCCGCTCCGCTGGAGCACTGTAGCTTTCCGCGCACCTCGTTCTCGGCGACGAGGGCGAGCTGGGCGTACACCTCGTCCGTGGACGCGTCCGCCTGAAACGAGCGCAAGATGGGACGACGAGTCAATGCAAGAAGCACACGGGCACGGGCAATCCACGCACGCATTGAGCGAGCTCGCGGGAGCGGAGGAGGAACCGGCGCACGCACATGGAGAGTGATGTCGACGACGCGGCAGAAGACGTGGGGCGGAAGGGAGGCGGCGGGGGCGGGGGCGGGGGCCGCGGCGTCGGCGAGGTGCTCGAGGTGTCCCTGCGGGAGGTACACCACGACGCTCCCTTTCCGCGGCAGCGGCGCGACGGGGCCAGCGCAGGCGTGCCACAGCTCGAGGCACACGGGCGCGCCCGGCCTCGGCGGCGCGGGAGGGGGCGTGGCTGCGGAGCTGGTCCGGCTGTGCTGGCAGCAGGCGTTGCCGGGCTCCGCCTCCTCCTCGTCCTCCTCCACGGTGTCGTTGAGGTCGATACCCGCCATGGTGGCGCCGGGCGAAGCACGAGAAGGGGAGGGAGGGCAGGGAGCTAGCAAGTGATTAATGAGGAGGGTGGGGGCGGAGGTGGAGGCGGCGGCACGGCAAGAAGGCTCTCAAAGAACAACCACCAGGGAGGCAGGGAGGAGAGGGTTATCAGGGAGGCAGCAGCATCGGAGAGGGAGAGAGCGGTGTGGTGGGGTGACACATCGTGGTAATGGCCATGAATGGGGGTGGGTTATGGAGGCCGAGGCTGTAGGCAGCTACTACCCTCCTACTCCTTCCGAGAGCCCACCCATCCAGCTACAAGAGGAGAGGGACACGACACGGTGAGAGAGGGCGGGGGTTCCGTGGCCGTCACTGTAGCTGTGAGCCAGCCAGCCAGCCAGCCAGCCAGCAGCCGGAAAAGACGCACCGTTCGTGAGAAGCCTGAGCCGTGCCCGTGCCGGTGCTGTGCGTGCCGGTGCCTGTAGAAACCAACACTTCTCCACCCGCATCTGGCAGTAGGTAGCGGTGTGGTGGTGGTGGTGGTGGTCAGTGGTCAGCTGCGGGCCTGCCACAGTGATGGATGGGCCGGGGAAGGGTGAAAAAGAGAGCGGACGATGCGGGAGACGCGCACAGTGATACTGATGGCTGGCGCAGACGGCAGGCAGCAGGCAGAGGAGAGAGAGACGCTGGTGGATGCTCTGGTCGTCACCGCAGAGAAGAATACGGTCTTGCATAAGGACTACTCCTACTGTAGCAGGGCTGCAGTATGGGTCGGGGAGGCTGAAGCACGAGCAGCGGGGGTACGGGTACAATAAAGTGGCCAACAGTCTTAGGCTGCGTTAGTACAACTGTTGTATTTTTATTTGTATTTGACAACTTTGGTTCAATGTGTAGTGACTTAAAGTTCATCTCGGGGACAGACAATATAAAATGGAACAACTGCTACTTACTTTATGTCGATGAATACAATCGATGTGATGGGAAGAGAAAAGGAAAGTTTGTAATCTAGTAAACGCTGCCTTATCTCGAGGCGCCTCGTTTTTCTTCTACTAGTACTCCTATACGGTAAGGTGCTGGGTGCTGGAGTGTAGAGTGTACCGTGTACTGTACGTAGACGCACCTGTCCTTGCACGCTGGCAGTACGGTAGCGTGGTGTAGTGAGGACTTGTTATCTTTCCTGGCTCCTGCTGCTGTTGTTCCTTCTTCCTTGTCGTGCCCAGCTATACGGTCGAATCTACACCGAGCACCTGATACTGCCACATCGTCGCTAAGCCATTTACCGCTAGATACGGCGACAAAATCAGACGAAATGTCGATTGCGGATCAATGCGGGCGTCCAATTGATAGCCGGTGAACATTCACATGTGTGTTGTCATGATCCTTTATCATATACCTATATGCAATCAACCAGTATATTCACGTACTTGCAGATTCAGTATGCTTGTCTCGTTTGGAGATGGCAGCGAAAACATCCATATGTTAGGTAGTAGGAAACATGCATTAGAGGTTCAAATATTATTAAATTTTCCCTATTAAATAACAAAAAAGAAATGAAATTTAAGCAGATAAGAAAGCATTACTAATCCACAATGTAAATTGGAAGCGTAGATCCTAATTCACTATGAGCTATCTAATGTTTACTAAAATGTAATGGATTATCGTCGCTTATTTATAATTTATTATAGATGTTGGCTACAGAGCATATTGGCCGCACTCTACATAACCTTACAGTGTTATTATGAAGTAATGACCTCTTTTCCCATTTTTTAAACCTGCACCAAAGTGGGCAATCATGGCACTGCCTTATAAAAGTACTTTAGATAATCAATGAATAGTAATTTTAATAGTCCCATGTTCCTTACGTTAGCTGCATGGTCGGGTGAGCTCCACAGGGATCCCAGTTTGGGGACAAATCACAGAACTGCAGAAACACTCATGAAGTACAAAGGCCCCGTTTAGATCTCAGTTTCAATTGCAATTTTGCACTGTAGCACGTTCATTTGTATATGACAACTTTTATCCAATCATGGTCCAAGTAGGCTTAAAAGATTCGTCTCGTGATGTACATAAAAAAGTACAAACATGCAAACATTTTGTCTACATTTAATGCTTCATACATGTGCCGCAATGTAGATGTGACTAATTACAATTGCAATTTACACTGGATCTAAACGGGGCCATAGTCCTCACCTCACTTGTAATACTCAATCTGTTTGCTTCGATCCTATCAGTCATGATTTGGCATTCCAACATGCAAAGCATTACTTCCATCAATTATTGATCTTTTAGCAGTAATTGCCTTTATGGATTTTACATTTTGGTTAGTTCATGTCTCGGATAGTCAGATGTAGCCATTTTGGTTAGCCTTTGCAAAAAAATTTCTCTTTCTCTGTCATATTGATTGTTTCCGTCTATATAGAACACTAAATAAATAAAGTAGCAACTGTTATATGTTTCCAAATCTGTGGCCAGCCCATGCACGGCGTACGCAGCTGCCCACCTGGGCCTCAGGCCACCGTTTCCAAATTTGAGGGTGCTGTCGCAGCCACGCGCCACCGGCTCGGAAACCACCAAAAGCAGCGCATAGTCACCGCGCCAGAGAGCAGTACAGTGGCCCTATTTAGATCCACTGTAAATTACAATTATAGCTAGTTACATCAACATTGTGATACATGTATAGAACATTAAATATAGATAAAATATTTATATATTTATATTTTTTATATGTACATCATAAGACGAATCTTTTAAACCTACTTGAGCCATGATCGAACAAAATTGATCAAATATAAACGAACATTCTGCAAATGCGGAGCCGGACTGCGGAGCCCATGCGGCCTTGCCAGAGCCAGAGGCGATGGAAACGGGTGGCAGGGCGAGGCCGTGGTGTGAGCAGTGGCAGCGAGGAGAGCGAGGGGCTCGTATCGTAGCGTCATAGGCCTGGCACGGCGGCAAACGCCCACCCCAACTTTCTCCTCGCTTTTATCGGGCGTCTGTGGGTCAGAGTCAGTCGGCGCACTGCTCCTGCTCCTGCGCTAGGTGGTCACTGGTCAGGTCTCAGCTCTGCCTCGTCTCCTCTCCTCCACATGGCCTACCCGCTGCGCCTGGGCTGGGTGTTTTGTGGTGCTTCGGTCCCCGCGGATCGCGTATTCCACCCCCATTGTTCCATGCATCGTCGTCGTCACCCTGATTCGACCTGCCTGCCTCACGAGCTCCATGTCCTGCGCGTCCGGGACCAGTGGCGGACTGGCCGTGGTGAAAACTCAAAATATACCGCTACTGGCACTCCACTTGCTCGTTTCTCGTGCAGATTTTGCACTCGGGCTCACGTCATGTGTTGCCCCAGTTTGCCAGATAGGAGGAGTATCGGGCATGTGATCTGAGCAGCTGCTCCGGCCGCCGCCGCCGCGGCACGTGCACCGGTTTTAGCGAAGAACATGTTTACAGCTGCTGAGCATTGCTAGTGCGCAGCGATCAGATGGCATCCCGCCGAGCGATAGCGCAGAAGAGTCGCTGAGCGCCTGTGCCTGTTCCCCCGTGCCGCGGCCACGCCTGCGCTCTCGCTTCGGCGGTCCGCCAGCTACGGGACCCGACCTGACGGGGCCCATCGGGCAGCCGATGAGAGGCTAGCTAGCTGCTCCAGCTGCGAGTTTTTAAATGGCGAAGACAGACAGACACCTCCAACTCCAAAGGGTGACAAGACGAGGACGCGGGAGACGCCGCTCTGCTTTCGCGGCTGTGGCTTGCGTTGCGCTTGCGGTTGCGCGCAGGTGGTCTGGCCTGGCCGTCTGCGTGGCGTGACCGCGTGAGCGCAAGCGTGACTGGCTGCGCGCGGCGCGTCCCACTCCGCTTGGCTTTCGCGTGTGCGTGCACTCTGAGCCGCGGGGCCGCGCTGTCGGCTGGCTCGGCTTTCCGGTCCGGTCCGGCCTGGCCTGCAAAGCCGACCTGGTTGACTGGAGTCTTGTGCCGGTACCGGTGCATGAAATGAAACAGAACTAGAGTAGTACGCACTGGCATTAACTGGGGGTCACGAAGACCAAAGACATCGACACTCGTCTCTCACGTCGGCCTCTCTTGTACTGTACCAGTACCAGTACCAGTATGTACAGCTCTGTGTACGTAAGCGCAATTTTTACGTGACGCATGCTGAGTTTGCGGTAATGCAGTGACTCGTTACAAGTCAATTGTCCAACTCTCCCATCTGGTTAAGCTTTTACTCCTAGATTAAATTGTTGGCTGTATTCGTCTATGTTTAGTAAATTGTTTTTAATTTAGGAGATGTTTTGTTCATAACCACACTTTGCTTGTCTAAGCTTCGACAAGCCACAAAGCAAAGGTAGCTGTCTGGTTTTATTTTTAGCTCTGGCAGCTATAGGATTTTCCTTTTTTTTGTTCTTTGCTGCTTGTGGCTGTAGTGTAGAGCATGTTGTTTGTGCTGAGGCCGTAGCGAGTGTGGCGGGCGTTTTGACCGCCACAGCCACACAATGCTATGACTGCCATTATTGTAGCGTGGAGTATCAGGGTCAGCAACCAAATAGCCCCTTATTATATAAAAACATATTAATGAATTAAATAAAATAAATAAAGCTGGAATAAACAAAGTAATGTATTTTTATTACAAATTGATTTGAAGAAAAAACATGAATATCACTCACTGGTTGACGAGAGTAACTTCCAGCTAATGAACAGAACAGAGAAGGCCAGTGGTAGTAGCACAGGTCGCACGTGGCCATCAGTGCAGGTCAAGACTCAAAAGACCCCCCCCCCCCCCCCGATCTGCTTGATCTCGTAGCGCTGTACTGGTATCGATCTCGTAGTACTAGTGTACTACTCCTATCCGTGTTGTTTATTACTCCATTCGGTCCACTACTAAACATCACGCTAATCGACACTAAATCACGCGAGCGTAGACATACCGGGCTTGGGCTGTTGGTCGCTTGAGCTTTACTCCTTCCGTCCCATAAAAATTATCATTTTAGACTTTTTAAAAATTACGTTTGACCATCCGTCTTATTCGAAAATTTTGTACAAAATATAAAATCAATAAATAGTTATTAAAGTATCTCTACTTAATATAACAAATTATAAAAAGATAAATAATATTTATACAAAATTTTCAAATAGAATGAATGGTCAAACGTCATGTCTGAAAAGTCTAAAACTACGGTTTCGAGGACAGGCAGTATCACGCTCATCGCCACTAAATCACGCGACTGATCAGTAGCGCCGTTTTCGCCCAGGGCTGTCGGTCGCGTAACCTTGGATTGGATTTGGATCACGACGTCTCGTACGACCCGGCGCAATATTTATTCGCCTCTGATGGTCTTGTACCGTACCACCGCGCGTCAGCCGTCGGGTAGCAGACAGCCGGGCGGCGGCGCACGCGGCTGTACAGTGGAGTACTGTACGTACGTACTACCTCGTTCCTACATTAGATGACGCTATAGAAAATATGTGGGCTAAACTTTCTCAATTTTAACTGAATTTATAGAAAATATGTGCAACATTTTTATTTTTAAATAAATTTATTAAAAAACTAGATTTAACGATCTTTCCAATGATACTAGTTGTGTATGTTCGATATGAATACTTTTTAATATAAAATTAGTCATGACTTCTCGAAAAACGAGAATGACATCTATTTTGAAAGCTCCGTGCTGGATATTCCGATGCCCGCTGGTTGCAAGTCCACGAGCGCCGAGTTGCAGGAAAAGAACAGGCAGTCCCGCGTGGGCGTGGGAGGCGGTGCCTGATGCGACCAGGCGAACACGACGCCCGGGGGGCGCCATGATTTGCCGTATGATTGCGTCGCACCGCGCGTCTCCCTCCCCCTCTCTCGTGGTCGGCCCGTGCCCGCCGTGTGGTGGGTGGGGTCTGGCCGTCTGGGGACTGTTGGAGTTGTTCCAAATTCACTCCAGGATGTAGGCCGGGCTTCTGACGGAGCGAAGCGGAGGCCCGTCGCCGGAGGCTTGGGCCGGAGCGTAGCGGAGTCTGAAGCCGGCCCATGGGCCGGTCTCGCCCCTGTACTCGGGGGGTGCGGGGGGCGGAGCCCCCCGTGGTACGGTACGGTATATACACCCTTGCTAGGGTTTCGAGGAGACTTGATTCTCTTGTAAGCCGCCATAGGCGTGTAACCCAAAAACTCTTGAGATAGTGAGATTGTTGCTGGCTGGTGCCCGTGGTTTTTCCCCTTCACATCTGAGGGGTTTTCCACGTTAAATCGTGTGTCTCCTCTGTGGCTTGATTCTTTACTTCATATTCCTATACGTCGTGCATAACAAGTGGTACCGGAGCTTTGGTTGCTGTTAGGGTTCATGACGACGTCGATGAAGTTCGATCTTCCGCTGCTGAACTACGACACGCGGTTCTCGCTATGGCAAGTCAAGATGCGAGGGATTCTGGCGCAGACTCATGACTATGATGAGGCGCTGGATAATTTCGGAAAGAGGAAGGCCGAGTGGACTCCAGAAGAGATCCGCAAGGATCAAAAGGCGCTCGCCCTAATTCAGTTGCATCTTCATAATGATATTTTGCAGGAGTGTCTGAAAGAGAAAACTGCTGCAGAACTATGGCTGAAACTAGAATCGATCTGTATGTCCAAGGATCTAACCAGTAAGATGCAGATGAAGATGAAGCTGTTCACCCTGAAGATGAAGGAGGAGGATTCAGTAATGAGCCACATCGCTGAATTCAAGAAGATCGTCGCCGACCTAGTGTCGATGGAGGTGAAGTATGATGATGAGGACTTAGGTCTTTTACTGCTATGTTCTTTGCCAAATTCGTATGCAAATTTTCGTGACACCATACTTTTGAGCCGTGATGAACTAACCTTAAAGGAAGTTTATGAGGCTCTCCAGTCTAGGGAGAAGATGAGAGGCATGGTGCAGAATGACGGGATGTCGTCCTCCAAGGGCGATGCTTTGCATGTGAGAGGCAGAACTGAAAACAGATCCTCCAATGATGGCAATGATGGTAGAAAGAACTACGAAAGAAGAGGCCGTTCAAAGTCCAAGCCGCATGGTAATAAAAAGTTCTGTGTTTATTGTAAGCTGACAAATCATAATATTGAGGATTGCAGAAAAGTACAGAATAAGGAGAAGAGGAAACAAAAGTCGGCTGGTAAGGTCTCTGTTGCTGCTGCTGCGTCTGATGATGATTCTGGAGATTGTTTGGTAGTATTTGCTGGTTGTGTTGCTGGTCATGATGAATGGATTCTCGATTCCGCATGTTCATTTCATATCTGCACTAACAGAAATTGGTTTAGCTCGTATAAGCCTGTGCAGAAAGGGGATGTTGTGCGGATGGGAGATGATAACCCGTGTGACATTGTGGGGATTGGATCAGTTCAGATCAAGACTGATGATGGCATGACACGCACGCTGAAAAACGTCAGGTATATACCAGGGATGTCCAGAAATCTTATTTCATTGAGCACGCTTGATGCAGAAGGTTACAATTATTCCGGTTCAGATGGCGTTCTGAAGGTATCAAAAGGTTCTCTTGTTTGCTTGAAAGGTGATCTTAATTCTGCAAAGTTATATGTCCTTAGAGGGTGTACTTTACCTGGTTCTGATTCCGCTGTTGCTGCTGTTACTAATGATGAACCTAGTAAAACTAAGCTTTGGCATATGCGTTTGGGACATATGAGTCACCATGGTATGGCAGAATTGATGAAGAGAAACCTGCTGGATGGCTGCACTTCGAGTAAAATAAAGTTTTGTGAGCATTGTATTTTCGGTAAGCATAAAAGGGTACATTTCAACACTTCTGTTCACACCACTAAAGGTACTCTTGATTATGTTCATGCTGATTTATGGGGTCCTTCCCGTAAGTCCTCACTTGGTGGTGCTCGTTACATGCTTACAATTATTGATGATTACTCTAGAAGGGTTTGGTCTTATTTTCTGAAACAGAAAGATGATACTTTTGCTGCTTTTAAGGACTGGAAAGTAATGATAGAAAGGCAAACTGAAAGAAAGGTAAAATTGCTTCGTACTGATAATGGTGGAGAATTTTGTTCGCGTGAATTTAATGATTATTGCAGATTGGAAGGCATTGTTAGGCATCACACCATACCCCATACTCCACAACAGAATGGTGTGGCCGAACGCATGAACAGAACCATCATGTCCAAGGCCCGTTGCATGCTGTCTAATGCCAGGATGAGCAAGCATTTTTGGGCTGAAGCTGCTAATACTGCCTGTTACTTGATAAACAGGTCGCCTTCTATTCCACTAAATAAAAGAACTCCCATTGAGGTATGGTCTGGTACGCCTGCTGATTATTCACAGTTGAAAGTTTTTGGATGCACTGCTTATGCTCATGTTGATAATGGAAAATTAGAGCCTAGAGCTGTTAAGTGTCTTTTCCTTGGTTATAGTTCGGGAGTCAAAGGCTATAAATTGTGGAATCCTGAAACAGGAAAGACTTTTATGAGCAGGAGTGTTGTTTTCAATGAATCTGTGATGTTTACTGACAGTTTGCCCTCAGATCATGTTCCAGAAAAAGAGCTGCAGCGTATGCGCATGCAGGTGGAGCATGTTGATGATGATACAGGTGTGCAGGTGGAGCCTGTTGATGAGCATGGTGACCATGATAATTATGTTACTGAGGATGATGCTCATGATGATGTTCAGCAAACTCCTCCAATTTTGCAGTTAGAGGAGGATTTACCTATTGCTCAACGCAAGTCAAAAAGGACAATTGCACCTCCTAAGCGTCTTATTGAAGAGTGTAATTTGTCTTACTATGCTTTGAGTTGTGCTGAACAGGTGGAGAATGTTCATGAGCCAGCAACCTATAAAGAAGCTATTCGTTGTGGTGATACTGAGAATTGGATTTCTGCTATGCATGAGGAGATGCAGTCTCTTGAGAAGAATAGTACATGGGAGATTGTACCTTTGCCTAAGAATAAGAAGACCATCAGCTGCAAATGGATCTTCAAGAGAAAGGAGGGTTTATCCCCAAGCGAGCCTCCAAAGTATAAGGCAAGGTTAGTTGCTAAAGGCTACAGTCAAATTCCGGGTGTTGACTACAATGATGTGTTCTCTCCAGTGGTAAAACACAGTTCAATTCGTACTTTCCTTAGTATTGTTGCTTCACATGATCTTGAGCTTGAGCAGTTAGATGTGAAGACTGCGTTTTTGCATGGAGAGCTTGAGGAGGACATATACATGGACCAACCAGAAGGGTTCATAGTGCCTGGCAAGGAAAAATATGTGTGCAAGTTGAAGAGATCCTTGTATGGTTTGAAACAGTCCCCTCGTCAGTGGAACAAGAGGTTTGATTCATTTATGTTAGCACACAGTTTTAAAAGATCTAAGTATGATAGCTGTGTTTACATCAAGCATGTTAATGGATCACCTATATATTTACTGTTATATGTTGATGATATGCTGATTGCTGCCAAGAGTAAGATTGAAATCACTAAGTTAAAGAAGCTATTGAGTAGTGGTTTTGATATGAAAGATCTTGGTAGTGCTAAGAAAATTCTTGGTATGGAAATTAGTAGAGACAGAAAATCTGGTTTGCTATTTCTTAGTCAACAAAATTATATCAAGAAAGTTCTTCAGCGTTTCAACATGCAAAATGCTAAGGCTGTTAGTACCCCTATTGCACCTCACTTTAAGTTGTCAGCTGCTCAGTGTCCTAGTACAGATGCAGAGATTGAATACATGTCAAGGGTTCCTTATTCTAGTGCTGTTGGGTCTTTGATGTATGCCATGGTTTGCACTCGTCCAGATTTGTCATATGCTATGAGTCTTGTTAGTAGATATATGTCTAATCCTGGCAAAGAACATTGGAGGGCAGTTCAGTGGATTTTCAGGTACCTCAGAGGCACAGCAGGTTCCTGTTTAAAGTTTGGAAGAACTGATAAGGGTCTTATTGGCTATGTGGATTCTGATTATGCTGCTGATCTAGACAGGCGAAGATCACTTACAGGTTATGTGTTTACTGTTGGCAGTTGTGCTGTGAGTTGGAGGGCTACTTTACAGTCAGTTGTTGCTTTGTCTACTACTGAAGCAGAATATATGGCTATTTGTGAAGCGTGCAAAGAATTAATTTGGCTGAAAGGTTTGTATGCTGAGCTTTGTGGAGTTGAATCTTGCATAAGTTTGCACTGTGACAGTCAAAGTGCAATTTACCTCACTAAAGATCAGATGTTCCATGAGAGAACTAAGCACATAGATATCAAGTATCATTTTGTGCGTGATGTGATTGAAGAAGGTAAGCTGAAGGTATGCAAGATTAGTACTCATGATAATCCTGCTGATATGATGACAAAGCCTGTTCCTGTTGCTAAGTTTGAGCTGTGCTCAAGCTTAGTTGGTTTAATTGGATAGTCCAAGAGACTATTGTTGGCACCAGTGGTTTTTCTATCTTTGTTATGTTCAGGATGAAGGGTTGATTTATGATACAAGATGAATTTGTCTCAAGGTGGAGTTTGTTGGAGTTGTTCCAAATTCACTCCAGGATGTAGGCCGGGCTTCTGACGGAGCGAAGCGGAGGCCCGTCGCCGGAGGCTTGGGCCGGAGCGTAGCGGAGTCTGAAGCCGGCCCATGGGCCGGTCTCGCCCCTGTACTCGGGGGGTGCGGGGGGGGGAGCCCCCCGCGGTACGGTACGGTATATACACCCTTGCTAGGGTTTCGAGGAGACTTGATTCTCTTGTAAGCCGCCATAGGCGTGTAACCCAAAAACTCTTGAGATAGTGAGATTGTTGCTGGCTGGTGCCCGTGGTTTTTCCCCTTCACATCTGAGGGGTTTTCCACGTTAAATCGTGTGTCTCCTCTGTGGCTTGATTCTTTACTTCATATTCCTATACGTCGTGCATAACAGGGACTGGGCCACTGGGGAGGGCGACTGCCGTCAGCGCTGGCCGGCATGGGTACGGAGAGGCGGAGAGCCGCTGGGGAAAACTGTTCACGCGCACACCGCCTCAGCTAGCGTGGTTCCGTTTCCGTCCGCACGCTCACAGGAGTGCGGAGTGCCGACTAGGATTTGTTTTCCCGGACAAAATTCCAAGGCACGAGCACGAGCGGGATCGGAGAATCACGATTCGCACATCAGTGCATGCATGAGATGATACTCAAAAGTGCCGCCTTCCTTGCGTTCAAGAGGAAAGGCAAAGGCCCGATCTTTTACTTACGAGTCACAAGAGCTCCCTGCCCTGCCCCTGGCTGCTGCTGCCCGTGAGATGGAGACAAAGCACTTTCACGCGCAAGAAAAGACAGAGGTCCTTTATACAGCACAGCATCCACGCCCGCACAGCACAACGCTGCTGAAGGCTGAAGCAAAAGCATGGGGGGAATTCCGGGGTGCCAGAATCTTGGGCAGAAATGTGAGACGCGGACGACACGCACAGCGACGGCCACCGCCCACCAGGCAGGCAGCCAAGAGGTCCTCGACCGCCGCGGCGCGAGAATTCGTGTGGCCCCGAAGGGTTTCGTCGCAACTTCGCCCATCCGGGATCCCGTGATCCGACATGGACCCCGGCATTAGTAAATGATGATCTTTGTTAGATGTAGGGACAAGAGGAGGGAGTACCTCCTACTTGTAGCTCATCACTCCCATCCCAGTACGTACTTTCATGTAACGGGCACACACGACACGCCGTTCCGTTACTCTTCTTTTACAGATCCCCATGTCTTGGCCCGGGCACAACGTAGGGAGCATAGGGAGCACAGGCAAACTACCCCACAACCACGAGACAGCGCGTTGTTGTTTACAGTAGGCTCCCAGAGCGAAACACGCGCGCGGGGTAACGGGGCTCCAGTCGAGAGGCTAATCTGGGGAGGCAGGCCGCGGGCGATCAGACAGACGTTAATCCTGGCGCGCGGTGCCGGGCGTTGTTATTCCTGGGTGGGGGCGGGGGGTCGTCAGGCGCGTCGCTCTCGCACACCCGCCAGGTCTGGGACGACGATGGTCTGGTCGCCATGAATACCCCCGCCTTAATTCACACTGCGGCCTGCCGGCGGCGAAAGATCTCCGGCCTCGCTCAGACCAGCTAATTAAGGCGGTTAATGGCTCGTCAAGGACCGCTGCCGAAAGGTTGCCGGGAAACGTCGTCCCCGGACCCCGAGAGGCACGAGATCGGTGTACGGCTGTGGTCTGGGGCTCTTAGCATGCAGTAGTGAACATACTACAGTGTGCCGCAGTAGATCGAGCCCGTGCATGCATGCGCCGGAGTTGAATACGAGACTGTAGCGAGTGAAGGCGGTGCAGGATCGCAAGTTCGCAACAGGTTTCTATTCATGCACTAATGTGTGTAAGTGCAGCCCTGCTTGTTAGTACTACCAGTACTTGTTTAACCGAACAACCGTCCGTGTCCGTCCGATCGGCCGGTATTTGCCGGTGCGGTGATACCGTTTTGCAAGGAGGCGAAGTAGTGTAACGTCGAATGGTACAGTACGTACTACTACTACATCTGGAGAGAGTTCTCCCTCTCTCTTTTTTTGAAAGAATATCTGGAGAGGGTCGTTTGAATGGTTCGAAGATGCATGCATGGTAGTGGTACCACGGGCTGGTTGCCCTAGTACAGTCAGAAAAGGGATGCACCGCACAGGCACATGTGTGTTGCACGCACAGCAGATTTGGTTCGCAAACCGTCGAACAGAGCTTTTAGCCCCGGCATGTCTCGCTTCTTTGGAGACCAGTGGGTGGCCGAAAGACACGCCCGGCAACCTAGGACAATGAATAGACGAGGATGGAACAGGAGGCCGTAGTTCCTAGAGCGTTCCTAGAGCGCCGCGGTGCTTCATGCACGCGGAACCATCAGTAGTGCTCTCTTTTGGGCAGTGATTTGTGACGAGCTATCAAAAAGATCCTCCCACCTAGCTAGCGTTAGCATAGTCTAGTACTCCTAGGAGTAGTACTGTAGTAGTAGCGCCTAGTACGTGTGGTGTGTGGACTCTGCTGGCACCAAGACTTGGATCGTGAGAGGTATGATTGAATCATTACTGCACCCTTCGTTTTTTTTAGTTATCGACCTTGGTAGTTTAAATTTTTATTAGAAAATACATGTAATTATATCTTCAAATAAATTTATTAAAAAATTGATTTGAAAAATCTATCAAACGTTTTATAAATATTATTATCTTTTGATATATATTTTAGTAAAAAAAATATTTCTCGACAAACCAAAACGAAAGGGGTGTAACGCGCAATTTGGGGCTATAGCTAGCTAGGAGGCTACTACGTGCGTAGCTATATAGAGAGATCACCTATAGTCTACTCCTATAGGAGGACGACATCACTATAGCATGCCAACAGGGCGAAAGAAGTTGCGGCAGTTCTAAGGACCGACCCAATTAGCAAAAAAGATGTGAGATGATCGATGGGTGCATAAACAAGTTTACGCAAAAGGAGAGCATCTAGTACTAGTACCTGTCAAAGTTACCAAAGTGGCAAAACTTGCTAGTTGCTTCTCGGAAAGAAGCTGCTTTTAGCTTTTACCAGCTCGATCTAGCAGTTGCAGGAGATCCACGAGACCACGAAATGCAAAATGCCTCTTATTTTAGCGACGCTCATTCATGCATGATAGAGTAGGAGTATCGAGAGTGAAGTTTTGCCCGATCCACTTGTCCGGAGAAAAGAAGAAAAAAAAAAAGGACGTATAGGATCACAAGGGTGCGTACTATGGTGCAAGGGGAACGAATATGCATGATCATAAGTCACAGATATCATGAGCGTACATATACGTGCTCATATAGTCATACTTTTGGCCAATAAGCTCGCAATGCATGCAGCCTTGTTCTGATTTCTGTGGGGCCCACACATCATGAAAAACAGAGTTAGGCACGCACGTACGAGTACACTCATGTAAATGCATGTACCCACTGCTTTGGTGTAACGAATGAACCTCCCCAGCCGGGCCTCATGATTCCGAGTGGTGCCCCGGCTTATCATCCAAAAGGCTTCATATGGCTCTACTAGATGCACTTTTTTAGCTTTATTAGATGCTGGAGCCGGGTTAAAGGCCGCTCGTCATTCGTTGTTTCATTGGCATCCCCAGTTCCTCACTCTCGCTCTCTCCCAGCTTATAAGAAAGCTTCGTTGGAGCTGAAAACCTAAGTTGATTTTGACTAAAGTTGATTTGTTATAAGAGAAATACTGTTTCAAAGCTGAAAAACGAGTGATGTTTGGTTGCCAAACAGAGCCTAAAGGAACCAGCGAGGCAGCAGCATATCAAAACAAGCGGGCGGTGGTGTCGCGCCCGGTGACCACCATAGTGTGATAGCAGCAGTGATGATGAGGCATTATATATACACCGATCCATGGATCTGCTTCTCTAATCTGTGTACCTACCCGTACCGAACTACTGGTATTAGGACACACTAAAGCCCTGTTTAGATCCACTGCAAATTACAATTGCAACTAGTAACATCAACGTTGCGGCACATGCATAGAGCATTAAATGTAGACGAAATATTTGCATGTTTGTACTTTTTGCATGTACATCACGTGACGAATCTTTTAAGTCTACTTGGGTCATGATTGGACAAAAATTGTCAAATACAAACGAACATGTTACAGTACAAAATTGCATCTGCAACTGAGATCTAATCACAGCCTAAGTATTCTCTGTTATGCCTAGTAGACCAGACAGACAGACCCTAACTAATCCAGAAAATTATTGACAACGTTCTCATGAGGCTCAAGACACAGAGCACGGATTTCCCGGACATGTGCATGTAGACACACGCAACCACTTCACTTCACTGACTAACCACTTCACTTCACTGACTGTCATGCATGCCGAGCAAACTGTACCTCTACGGGCCGAGCAAACTGTACCGCTACGGCCCGGTATAATACTCGCAGGGAGTACACTTCACTGACTGTCTACGGCCTCTATCACAGAGATCTACTCTATGGAGTCCTACTCGTACAGTCCCCAGTGGGTAGTGCCCGGCCGCGCCCCCGTCTGTGCAGCAGCAGAGTTTGGCTCTCTCGCCCGGAGATGGGATTGGCATGTGATGCATCTCTGATCGGAGGACCATGCTAGGGAACGGAGCCGGACAGACCTGAGTCCTAGCCCATGCACCTCCACGACCGAGACGCGGCTGGACCCGGCGACCGCGGGCTCGAAAGGGGTCGCAGGAGCTTGCCCGTATTAGCCGAGGGGCGCCGCTGGTTCGTTCGAGCGTCATCAGCCAGAGCAGCGGCGCAGCCCGCCCGGCTGCGACGGACGCCGGCCAGCAGCAGGCAGCCACTGGCCGGCAGGTCCAGTGGTGGTCCTGGCACGGCGGGCGGAGCGCGCGGGGAGTGACCACCACGCTGGGCGACAGTGGAGATCGCAAGCCAGGACCTGTGTTGTGCTCCCGATCGATCTTCGCCATTTAAGACGCACCGATGATCGAGTGCCGTGGCGTGACGGCCGTAAAAAAAAAAAAAAAAAAAAAACCGTTCCAGTCCCAGTAGTAGCGCACTAGCGGTCCATGCATGTCCTCTTTGTGTTCCTAGCTCAGGCCGTGCGTTGCATTTTTGGCTCCATCTGCTATGAGATAGGAGTATTCTTTCTTCATCCGAAGTGTTTTTCTTTTTTTTTTTAGAAGAACAACTGTCTCTGGGTGGCAGACGGCCAACGCAAGGCGGGAGCAGGGTTCCGTATACTTGTATGGAACACCTAGTGGGTGTCTTATTATAGACTTATACTGGGAGTATTTGACTGTTAAAGAAATAGATTTGCTGTTGAAAAATCTTCTCTCATGTTTGATCCTTATTTTTTTCCCATTTCTTCTTTGAAATACTTAGTATACTACATGGGAGTGAGTAAAACTATAATTTAGGTGAAAAATCTGCCTTATTTTTTAGCGCCTCAACTTTAACTACTGCAAGTTACTCCCTCCATCCAAATTGTAAGTAATTCTAAAAATCATTGAAAATCAAAGTATTTCAAGTTAACAAAAATTATAGAGAAAAATACAAAGATTTATGACACTAAATAAGTGTACTATGAAAACATATTTCATGAACAATCTAATGATATTTAGTCAATATTATAGATATTATTATCTTGTCCTATAAACTTGGTCAAAACTAAGATAATTTAACTCTTCAAGATTCCTAGAATGACTTATAGTTTGGGATGGATGGAGTACGATGGATTTTTATACTCAATTTGACTAGAGTTACGGTGATTGTTTTTAGTATGATTTTTAGGTAAAATCCGGTTGTGGGAAGGAACATTTCACCCTATTCTTACAACACCTTTTAATCGGGATGCGGAACTCCTCGAGAACACTTGGATTTGCTAGGTGTGAGCTATAGTTCTTCACCGGGACAATCCCTAGAGAAATGTTCGTTAAAAATAAGTGTTGAAGAATCAAAGACCAGCTGAATAAAAGAATCGAATTGAGGAACAGTTTTCTTTTTCTTTTTTTTTATCTAAAATGGATTCAAGAGCAGCTGAATGCAATCACTAGATTAATAAATCATGAAGCATAACATGCAAATGCGTAGTACCAACATCTAGCTCGCTCCACAAACGAAACGTAGCAATCTAACGACACTAGGTTAAACTTTTTTTCTGCACTAATCTACTCCTTTTATCACATAGTATCAGCAGGAGGGCTTGAGGAGTGTGAAGCGAGGTAGTAAGTGCTCTAGGCAATCAGATAGGGAACCTAGCCCTCTATCTTGTGTACTCCTCCTGTTAATAACACCATGGGAATTAGTGTCGGCTGCATGCCTGCGCATTCTTTATTCCCCTTTCAGCTGAACCTTTTGTTCGGTAGCATCTTGCTTTCACTTCCTCTCCACACTTCACTTTCCCGGCTTATAAGGATCAACAAGTAATCAAATACTCTCCTACTCTAGTGTCCTCTTGTAATCCAACTCGGCGCTGTCGTTATTTGTCTCGTTAGTACTGCAAACCCACTTACTACAGTGTTCCTTGCTGTTTCTTTAGCTTCAGTCCTTGCCTGCTGAAAGCACAAACACATACGCAATGTACAGAATGCTGAAACTGTGGAGTTCAGAGAGATACAGTATCTCAACGCTTTCAGTAGCTGTACTAATGCTGAAGTAGCCCTGCTAATGGGTTAATACTCATCCCATACCCAACCCAACCCAACCTAATCCGTAATAAATTAATTCTCTTTTCAAACCGTCCCACTCCATACCATTATATCTTTGACCCAACCCATTCCAACCCATAAACCGGACTCTGAATTTAAAACCTTGCGTTCACACTTTAAAATTTTATCGAAATTGACTGAAATTAGTTGCAGATGATTTAATATAGTAAGCAGCAACTTCATGTCAACCAGCACTGCCAGATGTATATATGGGCCCCACGTCAGAGCCGGACCCTAAAAATAAAACGTCACATTCACACCATAAAATTTTATCGAAATCTATTAAAATTTGTTGCAGATGATTTAATATAGCAAGTAACAACTTCATGTCAACCAGCACTGCCAGATGTATATGTGGGCCCCACGTCAAAGCCGGACCCTAGAAATAAAACCTCGCGTTCACGCCATAAAATTTTATCGAAATCGATAAAAATTTGTTGCATATGATTATATATAGCAAGCAGCAACTTCATGCCAACCGGCACTGCCAGATGTGTATGTGGGCTCCACGTCAAAGCCGGACCCTAAAAATAAAACCTCGCGTTCACACCATAAAATTTTATCGAAATCGATTAAAATTTGTTGCAGATGATTTAATATAGCAAGCAGCAACTTCATGTCAACCGGTACTGCCAGATGTGTATGTGGGCCCCACGTCAGAGCCGGACCCTAAAAATAAAACCTCGCGTTCACACCTTAAATTTTTATCGAAATTGGATGAAATTTGTTGCAGGTAATTTAATATAGCAAGCAGCAATTTCATGTCAACTGGCACTGCCGGATGTGTATGTGGGTCCCATGTCAGAGCCGGACCCTAGAAATAAAACCCTGCGTTCACACCATAAAATTTTATCAAAATCGATTAAAATTTGTTGCAGATGATTTAATATAGCAGACAGTAACTTTATGACAATCAGCACTCTCAGATGTTTATTAATATAACATTCATCCGCGGGTTCAATCCATTCAAGCCCACAAAAACAAGATGTCAATTCCAACCCGTCCCAACCCGTTTTTCTATTAAACTCACCCCAACCCAACACTTTCAGTAACTTAACCCAGTTCTACCCGTCCAAAGTATACCCATTTGAGAACCCAACCCATTAAACCTGTTTCAACCCAACTCATTAGTAGGCCTATGCTGAAGTACCGATGGCTGAAGAAGTATGCTTCGTCTAATCTTCAGACAAATCGGCTGCTCCAATCAGTTAATATTTTGATATTTTCTTTCAGTTATAAAATAATTTTTTTCTCATAGTAAATTATCATCACCTGAAATGAGCGTTTTTTTTTCGAATAGCGAACACTCAAGATCGGTTGAGCTGAAAGTTCTACAGGAGCCGCTGTTGTTTATTTTATTTTTTACTAGGAAGAACGGGCGCGGTCGACATCCGTCCGACCAAGCGGCGCCTGTAAGATTCTGTCGCGAACGGCGTTGCGCAAAAGAGGGAGCGGCAGTGCAATTCTGGCACGGCCACGTGAGCCTTCAGAGACCAGCTTTTGCTAATCTGGTATGGATGGGACGTGCCTGTGATTCAGACAGGTTTGCTTTGCAGATACGGCGAACAATAATGGACGTGCCAGTAACAGTTGCGCTGTCTTCAGAAATGCCACACGTGGAATGCAAGACTACTGCTCCCTCGTCCCAGATATTGGCTCCGGATGAATTTTATGGCTGACGCTAGGTTTAGTTTACAAAGTTTGCAAAATTTTGTAACTGTATCACTTTTATTTGTATTTAATAACTTTTATCTAATCTTGACTTAACTAGACTCAAAAGATTCATCTCGAGATAGACAGGCAAAAAGTACAAATATACAACAGCTGCTACTTCATTTAGTGCTTCATACAGACGGAAAGTACAATCGATGTGATGGGGAGAGAGAAGGAAAGTTTGTAATCTAAACGCTGCCTGAATTGTATGGCAGAAAAATAAGCTAAAACTTGAGAATCACTCATACTTTTTAGTTACATCAAATTGTGTTTTTTCTCTCATAATAAATTAGTTCCAGGAATCAGCCGCGTTGCTGAAAGGCAAGCACCGTAGAACCTGTTTAGAGATGAACAGAACTGCTTTGTTGAGATGAACATAAATCGTTCCTGAATGAATTTCTTCGCCTTTGTGGTTCCTGGCCTGGGAGACGGAGAACAGAGGCCGCCCACACAATATGCCCATGAATCAAAATGTGCAGTCCAGATAGGCCCACGAAGAAAATACGACTAGCAGTCTGGCACCCTTTTCAAGGCTCATTGTGATCGCATTTGTTCTTTTCTACTAGTCTATTATCATTTTTTGCGTCCAGATTTCCTCCTCTAACTTTAAAATCAGGAAAACTGTCTCAATTAACTCTTATAAATTCGTTTAAATAATCCATATTTTCAATTTGATTTTATATTTTTCAAAAAATGTAAACACCTACTCCCTCCGTCACAAAATAGATGTCATTCTTACTTCCCGAGATGTCAGCTTTTTTAACTTTGACTAATTGTATATTAAAAAGTATTCATATCGAACGTACACAACTAGTATCATTGGAAAGATCTTTAAATCTAGTTTTTTAACAAATTTATTTTGAAATAAAAATATTACACATATTTTCTATAAATCTAGTCAAAGTTTAGAAAGTTTGACTCGCACGCTTCCTATAGCGTCATTTAATATGGGACGGATGGAGTAATAACGTTTGGGTTGATTGAAAAGAGGTGTTTTTCAAGCCGTTGAATGAAAGGCTTCATAGGAGAATAAATGTGTGGAAGGAAAAGAGTTACTTCCCCCGTTCTAAAAAGACTGTCGTTTTAGACTTTAAAAAACTGTGTTTGATCATTTGTTTTATTCAAAATTTTTGTACAAAATACAAAATCAATTAATAATTATTAAAGTATCTGTAATGATAAACCAAATTATAATAATATAAATAATATTGATACAAAATTTTTAAATAAGACGAATGGTCAAACATGATGATGTCTAAAAAATATAAAACAACAGTCTTTATGGGATGGAGGAAGTACGTGTTAAGTCTGCACAAGCTCCATCGGGCGTCTGTTGTTTCATTGTAGGGACACTAGTGGTGCCAGATACTCCCCCATTTACAATATTAACTAAGTATCATTAGATTCTTCATCAAATTTATTTTCATAGTACACTTATTTGGTGTCATAAATATTCGTATTTTTCTCTATAATTTTGATCAAACTTAATACGCTTAGACTTTTCAATATTTTTAGAATAACTTACCATTTGCCATTTGAAACGAAGAGAGTACCAAGTCACCAACCATGCTACTTGCTACAACTGCACACAAGTTGAAAATCCATGTGGAAGACCAATACTTACGTAGTATGGTTTCTGTTCGTGTGATTCACCGATATATAAAAGTCAAACCGTAACAAGCGGATGCATCCAACATTAATTCATGTGGCATTCTCGCAGTTTCAGTTGGAAAGTTTAAAAACGCATTTTATTGATTAGAATGCTCTATGAATTTTCCATATTTTAGGATATATTTTTATTTTCTAAATACTAATTTTTGAAAGTTGTTAGGTACATTTTTTTTGTTTTGAAATATTTCATTTGGACTTCTTGTGTCCCAATATATCTTGAGCATTTTCTTCAAATCTTTACAAACGTACTAGAGATATTTTACCAGTTTTTTTTTGATTAAAAAAAATGACAAATCACGATGAAACCCACTTACCTAGAGGGAGGCAACTATCGAAGACAAAATGTACCTTTTCCAATCCAATATATTATTTTGGTGTATGTTGCTCATGAGCCATGACGACAAAGAACTTCACAATCATTCATTCACGCCTCTAAGTTTGACTTGCAATCCTTATAAGAAAAACCTGACTTACAAAAAAACATTTTTCATTCTATTCCAGCCGCAATAACCAAATCTTCGGCCGTGAGTGAGTGAGTTCTTAAAAGACAAAAAAATTTGAATAGAAAAACAAGTCCAGGTCACACAGCTCAGCACCGACCAGCTGAATTCACAAGGAGAAAGGAAAAAAAAAAAAGCGGAAGCTTTCTACACCGGCCAAGGCCCAACAGTCCAGCTCAGCACAGGGACGCAGACCGTGAAGCCCACTAAAGGCAGCCGCGTGGCCCGCGTCGTTCCAGCGCAGCGGCGGGAACCGACCGACCCCATCCGCCGCCGCCAAGCAACCGCGTCGCTTCGTTGCTATTGCTAACACTTCGAAGGGCATTCGCGAGCGATCCCATTCTCCTTTTCCCTCTCCCCATTTTTGAAAGCAGAAAAACACAACTCACGGAACCCTTGGCATCGGCGGCGACCTCGCGATGCTGCAGATGCTGGGCCTCCGCGGGGGGAGCCCCAGCCCCAGTGCCGGCGACGCGGCCACCGCCGTGGGCGGGGACGGCGGCGCGGCCGCGGGCCCCGCGCGGCCGCTGCGCCTGGTGTACTGCGACGAGAGGGGCAAGTTCGTGATGGACCCCGAGGCGGTGGCGGCGCTTCAGCTCGTCAAGGGCCCCGTCGGGATCGTCTCCGTCTGCGGCCGCGCTCGCCAGGGCAAGAGCTTCATCCTCAACCAGGTACGGCGCGCGACGGGGGGAGAGCTTAGGTTTTTTTTTTTTTTTTTTGGGTTAATAAAGCCTTGGTCTGCGCATCAGTGGTGCGGTGCGCCGCTAGGGTTTCATCGTTGTTTTTCTGAGATAGATGGCCCGCTGGATTGTTTGTGGCTTTCGAGCGGACCTTTGGAAATTGAAGTGATAGTTTTTGCAACTTGATTTCTAGGGTTTATTACGTAACCTCTTGGATTCTAGGGTTTATTTACTGGTGGGTTTGTAGGTTTTGCCTGCGATTTGGAAATATGTTTCGCGCTGACAATGTGTTTATTAGAAGAATTATGATACTAGAACTCAACATGCGTCCAACTTTCAGGAGGAGAAAGGGAATGTAAATCTAAGGATTAAGCAATTTGGGTGGCTTAATTCTTCATCAAATGGTTAAGGATGAAAAGTTGTGTTCATATACGGTGTCTAGCTTTTGTTTGCAAAACTAGTCTTTCAAATGAACTTAGAAACTATAATTTGGCCACCTTTACAGTATTGTGATATGTCCTGGTAGTTGAATGGTGTATTACACTTTCATTACGAAGTGAATGCTTTGCGTTGACCGTACGAGTATTCGGTTTTTGGTTGTAGGTGTGTTCTCACCTTTTAAGGATTAGTATGGTTGTCATCGTGGAACTAGTTCGGGGAACCTTGTTTATGTTTTGTAATCATATGGACGTTACATTTGCATGCGTGGTTGGTGCTTTAAGCATAGGATTCTGCAAAATCGTGCAAAGAATTGCTTGAGATTGTGAGACAGTAATAATTGGCAAAAGCTTCACAAGTCATTGGTTATCAGTTGTTGGGTGCCTATCTTCAAGAACCACACTAGGTAGGATGTGAAAAATGTAGGAAATAGGAACACATAAGTTTGTTAAACATCACTATGGGCCTCAACTTGCTGTTGAATCAGTTATTTGATTTAAGTTTGTTAAAGTGAGGTGATGAGTTGTCAAAAAAAAAAAAAAGAGGAGATGAGGGTCCGATACAAGTTGACAAGAAGTGAAGATTACTTTTAAATGGCATTTAGCGGAACATTATTAATTACTATTGCATATTTCGTATGCTTCATTAGCATCTTAATTTTGTTAGAGCCATACTGACGAAGTCTTTAAATGACTTCAGAAATTTTGTCATTTTAAAGTATGGAAAAATTGTTGTCGCTTCTAGATATTCTAGATTCTTGACTTTCCTATTTTCTATAGTTGTTTCTAGAGGGTTTTAAGTGTGCACACTAATGCTTCTCAGCTTCTGTAATGGAATGAAATTTGGAAACTATTAGTAAATTGAGACAATGTGGCACTCTTATGAGTCATTATATACTTATAGCCAGCTTTAATATAAGTTGATTTTCTTTTATTGTGCGCCATTTTTGTTTATTCCTCCACATTGGTTGATAAAATCCGCCCTGTTTATGCAGCTTCTTGGGCGAAGCAGCGGTTTTCAAGTGGCTTCAACACATCGTCCTTGCACCAAGGGACTTTGGATGTGGAGTGCGCCTTTGAAGAGAACTGGTCTGGATGGAAATGAATACAGTCTTGTGTTGTTAGATACTGAAGGAATTGATGCTTATGACCAAACGGTATGTATTAGTGGCTTGTCCTTGAATTAACGGCCTATTTTTGCAATTGCGTCCACACCTTTTTTTTTTCTGAGCCAGCACTTTTGGGTGAATTATGGCACTGAGTTCTGACTATCGTTTACATTTCTGGTGATTTTATTTGGTTGTTGTGTCATGCTAAATATATTTGTAGTTTCTGCAATGTTGTCTCATATGTACTCTTTCCCTTTTGGCAGGGGACCTATAGCATCCAAATATTTTCCTTGGCCGTTTTGCTCTCAAGCATGTTCATCTACAACCAGGTACATTTCTGAAAGAATGAATTAGTCATCTTTGGAAGCTGGAACAATGTGGGAATTGTAGACTGATACTTAGGGTTCTTCAGGTTTTTTTTTTTTTTTTTTTTTTTTTTTTTCATATTGAAGGACTCTAACCTCCGAGCCTGCTGCTATTTCTTCTAGATGGGAGGTATAGATGAATCTGCGTTGGATCGTCTCTCACTGGTCACAGAGATGACAAAGCACATACGTGTCAGAGCCTCAGGTGGAAGGTCCACTGCATCTGAACTTGGGCAGTTCTCACCTGTCTTTGTTTGGTTGTTGCGAGTAAGATATTTCATTCCTTTTCTACTGATATTAATTATATGATATCTACTGAATGCTGAACGCTTTGACTGTTCCCTAGCTGTACATCATCTTATAAATCGTCAAACATATCCTCAGACCGTTATGCATCAGACACCTTTGGTATGCGATGAGCAGATGACACTGTGCTTCCTTTCCTACAGGACTTTTATCTGGATTTGGCAGAAGACAACAGAAAAATTACTCCACGGGATTACCTAGAGCTTGCACTGAGGCCTGTTCAAGGTGGAGGAAGGGACGTATCTGCAAAGAATGCGGTATGGTAGATTTTTATGGGTGAAATGTAGTTACTTGTGCTTGGTAAATTGACATATGGACTATCCTGAAATGTAGTTATGTACCTGTGCTTGGTTACTTGACTTATGCGCTATCCTCATACTTCTTTTGTTGTTCTGGAAGATACGGGAGTCCATCCGTGCACTTTTTCCAGATAGGGAATGCTTTACGCTTGTGCGGCCTGTGAACGACGAGAAAGATCTCCAACGTCTCGATCAACTTCCTGTAAGTATTTCTTCCTTCTTTGAACTACAGTGAATGATCTGCTATTTGTGGCCTGGTACTTAAAATGCTCCACACATATATACGCCGTAGGTAAGAGTCAATACTTTTCCTAAGCTCTCCATTTGCGCAAATAGCAAAGTACCCACAGACATATCTCTTGACCATGTATTCTGAACTTCTGATTGATTGGATTATTTAAAAAGTTTGAAAATTTTCTTGAAGGTAGTGTGTTTGGGGTCAGAGTCAGATAAATGAAACTTCTGTATTCTTCAGTGCAAACTATATTACTTCTCTTTTTCCCAGTAACTACACATTTTTGTTATGGTAAGAATATATGCTTATGTGGTACCAGTGCAAGAAGGCAGTCTTTAACACAACTTTGGTCACTGATATGCATCATGATATTTTTGTAAAACCTATAAATTTAACTCTTATGAAAGTGCACTCTTACCTATACTTCAAACAGTTTGATGACATGTGCAAATTATGTTTGTCCCTCCATGTGTTAGAATCATAATGCACGTTCTGGCATAACCATATTGTTCTAGCAGATTGATGTTGGTGCAATATTTTCTAATCTCTATGATGCAGCTGAGTAATTTCCGGCACGAGTTCAGATCTGGTCTGGATGCTTTCACGAAGTTTGTTCTTGACCGAACAAGACCAAAACAACTTGGAGCTAGTACAATGACAGGTCCCATCCTTGCTGGATTGACACAATCATTTCTTGACGCTATTAATAGTGGTGCTGTCCCTACAATATCTTCATCATGGCAGGTATGTTATGATTTGTTGGTTCTTTCTTTTTTTGCTTACAGTTTAATTCATGCAATGCCATTTGTGATTCTTTCTCTCTGGCTGGAGTTATCTAATTCTTCTTTTAAAAAATTATTATGTAGAGTGTGGAGGAGGCAGAATGTCGGAAGGCATTTGATTCTGCTGTTGGCACTTACAATTCTTCTTTTGACCATAAAAAGCATATAGAAGAGGTAAGGTTTTGCTAATAATTGAGTTGAGTTGCTGAGTGTGTTCTTATTTAAACTTTCTAGAATTTCTTGACTTACCAGCATTTGCAGGATTCTTTGAGAGAAGCTCATGAAAGTGCCATGAGGAGGGCTGTCAGTGCTTTTAATGCTTCTGCTGTTGGTGCTGGGTCAGCACGTTCAAAATTTGAAAAGCTTCTTCACAGTTCTCTCAAAAAGACCTTTGAGGTGATCTTATTAGTACTCATCAGCTGCTTTTAAGTCAACACGCCTGCTTATTATTTTCTTTCACATGACCCATCGATTAATGCCTGCTAATTGGTGAAGTAAATTACTCGTTAATTACAATATATGAGTGGGTAGGCTAACTTTGAAGCACATGAATGCAGGACTACAAAAGGAATGCTTTTTTGGAGGCTGACTTGCAATGTTCAAATAAAGTTCAGAACATGGAATCAAAGGTGCGAGCTGTATGTATGCGTCCGGATGCAAAATTAGATGACATAGTCAGGGTAAGACAACGTAAACTTCTCTGCTGCTGTAATTAATCGACAAGAACCTTGTCCTTTATTATTGTTAAGGGTAATGTCCTTGTTGCTGGATCAACTGCAGCTCCTTGATGGTCTGCTCACAGAGTATGAGTCAACGGCTTATGGTCCTGGAAAATGGAAAAAGCTAGCCACATTCTTACAGCAGTGGTATTCACCTCTTCAATTGTCTTGTTGGTTGATGTGGAATGATGATATCATTATCTCACATAATCATTTTATTCTTTTGGTGGAATGAATGCAGTTTGGCTGGCCCCGTTCTGGACCTTTTCAGAAGACAGTTGGAGCATATAGATTCTGAAAGAAATGCTCTGAGATTGAAATGCAATTCAAGCGATGATAAGTTGGCATTGCTCAGGAAGCAGCTTGAAGCAAGTGAGAATCACAGAGCTGAGTACGTGAGGCGCTATGAGGAAGTTCTGAATGATAAACAGAAAGTTTCGAAGGATTACTCTATTCGTATAACTGAACTTCAGACCAAGAGTAGCAAGTTGGAAGAACGGTGCTTGAGCTTGTCTTCTTCTCTTGAGAATGCAAAACGAGAATCCAATGATTGGAAGAGCAAATACGATCAAGGTATTTTGCAGCAAAAGGCAGATGAAAGTAAGTTAAAATCCCAAATTGCTTCCCTGGAGTCTAGGGTGAGTATCAGTGAGGGCAGATTGTTGGCAACACGTGAACATGCTGATTCTGCTCAAGAGGAAGCATCAGAATGGAAACGCAAATATGAAGTTGCTGTTAGCGAGGCCAAAACAGCTCTGCAGAGAGCGGCTGTAGCACAGGAACGCACAAATAAGAAAGTGCAAGAGAGGGAAGATGCATTGAGGGCAGAGCTTGCTAACCAACTATCTGAGAAGGTAATTATTTCTCTAGGCATATTCAATCTTATTTATCTTCCAAGTCTTGTTATGTGCTTCTTGGTCACTTCACATTTGCTTGTTATGTGTAAACAGGAAGATGAAATTGCAAGATTACATGCAAAAGTTAGTCAGACGGAAATTCATGCTACAAGTTTGATCTCGAGGCTTGAGGTATGTCTGTCTATCCTATCTCCTCCGTCTCCCTGTCTGTCAACATAATCTCATATTGCAATGATCGAATTCAGGCCACTGAAGCAAAGTTGAAGAGCCACGAGTCGGATTCATTGGCTTTGAGGGAGGAGATCAGATTACTCACTGATAACCTGGAGTCTATTAGAAGTGAAGCTCTGTCACGTGAGAAGGAAGTTAGGATCCTGGAACAGGAAAAAAACCATCTTGAGGAGAAGTATCTGTCACAGTGCAAAAAGTTTGATGAGATAGATATTAGATGCAAGGAAGCTGAAAGGGAAGCGAGACGAGCAACGGAATTGGCTGATGTAGCTCGTGAAGAAGCTTCTGCTGCTCAAAAGGATAAGGGGGAAGCTCAGCGGCTTGCAATGGAGAGGCTTGCAGTGATAGAAAGAATGGAGCGACAGGCTGAAGCTCTAGAAAGGGACAAGGCTAAGTTGGTGGAAGAGATTGAGAGACTTAATCAGTCAGAGAAGGATGCTGTGTCCAAGGTTGCATTGCTCGAAAGAAATATCGGTGAGCGGGAAAAAGAAATTGATGAGATGTTGAAGCAGAACAACCTGCAAAGGTCCAGCACAGTTCAAGTGCTTGAGAGTCTGCTGGCAACAGAACGTGAAGCGCGCGCAGAAGCCAATAAGAGGGCAGAGGACCTGTCATTGATGTTGCAAGCAACTCAAGGCAAACTGGACATGCTTCAACAAGAAACCACACTTGATAGCAAGCTCAAGACCTCTGCAAGGCGCTTAAGGGGTGATGCTACAGAATCTGTACATGATATGGATATCGATGAGGACAGTGGGAGGCGTCGGAAACGGTCAAAAAGCACAACAAGCCCTTTCAAGAGCCATCACACAGAGGATGGTGGATCCGCATTTATTGGCGAAGATACTTACAATGGGAGTCAGCAAGGGACAGAAACCGAAGACTATACCAAATTCACTGTGTTGAAACTGAAGCAGGAGCTCACCAAGCACGGGTTTGGTGGTCAACTACTCCAGTTGAAAAATCCCAACAAGAAGGATATCGTTGCCTTATATGAAAGGCATATCGTCGGCAAGTAGTGTTTCTAGGCAATACTTGTATTCTTACTCTCTATGCTTTCAAGACTTTCCTGTAGTGTTGATACTTGAATTGACACGATCTGATTGAAGCGAAACTATGCATGTAACTTAGTTTAAATGTCTGGTCTGTGTATTTCTCCAATCTCCAATGGCGCAGCTCATTTTGGCGTGCATCATCGGCATGTATTTGTATCAGTTTGCAGTTAGGACTTGGGAGTCGTGAACTCGTGGTTGAAATGCTTATCTTTTCGTATGTGGTGCTGTAGAGAACAGATGGCTGGTGAGACTGAACCAGCCGAAGTTCAAACTTTAAGGAATGATTTGATTGAGTCTCTGGAGCTGCATAAGCCTTTTCTTTTTAGATTGAGTAATCGAGTTAATACGCTTGCCTTTTCTTTTGAAGAGTTAATATAACTTCAGCTATATTTGCATTTCACATGTTTTCTACCAGATGTTGGTTTGAAGTTAGTATGCCTGTTTCACTTTTGGAGAATACATTGACCAGCAGTTATGTCATTTTGTATGTATTGAAATATTTTCATATATGAATGTAATGGCATAATTCTATATTATAAAGATGATGTAATGCCTATTAATTTTAAACGAACGTCTGCTTACGGGGCTTTCTTTACGGCCTCGATCATGCTACACGGAGCTCAGGAGCTGTGGCAGGGAGGGCCCTGCCCAAAGTGAATTTCTTCTTTTGGCTCGCCTTCCACGGACGCCTGTGGACAGCGGCGCGATGAGCAAAACGCGGGCTCCAACCCTCGGCGATCTGCGTGCTCTGCGGGCAGTTGGAGGAGACGCAAAACCACCTTCTTACTGTCTGTGTCTACTCTCGCGAGGTGTGGTTCCGTCTGCTCTTCAAGGCTGGTCTTCAGCACCTGGCCCCCGGCGACGATGTTTCCACCGTCGACTGGTGGCTACGTTCCGGGGCCGCTGTTCCCGAGACTACTCGTAGAGGCTTCGACGCTCTCATGTTACTGGTATCCTGGGAGTTGTGGAAGGAGCGTAACCGGCAGACTTTCGACGGTCAGTCCAGATCTACGACCCCACTGCTGCTTCGCATCAAGGCCGGCTACCGGGGTCTTTCGGCGCTTGCGTTCTTGGTTGCCTAATGTCCCCTCTCATTTTCTTCTCTTAGCAGGCGAGTTTCCCAGTTAGTACGCGAGTGTAGCTCCACCGTTTTAGCCGGTGCCGTATGTTGTGTTTCGCTCGTCCGTGCACCGGCTCCTCGCCTGTGGCCTTGACGAGTCTGTATCAAAACTCCTTTTTCTCTTAAAACAGTACGTGCTAATGCACGCTTTCGAAAAAAAATTAAACAAACGGAGTAACTGATAAATTATTTCAAAGAAAACTAGTGCTCGAAATACACTTGAAGACTTGCTCAAATCCTTGCACGCCTTAAAAGGGAGGAGTTTGTAAATGAACGTGAAGTTAGAGGGCAAGACCATGATATTTTATACAGTCCCAGGCTCCCCGCACAACTTGTAAATTATGATGTATACTAGTTTTTCAGGTCCTGGGGGTTTGCCCTGATGACATGATGACCTGCTCCTAAATGCCTATTTATCCGGTAAATTTGACAGGTTTGTATAAATCTCTTGTCCTGAATTCTTGGTTCAAGGGCCAAAGCTAGCCCTTGCTGCATGCACAGCAAAGGTAGGCATGAACTGGGGAGCCGCAGCATGGGCAGGAGGTGCCCTGCTGTCACCTGGGACTGGGGCCCCCTGGTGGCCATACCCATACCCCATCGTTGCTCCTGCTGGGCTGTAGAACTGATCAACTCCGCCGTTTGCTTCCCTGAGGACGCCACCCCCACCGCCGCCGCCGCCCTGGCGATGGCCGGCGGCAACAAGTGCGTTGCAGCTGCTGCTGCCGGTGGCGACGGCGGCGGCGGCGGAGTCTTTGGCCATGGTGGTGGTGGAGCCGCCGCACTGCCTGGGCTGCGTCTGGAAGAAGACCTTGGAGACGACGAGCTCGCCGTCGCGCTCCTCCTCGTCGGAGCCGAGGTGGTACTGGTGCATCACCCAGTTGGTCTTCTCGGGCTTGCGCTGCTTGCCGTAGTTGGCGTAGAGCACCAGGATCTTCTTGTACCCGCGCGGCCTCCCGTTGCACAGCACCGGCCTCGTCTTGCCCGTCTTGTGCCACCGCGTCTCCCCGCCACCGCCGGCGCCGTCGTCCCCGCCGACGCCGCCGCCGCTGTGCACTTTCCGCCGCTTCCTCGTCCCCGTCGTGTACGCCCTGGACGGCCGGTGGAAGAAGTGCCGGACAAGCCCGTCCTTGCTCACACCTGAAATCAATCAAGCCGAGTAGCTCGAGTGATAACTGATTATCAGGTAGGCAGCAGCACATCGATCGATGGATCGAGCGATCATCGTCATGCACGCAGCGCAGATCAGATCCAGAACAAAGTATATGCAGTGCGTAGTACGTACCGGGGAGCTTCTCCGGGTGCGTGTAGCAGATGCCGTTCTCGCCGTCGATGGTGGGGATGAAGTCGTCGACGAGGGGGTGGAGTTTCCGGCCGGTGTCCGGCCTCGCCTTCCCCTCCAAGTGCTCCAGCAGCTCCTGGTCCGTCGGGTCGAACTTCACGCCGGCTGGCAGCCCCGGCAAGTCCTGGATGATCGTCGTGCTCTCCTGACCACCACGCACATTTATCTACTACTATTAGCAATGACGACACATGCATGGAAGAGCTAGCCCAACACCAAGCCTGCGTGCGCAACGTACCTGCTCATATTGCGCGCGGTGGCCGCATGAGGGGCACATCTTGACCAGGACGGCGAGCGACGACGCCGCCGCCGCCTTCTTGCCCACGGCTGCGGCGCCGGCCGGGGACAGGCTGCTGCTGCTCTCCACGGCGGTGCGCACATCGTTGAAACCATTGCACCACGTCATAACAATAATATAACCCTTAATTATTAGCTGCTGCTTCGTCCTCCGATCCTTCTCGAGATCGACAGACAACAAACGAACGAAGTGCGCGATGAGATGACGAACACCAGTAAACTGATCTAGAACGACATCTCCATGACCATGAGGACAGCAAGCAATTAATTAAAGAAAGCTAACAAGTAACAAGAGCTAGCGCCCACAGCTAGCTCGACCGGAGAGGAAGGGAGGAGTGTGGAGTGCCGCGCGCTCGCAACGCAAGTGATCAGAGGAATTAAAGAGAGGTGGATCGGAGAGGGGAGGGAGACGGCGATGACAGGGAGGGATCGGAGAGGGAACAACAGAACAAAGGGGGTTGGTCAAGGAAAGAGATGAGCTAGATAGATAGCTTGTCCCTGTTAAAAGCTACCCGCGATCACACACCACCGTACAAGCACTGTCTACCTAGTCTCGCACTCGCATTGATCTGCAGATCTCCCTCCATATATTGATCCCGGTACGGTGCACAAACAGCGTACCATCACATATATATCCACATCGCGCATGCAAACGCAACTACTTTTCGATCGATCGACGATCACCAAGACGGCGATCGAGAGAGATATATAGCTAGATAGATGCGGGCACTTGTTTTTCTCCTCGCTCTTTTATTACTTTGTTTGGGCCGGGATAAGTACGTGCGTCGTGCCTGCAGCTAGCTAGTGTGTGCAGTGCGTGCGTGTGGGTAGTGGTGTAGAACGAAGCCAAAAGAAACACACAAGCAAGCAAGAAAGGTAGCTAGCTAGGATCCATACACTGATACACAGTAGGTATATAGATGATGGCATGTTGCTTAGTCCTCACGTATCGGCACCGCAAAATCTTCCGTATACGTGAGAAGGAAACCAGGGCCGGCACCTGGATTCTCTGCGCCGCGCCGGGGCAAGTAGCGACGGTCGTCTGAGCTCAAATGTACACCATTTCACTCCTAGCTCCTAGGGCGTCGCTTTAGCGCGCTGTATCTAACATTTTCTTTACCTTGACATAAAGACGTGCAATCCTTTGATATGATCGAAAAAAAATCCCAATGTATATAAGTTGTGCCGCCCCGCGTCCGTGTTAAGAGCAGCCACTGCACGCATGATGATTGGTGAACAACACTGCAACCTATTGCATGCATATCGATCGTCCTCTCTCCTGTCTCACACCTTGCATTGCTGGCTTCTGGTCGTGACTCGAGGCCGTGCATTTGGGTTACTGTACTACACGATTGGTTGGGGTGATCAGAGACTGCACGATGATGTACAGAAACAAAGTCTTGCTTCCACACCTAGCTGAAGATATATGAGAACACATCCAGCAGGTTGGGTGGACATGCAAGTCAGCAAGCAACGACGACCTTGTGCTGAACATGCACAGGCTATTCATATGCCTTGATCAGAGGAATTTTTTTTTAAAAAAAGGCTGATCAGAGGAAATGAATGGGCAGTCCAAAACATTGAACAACGGGAAGGCCCCCCGCTAGTGTGCAGCAGCAAAGATAAAAGAGAGAAGAAGGGCACTCCAGGTCCAGGCATCTCTAAAACATCTAGCACACTCAATCCTGAGCTGATTCAGGGAAAAAAAAAAACTGAGCTACTGATCAAGAGCTAGCTGCTGAGAACCGAGAAAGCCGTTCCCAAAACCCTCTGCTGCATTCTTGTCTGCTCCAACGAAGGTAAGAGTAGCACTTTGCATTCATGTTCCTGTGTCCTAGTAGTTACTGTACGACACTAGTCTCTCGGGTCCTAAGAAAAAAGATTCCATGTGAGTACAGCCCTGGGTGACCTCACCGTGCATGGCATGCATTGCAGGTGCAGCCGTGCAGGGTGCTGTAGAGAGATCACATGAGATGAATACATCTAAATCTGGAACCTGGTTGGTTGCCGTTAATTATATCCGATCCCTTCAGCTTCAGGCATCGACCACATATGGAGTGAGAGTACACGTACACACTGACAATTGACACTACATCGAATTATCGATCGATCTCGGTTAGGCGCATACATACACACGATAGTACGATACGGATCGGACTAGCAAATGTTTGGATTGGACAGATTCAGTGTCGATTGACTTATTCTGTGCCCACCAGAAGCTAGGGCGATGGATGGTGACACGACGTCGTCATGCGTTGGCGAGCGAGAGCTGGAGATGGAGCTGAGCATGCCCCCAGCAGGAGCAGGTGGAGTGGAGGCGGGGCAACCCGATCCCGATGGATTCGCCGGACGTGCCACCGCGCGCACGCAGGCGGTCTGCTGCTGGGACGACGAGTGGGATTCAGATGTGAGGTCGCCGTGGAGTGTGTTGCAAGGCACATACTACATACGAGCACGCACGCAGCGCTAGCGGCCGACGGCAGTGTCTGTTCGCTAGAGCTGGAAAAAAACACTGATTTTAGGTTATGCTGATTTGTTATAAGAAAAATATTATTTTATAATTGAGAAGAAGCCAAAATAAATTCTTATAAGCTGCGTGCTTCCCTCTGAGTTGTTAGTGAATATGCATTCATGCATGCACAGTCAGACGATGGGTGCGCTGGTATGGTATATATATAGCCAGTTTGAAATGCTTCGTTTATTTGGCTAGGCATACTTCTGAAGCTTTTTATTTTCCCCTAACGAGAACCGGCATTGGCACCATATGTTCATATCTATATTTATAGGAATTTGTATCTAGGATCATGGCTCCACCATTTTAGCAGTGGTGTATCTGAAGCTTGGAAATACGACATGTTGGGATTAGAATTTGGTAGGGTGTCCTCGGGATACGGTGGCGTGGCAGGAACTGGTTGGTTGGTTATGACGACCTGGGATCTAATTCGATTGGCCCTTAAGCTAGCTATATAGGTTTCAGCCACGAGCTCCTTGCTAGCTTTCAGGTGAGGCGAACTAATGTAACGACCCCATGTTGTTATACGTTTAGAAAGCGAACCAGCTGATCAGTCGTTCGATCGCGCAGGCTCAATCCAGACCGAATGATCATTGATCAGGTCAGATCAGAATGATGCACGTGTGTCTTTGTGCTCATAACTGAGAACGTCGCCAACTGGAACCTAGGGTTTAGTTGGCTTCGATCGATCATACTCCAAGATACAGATCGATCGACCATTATTCGATCGGGAGCGGATGCTACGCCTCAATCTTCACATTTCACAAGTAGGTCCATCCAAGCAGGAGCCACCACTGAAAAAAAATGACTTTGTCTGCTGCCGTTGGTTAATAGACGGGGGCTTGACCCTACAATTCTAAAAAAAATTATAGTAACATGTCACAATGGTCGACTTAGCATTAACATGGATGAGGTTGATTGCGAAGTATGAACTCTTCTTTTTTTTTTTTTCTCGATCGAATGTTATGCTCGTTTGTCATTAAGAGGAAAGGAGTTTAGTAAATAATACAACACACATTGCTGGGCGGTGGCGAGAAACCAGCACGATCCACAACTGAGCACCTACACTACTGGGCACACTTAAATAGCGATTACATCTTCTGTGTTCCGCGACCAGCAGCTATCCAGCACTCGCAAAGTTTCAAGCCCTGCACTGACCCAATTTTCAGCCTTTCTCAGTGCTGCGCTGAAGAGATCGCACATAGACGCTGGCGTTCCACCAAATGTTCTGCCGTTGAAGTATGGACTCTCATTACGACATGGTGAAGTCACGATACACATATATATGGACGTGTCTATAATTTGTCTTAATCAAGTGCTTAATTAGCTTAGATGACTTGCAGGAAAAGCTTGCCATCGTCCTTCATATAGTGTTGAAAATGTTGGCATCGTACTTCCTAATTGGAATTAATTGCAAGTTTTGTGGTGACGTATCAATGATGCATATAGCTCCCTCAGAAGTAGGAAGACTTTGTCGATGAAATCACTTCTTCTATCCATATCTTGTAGTCCTAGTAGTAATAAGATTTTACTGCACAAAAAAAGAAAGTAACAAGTATTCTTTTGGTATATATAAGGGTGGTCCAAGTGGGATGACACTAGATGGTTTCTATCTGAGCTCGTGAAACGAATTGAAAAGTTGGGTCGTGATTACGTGAGTCCCGGCCAAGAAACCTCTTGCCACAAGCCCACATATCACATATGCATATACTAGATTTTTCTAAAATAAACATATGCACAGTAGCGTGCAGTTGTCTACTACTTAATTATCCGAACATAAGAAATGGTAATGCTATGCTGACCAGGGGTCTACTAGCCTCTAGTCTAGGTTAGCTAGCCTAAATAAAGAGCTCAAGCATGAATAGTGCTCTCACACAGTCTCACTAATCATATATGATCACGCTACGATGGATTATTCATCCATGCATGCTCAGGAAAAGGAACCACATGATCAATGGATTTTGCTGTCGTCTCTCTTGCAGCTTTACAATGTTGTCCCTGTCCAGGCCTGATCTGGAGCATTGTTCATGCTAATGCAGAAATAAAGTCATTGGGCTGCCACTGTCAGCTGGTAAAGAGCTACTGCTAGTAGCTTAGCGCAGGAGCCAGCAGGCTTTGTCTTGGCAAAAGCATCTTGCTTGGCGTAGACTAAAGTCTTTTATTCCATCACGATCCTTTCTGATCGCACATCAGCATATATGCCATGCGATGTCTTTCTGTCTTGTTCCGGAATATCAGAGAACACGCGATATCCCAAATGTGCATTGGGCTAGATTTGATTTTTACTTGTCGTACTGATCCAACTTTTTTTAGGATATAGTGCAGTTTTAATAATCCAAGTAAGTTTGGCAATTTTCTCTTTTTTTCTGAATGTCTATGTTGTCTCGGAAAAAAAATCTTACTCAAGAGTGTTCCAGGATTTAATTTTCCTAAGAGTAGCAACTTCAAGAGACTAGCCATCCCATGCCACGCAATCCAATTTGAAAATTTTGATAAAAAATAGGCCTCCAACATACTCTCTATCTCATCTTCTAAAAATAGCCGCTGACCATAAAAAGTGAGCGAGGCTTGCTTGCCATGTCATTTGAGTCCAGTTTCCCACGCACACAGCCCTATCTCCTGCACACAAATCGTCCTTCCCGCATGCATTGGCAACATCAGATTTAGAGTTTGATTTTGGCTAGTCTCTTTTAGTTAGGTTGTTGGAAGATTTCAGTTTTTTAGAGGAGTCTTTATTTTGATAATAGCTAAATCATCACATTTGGAGTTTGATTTTGGCTAATCTCTTGGAGTTGCTATAAGCTAGCTACAATGCTTAGAGAATATCGTTAATTAATAAAATAAATAAAATAAAAAAACTCGCTTGCCTTTCCTTTTGTAATTGCCTTTCTTTCGCACGGATCCTTGGACAAGGACTAGAGGAGCACCGTTGCCAACCAAAAATGCACAGAGGCGTCTACCTCATCGCAAAAGAAACACCGGAATGTCCGTCCGATGCCGAGAGCTGGTGACAGCAGCACGCGGCGGGCGGTCACTAACGGGCTGTGGAGTGCAGCCGGAAGCAAAGCCATGGCCGAATTGCGCCGCAAAAACACCAGCCCGTTCGGCCGTTTCTCGTGTAAGCAACCGCAAGCTCCCCCGATTTGTTTATATGGGCCGCCCAAGTTCCTGTAACTTGCAAGCCAAGTGCATGCCGGTCAGAAATATATATTTCTCAAAAAAAAAGGTATGCCGATCACAGATAAATGGCCGACACGTCGCTCGTCGTGCACGCGCGCGTTCCCGTTTCCGCGGCCTTTAAATCTCCCGCACGTTCCATCGGCCGCGGCAGCAAAGGCCAATTGATCGCGCCATCGTTTCGACGGTTACATGCACGCGCCATTATCGCCGGTCACCGAGTAGACGATCTGATGGTGGCGGCGGCGGGGATGACGACGGCGACACAGCGGTGCGACGACGTGGAGTCTCAGCGTGCGCACGACGACGAGGAGCAGCGGCGGCCTCTGCTGGTGAAGCGGCGGTCCTTGGCGTCGGACGACGGCGGCGGCGGGATGAGCCCGGTGCAACGAGCCATCAGCCAGACGTACCAGAGCACGGCGCACCTGGCGAAGCTGCTGCCGACGGGCACGGTGCTGGCGTTCCAGCTGCTGTCGCCGGTGGTGACGGCGCAGGGCCATTGCGTGCGCGCCAACCGCGCCATGGCCGCCGCGCTCCTGGCGCTCTGCGCGCTCTCCTGCTTCGTGCTCAGCTTCACCGACAGCTTCCGGGACGCCGCCACGGGCGCCGTCCGCTACGGCGTCGCCAGCTTCGCCGGGCTCTGGGTCATCGACGGCGGCGCGCCGCTGGACGACCCGCGCGCCGCCGCGTCGTACCGGCTCCGGTTCCTCGACCTCGTGCACGCCGTCGTGTCCGTCATGATCTTCGCCGCCGTCGCGCTGTTCGACCAGAACATCGTGTCGTGCTTCTACCCCGTGCCGTCGGAGGACGCCACGCAGGTGCTCACCGTGCTGCCCATCGCCATCGGCGTCGTCGGGAGCATGCTCTTCGTCACCTTCCCCACCACCCGCCATGGCATCGGGTTTCCGCTCTCACAGCACTAACTTATCAGCTGTACAATGCATGATCGATCGCTTCCTGTTTCAAACTTCGTATGTATAGTACTCCTATGTCAATTTCCATTATTATTTCCAGTCGTAAATAAATTGCACAAAAAAAAAAAAAGGATTGCGAGCTCCGTTTAAGGAGAGATGAGCATAGCTAGAGAGTCTAGAAACACACCAAGAGTACCAGACACTTGCATATTGATGATTGTTTTCGTATACTTCATTCTTACAACTCGATGAGCTTGAAATGTACTTGTTCTGAACTCTTGATGAATTATTGGTCCATAGCTTAGCATATGCGTGTAAGTTACAGGGCAAGCGAAATACTACACACCAAAATAGCAAGAAACAAGCTGATACTTGCAAGTAAAGTGATGTTAGATGAGTGACATAGCAGGATTAGGATAAGTGTTAGATATGACAGTACATTTCAGCACCGCGGCGTGCTTGTTCGGAACGCACAGAAGAGGAACGAATCGAAGCATGCCAAACCCATCCAACAAAAAGCTCTTGACGGGCAGCAAAACTGGAAAACCCACCCGGGAGACGCCAAGTTAGTGTACAAGACTTCCCACGGCACGCAATGCCGGCGCCCATGTAGAATTTCTTTTCTTCAATAAGCAAATGGTGGGGTGACCGAATGGCCCTGCTAGTGTCGAGCCTTCAGCCTTGAGCACGATCATGCCATGGCATCAAGCATGCTGGCGATAAGCCAAGTGATCACGACACCGTCCTTTTATGAAACATGAGGAGGTTGAGATCAAATAAAAGAGGAAGGAAGGCGCAAGGAGGCCGTGGCAAATACAAGCGTGCACATTCCCACAAATTAAATCCTGAATGCAGACAGAGCTCTAACCCGAATCTCTCTCCCCCTCCCTCCCTCCCCTCCCCTCCCCTCCCCTCCCCGTTCCCCTCTCTATCTGAAGAGACCATCCAAATCCACAGTAAGTCTACATATTCCGGGTAGCAATTTTCAACCACTAAGGATTTCTAGTTGTCCTCCTTCCTCATATCCTATGATACTAATTGGAAATCAACCACCAAAGTCCACTCAGACTATCCTTGTCCTATCGTTTATTTCAGGCATCTTCAATTTATGGAGCCGCCTCTATTTCTATACGACGATGTGACTTCATCCATTAAATTGATCAAAACCAGTCAAAAGATCCATATACCCTAAATCCATAGGTGAGACCCTCGAGAATAAAAAGTTAAAAAGAACATCCCTCCGAAAACCTTCTTTCCATCACACCCATCTCCTCCCTTGGTCCCTCTCCCATCTCATTTTATTTCCCCCACAACTCGTACTCGCCCGGCTCGCCCCCTCCACGACTCCACCACCTCCTCCCTCTGCCTCGGCAAGGCTGTGGTGTCTCGTCAGATTGCCTTTTTATCGGATCTAATGTGGCCATGGATGCCATTGTTGCCTCCCTAAAGCCCTAAGCCGTCGGGGTGCATTGACATCCGCTATCGCCGCAAGACCTAAACCCTTGGAACCTGCGAGTGCGACGAGCTTTTGTCCATTTTGGCCACCACCATCACGAACTCCTTATGATCCTAGGCTATATGCTCCTTTAGCCCTTTGCCTAGATCTAGGTGCTCGACCAGGGCTCGCCCACTCGGACACAAGGATGGGGTGTGACGACCGACGTGGAGCTAGGGCAAGAGGGAATTGGAGGTTCTGAGCAAGGACAACGACGATGGATTCTTCACTATGACACAAATGCCAATAGCAAGAAAAAAGAAAAAAGGCGAAGAGGTAAAACACCTTTTATTTTTTGTTTGGAGTCGAGTTCCTCCTCCATGGAATCAAGCTCACGCTGTATATCAATAATATTTATATTGCATTTATTGTATATAGGAGTTGTCTATGAATCCTTACTGCGGGTGCCCTTATGTTGTATCCTTTTTATCTTGAACACTAAGCATTAGGCCTTGTTTCATCTATAGACATTTTTAAAAAAAGACGACCTTGTTATTTGATAACCCTGATTCTAATTTATGGTCAGTTTTCTGTCACTTGCATATGGGTTGTCTTTATATTTTTTTCTCTTCACCTCCCTACCTATCACATCTTTTTTTCGGTGTTCTTAGCCTAGTCCAAGCCAACAAAAAAGATTTCCCTCTACCCTCTCTCCCTCTTATATTTGGTATTGTGTCCTAACAATTACGAGGAGATCCCTTATTTTTTTTCCATCTTCATCTCTAATCTTAAAGAAGGTAGCTATGTTCTCGGCATTCATAACACCCTCTTTTCCTTATATACATGTGAAAGGTCTGAGTTGGCTAGAGGGGGGTGAATAGCCTAAATAAAAATTCTACAAACCACTAGAACAAGTGATTAGTACCACAAGAGGCTATAATTGCAATACTAAAGCAACAACGAGTCTAAGCAAGCCACCTACACAAGTCTAGTATACTCTAAGCACTAAGCCACATAAGCAAGCAAAGCAACTACACAACTACACAAAGCAAATTACCTAGAAAAGTAACTACTTTGCAAAAGGTAAGGAGGAGCGCTTTGGAAGTTATACCTTTGCCTTGAGATGAAGCCAATCACCAGGATAATCAACAAGTCACTCACTTAAAGATGAGAAAATCAATATGAACACCAAGATTATCCCCGGGGTTCACGTGCTTGCTGGCACGCTATGTCCCCGTGGGGTCGACTTCAACCGGTGGTCCGGTGGCTAATCGATATCACGTACCGAGCCTACACAAAGCGCCACAAGGACCTACCATGGAGGAAGTAGCTCAATGACACGAGCAATCCACTAGAGTTACCTTTGAGCTCTCCGCTCGGGGTTGGCACGAACCCCTCACAATCCACCGGTGTGAGCAAGCACAATCACCAAGCTTCTCCACACCTTCTCCACCTCCAAACCGGCTGGGTGAAGGCAATCACCAAGAGTAACAAGAATTACTCCGCCACCGAGTGCACTAGGATGCAATGAGATGATCAATACACTTGATTCACTCTCTCTCAATCAAAAAACTTGAGTTAAATCAAAGGGAGAGAGTTGGAGCGAGTCTGCTGAGCTCTCAAGGGGCTTAGGATGATCAAAATGCACAAGAGAGATACCCCAAGCCAGCCACACTCCTATTTATAAGCGTGCTCAAAGATATAACCGTTTTAATCTGAAATCGTGCGCACCGGACGCTCCTTAAGTTCGCACCGGACGCGTCCGGTGGTTGTCCGGTGTATCGCCCGCTGACACGTGTACTTGCCGTTTGAATTTTATTCCTGCGCATGCTCACACCGGACGCTCCGACACCCGTGTCCGGTGCAACAACAGAGAGCATTCAGAGAGCTCAAATAGGCACCGGACGTGTCCGCTGTTAGGTCACCGGACGCTCTCAGCGTCCGGTGCTCTCACCGAGTTAGATTCTCAAACCTTTCACCGGACGCACGAAACAAGTCACCGGACGCGCTGGAGTTACTGTTCCAGCGTCCGGTGCTTTCACAGAGAGGTTCCAGAGAGGTCAAATGCACACCGGACGCGACCGGTGAGCACCCACCGGACGCAGCCAGCGTCCGGTGCTCCTCTGAGAGCTGCTTTCACCCTCTCTTCAACTACCCTGCCTTTATATGCTAACAACTAAGTATTTCACACTTTTAGGCACGTATGTTACCAAGTTTTAAGCGCATTTGCAAGGCAAAGTTAGTTACTCTAGGTTAGATCAAGTGTATGCAACTATTATGCAACCTAGAGCACTTGTCGACCGGGTTTACGAAATAATTCTCCTCTTAATAGTCCGGCCAACTATCCTAAATGTGATCGCATCCACTAAGTGCCTTGATCACCAAGCCCTAACTTATACCTTTACCTCTAGCTCTTCGATCCTTTGCTTTTTCCCTTTTTCTTCACTTGATCTCCACTTCTTAGTTCATGTCAACTTCCTCCACACCACTAACCTCTATTAGGCTACACACACTTAGCACTTAGGTTAGTAGTTAGGTTTCATCAATTTTCAAAACCAAACTAGGGACTTTCAACATGATATAATCCAAGTACGATAATGGGATAGCCCGTTATCTCCACCTCAATCCCCCTATTTCCTCTTATTCTTTGCACATACATACATTTGACCCTTCTCTCTCAAACCACAATATAATGGATGCAGCTAACACACGACAGACCCTTCTTCAACTTCGTGCTCCCCTGCCACGGTGCCACCCCTCCCCATTTGGTTCCACCGCTCGCCCATGCCGTATCCACTACGACCATTGCTAATCCCATTCACATACTCTTATTCACCAGTTAACTTCTCCACTACTGGCATCGCCCAATCACTCTTCCACCGTCTACGCCCACCATTACCACCGGTTTGTCGGTCTCCCAAAGCCCCACTTTACAACGTATAACATAAAACCCTCAACCTCGTAACCTTAACCACTTCCTAGCTTAGAGTCGCCGTTGACACCTGTTATCATCCAAATTTTATTATCAATTATCCCTGCATTAAACATGAATATCTAGTAGAATAGGGTTATTACTGACAAATGCCACGAGTTTTGGTGAATTGTCTATTTCCCAAGGGATTTTTTCAGAAAAGCTTAAAAGAAGGATTAAAGAGCATAATTACCACGAAACTTAACCGCCAAGGAAACATCATCACGAGAACACTAGAAGCATCTGGAACACACCCGAAGCACCGGAGCCCGAAACCCCACAGGGTGGGGCCGGCCGGCGCCAGGGTGGACGTGTTGTCTGGGATATAATTACTTGTGAATGTCCCCTGATTGGCCGGATAGTGGTATATCGCGTAGGTGATGTAAAACCGCTGGTTTTACTGTAACTAAAACCTGCCATGTCATCATGATTGCATGTAAATCATCCCGCATTTGACCCTGTTAAGTTGCATCAACTAAAATCAGTTTTATTCTTGCATTTGATTGTGAATGGGTAAATTATAGTGATTTGATATGTAAATATTTGTATTGGTGTGTAATTATCTAAATCCAACCGGAGAATAAAAAGAAAATCATTTTTAAACCCTAAATCGAACCCAAAACCCTAATTTAAAAACTAAATGGAATTAGAGGTTGGGCCTTAAACAAAATCTGTAAATCCTTAAAAGTTGAGCAACTTCTATTTAGAGTAATTTTGAAGTTATTAAAAAGAATTTCAAATAAAACTCTAATTTATGCTTTAAAGTTTAAATTTGAAATACAAATTAAAAAACTAGTAAGAATCTAGTGATAATTTCTTAATAGAAGTTTTAGCCCTTTCATAATGGAACGACTTTCATTTTTAGAGATTTTGAAGTTAGTGAGTGGAATTTTAAATTAAACCCTAATTAGTGTTTTGAAATTGAAATTTGAAGTAATATTTCGAAAAGTATCAGTAATCTGACCAAACTCATTTAATGAAAATTGTAAATATTGACAAATATAACAACTTTTATATTTGAATATTTTCAAGTTATTGAGAAAAATTTTGAGAATTTGTCTAGATTTGAAATGGAATTCAAAATCCACTTTTGCCCCCTTTTGAATTATTCAAAATCCATTCAAAATTTGAATATGGACCAAAAGGCAAAGTTGTTCAAATTTGAATTTTCTACAACTCTTATTAAGGTTATTTTTCTAGTTACTAGGTAAAATAAAAAGTAATTTCGAGAAAACAGTAAAGAGGAGTAAAGACTGCTACAGTGCTCGACATGTTTCCTCTGTTCGGGCACAGGGCAGTGCATGCCGCCGCGCGGCGTGGCCGCCCGGGGCCGGCCAGCCGTCTGCCGCCGGCATGTCGGGGACGTGGGGGGGTCTCGGAAAGCTGTTGGCCATCCATTCCACGCTCCAGCTTGCATAAAGAGACCGAAGCCGTCGTCTGTTTCCCTCCATGGTCGCCGCCGCCGAGCTTCGCTGTTCGAGCAAAATTCACCACGCGTGCTGCACTTCTATCCTCACCATCGTCCCAATTCTTAATCCATACTCTAGCGCTCCTTTTGAACCTGTTATTGCTGCCTCTGGTCGCCGAAAACTCCTTGGCGAGGCGTTTCTTCCTCGCGGCCGGCAGAGCGCCGCCGCGGGCGACCTCTCCGTGGCCAGCCGCGTCTGGTCATCTTCCGGGGTACCATTCTTGTGTTCTAGCACATATATGATTCATTGAAGCTTATGCTGGTGTTTGTTCTCCGTCTCGTGCTCGGTATCCACCGGAACGCGGCAAGCCGCCATTGCCGAGCCACCATGGCCGCCATGGTCGTGGCTGTGCTTGCTCACGCCCTTGATTCATCAAATAGAGTACACCAGTGCATTGATCCCGTCGTGGGGAACCTCGTGGCCCGCTCCCGGCTACTCGGCCGCCGCCGGCCGCTCTCGGCCTTCGCCGGAGCTGGCTCGGCCGGCCGGCAGCTGTGGCCGCCGAGGGCACGATCTGGCCAGGGCTGGCCAATGCCTGGCCCGGCAGGCCTGGGCCGGTTTGGGCCATATTGGGCCGGTCCAGCAGTGCTGCAGACTGTTTTCAAATGAAATTTTCATTTTCCCGAAAGTGAATAGTGTTAGTATTTATGAATTTTGTAGGAATAAATGTGTAGCTCCAAAAATTATGAAGTAAATTGTGTACCTTCCCTGTATAGTTTAGTATTTAAATAAAATATGAAACTTGCATTTTTAGCAGTTTCTATACATGATAAAAATAGGCATTTTAATCAATAAATGGCTTTTCCATGAATTTTGTAGCTCAAAATAATTAACCAAAAATTATGAAAATTATGTAGTCACCGTTTTGAGTCATGGGCTACCTCCACAAAAATTGGTAGCCCATTTGGATAAACTTTTATTGTTTACAATTTATCCGTAATTAAATAAATGATAAAAATAATATTTTGTGTTAATCAATTTAGGGTTTTGAATGTTTTTTTTAGATTACGTGTTGACCTTGGATCCTTTACACCATGTGATCCTTGGCACCTTGTTTATTTGATTGAGTTCACGATTACTTGGTGGTAGAAAATGTTAATAATGATTAAAATAGATAATACATGGTATTACGGATTAGTGACTTACTTAGTGATGTTATACAATGGTTAATTAGGCTTTTGACAAATGCAACTTCAATGAATTTTAATACATTATGGTTTTGTCCAAAAATCATGAAATTTGCTTGGGTCCTGTTTTATACCAAAATCTATCTGTTGGTTAAGTTTGGGTTCGAATGAAAGCTGTTAGATCATTTAGTAATTAAGTGTTAGATGTGTTGGGTAATAAAATGGACATAAACAATTAATCCCTGTAGTTTTGTGTGGTTTTTGGATTGATTGGGTTCATGGATCTTTCACCATAGTGATCCTTGACAAAAGTAACGAGGCTACTAGGTAGTTGTAGTAAAGCTATGCAGCGGCTTTCTATGACTGTTAAAATGGTCACTAAAAATGAAATGCGAAAACACCCTTTTGCCTTTTGAGAAATGTTTTGCAACTTTACCGTGAAGGAAAGTTGTACTCAAGGTTGTTAATTAAGTGTTTGTTCTACATTTTTCATTCTTGTCATTCCGCACCATGTAAGCATGCATCGTTATTTTACGTGTAAAGATCGGGTTCTCGAAAGAATTTCTTGATTACTCGCCGACGGAAGAATTATTCGTCAAGAGAAGTCAAGAGCGTTTCTCCGGTTTTCTGGCGGAAGTGACAGGCCTGCAACACAGGCAAGCCCCGGTGCATTTAACCCTCTCCTTGTGATTTGAAAAACGTTTATAACTTGAGTTAATCTACTGCATTAAGTGGTAGGAGTTGATTGATAACCCAATTGCTGCATTGCCGACCTTGACCACTGAAATATGTGGAACCCATTTTAAAATAAAATGTTTGAAAATGCTTAGCCCTGCTCGAATAAATTAGAATTTCATAAAATGCTACTTTTGAGTTATTTTGATCATATGTGCCATTGATTAATTCATGAAAAAGGGAATTGGTATATTCTCGTTCAGTGGTTGTGCACCTGATCAGTACATTGTCACAGACGAGAACGAATTTTCTTGCTCGGTGGTTGTAAATTTGGGTTAGAGTCCCAATGCTTGACCATCGGCGGAAAAAGGGATTTGAAAACCGTTGGGACACCTGTACTTGGGTTAGAGTTCCAATGCAATGTCGCCGGTGGAAAAAGAATTAGGGACCGTTCGTTGTAGGCCTGCTGTGATCGAGACCTTGCAACTAGCCACATACTACGGAAAGCTCTGACTACGGTGGCTCTACTACTTGAACTGACAACCACGCACTGGGAGTGGAGAGATGGCGAGAGCAGCGTGTACCCTCGTGGCCGGCGTGCCGGGAGAGGAGAGGAGTACTATGTTTTCGGGTGGCGCAGGACTAGTTCCGGGGTAGAAAAGCCGTGGTAGCCGGAGTTGGTATATGCAAGCTTAAGTGCTACATATGCAGTGTGGATAGGGATCCCTGGCTGGGTACTAATCGATTCGAATCGTCGTTGCTCCTCGGATATGGAGACTTGATCCTTTGACCTACAATTGAAAAGTGGTTCAAAACTAGGTGTTTTGAGAATGATTAAAGAAATTGAAAGTATGATGATATATGAGAATGAATTTGGAATTATGGATTATGGTTAAATAAAATTGAGTAAAATATTGAAATAGGATAGTAATGCTTTTCTGCAAAACCTTTGACTCTTACTCAAGCCTTACCTTGACTCCTTCAGCCTGCATTTCTGAGTCTCATTGCTTTTTTTTGGTCGGTTAAGTCTTGCGGAGTACCCCAGTACTCAGGGTTTGTTAACCCTTGTTGTAGGTGAGCCGAGAGTACAGTTCTGCTTGAGACCGTGTTGGTTGGCGGATCGGGCACGGATGATCATGTGTATGCTATAACTCTTGGGCAGGGTGTTTAGATGTATGATGCTACTCCACTATGAAACTCTGGTTGGGATAACGTAATTTATACTTGTAAATCTATGTTTATGTAATACTTCCGCACTCTCTGCTCTGATTTATTTTATTTGTGTAAACTGTTGTAATATTTGTAAGGTCTTTACAATGAGATCCTTGGGTGAGTTAGGGTTTTCGAGGAAACCCGGCAGGCCACCTAGGTCAAGGGGAACTCGTGCAGACTGATCGTGAGTCCTTAGGGACGATGACGGTGCACGTGGGCCCTATGATTAAGGCGGTTCTGCCACAGGTGACAGCTGCGTTGAGTCCTCTGTAGTCCACTTCCCGTTGACAGGATCGATAGGTGTATAAGTGTCTGATAGGAGCGAACTCTGATTTCGCCTCTTATTCATGTCACTGCCCGATTAGAACGATACTATTCAAAGTTTACCGGTTGTCGGATCTAGATAATCATTTGTTATCTCCTCATTCTTCATATTATCTGGATTGATTGTATTATCGGGTTAAGAGCCAATAGACTTACTCAGTATCACCTACTGTTCCTTTGGGTTTGATATTAAAACCGGGATTGTCTGGTGAAGTACTACATCGGTTGTTTTATCTGTACATTTGTGGATACCTTAATAATAATAATAATAATCTTTAATAGAGTGCTTTTAATTTATACCAACAAGCATTTCTGACGCCGTTGCCGGGTAACGGTTTGCTGATTTTGGCTTAGTCTATCTTAATGTTGTATTATACTTTTATCTTTTATCTTTTACCTTTTAAAATATGGAACCCACGTCCTAACTTTTATATCAATATGGAGCACCATCGGGATCGTATCTCTAGGCAAAAGAATCATCTTTACCTATCACATCATCTGGCTATGAGTTACGCCCGGGATTAATTACGTTAGTTTAGGATCACATTTTTTTTTATAGTTCTAGCGAAAACCCCAATTCCTATTTAGCCGATTTTGAGTAGACATGTTCATGTTTGCACATTAATGACATGGCAGATGAAACTTTAAGATGGAAACTCTTTCCGTTTTCATTAACGGGAAAAGTAAAGAAATGGTATAATCGACATGTTGGGAGTAGCCAAGGAGATTGGGAAGTATTGCGTGCTAATTTTTGTCTTAAATTTTTCCCTATCGAAAAGGACGCTAAACTTCGTTTTGAAATTATTGGATTTAAACAATTAGATAACGAATCATTAGGCAAGGCTTGGGAACGTTTTGATGGCTTTATAAATTCTGGACCTAATCTTTCTTTGCCAGAACCTATACTTTTGCAACATTTCTTTTTAGGCCTTGATGATAAAAATAAAGAATACCTTAATTTGGCCGCAGGAGGAGCATTTATGCATATTACTGCTTCACAGGTTAAAACTATTCTTACTAATATCTTAATTGATCTTCCTGAAGAAAAGAAAAGTTGTTAGAAGATGAATTTTTGTCATTCGATTCTAAACTTTTGTCTGATTCATCTCAACCTTTACCTGAACTATCTAATGAGAAGGAGATAATTTCTATTTCTAATTTTATGCTTGAATTTGATGATGAACTTTTTGATGATTTTGAAAACACCTCACGTTATCATAAAATTATAAGACCACAAGAGTCTATGAATTTTAAACGTTTTAATGTTTAATATCCTGCTGATTTAAAATTACTTAGAGAGATAACTAGAGAATTAATTTTTATTATGAGTAATGAGTGGTTGATAGAATCTGAGCTTTCAAATGATATAATTCGTTTAAATTCTCCTGCCATTACTATTAAATGTCAAATTGATGCATATCCTTTTGATGCCTTTTATAATCCAGTAGTAGGCGTCAACATCATGTCTCTTACATTTGCTGAAAAATTCTTGAAAGATATGCCATTAATTTCTACAAATAAATTATTAGAAAATCATTCAGGATATATTATTCCTAGTTCAGGTGTTTGATGTTCTCTTCCTATTGTGATTAATGAATTCTGAATTTTGCTGAATTTCTATATCTTTGATGTTTGGGATTTTGATGTAGTGATTGGGTTACCAATAGAAAAACTTTTACGAGAAGGTTGTGCGGGCAATTTAGATATTAAACTTGGGAAGGGATTTAATCTCTCAGTGCCTATAACTCATGCATTAAAAGCTAAGGCAGAGCCACCTCCTGAGTTAGATCCGATAGAAGAAATTAAGGCTGTGTCATTTGAGGAATTTATCGAACCTAATTTAGAAGATGATATTCAGTTCTTCATTAATGTAGAGGAAGAGAATCAGATTGATCCTGAACCTCTGGATGAATTACTAGAGCCACCTAAGCCTTCGGTTGAGGTTAAGCGACTACCTTCTGGTCTTAAGTACGTTTTTCTGAATAATGATCAAAATTCTCCCGTGATTATTAGTAATAAACTTTCTGATAAAGAGTCTTTTAGATTAATAACTGTCTTAGAAAAACATCGTGCTGCTTTTGGTTATTCACTCCAAGACCTCAAGGGGATTAGTCTTGTTTTATGCACCCATCGTATTCCAACCAACACAGAGATTACACCTTCTAGAGAGCCCCAACGTGGGCTTCAAAATGCGATATGGGAGGTTGTTAAGAAAGAGGTCTTGAAACTTTTGTATGCTGGGATTATTTATCCTATTCTGCATAGTGAGTGGGTAAACCCTGTTCAAGTTGTACCTAAAAAGAATGGTATGACCGTAGTTAAAAATGATAAAAATGAATTGATATCCCAGAGAACTGTCACAAGACGGCGAATGTGTATAGATTATAGAAAACTCAATAAAGCAACCAAGAAAGATCATTTTCCGCTGCCCTTCATTGATGAGATGTTAGAGCGTTTGGCAAATAATTCTTTCTTTTGTTTCCTTGATGGTTATTCTGGATATCACCAAATTCCTATCCACCCTGATGATCAAAGCAAAACCACTTTTACATGTCCTTATGGAACTTATACTTATCGTAGAATGTCTTTTGGATTATGTAATGCACCTGCTTCTTTTCAAAGATGTATGATGTCTATATTTTCTGAAATGATAGAAGAAATCATGGAAATTTTTATGGATGATTTTTTAGTTTATGGAAAAACTTTTGATGGTTGTTTAGAAAATCTAGATAAGGTAATCCAGAGATGTGAAGAAAAACACTTAGTCCTTAATTGGGAAAAATATCATTTTGTGGTTTGAGAATGAACAGTGTTAGGACATTTAGTGTCTGAAAGAGGTATAGAGGTAGACAAGGCAAAAATTAAAGTAATTGAGCAACTACCTCCACCTGTTAATATAAAAGGAATCCGAAGTTTTCTTTGTCACTGTGGTTTTTATTGCAGATTTATAAAAGATTTTCCACATATTGCTAGACCACTGACTAACTTGTTAGCTAAGGATGTTCCTTTTGAATTTGATGATGGATGTTTAAAATCTTTTAATATTCTTAAGGAAGCACTTACATCAGCACCAATCATTCAACCCCCTGATTGGTCTTTACCTTTTGAAATTATGTGTGATGCTAGTGATTATGCTCTAGGGGCAGTATTAGGACAAATAAAAGATAAGAAGCATCATGCAATTACTTATGCTAGTAAAACTATGATAGGAACACAATTAAATTAGGCAACAACTGAAAAAGAACTCCTGACAGTTATTTTTGCTATTGATAAATTTAGTTCTTACTTAGTAGGAGCAAAAGTAATTGTTTATTCTGATCATGCTGCTTTAAAATATTTGCTCACTAAGAAAGATGCTAAAACTCGTTTGATAAGATGGATTTTGTTACTCCAAGAATTTGACTTAGAAATTAAAGATAGAAGAGGAATAGAAAATCCAGTTGCTGATCACTTGTCTAGAATACACTTTGAGAAACCTCAAGAATTACCTATTAATGACTCATTAAGAGATGACATGTTGTTTAAAGTGACCAAGTTAGACCTTTGGTACGCGAATATTGTCAACTTTATGGTTGCAGGTTATGTATCACTAGGGAAAAATAAAAAGAAGCTTATTTATGAAAGTCATCTCCACATATGGGATCCGTCATACCTCTTCAGAATTTGGTCAGATGGATTACTTAGAAGATGTGTACCAGTAGAAGAGGGCATGCAGATCATTCAGAAATGCCATGCATCACCATATGGAGGTCATTATGGAGCATTCCGCACTCATGTTAAAATCTGGCAGAGTGGGTTCTTTTGGCCAACTATGTATGAAGACACCGAAGATTTTGTCCGGAGATGTGGATCATGTCAGAGGCACGGAAATATCAATGCAAGAGATGCTATGCCACTCACCAACAATCTCCAGATCGAGCTCTTTGATGTCTGGAGAATTGATTACATGGGACCATTTGTGAAATCAAGAAATTGTGAATACATTCTGGTGGCAGTTGACTATGTATCCAAATGGGTAGAAGATATGCCATGCATGAATGCTGATTTCAAACATTCAGAGAAGATGTTCGAATAGATTATATTTCCAAGGTTTGGAACACCAAGGATGGTCATTAGTGACGGAGGGACACACTTCACTGATAAAAAGTTTCACCGATACTTGCAAGCTCATGGCATCCGTCACAATGTAGCTACTCCATACCATCCTCAGACAAGTGGCCAGACAGAAACATCAAACAAACAAATCAAGAATATTCTACAGAAAACAGTAAATGAAATGGGTACTGCATGGAAGGACCAATTAACCGAAGCACTTTGGGCATATAGGACCGCATACAAGACACCTTTGGGTATGTCACCTTACCAGCTAGTATACGGTAAGACCTGTCATTTACCAGTGGAGTTAGAGCATAAAGCTCACTGGGCTATTAAGAGATGAAACATGAACTTTGAAGCCGCTGGAGAAAAGAGAAAAATGCAATTATCAGAATTAGAAGAATTGAGAGAAAAGGCTTATCACAATTCAAAGATCTATAAAGAAAGAACAAAAAGATGGCATGACAAGAGGATCAAGAAGAAGGAGTTTGCACCAGGAGATAAGGTATTACTTTTTAATTGCAGGTTTAAATTATTCGGGCTTGGAAAACTACGAAGCAAATGGGAAGGACCATTTACGGTTGTGGATGCATCACCACATGGAGCGGAAACTCTACAATCACACGAAGGTACGTTATTTAAGGTAAATGGTCACCAACTTAAATTATTTTTAGAACCATTTAATTTAGAAGTTGTTGACGGACTGGACTTTGTCCAATTACCCACTATTTAGTCCCGTCATTATCCGTTACGAAAAATTATCGCGTATCACAACTAACAGGAAGTAGGAAGAGTCTGGAGGCTTCACGAGCTCAGCCACCCAGGAAAGACACCTGGTGGGGCCGGTCGGCGCCCCCCTGTCCCCTCTCGTCCCGACTAAAGTTTCTTTTTCTTTCCCTATCTTTCCTAATTATAATCCCATAGATTTCCGATGCGTACTGTAAGGAAAATGGACCCTAGGCCCATTTATAATGGATTTTGTTGTTTGATGATCAACATGACCAATATTGGACTAATTATTTTACAAGTGTTTGTTTTGAAGTTCAATAGGATGCAAAAGTGTTTTGGACTTAAGCAACGGTGTGATTCAAGTGATCAACATCTCAAGCAAGACATTAGAAGGCGTGCCGTAGTCAAGTGAAGAGAGGTTTTGGTTTCCCTCTCCCTCCTGCCGAGCTTGCGAGGCAGGATTTAGCGATTTCTGGAGGTGTCACTATGGAAAACATGCACCGGACCTCAAAGATCATGCACAAGTCCAAGACACGAGATGGAACCAAGTCGGACAATAAGATCACGAAGAAACAGAGTCAACCGGACAAAACAAGAGCGTCGGACGCTAAGGATCAAGGGCGTCGGACCAATGTTTGGAGTCCGACGGCCCCAGACAGTTCCTCTGGCGCGGAAGGCGTCGGACGCTGAGGTTGAAGACCGTCGGACTAAAGGACGTTCGTCCAACGGTGTCTGAGAGCAAGAGAAGGCGTCGGACGGTGTGAACAGTTGAGCGTCGGACCAATCGGCGTCTCAGTTCGACGGTTCCAGAGAGCATCAGAGAAGAAAAAAAGGCGTCGGACGTCGTCCGACGGAGAGCGTCGGACCAATGTTTATCGTCCGACGGTCTTGGTGGCCCACCTGTCAGCGACTGCATCGCGTGCTACAACGGTCGAATTAGGAGAAGCGTCGGACGCTAGAGGAATGGTCCGATGCCCCTGCATCGTCCGGTCTGACGGTTCGTAGAGAAGCCCATTGAATGATGCAACGGCTACCTTTGCTTTGGGGCTTATAAATACACCTCCTACCGGCTATGGAGGATGTGGAGAAGTGAGGAATCATTCTAAGGTTGTTGCTACACCATTCTAGAGCTCTCCACTTGCATAGTGCTTAGTGATACACTTGGTGATTAGCATAAGTGCTTTGCGAAGTGCTTAGGTTGTTTAGACCACCGCTTATGCGCTTGCTCTAGGTTATGCCTAGTGATTAGTGAGGTTTCCATACCTCTTGATCCAAGGTGCTTGCGTGCACCGTGCTTGTACTCGGCGGGGCTTGTAGTCTTGTGAGATCACACCAACCGCGCTTGTGGTGTGGCCACCACCGTGTACCAAAGGGAACAAGGCCCGCGGCGGTTTGGCCGGAAGCTTGATAGTGAAGACGGCGGGAAGCATCCGAGGAGAGCTTGCCTTGCGAGGCACGCCGGAGACCCACTTGCGTGTGGGAAAGGACCGGGGCTATCCACGGAGTGACCTGACCGGTAGCTTGGCCCTTGCGAGGGATTCCTTGCGAGGGGCTCCAACGAGGACTGGGGGGAAGCTTGAGCGCTTCTCGATACCTCGGTAAAAATACCGGAGTTGTCGACGGGAGTTTGCATCTCTACCTCATCTTTACCTTCCGCATTTACTTGCTTCCTTGGTTGTGTGCTTTACCTTTCCTAGCTTAGTTGATAGGCTAGCTGATAGGGTTGGAACCTAGGTTGCATACCTTTTTGTGGTAGAGATAGCAACACACTTCGCAAAACTTTAGTTGCACATTGGATAGTTTATTTCATAAATAGGTTTTGCTAAGGTTTAGAAAAAGAGGCCATAGATTAGAAGTAAAGTTTTAGTCGCCTAATTCACCCCCCTCTTAGGCGTCATCGGTCCTTTCAGCGTACGAATAATCTTTCGTGCGAATCCTGTAGAACCTAAATTTGATCTTATCCTGTTTCCTGAAAACCATATAAATACGCACCTATACCACCCTTAAATGCCATCCCATCATCATTGCCTTCCTCTCCTCCAAAGAAACTCTCTAGTTTAGATCTAGTAGCAATGGCAAGCAAAGCGGTCGTCGACGCTAACTCCGGCAAGCTTCAAGGCGACGACTCGAAGGCCATCGTCCTCGCGCAGCCGAAGCCCCTTGCCATCGTGCCGCCAAAGCACCTCGCCGTCGTGCCACCGAAGCATCTTACTATGGTGCCTCAGCAGTTCGAGCAAGTCTACTACACACATGCTCAACCTGCTCTGCCATCGTCACCTAAGAGACTGCTGCTAGAAGATGGTATCAAGGGGAAGCAGATCGCTATTCCCCGAGGCACACCGCTTCTTCCACCTAGAGATAATGAGCGACTCCTGTCGGTCAAGACCGACAAGAACGGAACCCTAGTATGTGCGAAGTACACCACTGCTCGCCCTGCCATTCAAGGAGTCCGTGCACGTCCAGGCCAAGTCCGATACACCGAGTTCATACCACCTCCGCCCAAGAGACAGCGGGCTATATCTACATCAACACTAGAGAAAGTCCTTAGACAGCCCCCGCTCTCTCTATGCATCCTTAATGAGAAGATGGAAGCTCTCTCTAACACCGTTAGGGGTATAGAGAGGAATGAAGACTTAAGGAGCAAGATTATGAGTGACATGACTAAGCAGATAGAAGTCAATGTCAAGTTAATTCACAGTCTCAAGCGCGAAAAAGATCAGCTGAAAGAAGAGATTGGTAATCTTAAGGAAGAAATTAGGAAGCTCGCAAAGAAAGAGCGGCCTTAAGTTGAACTCGTTATCTATGTAATAAGGCACAAGTGTGTTAGGTTTGATTATATTATCAAGTGTGCTAGATTTGAGTTATAAGAGTGTTAGGTAAGCCTATTGAGATAGGGCAGTCGTTAGCTCAGTCAGTATTCAGAGTTATCTAGTATTATTAATGAATAAAGTGTCTTATTCTTTTTATCAATATTAATATTTTAGTTTACTCCACTCTCTATATTTTTTGGTACGCATGTTGTCTCCACATGTTGCGCAGAAAAGTATGCAGGAAAACAAGTGTGGGGGAGGCACATCGCGACTATGGAAATCAATTCGATCGGAAAATCACATAATTCGGAAGATAATCGAACCAGGACCTCGCACACCGAAGTGGACCTCGTGGGGCTATAGAGGCGCGCCGCCTGGCGCCCTACCTAGGCCGGCCGGCCCCTCTGCACCCTCTGCATCCCCTTCTCGGTCATGGTTAGGTTTGATCCTCATACAATATAATTGCATATGTTTCGATTTCCGTTTCAATCCGAATTAAAATTCACATGCTAAATTACTTTCAAAAGAGAAGAAGAGATTGTTTAATTCATAGCTTAACAATAAATTATATAACACTTTTCTATGAATCATGTTACTATTGGAAATTATTTATAGGAACCCCATGATTGCTTAAGTCGTTGTGAAACATGATATAGTTGAATAATGAGAACTCAACCCCTAATGTTTTGTCTTTAGAGATTTTGTTTCAAAAATTTAAATGATTAGTTATACCTCTCCTTTGTGGTAAAAATATTATCCTACTAGAGCCATATATAGGATAGAAACCTGCTACATATAATACTTGTCTTTGTATTGAGTTTGGTCAACCTTTGTAACCCTTTAAAGAAATTTGTTATATTTTCAAATCAAGTGCCAATTCCACATAAGCATTACTCTAATCCGGAGTAATAGCGAATCATTATATTGAAAATGTTTCTCTCCTACACTGGGAGAAAACACCAAAAATAATTATATGGCATAGTTACCAAATAATTACTCCATGTTTTGTTAAAGTCTCTCAACTACTAAATTCAAAAGAGGTATGAGCTATGCAAAAGAATAAGGGAGTATAAAGAAAATGGACAAGTGTCCGAAGAAATTAAAACAATGAGTACTTAGATGCTCGCCTCCCTTAAAAAAAAGAAAGAAGAAAAAAAAAGAAGAGAAAGAGATAGCTCATACTCTCTGATTAAGTTTAGTTGTATAAAAGAGAGACTTATTTTCTCAAGGAGCAAGGTAGAATTAGGTTCCACCATATTCCACCAAATAAAGCTTGATTCGATTATATGCCTCATTTCTCTGTGGATTCATTGTTTGACTTTACAACAAATAGAATGCAAGTATGTTTTCACATTTTACCTACCTGAGATCCACATAAGCTTTTTAGAAGTACGATAAAGAAGGCAATTTCATTAATGCCTTGATAAGGATATAAAAATACCAGATATATATCAGTGATTCGAGAGTACTACAAAAGGAGAAGGTAAAGCTAAGTTTATTTGCAAAATTACATACCCTCCAATTGACTTAACTAAAGGAAGAGAGTGATTTGTTTTCAAGCTATTCTGTTCTTCAACTACTCAAAGATTCATGGTAGACACTTTGAATTCCATAGTACATGCATGACTAGACTAGTTTAATATAATGTACTCTCAAGTTATGTTTTAAATGCTCCATTCTCTTTAAGAATCTTACATCTTAAAAACCAACCTTTTTCTTGGAACGAGCAAAAGCCTAAGTGTGGGGGTAATTGTTGACACCTGTTATCATCCAAATTTTATTATCAATTATCCCTACATTAAACATGAATATCTAGTAGAGTAGGGTTATTACTGACAAATTCCACGAGTTTTGGTGAATTGTCTATTTCCTAGAGGATGTTCCAGAAAAGCTTAAAAGAAGGATTAAAGAGCATAATTACCACGAAACTTAACCGCCAAGAAAACATCATCACGAGAACACTAGAAGCATCTAGAACACACCCGAAGCACCGGTGCCCGAAACCCCACAGGGTGGGGCCAACCGACACCAGGGTAGGGCCGGCCGACGCCCCCCTGGGGTTTTCCCCGCGCCGCCTTCTGGAGTCTTCTACCACCGCCTATTAGATGTCATCTGGGCCCTTGGTTAAGTCGGTTTGATCTAACGGCGCGCATGCATCCCACCAGCCTATAAATAGAGGGCCATACCCGCCTGGAGGAGAGCCAGATCAAGAGATGAAGACCCTGAAGCATTAGATAGATATCCACTAGATCTAGGCTAGCAATCAAGAGAGAGATTAGAGAGATAGAGTAGATGAGTAGAGATTCGGAGGAGTCCCGGCCTGTCGGAGCTTCTTCGTAGCTGTGTTCGTCGGGATTCAGCTCTCTCGCCCGGAATTACTTTTTGAGGTACTTTTGTATTCAACATCCTGATTCAAGTAAGCATTTGTTCTTATTCGTTCTTAAGTTTACAACTCTATTTGAGCGCTTTGATCTTGGTAGCTCCTTGGTTGAAGTAGTAGTTTGTAGTGTAGACGTGGTGTCTGGGCTATAATTACTTGTGAATGTCCCCTGATTGGCCGGATAGTGGTAGATCACGTAGGTGACAGCTGCGTTGAGTCCTCTGTAGTTCACTTCCCGTTGATAGGATCGATAGGTGTATAAGTGTCTAGTAGGAGGGAACTCTGATTTCGCCTCTTATTCATGTCACTGCCCGATTAGAACGATATTATTCAAAGTTTACCGGTTGTCGGATCTAGATAATCATTTGTTATCTCCTCATTCTTGATATTCTCTGGATTGATTGTATTATCGGGTTAAGAGCCAATAGACTTAGTCAGTATCACCTACTGTTCCTTTGAGTTCGATATTAAAACCGGGATTGTCTAGTGAAGTGCTACATCGGTTGTTTTATCTGTGCGCTTGCGGATACCTTAATAATAATAATCTTTAATAGAGTGCAGTTAATTTATACCAATAGTCGCCAAATACGATTCGTTGGAGGAGGCTCGGTCTAACAGAACCGGCTAAATCACCTGGCCCACAGGCGCCTGTCATTGTCACTAATGACTTCTGACAGCCGGGCCCGTGTCCCAAATGATCTAGGCAGATCTGTCGGGCTACATTAGCGCCCTAAACTCCGCAGGATCACCATTGCAGAATCATCACAGGATTACAACATTTCATAATAAATTACATCAGAGTACAGAAGCGGAATATTACATAACTTAAGTTTACAAACCAGTTGTTCCAAATAGAATTTAAGTACTATTATTACAAACCATAGATAGTGGCGGTAGCAGTTGAATAATTATACAACATTATGAATATGATAACTTGGACCCTGCCCACGGGTCCCACTTTACTCTTCCTCACTGCCCTCCTGAATGATGGTCATGCAGCACGGAGCAAGGCAGACCTCCGATGGCGGTTCACCTGCAGCATGGGTTACAAACCCTGAGTACTTGGGGTACTCCGCAAGACTTACCCGACTAAGGGTGTAAAATGAGACTCAGGAATGCAGGTCATAGGTAGGGCTAGCAGAGGATAAGAATTTGCGGAAAAGCATTACTAAGCAATATTTTATTTTATTGATATTATAATTGTATCCATAGTTCTAATAATCAACCTCAACCATCATCATTCATCCATTTCCTTCATTCGATCAGTTGACCTAGTTGAGAACCACTTCTCGGGGTAGGAAAGTGGATTGAGTCTCCATTAACCGAGGAGCACGTCGATTCGAATCCAGAAATAAACCCAGCTGGGGATTCTAACCACACTGCATATGCAGCACGCCGGCATACATATACCAACCCTTCATCTAGGTCTTTCTATCCCGGAACCGGTCCTGCGCCACCCGGGAGCACAGTACTCCACTCGTCTCCAGGCACGCCGGCCACGTGGGTACATGCTACTCCCGCCATCTCTCCACTCCCAGTGCGTGGTTGTCGGTTCCAGCAATAGAGCCACCTGACTCTAGGCTTTCCACATTGGTATGTGGCTAGGCTGTCCATCTCGATCCAGCACTCCGACAACGAGCGGTCCCTACTTTTATTTTTGGTTCGTGCCTGCCGGGTACCAAGTCATGGGAAACGCCGTCCCAAGAGCACAACACCCGGCGAAACACATTTCCGGTGATACCGACCAGTTCCAAACTATTCCGAAGGCGATCATGCACCGGGACTCTAACCCGAATACACATCAACCAACGGATAACAAGCTCTTCACTTAGTCATAGAGTATATGTACATCCATAGCACAGAAAATAGTTTTTCTTTTATGAAATTCTAATTTTCATTAAGCATGTCTAAGCACTTTTCAAATCATTTATTTATTTAAATCAGTTTTCAGGATAATTATTTGGGACAATGCATCTGGATAGGTTTCAATCAACTCCTATCAACCTAATGCAATAAGTTAACTCGAATTATAAGGAATTTCACAATAGAGGGTTAATGCACCGGGGCTTGCCTTGGACGGAGAAGAGGGTGGGATCGGGATCGGTCCCGCAGATGTCGAAACCCTGGATCGCCTCCGGATTGACCTCTCCCGCAGTGGCCTCGACCTTCACTTCGTCGTTCCCGGTCACTACACGTGTGCAATGATGCATGCTTAACATGATGCAATACATAAATAGAAATGCGATAATCAAATATCAACATCTTGAGTACAACTTTCCTTCACGGAGAAGCCGTAAACGAGATCTCAAAAAGTAAATCGGCATTTTACTTTAAACCTATTTTTACAGTCATAGAAAGCCGCTGCACAGCTTGATGACTACTACAAAGCACTAGGTTATCAAATTTGCCAAGGATCACATAGTGAAAGACCCTTGGTCTTCCTTCAACCCAAAATCCACACAACAACCTAAATCCATTTCTCCTACTCATTTTATTTATTTTCCCTAATTTCACATGTATTTACTAACTGACCACACTATCTTAAAATGTGCCCAAATTTCACCAACAGATAGGTTTCATCAAGAAACAGCACCACAATTATTTTCATGATTTTTGGACTTACAGGGAATTAATTAAAAATGCACAAACTTGCAAATATTAATTAATCCACTGATTTATTCACCAGGCAGAATATACTGGAAAACCACATTTTATATTTTTAACAAATACTACAGATAACATAGAGCATACACAATTATTTTCATAATTTTCCAACCAACAGATTTATTCATATAAAATTAACAAGTAACAGAACTATTCAAAGAAATATAAATAAGAAAAGCATTTGAAATTCGCTGGAAAAATAGAAAAGGCCAATTCGGCCCACAACGGCCCAACGCAGGCCAGGCCGGCCCAGTCGGCCTGCCCGCGCTCGGCGCCGGCGGTTTTGCAAAAGGAACCCCCGGGAACTGAGGAATCAACCCGCGGTCCTATCAGCACTATTCAAATGAGTCACGAGCATTGCACTTAGCCCCCTGGAACTTCTCGTCTTCTAACCCGAGACCCCTAGGGCTCGGCTCTGTTTTAACAGAGACGGGGGTACCGGCGGTTCGCCGCCCCTAGCTCGCCGACGGCGAGCCGAGGGACGAAACCGAGGGCACCGACGGACTCCAGACTCCTAGGCGAACCTATCGAGCTACTAAACGACGACAGACGACACCTAGACAAGCGGAAGCCACAGGCGCGGCGGCTCGGATGCGGCGGCGAGCACGTCGCCGGCGAGCACAGACCGAAAGAAAGAGGGGAAAAGGGTGCGCGAGCATCAGGAGCTCACCACGAAGCTGGCTGGCGGGTCGGTGGAGACGGAGATAGCTCGGAGGAGTCGGCTTGACTGCGGCGGCGGATCCCGGCGGCTCGGCACGGCGGCGACTTCGCGTTCCGGCGAACCTAGGGGACCGGGAGGCACACCGACACCGGGATGAGGATCAAGGTGACACGGGGAACATTGCGCGCACCAAACCGAGGCCTAGAGCTTACCCGAGCGAGCTGGAGACGACGGCGGGCTCGCGGCGCGCTTCTGCCCACCCGTGAAGATGGCGCCGGCGTTCCGGCGGCTACGAAGCTCTACAGCTCCCACCGACGGGCGCAAACGACGCGCACGAACCCTAGCTAGCTTTCTACGAGGTGGAGAGGATGGAGATGACCGAAGCACGGCGTATCTGGCCGGGAACCGCGCGGAGCACGACGGTGACCGGGGAGGAGAAAAATGGAGAGGGAGAGACGACCGTCGCCTTTTAGAGGGCAAAGGCGAGGGGAGCAGGCGCGGCGCGACGCGGCGCACGCGCGCCCGTATCTGGAACGGTCGCGGGGGCACGATCCCGACCGGCACGGGCGCCGCGCGCGCGCGCGCGACACGGCCATTGCCGGCCCTGTGCGCGAACAGGAGAGAGGGGCAGGTTACTGTAGCATAGGTCCGGAACTTTTGGAACTACCAAACGATTCTTGAACCATACGATGCCTTCATTATCAATTCTGAAACAATACGCTTTCCCCGCCTGGACCTTTTCTTTGATATGCCTGATGCCCTTGCTTCCCCTTTGAGCGGCCACGATCTCATCACGGATGGGAGTTTCAATACTGATATTTGCCAGACTGCCCTGTGGAACTATTTCTATGCCCAATTTTTCCAACTCACAGCACAACGACAGATTGTAAGGCCTCACAGTCAAACAGTTGCAATGAGCCTTCCGACTAAGCGCATCAGCAACCACATTAGCTTTGCCCGGATGGTAGTGTACTTCAATATCATAGTCTTTAATCAACTCTAGCCATCTTCGCTGCCTCATATTCAGCTCTTCTTGGGTGAAGATGTACTTCAAGCTTTTATGGTCAGTGTACACATTGCATGTGCTGCCTAGCAAATAGTGACGCCAGATCTTCAATGCATGAACCACAGCTGCCAATTCAAGATCATGAGTGGGATAGTCTTCTTCATGGGGTCGGAGTTGTCGTGAAGCATATGCAATAACTCTGCCTTCTTGCATCAAAACACAACCAAGGCCAGTACCCGACGCATCACAATACACATCGAATGGCTTCTCGATATCCGGCTGAGCTAGGACTGGTGCAGTGGTCAAACACTTCTTCAAGGTTTGGAATGCTGTCTCACACTCTGACGACCACACAAACTTGACTTGATTCTTCAGTAAGTTGGTGATTGGTTTGGCTATTCTTGAGAAGTCAGGGATGAAACGGCGGTAATATCCCGCCATGCCCATGAAACTGCGGACTTGGTGAACAGTGGTTGGTGGCTTCCAATTTAGGATTTCCTCTACCTTACTTGGATCAACAGATACTCCCTCAGCGGAGAGAATATGTCCGAGAAAAGGAACTTTATTTAACCAGAACTCACACTTGCTGAACTTTGCATAAAGCTGGTGCTCTCTCAAGCGAGTTAGGACAATACGAAGGTGGTTGGCATGTTCTTCAGGTGTTTTGGAATAGACAAGGATATCATCGATGAACACGACAACGAATTTGTCGAGCTCGGGCATGAAAACGGAATTCATGAGATACATGAAGTAGGCAGGTGCGTTGGTTAAACCGAAAGACATGACTAGGTATTCATATAGGCCATATCTAGTGGTGAAAGCTGTCTTTGGAATGTCTTCGGGACGGATTTTGATTTGGTGGTAGCCAGACCTAAGGTCAATCTTGGAAAACACCTTAGCTCCAGCCAGTTGGTCAAAGAGTAGGTCAATACGAGGCAACGGATATTTGTTTTTGACAGTAACCTCGTTGAGCGGACGATAGTCGATACAGAGTCGAAGGGATTTGTCCTTCTTCTTGACAAAGATGGCAGGGCAACCCCAAGGAGATGAGCTAGGTCTGATGAAACCCTTATCAAGCAAATCTTGTAGCTGCACTTTAAGCTCCGCCAATTCCTTGGGAGGCATCCTATAAGCTCTACGAGAGATAGGAGCTGTTCCAGGCTTAAGCTCAATGGCAAATTCAACATCCCGATCAGGTGGCAAACCAGGCAATTCATCAGGAAACACGTCTGGGAATTCACAGACCACAGGAATCTTCATCACTTCTTCTACTGAGGTAGCACACAGCCTTTGCACGGATTTCTCCACCTTTCTTACTGGTAGGGGAAGTTGGATGAGAAGCTGAGTTTGACTATTAGGTATGTTCACCCTTACGGTTCTATTCAACACATCAATCAAGACCTTGTGCTGAGACATCCAATTCATACCTAATATCACATCTATATCCTGATCTTTTAGCACTATCATAGTAGTAGGGAACTTATGCCCTCCCAACTCTATTGGCACTCCCTGAACTACCTCTTTAGTAGACATACGCCCCCCGGGCGAATGTATAAGGAAATCTTCCTTTATTTTCCCAATAGGTATTTCATGCTTTACCACAAATGTACGGTTGATGAATGAATGTGATGCACCAGAATCGAAAAGCGTAAGTGCAGGATGACTGGCAACAGGGAACCTACCCATCATGACGGGCTCTCCAGCAGGAATATCCTCAATCTGAGTGTAATAGACCTGACCTGCTTTCTTGACAATCTTGCCCTTCTGAGCATGCTGCTGATGACCACGATGCTGACCCTGCTGCTGTTGCTGATGTTGCTGCTGCTGACCACCTGGTGCATTCTGATTGTACCGCTTGGGGAAAGGACAGTTGCGTGCCCAATGTCCCATTTTGCCACAGTTGTAGCAAGGATGATTGTAGGTGGTTTGAGGAGTAGTAATGCGAACGCCAGGGGCATTCGGCTGAGTGGCATTTTGCTGATTTGAAGTGTGGGAGGTGGCGGCGGTGCGCACAACCACCTGCTGATGAGGATAAGATGGGCGGTTTTGGTGGGTGGGGTGATAGATGATCTTCTGGCGCTTCTGGCTGCCAGAGAACGCAGGCCTCTTGTTCTTCTTCTTCTCCTCCTGGAGCTGACGGTTGCTTTCCTCAAACGCCAAGGCACTGTCAACAGCTTCGTGAAAGGTGCACTTGAGATTATTGGACAAGCTGCGCTGAATCTTGAAGTTCAGGCCCCTGATGAAACAGGCCTTCTTCTTTTCATCGGTGTTGGTGTGTTCGGGTGCATATTGTGCCAGGTGATTGAACTGCCCCAGGTACTGAGTGACAGTGGATTCATTCTGCTTTAGTGCTAGGAACTGGTCTAGTTTCAGCCTCATCACACCCGCAGGGATGTAATGAGCACGGAACGCCTCGCGAAACTCTTGCCAGGTGAGTTGATGTCCATCATCCTGTGCAGCCAACAGGTTGGCATACCAAGTGGTCGCAGGACCACGAAGCTGCTGAGCTGCAAACAGGGGCTTCTGTATCTCAGTACAGCGGATCAAACTGAACTTCTGCTCCATAGTGCGGAGCCAATCATCTGCTTCCAGAGGTTCGTCTGCCTTGGTGAACACAGGTGGGCGAGTGTCAGTGAAGTCAACATAGGTGGTCTCTTCATTGTCGCGGCGACCACGACGTCCACCACGGTCTTGCTGACTCTGAGCTAGCATGGTTGCGACGTTGGTAAGCGCGGTGATAGCCTCTGCCAGAGTGTTCGGAAGTGGTGGTGCTTGGGGAGCACCGGTCCCATGAGCAGAGTTGTCTCCCATCTGTTGGCAAGCAAACCACTTAGGACTTATATTACATAGGTGGAACATAGTAGCACACACAGAAATAATACAATACCAAGTTCATACAATAAGGCTTGCACCCAGGCAAAGCCACAACCCATAACTAAGGTTTTCTAGACAAGCACCTAAGATAGACAAAAGAGAGACTAGCTGACAACTCTAGGCCACACTGGCCTAGTCCTCGTCGATCTCCGACGCGCCAGAAGCGTCACTGTCCTCGAGGTCCTCCTCGATGTCCTCGTCACTCTCCTCGGAGTCCTCGTCGCTGCCCTCGGAGTCCTCCTCAGAGTCTGGCTCCTCAACCTCGAGAGGCACTGCCTCCTCGTCAGTCTCCTCCATGTCCTCATCCTCACCGAGGACAACTCCAAGCTCCGGCTCCTCCTCCTCAGGTGCAGGAATAGGGTAGAGCTGATCGTTGAGCTGGTGCACCTCCTCCTGCAAGGCGATGTTGTCCGCCTCAAGCTGCGCGGTACGCTGCTCCGCCCTCAGCATCCTGTTGACGATCGCATCCTCGCGCTCCCAAGCCTCATCCCGCTGCTGCGTCAGGCGGTCGACCTCCCGACGCAGGTCACGGTTGGTCTCCACGTCCTGGTAGTGGTGACGGCGAGCAACCTCATACTCCTCCTCCCACTGCCTGACCAACTCCCGAAGTCTCCCGACCTCGGCCTCCAACTCCTCGCTGCTGCGACGGGGTGAGCGACTCCCAGAAGCCTCGCCCTCCCCGGTACGTGGCGCCAACTGGTGGTGCGGAACACCACGCGGTCCTGTCATCTTCCTGGCGGTGAGCTTGCAACGGGCCATCTGGAGAAGGTAAGTGGATTTATAAGTAATATGGGTTAGCAAGAATAGGTTTGGTAACTTATCCCAAAAACCCACATTTAAGGAGGAAGTTATTTAATGTGTGATTAACATGATGCATGCACGTACTTACGAATTTTAAATTATGCAAGTAAACACATACATAAATAAATAAACTTTTAACATAGGGCTAATAATAATAGCATTATTCCTCATGCTACTATAGCCACATAATATTAAATATAGGTTAAATTAATACTACGGAATAAGTCAAGAATAGAAGCAATTTGGACCCAAAATAACATATTAAGTTTTATGATCCAAAACCTTTTGAAGTTTTCGAAAAGTAATCCGTAATGATTAGCAAGGTAATGCTCTGGTACCAACTCTAACAGAACCGGCTAAATCACCTGGCCCACAGGCGCCTGTCATTGTCACTAATGACTTCTGACAGCCGGGCCCGTGTCCCAAATGATCTAGGCAGATCTGTCGGGCTACATTAGCGCCCTAAACTCCGCAGGATCACCATTGCAGAATCATCACAGGATTACAACATTTCATAATAAATTACATCAGAGTACAGAAGCGGAATATTACATAACTTAAGTTTACAAACCAGTTGTTCCAAATAGAATTTAAGTACTATTATTACAAACCATAGATAGTGGCGGTAGCAGTTGAATAATTATACAACATTATGAATATGATAACTTGGACCCTGCCCACGGGTCCCACTTTACTCTTCCTCACTGCCCTCCTGGATGATGGTCATGCAGCACGGAGCAAGGCAGACCTCCGATGGCGGTTCACCTGCAGCATGGGTTACAAACCCTGAGTACTTGGGGTACTCCGCAAGACTTACCCGACTAAGGGTGTAAAATGAGACTCAGGAATGCAGGTCATAGGTAGGGCTAGCAGAGGATAAGAATTTGCGGAAAAGCATTACTAAGCAATATTTTATTTTATTGATATTATAATTGTATCCATAGTTCTAATAATCAACCTCAACCATCATCATTCATCCATTTCCTTCATTCGATCAGTTGACCTAGTTGAGAACCACTTCTCGGGGTAGGAAAGTGGATTGAGTCTCCATTAACCGAGGAGCACGTCGATTCGAATCCAGAAATAAACCCAGCTGGGGATTCTAACCACACTGCATATGCAGCACGCCGGCATACATATACCAACCCTTCATCTAGGTCTTTCTATCCCGGAACCGGTCCTGCGCCACCCGGGAGCACAGTACTCCACTCGTCTCCAGGCACGCCGGCCACGTGGGTACATGCTACTCCCGCCATCTCTCCACTCCCAGTGCGTGGTTGTCGGTTCCAGCAATAGAGCCACCTGACTCTAGGCTTTCCACATTGGTATGTGGCTAGGCTGTCCATCTCGATCCAGCACTCCGACAACGAGCGGTCCCTACTTTTATTTTTGGTTCGTGCCTGCCGGGTACCAAGTCATGGGAAACGCCGTCCCAAGAGCACAACACCCGGCGAAACACATTTCCGGTGATACCGACCAGTTCCAAACTATTCCGAAGGCGATCATGCACCGGGACTCTAACCCGAATACACATCAACCAACGGATAACAAGCTCTTCACTTAGTCATAGAGTATATGTACATCCATAGCACAGAAAATAGTTTTTCTTTTATGAAATTCTAATTTTCATTAAGCATGTCTAAGCACTTTTCAAATCATTTATTTATTTAAATCAGTTTTCAGGATAATTATTTGGGACAATGCATCTGGATAGGTTTCAATCAACTCCTATCAACCTAATGCAATAAGTTAACTCGAATTATAAGGAATTTCACAATAGAGGGTTAATGCACCGGGGCTTGCCTTGGACGGAGAAGAGGGTGGGATCGGGATCGGTCCCGCAGATGTCGAAACCCTGGATCGCCTCCGGATTGACCTCTCCCGCAGTGGCCTCGACCTTCACTTCGTCGTTCCCGGTCACTACACGTGTGCAATGATGCATGCTTAACATGATGCAATACATAAATAGAAATGCGATAATCAAATATCAACATCTTGAGTACAACTTTCCTTCACGGAGAAGCCGTAAACGAGATCTCAAAAAGTAAATCGGCATTTTACTTTTAAACCTATTTTTACAGTCATAGAAAGCCGCTGCACAGCTTGATGACTACTACAAAGCACTAGGTTATCAAATTTGCCAAGGATCACATAGTGAAAGACCCTTGGTCTTCCTTCAACCCAAAATCCACACAACAACCTAAATCCATTTCTCCTACTCATTTTATTTATTTTCCCTAATTTCACATGTATTTACTAACTGACCACACTATCTTAAAATGTGCCCAAATTTCACCAACAGATAGGTTTCATCAAGAAACAGCACCACAATTATTTTCATGATTTTTGGACTTACAGGGAATTAATTAAAAATGCACAAACTTGCAAATATTAATTAATCCACTGATTTATTCACCAGGCAGAATATACTGGAAAACCACATTTTATATTTTTAACAAATACTACAGATAACATAGAGCATACACAATTATTTTCATAATTTTCCAACCAACAGATTTATTCATATAAAATTAACAAGTAACAGAACTATTCAAAGAAATATAAATAAGAAAAGCATTTGAAATTCGCTGGAAAAATAGAAAAGGCCAATTCGGCCCACAACGGCCCAACGCAGGCCAGGCCGGCCCAGTCGGCCTGCCCGCGCTCGGCGCCGGCGGTTTTGCAAAAGGAACCCCCGGGAACTGAGGAATCAACCCGCGGTCCTATCAGCACTATTCAAATGAGTCACGAGCATTGCACTTAGCCCCCTGGAACTTCTCGTCTTCTAACCCGAGACCCCTAGGCTCGGCTCTGTTTTAACAGAGACGGGGGTACCGGCGGTTCGCCGCCCCTAGCTCGCCGACGGCGAGCCGAGGGACGAAACCGAGGGCACCGACGGACTCCAGACTCCTAGGCGAACCTATCGAGCTACTAAACGACGACAGACGACACCTAGACAAGCGGAAGCCACAGGCGCGGCGGCTCGGATGCGGCGGCGAGCACGTCGCCGGCGAGCACAGACCGAAAGAAAGAGGGGAAAAGGGTGCGCGAGCATCAGGAGCTCACCACGAAGCTGGCTGGCGGGTCGGTGGAGACGGAGATAGCTCGGAGGAGTCGGCTTGACTGCGGCGGCGGATCCCGGCGGCTCGGCACGGCGGCGACTTCGCGTTCCGGCGAACCTAGGGGACCGGGAGGCACACCGACACCGGGATGAGGATCAAGGTGACACGGGGAACATTGCGCGCACCAAACCGAGGCCTAGAGCTTACCCGAGCGAGCTGGAGACGACGGCGGGCTCGCGGCGCGCTCTGCCCACCCGTGAAGATGGCGCCGGCGTTCCGGCGGCTACGAAGCTCTACAGCTCCCACCGACGGGCGCAAACGACGCGCACGAACCCTAGCTAGCTTTCTACGAGGTGGAGAGGATGGAGATGACCGAAGCACGGCGTATCTGGCCGGGAACCGCGCGGAGCACGACGGTGACCGGGGAGGAGAAAAATGGAGAGGGAGAGACGACCGTCGCCTTTTAGAGGGCAAAGGCGAGGGGAGCAGGCGCGGCGCGACGCGGCGCACGCGCGCCCGTATCTGGAACGGTCACGGGGGCACGATCCCGACCGGCACGGGCGCCGCGCGCGCGCGCGCGACACGGCCATTGCCGGCCCTGTGCGCGAACAGGAGAGAGGGGCAGGTTACTGTAGCATAGGTCCCTAGGGTTGCGTCGGTTTTTGCCAAAATGCGGTTGATTTTGCATGTAAACTTGAAAAAGTTCAAAAACAAAAGTTGTAGGTTTTGAAATTCTGAACAACTTTGCTTTTGGAACCAAGTTCAAATTCGAAGTAGTTTTGAAACTACAGTAAAAGGGGTAAACTAGGTTTTTGAATTTCAAATTGTATTTTCAAAATTACTTTTGATTTTACACAATAACTTGAAAAATGGCCAAAATAAAAATTGTTCTTCTCAGTGAGCTTTACAACTTCTATTTAGGAAGTTTTGTCAGATTCCAAATAATTTTTGAAATGGTGTTTCAAATTCATTTTTCAATTCATAGATTTGAGCTAAATTCAAATTTTTATAATAGAACTTCAAAATCTCCAAAAATAAAAGTTGTCACATTTTAAAAGATCTACAACTTTCATTTAGGTGTCATCTCAAGATTCCTTCTAGATTTTGAATTAGGGTTTTAGGGTAAGATTAGGGTTTATCCGGATCTTTAATTCGAATTTCTAATTCCCAAATCAAAATCACCTTAAACCAAACCACTCTATGACCCTAAGCACAATCATATGCAGATTAATTAATTTAAATATGATGACATGGCATGTTTAATTAATCCGTAATACCCGGGGTATTACACTCGGGTTAGCTTATCGATCATCGTCGGACTCCTTAGGACCTTCATAGCCATGGATTTGAGCCTGGCAGAGAGAGGCGTGAAAGACGAATGGAGGTGGAGGAAGACATCACAAACTCCTCATGATCCTAGGCTATATGCTCATTTAGTCCTTTGCCTAGATCTAGGTGCTCGATGAGGGCTCACCCACTCCGACACAAGTATGGGGGTGACGACCGACGGGGAGTTAGGGCAAGAGGGAATTGGAGGCTCCGAGCAAGGACAACGACAATAACTTCTTCATTGTGACACGAATGCCAGCAGCAAGAAGAAAGAAGAAAGGTGAAGAGGTAAAGCACGTTTTATTTTTTGTTTGGAGTCGGATTCCTCCTCCATGGAATCAAGCTCATGTTGTATATCAAAAATATTTATCATTGAATTTATCGTATAGGAGTTGTCTATGAATCCTTACTGCGGGTGCCTGTACGTTGTATCCTTTTTGTCTCGAGCACTAAGCATTAGGCCTTGTTTCCTCTATAGACATTTTTAAAAAGAAAACCTAGTTATTTGGTATCACCGATTCTAATTTCTGGTGGCTTTTCTGTCACTTGCATATGGGTTGTCTTTATATTTTTCTCTTCTCCACCTCCCTAGCTATCCACTCTGATTAAATAGAAGGCTACAATGACACATCTTTTTTCCGGTGTTCTTAGCCTAGTCCAAGCAAAAAAAAATCCCTCTACCCTCTCTTCCTCTTATATTTTCATATCGTGTCTTAGCAATTACGAGGATATCCCTTATTTTTTCCATCTCAATCTCTAATCTTAAAGAAGGTAGCTATGTTCTGAGCATTTATAACACCCTCTTTCCTTATACACGTGATATAATCAAAGTACAATAATGGGATAGCCCGTTATCTCCACCTCAATCCCCCTATTTCCTCTTATTCTTTGCACATACATACACTTGACCCTCTCTCAAACCACAATATAACGGATGCAGCTGATACATGATCGACCCTTCTTCAACTTTGTGCTCCCCTGCCACCCTCCCCATCTGGCTCCACCGCCCGCCCACGTTGCCTCCGCTACCACCATTGCTAATCCTATTCTCGTATTCTTCTTCACTGGTCAACATCAACTTTCCCACCACTGGCACCACCCAATCACTCTTCCATCGTCTACGGCCGCCGTTACCGTCGGTTTGCCGGTTCTCCAAAGCCCCACTTTACAACATATAACATAAAAACCCTCAACCTTGAAACCCTAACCACTTCCTGGCTTAGGGTCGCCAAACACGACTCGTTGGAGGAGGCTCGAGGGTTAGCTTCTTCGTCATCGCCGGAGTCCGTACTTCTTAGGACCTTCATAGCCATGGATTTGAGCCGGGCAGAGAGAGAGGCGAGGAAGACGAATGGAGGTGGAGGAAGACATGAGCATGCAACTGCAGTCCGGTTCAGAGGTAAGGTAACAATCTTACACAAAGCGAGTGGTGCCTGATTTTTTTACTTTTTAGAACCTTAAAGCAACAATCTTATACAAGCAAAGCAACCAATACAACTAAAATATCAACTCACTAGAAACAATTGTTTTTTCCCCTATAGCCGAACAGTGACAATATTACAACAGCAAGAAAAATTAGGCACTTTCCTCACCGGCCGGCTCACCCCAGTCCAAGCTTTGTACACAGTCGTACCGCACCACTCCTACCTCTACCTACAGTCACGATTGTGAAAGTTCCACTTCTACCGGGCCGCGGGTCCCACGGACCACGACGGCTGGACGGACCCGCAGACCATCGAGTGCATGCTCCTACACCGTTCGGGCACCTCTTGGTACGCGAAGCGCGGCCACCCACCGGGCCCCGCTCCCCGTAGGCCACAAAACATTCCGCGCCCCACGCCACAGAAGATCCGCCAACAGTTCTACGATCTCATCGCACGAACGAGAACGAGGAACGCAGGCGCAACACCCCAAGCTAGCCAACCTATGATGATGATACCAGCCCGCCGCGAGATTCACAACGCGCACGCACGAAATCCACACCACTCCTCCAAGAACAGATAGATCCACATCACTGCTGCTCCCCTCCCTCGCTTTCTTTCCTTGGCTGCTGACCCTGACTCCTCCGCATCGAGGGGAAAAAAGGATACTACTCCTACTACTACGAGGCAGAGCGGAACGGAAGAGCATCAAACGCCCAGCGGCAGCAGCAAGGCAATAATAAAAGTCGGAGGCATCAAATCCAAAAGGTTTTTATTAGCATGGAAGCGATCCAAACCCCTGACCAATTCGGGCGGAGGAGGAGTTGCATCTGTGGCCTCACCCCTCCCCACCCTGTTGCTCCTCCTCGCAACCGCGTCCCTATTACTCTTCCGGTTCCGCGCTGGGGCAGGCGCAGCGCGCCCACCGATCCTGTTCTGCTTCGCGTTTGCGCTGCGACGGTACCCGTTGGTGGTGGGATTTCGTGGCGCGGATCGAGCCGCCGCCGCGGACTCTTCGCTTCTGGCTCGGTACCTGCGTGTATTTATCGCGGAAATCGCCGCAGCGTAGCGTGTGATTAGGTTTATTCTTCTTCTGTGTGGCCTGGTCTGGTCTTCGCGTGTTGTGTTTTGTTTGTTCTGGTGGAGGCGAATCTAGGGTTACGGTCGTCGGGGATGGAGTCCTCCGACGACGGGGGCTCCGGGCCGCCGGCGGCGGCGGCGGGGATGGGGAGTCCCGGCCCTTCGTCGGCCCCCGCGGCCGTTGGCGGTGCGAGTAGCGCACCTGGCGCGTCCGGATCCGGGGGCAAGCCGCCGGTGAAGCGCGTCATGAAGACGCCCTACCAGCTCGAGGTTCTCGAGAGGACATATGCAGGTTCGTCGACTACTTATGATTGCTGAATGTTTTTTTGGGATTGTTTTGGAGCTTTTGATCGAGTTGTGCGGTGTGGTTTTCATGGGGATTTTGTTTGCGCAGAGGATTCCTACCCGAACGAGACGAAGCGGGCGGAGCTGTCCGTGCAGTTGAACCTCACAGACAGGCAGCTGCAGATGTGGTTCTGCCACCGCCGGCTCAAGGACCGCAAACCGCCGGCCAAGCGGCAACTGAGGGACGAGGAGGTTAACGTCCCAGTCATAGCGCCGCCGCCTGTGCTTCCGCCTCCACTGCCGCCCAGCGAGATGATTGTGGGGACTGTTGGAACCTATGGTGAGCAGCTGCCGCCCTATTCCAGGAGAGGGCGTGGCCGGTCATCGGCTGTGCCTAGGCTATCTGTGCCCGATATTGGGAGGAGATACTATGAACCACCACAAGTTATGCTGCCTCACATGGCACCGGTGCCCCTTACGCAAGCAGAGCATCAGGTGATCGATTCTGTAGAAGCACTTATAGGGGAACCTTTGAGGGACGATGGGCCAGTGCTTGGTATTGAATTCGATCCACTTCCCCCTGGTGCATTTGGCGCACCTATTGGTAAGAACCTTTTGCTCTTGATGCGTTATATTTGATGCCTTAATTCATATTTTTCAAATAATTTTACAATACATTCATAAGACCAATTAGAAGCCTATTGTGTAGACCTTTCATGCTCACCTGACTGTCATTCAAAAAATACTTTTTTTTATTAAATGTAGTGGATATAGAATCAGATTTCTATTTTATCACTATTTCTTTTTATACTGTTGAAAGTTTCGACGTGGATTGTTTTATAGAGCCTGAAATCTGAATTGTTGCCAATGTATTCTTGGCTTCTTGGCATATTTACATTTTACTGAACTTTCTACTATTTATTTTCAATGTTTTGGAGCAGTTCCTGAGCCACCAAAGCAGCCCTTCCGATCATATGAGACTAAGATGTTTTCTGGGCATGATCTCAAACCCATGAAGGTATGCATTAGTTTGCTTGCAGACAAATGCTTGTTTTTTTTGACAACTTCATCCACCCCTTGTCTTCGAATAGATGACATAAATAGACTCTGTATCTATTTATCTGTTTGTTGTTTCCATCAATCTGCCTTCTCATAGTGATTCTTTTCACTGGAATAATGGCTGCAGTTTCCAGTTAATTCTGGCATTTTCCGTAAGCCAAGGCTGTGCATTTTTTTTGTTCTAATAATATATGAGCTGTAATGGTATTGGAGTCATGCGCTGCTGTGTTTCATGTTTTATTCATTTTATGCATATTGTTGCAATGAAGGGAATGGACACCATATTTGCATGCCCTGTTTATAGAGCATAGTCTTTTTGTTAGATTTGTTACTGTACATTTATTTCATGATTAAATTATATTTTATCACACCTCATGGATTTGCATTTTCGGAATTTTTGAGTTATATTCTATCTCTTCTTGTACGCTGCTTTTTGTTGTGGATAAGGTTGTTGTCTTCTAATTTCCAATCATGGATCAGTTTAAACTTCAAAATCTGTTTCCCCTTTGTAGGCTTCGGCATTCTTGCCTACCACAGACCCTTTACTTCCAAATACAGGGAAACGAAAGTCCTTGGTTGGGTCTTCTCATCTGGGCTCACAGGCAGTACATGAATACCAGTTTCTTCCTGAGCAGCCAAGTGACACATATGAGAGGGCAAGCCAGTCGCGCTTCTATGATGCTCCAGCAGAGGCGTCAAACTTGAGGGTAGCTCCTCTGTCTACTGGTTCACGCTTTCTACATGGACTTGAGCAGGCACCTGGCTATACGTTTCACGGTCAATCATCTGGTTCTAGCCATTTGGCTCAACATGGCAGATCACCCATTGCATCGACATTGACAGATCATGAGGGCGCTTTGTCAAATATTAATGTTAGCCCAGCTCCAATCCATGGACAATTTGGCATCCCTCAAGTTGCTGGATTCGAAAGTTCCCTCGCATCCTCTGAAAGAATTGGATATCATGATGATGATACATATCGTGTGGACAGAAAGCGCAAGGTATGTTCTTGCTGCATTTGTGGATATATTCTTTTTCTTCTTTTGTATTATTACTTTTTGATATAATAATGTTATCTTTGTCTAATGTTACTTCAGCATAATGAGGAAGCTAAGATTGCTAGGGAGGTTGAGGCTCATGAAAAGAGAATCAGAAAGGAGCTTGAGAAGCAAGATCTGCTGAACAGAAAGGTCTTCCTTAGTTGCACTAATAAAGTTCATGCAGACATTGCATGATGCATTATTAATTTTTTTTCGTACTTCTGCAGAGAGAAGAACAAATGCGGAGGGAAACAGAGAGACTTGATCGTGAGAGACGCAAGGAAGAGGAGAGATTGATGCGTGAAAGGCAGAGGGAAGAAGAGAAGTTCCAAAGGGAACAAAGACGTGAACACAAGCGTATGGAGAAGTTTATGCAGAAAGAATCTTTAAGAGTAAGTTTGCTAGTTTCTGCTGCCTTTATTTGTAATACAAATTGAGTAAATTGCAGACTTTAAGTCTAGTACACTGGCACTGTTTAGTTCACAATTTGTTGTATGCACAGGCTGAAAAACTAAGACAAAAAGAGGAGCTTCGACGAGAGAAAGAAGCTGCGAAGCAAAAGGCTGCAAATGAGAGGGCTACAGCACGTAGAATCGCGCGAGAGAGTATGGAACTGATGGAAGATGAGCGCTTAGAACTATTAGAAGTGGCCTATCGTAGTAAAGGGCTGCCCTCAATGGTTTCTCTTGATAGTGACACATTACAGCAGCTTGATTCATTTAGAGGTACACTCCACATTCATGGATCTGTGCTTCTGGACCATCATACACTGCTTGATGTGATGTAAGAAATTTTGATTTCTCCTTTTGCAGGAATGCTGGGAAAGTTTCCTCCTGAAACTGTGAGACTGAAGGTGCCTTTTTCAATAAAACCATGGGCAGCTTCCGAGGATATTGTTGGAAACCTTTTGATGGTACCTCCTGATCTTTAGAGTGTATCATGTCTCAGAATTTATTAATTAATGTTTCTAATAGAGCGTGTTGTTGATGAAATCCAGGTTTGGAAGTTTTTTGTTACCTTTGGTGATGTTCTTGGGCTTCAACCATTCACATTGGATGAGTTCGTGCAGGCTCTTCATGATTATGTAAGTTCTAGATATAGCATATCATGTTGGAAGGTAGTCTTGATATGATGATATGATGCTGGTTCATTTTATATCTTGACAACTAGGACAGGGACATGGTCCTAGTCTTTTTCATTTGTACCATCTACTTGTTTCATTGAGTAAAGATATCAGCATAGTATGATGTCATGCACTGTCTCATTTACCTGTGAGTGATATAACTTACATTTCCTTTTCTAGACCAAACTAAAATTTGATTGTTGGATCATGACTGTTTCATTTTCATCATATCTTTGAACCTTTTCTTATACCATTTCAAGGATTTAGATGTGTGCCAGAACTAACTCATCTTCTTCATCTGATAGGATTCAAGGCTCTTAGGTGAATCGCATGTTGCTCTGCTGAAATCTATCATTAAAGATATTGAGGATGTTGCCCGGACTCCTTCAGTTGCTTCAGGTGTAAATCAGAACAGTTCTGCTAATCCTATAGGTGGTCACCCACAAATTGTTGAAGGGGTATGTGTTCAGAATTGCTGGTTCTCTAAAACACAGATTTTGTTCTTTTTTGAAGGATAGTAATGATTTATTATTTAAAAACATTTCTTGTTTAGGCATACGCTTGGGGCATCAACATACTTAACTGGCAGCGCCACTTGAACTTTCTTACATGGCCTGAAATGTTGCGCCAATTTGGTTTATGTGCTGGTTTCGGGCCTCAGTTAAAGAAAAGTGATGCTGAAATTGTCCATCACCGCGACGATAACGAGGTATTTGCTTATTGACAGTTTTGGAGTTTGTGAACCTCAATGATACTTTGACAGTTATATCATAATCATGTGGAGTAATTTCAAGGAAACATGATTGTATTGCTTAGCCAATACTCTTCTTGTTTACTTGTCGTTTTAGGCAATGTCATTGTCTTCAAGACACACTTTTGACCGTTACTTTTTCTACATCCTATAATAGCAGGATATGTCAAACATATAATGATCTGAGACTGAGAGTATGTTGCTCTTGTCTGTAGTAGGTGTCACGTGTCAAAGTTAGTGTAAACATTCACACTGCTTCTTTTTTAGGCATCTGAAATCACCATGTTGAGGGGCATCATAAATTTGTGGATAGGAGAAATATAGTGAACTCACTGAAATATTATAAACGGTATATATATATTTCTGGCTTATTTTATGTAGAGGGAAGGTGTAATTGGATGATGCCGCTGGCATCTGCTAGAAAACTATCATTTTATGAGAAACTCATATGTACTATACACATTATTGTTTGGAGTCTTAAAATTGACTAGAGACTGTTATCTGTGGCCTTTAGAATTTAGTCTTAAATGGGCGGGCTTGTTAGCACTTCCAGGGAATGAATAGGTGTTAAGTGGATCACCAGTTGTAGCATGGCTATGGTAATTTACTTGAAATTGACTGGATTCAATTTTAAGTAGAGGCGCATGTGTTCCAGTCATGATAATTCAAAAAAAGTATAGCTGCATCCTGCATACTTGCAGCAGACTTGTTTTTTTTAAACAGTTTGCTTTTGATGTTCGTATAAACATGATGGAAATTTCGCAATTTATCTTATCAATTTGTGTTTGTTTTTAAAGGGCCGTAATGGTGTTGATGTCATTTCCATTCTGCGAAATGGTTCAGCGGCTGTGAAGGCTGCTGCTTTAATGAAAGAAAGAGGGTATACTAATCGTCGCAGGTCTCGACACCGCCTGACACCTGGAACAGTAAAGTTTGCTGCTTTCCATGTACTGTCACTTGAAGGGAGCAAAGGTCTCACGATATTGGAAGTTGCAGAAAAAATCCAGGTATATTCACATCAAATAATTTTCTAGATTGTACTGATCTGTTATTTCTAATGTAACCTTTATTTTTCTGTTCATTTTTCTCTTCAGAAATCTGGACTGAGAGACCTTACAACAAGTAAGACACCAGAAGCATCTATATCTGCGGCATTGTCGAGAGACACTAAGCTTTTTGAAAGAACGGCACCTTCGACATATTGTGTTAAAACTCCTTACAGAAAGGACCCAGATGACTCTGAGGCTGTGTTATCAGCAGCACGTGAAAAAATCAGGGTGTTTCAGAATGCGCTTTCGGAGTGTGAAGAAGTGGAGAAGGACGCGGATGAGGCTGAGAGGGATGAGGATTCTGAATGTGATGATGGTGATGATGACGCTGATGGTGATGACGTGAATATTGAGGACAAGGATGCCAAGTCTCCCTCTCCCCTAGCTGGAGTTCAATATGGCGCACAAATTGCAGTAGTTGGTGACATAAAGAAAGAATCAAACAGTGTGATGAACACATCAGTGCCACCATGCATTCAGATTAAATCTAGCGCAAGTGTACCATCGCACACATTAGATAGTAAAGCAAGTAGTTTAACTGATCCAGAAGTTGGAGATGATGCTAAAGACACTGAGATAGACGAAAGTAACCAAGGGGAGTCCTGGGTACAGGGGCTAGCTGAGGGTGACTACTGCGATCTTAGTGTGGACGAACGTCTCAATGCTTTGGTTGCGCTTATTGGTGTTGCCATCGAAGGAAATTCTATCCGTGCAATTCTGGAGGTAATGTTTCTATTGTGATTTTGTTATCTTGCTATTTTCCCATTGAACATCATCTGAACAAGAGACTTTACAGGAACGCCTAGAAGCAGCAAGTGCTTTGAAAAAACAAATGTGGGCTGAGGCACAACTTGATAAGAGGCGTACAAGGGATGACTTTACTAGTAAGACACAGTATGATTCTTGTTTGGGTATGAAGGTTGATACAGATCAAGAAAATAATGCTGCTGAAAATACCCTTACACCAGTGCATAACCCTATTAAAAACAATAATGGAAATGCCAGTTTGACTTACAATGATTTGCTTATTGATAAGCAGAACCAGCTTATTACTGGTGATGTATTTCATCAGCGGAATGGTGTAAGCCAAGAATTGAGTACTAACCCCGAAAGCCTGTCTGTTCAGCAACATGCTTCATCTGAGAAAACTAGATCTCAGTTGAAATCCTTCATAGGTCACAAGGCAGAACAGCTTTACGTGTACAGATCGCTACCCCTTGGACAAGATCGGAAGCGGAACCGGTATTGGCAGTTTTCTGCATCTTCATCATCCTATGATCCTGGTTCAGGAAGAATCTTTTTTGAATCTAGAGATGGATACTGGAGAGTCATTGATTCATCTGAGGTAGTTGTTTCCTCAAAACAATCTTAGTCTCAATTTCATCAGCTAATATTCTCAATATATGAGGTCTCTAAATAGAGTTGTTCAACTGATGATTCTTGTTCTCTCTCAATGTGTTAATTGGTTTGTATTTTATGTAACCTCTGGGAGGTATTTAGATCTAGTTTGAATGGCAGGAACTGCAATCTTAGGCATTAGATCAACTTTGAATGGTGAGGATTATGGTTTTATGGTGTTTGTGTTCCTCTAGAAGGTCGAAGGTATAACATTGAAGTTGGATTAATCAGGGGTTATGGTATTTGATAGCTGACAAGAGCCATCTATATTTTTCGATATGCTTAGAGTAGTTGTCAATGTCAACTTGTTATTGTCTTATTTTAAGTTTGCTTCTTATTTTGGGTCACTGACCAGATATTGTGCTTGTTTGTTCTTGTTGTGGTAGGCACAATGTTTGGGTCACTGACCAGTTACTACTGGCATTTAGCACTATTTCGTTGGGAAACCACTGTTTCTTCCGGTTATGAAATTATATGTTCCTAGTTTGCTGGTTCCAGATAGTTATGATTCATACAAGATTCTGAATGTCTCTTAATATCTTATTCCTTGTTGGTTGTGTCCTTGAAGATTACTGTTCATATTGTTTTGAATTGTTGGCACTGCATATATCTCGTTCAGTTTCTAGAAAAACCTGTTACTAAGTAGACTATTGAACACACACATAGCGAGCAGTTATTGAGTTTCTAGCTTGACTGACTACATGATATACAGATCCTGTTGTACTGGTGCTTTAACGTGATTTCTGATTAAAAATGCAGGCGTTTGAAGCTTTGGTAGCTTCCCTTGATACTCGTGGCATCCGTGAGTCATATCTCCACTCAATGTTGCGAAGTATCGAGCCAACTTTTAAGGAAGCTGTTGAGAGGAAAAAGTGTACTAGTTTAGAACACACAACTGGTCGGACTTTGAAAAATGGAAGTAATGAAAGTTCAAACTGCAACAATGAGTTTGGAAGTCCATGCAGTACCCTTTCTGGTGGTGCTTCTGATAATCTTATGGCATATTCAGATACTTTCAAGATAGAGGTTGGGCGCAATGAAGCCGAGAAAAATTCTATCTCGAAAAGGGCTTCTGTATTTCTGAAATGGATGTGGAGAGAGTGCTGCGGTCACCAATCCACACATGCTATGAGATATGGAAAGAAGCGGTGCCCTGAGTTGATTCAATCTTGTGACCATTGCTACCAGATATACTTAGCTGAAGAAAGGCACTGTTCTTCTTGCCACAAGACATTCAAACCCATTCACAATTTCTTGGAGCACTCATCACAATGTGAAGAAAAACAGAGAACAGATCCTAATTGGAAGACACAAATTGTGGACCGTTCTGTACCTGTAGGACTGAGATTGCTGAGGGTGCTCTTAGCTACCATTGAGGTAAAGTGACATTTTTATGATCATTCATTAGTGACATCTATTTTGTTTGTTGCGAAAAATGCTGTTTGTGTGACTTGTTAGATTTCGTGTTACAGGCTTCAGTACCGGCAGAAGCTCTCCTACCTTTTTGGACGGATGGGTATCGGAAATCTTGGGGTGTGAAGTTGTATTCTGCATCATCTGCTGAAGAAGTCTTTCAGGTTGCATTGCATGTTTTTTCCTATCTTTGTATGCTGTATAATTCCAGTGGCGGAGTCTGGAAAGGATTAGAGAAGAGACCATTTTATAACAAGACCTATGAAAAGAGGGGCCCAAATTAGTATTTTCTTGGCAATTGAATGGTGAAACTGAGTACTAGGTGTACTTAAAAAAAAATTGACGATGGGGTAGCCCATAGTCCACCTTGGCCCTTTTGAACCTCCACCATACAGCTATTACTAAGTTGTTAATTAATGTATTGATCATAACAACAATCTCAGGCTAGGCAAAAATTGTTCTTTATCTTGTGCAAGTTTTGAGTACCACTTTAATTTAGCAGTTCCTTATTGGAGACGCTTATGAACTGACTTGGATAGCTATTGTGTATGAGGAGAATTAGCATGGTTTAAGAAGCCTGATTTAATTTATCATCAAAGTTTATGCATAAATTTTGTGCGTATCTAAATCCTGCCATGTCATATTTCTGCAGATGCTTAGTGTACTGGAAGGTGCAATTAAGCGAGATTACTTATCATCTGACTTTGAAACGACAACTGAATTGCTTAATTCAAACACTCAAGATGCTACCCAGAATTCAGTTGGAGGTTCTGGATCTGCCACTGTACTTCCATGGGTTCCTGACACTACCGCTGCTGTCGCCTTAAGATTGTTTGACTTGGATACTTCCATCTCATACACACTTCATCCAAAGTTGGGTTCAAATAAGGAGCAAGAAGCTGGAGATTTCATGGTGAGTTCTATGGCTTATTATTATTGCATCAAAAGACTAGTGGTGACTGCATAGTGGTAATTGATCCTCTTGGTATGCTATGTCTGGATCAGTGACATGATTTTTTCCCCCTACTGTGCAGAAGCTTCCACCGAGATATCCTTCTATTAATAAGAACAAACAAGAAATAGAACAGTTCAGACCTATTGGTTTTGATCAACAAGGTGGAGCGTTGCTAACTAACAGCAATGGCCGTAGAGGTCGTGGACGGGGAGGTAGAGGAGGTAGCAGAGGAGGTAGATCTCGTGGTCGTGGTGGTAGGGTTCCCAGGGGTATTGGCAGCTCTTCCAGGACTCAGTTCAGGGATGACAATAGTGTGTCCTATGGGAGAGCCCCTCGGAAGAATGCACGTGGTGGGCGCAGCCGTGGCCGTGGCCGTGGCCGTGGACTTCGAACAGTTAGACCTCGGCAACCATCTGAGCTCAGTGCCAGATCAATTCCGAAGGCAAACCTATTGGGCAGCTTTAGCATGTTAAGTAATGCAAATCACACTGGCACTATGCATTCTTCTGAGAGCTCGGGCGCAGAAGAGTGGGCCTTGGAGAGAAGGGATGATGATATCAATTTGGTCTCTGAATCTGGCGAGTCAGAGGAGGAAAATGGTGAGCCTATGAATGAGGAATATGGTGAGCATATTTCAGGCTATCGAAGGGACAATTCCGAGTCCAGCCCCATACAGATGATGGATGATGGTAGCGACGATAACGATGAGGATGCTGAAGGAGATGATGGCGAGGAGGATGGAGAGGACTATGAAGCTGAAGATCCTGCTGGTGATGATGAAGATGACGTTGAGATGGATGGGGATGATGACATTCCGGACGACGATGATGATGACGACGACGATGGTGGAGATGGAGCAGCCAACGCAGATGAGGATGAAGGTGATACATCATCATATTCTTCACAGTACAGTGAATGATGAGAGTGGATTGAAGAAGTTGTGCAGGCTTGTGTTTTGACAAACTATTTAAGAGGCTGCCAGTACTAGACTCTGCTGTGGCTCGTTATTAGATAGAAGCCAGTCAACATTGGAAGATCGGCGTTGTACACGGATGTTCTCGGATCAGGCATTTGTGGTGTATACATACATACTCCCAATTACCTAAAGTTGAAAAGAAGGGTTCAATCAGCTCTGTTTTTTGTTCTTCAGCTACTTTTTTCATTGTTGTATATTGGGCGCATTCTCCTTAAGACGGTTGTCATAAGCTTCGCTTAGGACTGTATACAACCCTAATACGCGAGGAAGACCATTGTAGGCCCATAATGGGCCCCACCACTTATACGTGGCCAACAATTCATAGAAGACTCCACTGCAGGCTCAAAACTCAATACTCCCCGTCCGAAATTACAAGTCATTCTAAGTTTATTGAGAATAAAATCATCTCAAATTTAAATAATACAATAATAATATTTATGATATTAAATAAGTATTATCAGATTTTCTATTTATTATATTTTGGTGGTACATCTATTTGATATCATAAATTTGGTAAACTCTAAAAAAGTTAAAATGGCTTGTAGTTTGAAATGGAGGTAGTACTCCCTCTGTCCCTTTAAAACTGTCTCTAAAATACCGTGTTTTTCTCACAAACACGTTTTCCGGACGTCACTTTTTAAGGGACGGAGGAAGTACGTGGCATACCCATTTGCCCAGTAGTCTCACCTCAAACTTCTCTTCAGAGCGAGGAGTGACTAAAACTTGACGTGCAGTCGTGCAGATAAAGAACTAAACGAAGCTGAAAGTAAAATTGTGGATGTAGATCTGACGGTCGGGCGAGGACAGTTGGTGGATGAAGCCAAGCTAGTGGCTCAGAGCCGCCGGGGGTGGTCACCGAACCTTGCGCGCAGGCACCGGCATCAGATGATCAGATCATGCGCTCTGGCGTGCTTCTGAGACCTTTGCAAGTGACATGAGCGCCCCAGCGTACCACCTAGTCCTAATACGATCTAGCTACTCAAGGCTCCACGCTCTTTATCGCAGCCGCCTGCGCATGCTATCTTGGTTGGGTTAGTTTATTTAACTGGTATGAATTATGAAATCAGCGACATGGCGGTGGCTGCCTCCTTTGTTCCGTTCCTGCGCCATCCAAGGCGTCGCCATGCCGCTGGCGTCGTCGTGCATGCATAGGCCTGTCGTGGAGACGTGGACGATCCCTTTCCCTCTAGCCAACATATTACATATACTCCCTGCATCCTAGATTTGCAGGCGAGCAGGCCGTGGAGGTACCCAAGTAAAAGGGACAAACAACGCAGGCGCCAAACAACGGTATGCATCGCAAGGAGGAAAAGCACATCTTTCAGCCGTTGCTTTTATTACTTTCGTTTCATATCGGAGTATATTAATTTCGGAAAGTTTGATCATCGTCCTTGTTCAGAATCAAGTAGTTCTAGCTCTTGAATGCATTTCTTATCTTGTTGTCAGAAAGCCAGTGTTTGTCAAGAGCTCATGGAAGAAGATGGAAGTGCTCCAATATGGTCTATTCCCCCCATGGCCACCACCGGAAGAAGCAGATCTGCCGAGTTCCACAATTTTTCAGAAAGGGTAGGTTGTTATATATCGATCATGCGTAGGCTTTGACGAGTCCTGACCAGTTGTCAGAATTTGATCTCTTCTGTTTGGAACATTTCTAGAGGAGAAGGGATAGGATCAACGAGAAGCTGAAAGCACTACAAGAGCTTCTTCCAAACTGCACCAAGGTAGTAATAACATGTGTTTGCATTGAGTCTTAACTCTTAATGTTGATTCCACCGTACCTCCTCTGTTGTCTTCCTTTTCGTTTGATCTTAGAATAGCTTGTTTCAGACCGACAAAGTTTCCACGCTAGATGAAGCGATTGACTACCTAAAATCCCTTCAGCTACAGCTTCAGGTGCCGAATGACATCATAAAATATGCTCAATTAAATTGGTTACACTTGACATATTTATTTTTCTTATCTTCCTCTCCCTCTTCCTCATGCTTTCCTGTTTTATTTGTTCAGCCTCTAGATCCTTATGGGTGCTATAGTAGTATAGCCTAAATATTTTTTTTTTCAAAAACCTGTATAGCCTGAAGATGTAAACTGCCAATCCAATTCATCCATGGATTTTTTCATCATCATATTTGTTATATATGAACACAGATGCTGGTCATGGGGAAGGGAATGGCACCGGTGGTTCCTCCTGAGCTGCAGCAATACATGCATTACATCACGGCTGACCCTGCCCAGATGCCTCCGTTGCGCACCTCAAGCCACCAGCCTCTGCAATTTCAGATAACTCAAGCCAAACCCCAGCGACAATCTAACGTCGAGTCAGATTTCTTGAGCCAGATGCAGAACTTACACCCTTCCGAGCCGCATCAAAACTTCCTCAGGCCACCGAAATTGCAACTTTATACGCCGGTAAGAGGTTCAAACATCATGGCTATCAAAGTTAATTTGAGCCTTTTCTTGCCTTTATTTTTCTTTTCTGTTATTTCACGCGTTTCAAAATTTAAGATTTTTTGTTTGTGGAAAATGATGAAATTTTAAGCTGCTAGATTAGAGATATATAGTTCAGGTGCTAAAACTGTCAGCTTTTACCTAAAACAGTGCTTGCTACTCATCATGCCTCATGAGAAGTTTATCGCTGATTGTCTGATCTGATTCAGTAACAGAGGGGTGATCTCTAGCACGAGCCACAACACTGGCTATATTTCTAGGAGGACTTCCTCGTATAACTTCATGGAGAGATGTGCTCCCGATGACAAAATTTGACACTGCACGCGTGTAGCCTTGAACTCAGAAGTCAGAGGAGAGCCTTCAGTTTGGGATTTGCAGCATGGTTCACCTGAGAGAATTCCATTAATCATGAATGTGTTACTAAATAAAGCGTGTGTGACTGTGATGCTGCTCACTTTGCTATGTGAAGCTTACCATTCAATTCCCTTCAGGTTGTGTTCATGCAAAGGCTGATAGATGACGTTTTACTGTTTGGTTTTTTTCTGATAGTCAAAGGAACATGGTTCAACTCCAGTGCGTCAAAAGAATAGTATTGTTGTAGTTTCAGCATGCGCTCAAAAAGTATCAACATAGCCAAAATGTTACCTGAAAGTATGGGCATGAAGTGGTAGACTGGTAGCAGAAGTCCTGCTTTTTTGACTGAGGAAAATGCACCCCGGTCCCTCAACTTGGCTTAAGGTGACATACTTTCAGGTAGCATGGGCTAGACTGGTTTCAGTGAACCATTCATATAATCCAATATATTTATAGTAGCATGGAATCTAGCTCCAAATGCCGAACATATTAACATTACACCTGCAATTCTGCAAACATGAGCAGCCGAAATCTCTACGACATTTTGGCGTCCCTCCGGCACTCATATCAGATCGGCAGGGTTCTCCCTTTTCTTTATCAGATGCTGCTGCACGGCATGAATTCCGGTTCATGTTTTGGAGCAGGCATCTAGTCTCCTCTACAGATGTTGCTGCAGTGTCAGTGGCAAACCATCCTCGATCGTCCCGGCCGGGTGTCGCTTGGTGAAGAGTTCCATCATCGGGAACACGCCTGCCTGCCTGCGTCTGCGTCTAGTCGATGGCCGATGGCCGATGGGCCTTCCATGAACCCACGAGCTGCCGCAACGAAATTACTAGGCCCAAAAACGAACACAACCAAGGACAGTTCTAGACCAAATTTCGAGATCCTTCTGGGCTTCTGGCCCATCCATCCCTTGCCTGTGGGCCCCTGGTCGTGCCCGTGCCATCTTTCCGACGCTCCAAGAAGAAAACCAGTGGCGCGTGCTGTTCTGCCCTCCCCCCAAATCTGTTTATTTCCCACGGCGCAAATAGATGACAACAGCGTGGAGGAATGGGGGATCCTCTCCTATTCCGATCACCAGTTCGCCATCCACCGCCTGCAACTCTTCTTCTCCTCTCCTCTCCACCATCATCACGTAGTCGACGCGTGCGCCTTCCTCTCCCACGAGTCAGCCTGCTAAGGTAAGATCGTAAGAGGAATTGCCTGGGTCTATCAATCGATTCATCAATCTGTGCCGGAGTAGAGTCGGGCGGGTGTATGCGGTGTGGCACGGCTAATCTGGGCTGGAGCCGCAATTGCATTTGCTTGACCGCGATTGTCTTCGCTGCGTGGGCGCACGCTAGCTGTTCGTCAAAACTCCTGTGGAGTGAGTGATAGAGCATCAGGGCAGGTGTGGATTTATATACGGGCGTTGCTTCCGCCCGGACGGGTCCAACGGTCCGGACGCCCACATGTCCACCCGTCGCGTGCCCAACTCCGCCTCCCAACACTCGTGCCCCCCGTCCACATCCCCTCAGCCCTGCATCCCACGTCCCGTCTCAAACCAAAACCACGCCCTGCCGCCCTGCACGGAAACCAGACCGCCCCTCGTGTGGAACCCCGCCCTCGACCCTCACAAGGAACCTCACCACCCCCCCTCCCTCCCCCGCGCACAGAACCCCGCCACCGCCCCACATACAGGACCCAGCATCTAGAACAGAAGGATTTCTGTTCTAGCGGAGGAACAGGTGAGTCCCCCGCTCCGCACACCACACCCCTGCCCCCTCCCCCCCTCCCTCCCGTTTCCTGACTCACCCATTCCCTCACCGTGCCCCTGCATGAAAACACTTTAGCATCAACACCGGACTGTAAAAAATACTGCAACATCGAAAAACATGCAGTTTACCATTGAAAAACATGTACTGCAACATCTAAAAATACGTACTGCAACAAACGAAAAAACGTATTGCAACATCGAAAAAATATGTACTGCAACATTGAAAAACATGCAATGCAACATCGAGAAAAAAATGTATTGCAACATCAAAAACTATGTGCTGCAACATCAAAAATTATGTGCTGCAACAACTCGTAAAATCCCATGCAACATTTGAAAATCATCTATTGCAACATTGCGAAAGACCCATTGCAACACGAGAGGAACAACGAAAAAGTGTAAAAAAAAAGCCTCTGGGAATCACCTTCGAGCTCACCAGAAGGAGGAGGGGATAGGACCCCAGAGCTCGTTAGAACCCTAGCCACTGCCATGTCCCTCAGATCCAGATCTAAAGGAGGAGGAGAAGGAGGAGTCAGATCCAGAGAAGAACCGACCACCTCGTCGAAGCCGCCGCCGTTGTCATAGTCTCTGGTGGGTGTCGCATGAAGGTCGTGGAGTAGGCGAGGGAGAGAGAGGAGGGGCGGCAGCGACCTGACCCAGGGCGCAGCACAGCAGAGAGAGGAATCGCGCAGGAAGGGAGGAGAGTGGGTGAGCAGAAGAGGAGGAACAGGAGAGCGGCGAGTGGAGAGTGGGCGACGGGATAAGGCGTAGGGGGCAGGGGCATATGGTCGAGTCGTTTTCGGGGATTTTTAGGCCCGCTCCTAGAAACTGCGTCCGTCCGGAACGGGCGCGGGGGCGCGGCACGCCCACGTCGCGTGGCGCGGGGGTGGCGCGCGGCACGCACGCCCGTCCGGACGATGGAGTGGGATCATTACCGTTTATATACTCCACTGCACCACCAGGAATTTCCTTCTGTTTTGATTGGACTGGGTCAGACATGCAAATAGTTTGTGCCTATTGGGTTATACCACGCATTAGCCTTCTTGTGTACGAGTATATATATTGGTGCGGTAAATCGAAATGCAAACTAGCTTGTCATCGTACCCGGCCGTGTGAGTCGTGAGGGCAAATGCCTGGACCAGGACTGGCATGGGGGCAAATACTCTCTCAGTCCCGGCATGATTTTTTTATTTTTTGACTAGTGCCACAATTTGTATAGGGTGTTTGGGACTCCTAGATGTTTTTTTAATAAAATTGGAACTCTACGATTGCGGATATTTTAGGATGGAGGAGTAAAGAGGAAGTGACTAAGTGAGGCTGAAAGGGTTGTTAGACTGACCGCACCGCACACCTCTAAAAGACACGGTACGCTAGATTTGAGGTCAAAACGTCCGCACCGCACAACTGTAAACCGTGATGTAAAGCTCAGGTGGCTACAGTTCTACTGGACAGATGCAGTCGATGGAGAGGAACGGTATCGGACGAGCGCCGGGCCCACGCGGCCAAAAGGACGAGCACCGGGCCTCACCGCCGTCGAGCCGTCGTGCTTGGGCCGTTCCGCCGCCGCCGAGCAGAGGGAGGTGAGGCCGGGCTCGTCGCCCCGGAGAAGGAGAGGGAGCGGCCGACGACGTGGAGAAGGAGAGAGGGAGGGAGGACAGCCGCCGGCCACCGGCGAGCTCCGTGCCGCGCTCCAGCGCCGCCCACGCCGCGCTTCCAGCAGGGAAGCCGCCACGCCCGCGCCGCGCTTCCACGCTGGGAAGCCGCCGCGCCCGCGAGGTGGAGGACAAGACCGCCGGCGACCGCGCCGCGCCGGCCGGGAAGAAGGAGGAGGACGGCGCCCCGCCTCCGCACCACGCTCGGAAGAAGAAGGATAAGGGAGGGAGGGGAGCTGCCGGCTGCCGCGCTCGCTAGGCGGCCCCACCGCCGACGAAGCTCTGCGCCGCGCCTCCAGGAGGGAGGAAAGAGAACGGAGGAGGAAGGCGGAGTAGTACGGTCGTGCGGACGCGGCGCCGAACGGATAAGGAGAGGGAGAGGGAAAAAAAGGAAAAAAAGTGGGCCCCACAGATAGTGTAGAGTATGGTATAGAGTATGGAGGGGTGCGGGAGAGATTGATATAGAGGTGAGAATTCTTGTTGACTAGGATGAAATATTCTTTTAGAGGTAGGATTTAAAGATCTAGGGGTGCGAATAGCCTTAGTGTGGATGCTTCACGTCTAGGTGACACTAACAAGTAAAGGCAATGGCCAAGAGATGCACGCAGGGGTAATTGGCATTATCGTATCTTTTGATATTTTTAATTTTCTCTGAGTGTTGTATCGATATTATGAGTAAATAGTTAATTAAAATAAGAATGTGGTCAGTCCCAATTAACCAGGTATCATTTCTGTATCGCAAATATTTGCAATAGACCGTTTTCAATCCTATTCTATTTTATAGTTATAAAATAATATTTTCTCTCGTAATAAACTGACCGTATAGTATAAATTAGTGGCTCTCGAAATACTCCCTCCGTCTAAAAAAGAATGCAATTCTACCACTGCTTTATTGTTTTCTATCTTAAGTTTGATAAATTATAGATAAAAAGATGTCAATATTTATGATATCAAATAATAAATATATATTTTTATAATAAATTAATTTAGAGTCGTAAATATGAATTATATATTTTACTAGAAATTTGGTTAAAGATAAACTCTTTTTTATTAAATTGTTACTAAAAAAATACTATTTTATGATTGAAAATAAGTTGAATCTAGTTTCTCTATTGACTCTGTTCGCTAAATCTTAAAACCGCTTATTTTTAAGATCTTCTTCAGTATTTTTCTCTCATAAAAAATCAACATCAACACTTATTTTAAGCTGATTTCGACTTCAGCCAACATCTGTTCTTGAAATCAGACGACTGTTATCGTCAATCAAAAGTGAGAACTGTATTTTTTTTTCCCCGACGGTGGAAGACAGGAACTGCTGTATGGTCCGTCCCTGACAGCCCAACGAAGCTGTCTTCACGCACGCGTCCGTCTCACGTGACGTGAGTCCTGAAAGCTCCACCTGGTGTGCGCCCCGCCACTACTCCTCTCTCCGTCCCACAGATAAACGTAATTCTTTAACTTCTACAATTTTTCTTTATCATTCATTTTATTTAAATTTTTCATACAAATAATAAATTAAATAAATCATTATAAAAATATCTCAAACAATAAAATAAATTATAAAAAATAAATAATATTTATTAAATTTTTTTAAATAAGATGAATGGTCAAACAGGAATCATAGGAGTCAAACAATTGCGTTTATTTATGGCACTGAGGGAGTAGATTCCGCGCGCAGGCTCCTGGGCCTTCGAGAAGCTTCCACACCCATCTCCAGACCGGTCTCGTCGCCTCCTCTATCCAGACGCTTCTCTCTCCCCCTTTTCTCTCCCTCTCCTCCTACCTCCTCCCCGTACCAAACACAAACAAACCTCACCGAGTCGCAACGACATCGAGAACGCGAACGGCCAAGCGAGCGCGAGTCTCCGGCGATTACGAAGAGCGCGGGCACGCCAAAGCGGCGAAGCGCGAAGGAGAAGGAAGCAAGCAAGCAGCAGCAGCAGCGATGGGGCTTGACTACTACAAGATCCTGGGCGTCGACAGGGGCGCCACCGACGACGACCTCAAGAAGGCGTACCGCAAGCTCGCAATGAAGTGGCACCCCGACAAGAACCCCAACAACAAGAAGGAGGCCGAGAACAAGTTCAAGCAGATCTCGGAGGCGTACGAGGTAAGTGGGCGTCCGGAGAAGATCCACGCCAGATTCGTCCCCCCACCCTGCCCAATCGAGCTCCGCAATGTCGTGACGTGCTCTTGGTTTCTGACTGACTCTCTGTGTGTCCGTGCAGGTGCTGAGCGACCAGCAGAAGCGCGCGGTGTACGACCAGTACGGCGAGGAGGGGCTCAAGGGGCAGGTGCCGCCGCCGGGCGCCGGCGGGGCGGGCCCCGGCGGCGCGACCTTCTTCTCCACCGGCGCAGACGGGCCGACGGCGTTCCGGTTCAACCCGCGCAACGCGGAGGACATCTTCGCCGAGTTCTTCGGCGGCGCCAGCCCCTTCGGCGGCATGGGCGGCGGTGGCATGGGCGGCAGCGGCATGGGGGGTGGGATGCCCGGCATGCGGACCGGCGGGACCAGGTTCTCCTCGTCCATCTTCGGGGACGATATATTCGGCTCTGCGTTCGGCGGCGGCCCGGACGGGCACGGCATGCACACCGGCGGGCGGGCCGTGAAGGCGCCCGCCATCGAGCGGAAGCTGCCGTGCAGCCTCGAGGAGCTGTACAAGGGCACCACCAAGAAGATGAAGATCTCCAGGGAAATTGCTGACGCCAGTGGGTAAGTGCCTGCCTTCTTTTCAAATGTCCGGCTCAGCATTGTTGTTTAATTACAGTTGTTGATTACTTCAATGCAATACTAGACGACGCCTTAAAATTGCTTGAGATAACCGGATGAGCTGATCCCTGTCAGATTTATGCTTGGTTAATTTCTGCTGTTGGATTCAAGCTGCTGTCCTAAAATGAGTTTAATTGTAGATTTGAATCAAGTTATTTTTTCTTAAATTGGACCGACTTGTAGAAGATAGAATCAACATTCATGTCTCCAAATAGGTTTACTACTTCATGATTAATCTGATGACGTCTAAACTGTTTTATTTACTTCTCAACCAGCTAGAATTGCCCTCTGTTTCTAGACAGAGGGAGTACTTGTCATTTGTTTCATTGTTGATGGAGTGTTAAGCATAGTTCTTAAGGCGACGCCAAACGTCCAGACGACCCCCGGCGCCTTGCAAAATGCTCGACTAGGCGGGCGCCTAGGCGTCCAAGGCGAGCGCCTAGGCGTCTGGAAGGTGGCACATCGCCATGCCTCGCCTTTACACCTTAAGAACTATGGTGTTAAGCTAATCCAAGTTTCATCTAGCCATTGCAGTAGTGGTTAGAGAGGTCATGTGGAAAGCTTGTTAGTTTTCGGTTTGTGAGGTTGTGGAAAGGACCAGTTCTTCCTTGCAAGCTTTCACCCGCCCTCGGCCATCATACATAGTAGAGTAGTGTTATGTATGGTTTGAGTTTTACAGCTTTAGCATCGGCAACTCTGTTGAATTGATTTGCAATTGCCATTTGGATGTCCAACTTGTTTGGTCTGTCAGTCCATGACCAGCTCCACAACTAGAGTACAAAACAAGAAAGCTGAGCTCCATTTGCAGCCTGTGTACTGACCAAAGCTACCCTGTGTGTGTGTGTGTACTCCTATGCAGGAAGACAATGCCAGTGGAAGAGATCCTAACGATCGACGTGAAGCCAGGGTGGAAGAAAGGCACCAAGATCACGTTCCCGGAGAAGGGCAACGAGACGCCCAACACGATCCCGGCAGACCTGGTGTTCATCATCGACGAGAAGCCGCACCCGGTGTTCACCCGCGACGGCAACGACCTGGTGGTGACCCAGAAGATCCCGCTGGCTGAGGCGCTGACGGGGTACACTGCGCACGTGACGACGCTGGACGGGCGCAGCCTGACGGTGCCCATCGGTGGCGTGATCCACCCGGGGTACGAGGAGGTGGTGCGCGGCGAGGGCATGCCCATCCCCAAGGACCCGTCCAGGAAGGGCAACCTCCGGATCAAGTTCGACATCAAGTTCCCGGCGAGGCTCACGTCGGACCAGAAGGCCGGCGTCAAGAGGCTGCTCGGGCAGTAGAGAAGAGCGCCTTGTGTTCTGTTGTTTTGTGTTGCGTATCAGACATTTTAGTGTTGGACCGTTGTTGGTTGATCTTGAACCGGGGGGGTGTGCTGCCTGCTGCCATTTGCAGCGTTCTTGACGACGACGAGGCCACCAAGTGTGAGTACAGAACAGCTAGTGTTATATGGTTGAGAACTTGAGATGCACAGCATAGGATTCCTTATGGAGTCTTTCCAGATGGGTGGTTTGTAGTATGTTGACCGGTCCATGTCATTGCAGCTTTGCAAAGGGTGGGAAGGAATAATTGATGAGAACATACAATGCATTCTCTGTATTTAGTGCAAGATATTTAATGAAACGTAATTGTACTCTTCCACCAAAAAAGAATGGAGTTCAAGATTTAAGATGACTTAGAACTTTTTAAAGTTTGATTAAATTTATAGCGCTAGGTTTACTATAAAAATACATTTCACAACTAATCTAATGATTTTATAGATTTGCACGAACTTTGATTTGTATTACTTAGAACTCCTACCTATAAGCGAGATGGATAATTTATCGCGCTGGTGCTAGAAATACAACATAATAATATTGGACACTACTTCTAAACTTCCCTACATTGCAATTACGCACCCCGTTTGCCACAAAGGATGCCACCAGAAAAAGAACAATGGCAAGAATAGCAGTGTTGAGGCACTTCGGCCTACTTTTACTTGTGTTTAGGTCCTCCTTCCAAAGCATGTCCACTGTCATCTGTTCTTCCTTAAACCTGTCATCCTCTTCTTGTTTTTTTTTTAGTTGACCTGTCATCCTCTTCTCGAATCGGTGCCACAGCATTTTGCAATTGACGATTCCGCGGCCCAACAGGCCCACTAACCACAGCCCACTCCACGTCGCGACCGCGTCTCGTCCTGGTCCCGCCCCACACGTCATCCGCGGACCGCGGCGAAATTTCACGAGGAGTCAGTAGGCGACGACCCGACCGGCTCTGCTCTGCCTCTGCTCGGCTCGGGCCGGCGGGGACGGCGACCGCACGGCGAATAAAAAAAAAAAAAAGAACCAGCGGCGCCACGTCGCTCTCCTCTCTCTCTCCACATCTCACCTCCTGATAAGAGGGGAAGTCTCAGCTCAGCTTGGTTCCTCCCTCTCCGTCCTCGGCCAAAAAAAAAAAAAAAAAATCTGTGGCGAGCTCCGCTCCGCTCCGATCCGACTACTACCCCAAGTCGCGGAGAGGAGAGGCGCGGCGCCGCGGCCATCTACCACCGTACCGCCGCAGGAGGAGAGGGGGGAGAAGGAAGAGGAGCCGTACCCGTCCGCCCGCAGCCCGCTCCGCTCCGCTCCCGCCGGACCGATCGACCCATGGACTCGGAGCACTGGATCTCGCGCCTGGCCGCCGCGAAGCGCTTCTACGCGGCGCAGCTGGGCCACAGCGGTGCGGCGACCGCGCTCCCTCCCGTCCCTTGTCCCCTTCCGCTGGGTCTGCCTTCGTGGTGGCGTGGTTTCTGACTGCTTCACCCTGGGCTTTGCTTTCTTCTTCTTCTTCTTCTTTTTTTTTTTGGCGGGCGCAGATCGCGCGGGGATGGAGGAGCTGGACATGGACGAGGAGGTCAGGCCCGAGTTCGCCTGTCCTTACTGCTACGAGGACCACGACGTCGGATCCCTCTGCGCGCACCTCGAGGAGGAGCACCCATTCGAGCCCCAAGCCGCGGTGAGTGCCTCCATCCGGGTGCCTTTAATCTGATGTGTTTTGCTTCCTATTCATGGATAGAGAGGATCAAGCAAATTTGTGCTTGGTTGACCTGGGGATTGACCTCGTGACGCTAGTCGTGTAGCCGCGGATGCTTGATTGTATGGGTAAGGTTAAATACCTTGTTCTGATTGGAATTTGGAGCTACCAGCTCGTTGGCGTTGACTTGAAGAACGAGATTGTTTTTGTTTTGTTTTTTCACTTTCGGGGATCTATTGGACACGAGAAGTATTAGAAAGATTGTATGATTCGATTACTTGCACTATCCTTTTACTCTGCCTAAATGAAACTAGAGTTTTGGGATATGAGACTAGTACAGGACCACTTACCTATTTCCATCGGTAGGCCTTCTTGGAGATGCAAAATAAAACCTAATTTGTCATTCGTCAGTGTTATAAACCTGTCGCTTGAGTTTTTGTCAACATAGAAGTATAGAAGCATGGACTGAAGCCTGTTACAACAAAGCTTACAAATAGGCATTATGAGAAAAAAAAAAATTCAGGTTTGATCCAAAGAATGAACATCACTGCCTTTGGACTGGTGAACTGAAACATCATCAGCTTTGGAAGGAACACAATATCTCAGTATCAGCTATCCGGGTAAAACTTGAAGCTCACCCATGTGAGCCGTCACACAAATTTTTTTCTCCTCCCAAGCCAGCACAAATCACAAATCACAAGAAACATTTTTTTTATATATAAAAGGACAAGGACAAAAAAAAGAGGAGATTTAGAGAAGAGAAAATTCGTGTGATGGATTCCTCCAAATCACACTAGGGAGGGATAGCTTTTCTCTAGATTTAAGAGCTTAGTTGTCTCCAATGTTATAGGATCTGCTGCAAGTTAATTTGAGGACCCCCTTCTCTTTGTATCGGTTGATTGAGCTTTTATTTATCTGTTCTCCCCAAAAATTTTGTGTAAGCTACAGCCTATAGCATGGATGAAACTCACCTTAATGCTGTTGTTGCATTTATACCATTATTCTTGCCCTGATTTTTCCACTGCCCATTTCAGGCCTGCCCTGTTTGCTCTGAGATGGTTACGAAGGATATGGTTAACCATATTACTATGCAACATGGATATTTATTCAAGGTATCCTCACACTTGACATGTAAATTCATGGTTCTTGAGCTCACCAATTGATGCATACAAATGTAGCTGGTCAATTTATAAAGTTCTTTTTTTCCCCTTGAAACTCATTCACCGTCTGACCTCCTGCAGAATCGTCGCCGGTTGCGCAGATTCATTATTCCAGGCAGCCAGGCCCTTTCTTTACTGAGCCGAGATCTACGGGAAGCCCATTTGCAGGCGCTTCTTGGAGGCGGACATAGATCAAGCAACAATAACAACACCACAAATATCTCAGCTGATCCTCTTCTGTCATCATTCGGCCTTAGCTTTCCTACGTCAGATGCAGAGCAAACATCCAAATCGACTATTTCCGTTCCTGAAGATGCTACAATGGTAAAAGAAACGCCTGCTCAGGCACGGAGGTTAAGGTATATTTCATACAGATCCATGCTAAAATTAAACACTAGTATTGATATATTCAAGCTGATAGGCTTACAGCCACATTATTTTCCACCCAATCACGCGAACACCATAATCTTCAGCATACTTGCTGGGCTAGTTTAGAGTCGACGTCTGAATGGACTTGTGTGACAGGGAAATCTTATGTTACCATGCGAATCTGAGCCAATAGTTTGTCTTCTAGATGACTCTTTTTTTTCCCTTTGATAGATGCCTTTTATTTATTGATTTACAAGTCTTCCAGCAAGTTGATTTCATTGAAAAATGAATGATAAGTACTGTAGTAGTACTAAACTTCTCTTGCAACATGCTATTTTGGAAGTGCATAGATAAAGCAGGCTGTCCCTATGATTGTACACCTCTCAGTCATCCGCTGTTCTTTTTTGGTGGCACAGTATCGATTCGTCCCTCACAAGTGAAGAAAGGGAGCAGAAACGGAAGCAAGCCAGCGTCAGAGCCACATTCGTGCAAGACCTGCTGCTCTCTACTCTATTCGGGGATTAATAAATCAGGACGAGCCTAAGTTATCACTAGAAGGGTGCTTCCCGGTGCAGGTCCGCAAAGACTAGCGTGCTCCACCCAAGCTGCTGGATTCCTCGATCGGAACATATGCGCGCATCCGGTGTGCTAGCCTTTGCCCCCTCCGGTAAGGTGCAGAGTCGATGTGGGCATGATGTATCTTCTAAGTTGTTGTAAGCCGGTCTCTATCTTCAGTTCCTTCACAACTGACGATCAACATGTGGTATGCATGCAAGTCGCGGTTGTGCGTGTACCTGTACCTCTTATGTGTCTGAACCCTGAAGCATTGGTTTGTTGTACCAACATAATAATTAACAATGTTACAACAGCGGATGGCTATACATATGTTCAGTACACTGCAGTGTGTAGGAGCAGTTAAACGAGTTCCGAAACTACAGCGCTTGGCTACACACTGCACTGTACAGGGAGCAAATGACGAGTTCCGAAACTGTCCACATTTGGGTGTTAGTCCGACCGCCAGTGGGACCTAAGAGCTTGGTATGAATCTATGCACTGCTGTGCTTGGGCCATGGCTCCTCTGCCTTTTATGTGATATCGGATCCGGCCTTATGGTAAACAGAAAGAGAATACGATCGGCATGCTGTGGTTGGAGGCACGAGCGGCTGTCTCCCTCCCTTCGAAGAATGTTGAGCAGCGTCTGTTGTGAATTGTGATGTGAATATGTAGTCACACACAAAAAACAAAAGTTGAGATGCAAACTCGCATCCGAAAAAATCATTAAAAAAAAATCACAGACGAAATCCAGAATTCCGTCTTTTAGTGCACATGAAACCTAAATTTTATTATTTTTTCGAGTCAAATTTTGAAATGTGAGCTTGCATCTCAACTTCTTTGTGCGAGCACGTATTTGCATACACTAAGGTTGTGCCAAGTTTGAAATTTTTTTGAACGGCAGAAGTTTGATTTTTTTAGTTGGTTTCCATGTCTCCCATAATTTGCCGCGTTCAGGAGTGTGGATGTGTTTCCTCGGTCTCCGAATAGGCCATGGCGCTCTCCGCTCCGGTGTGCCGCGAGCCCGCGACCGATGGAAGCAATACTTTGCATATAGCAGCAGAGGCGGAACCGCGGAAGGAGAGATTGGTCGGTAATCAATTATCATGACTCCAATTATTACCTTAAACCAATTGCAACAACTCCTAGAACAGAAGCGCTAGCCACGTCTCCCGAATTATTTGTGCCATTCGATCTCCCGTGTCAATGGCTACCATCTGTTCTACCAGATTTTGCCAGAATCGGATTCCTTGCTTCGTGCCCAGCTTCTTCTCGGTAGCCTGTGCACCAAATATATATGTAGGCTTCTGATTCCACTTCGCGATCTTTAATATATATATATATATATACACCCGCCGTGCCTCTTCCCTAAGCCTGCTAACGGGCTAAATCCGCTCCAAACCCACCCCGCCCCATTATTTATTAAATAATTTATTAATCTGACCAGAACCGAAATTGTACCTCACCAACCCGTTTCGATCCGTCCCATTCCACCACTCAACTACACAACCCAAATAATTTGCAGCATACCTGTCATTCACAACATAACCCGTGCCAACCTGTTTGTCTATGAATCCGACCTGTCCCGACCCGTAATGTAGGAAAACCCGTTTCCACCCGTCTACACATCACCTGAATAAAACCCGCCTCGAAAAACTCGTTTCAACCCGCCCCGTTAGCAGGGCTACTCTTCCCCCCTCCTCTCGTGCTCCTCCCGCGGCTGGGCACCACGCCGCCGCCGCTCGCGCCCCTCTTCCTCTCCCTCTCTCCCAACCAGCGTTGCTGAGCGGCCATGTCCACCTCTCCGCTCTCCCTCAGCGCTGCCTCCTACCGCCGGTTCGCGTGTGTTCCACGGAACCCTAAGTTCCTCGTCCTCACCGGCGGTGGTCGGTACCTCACCGGCGCTGGTGGCCGTGAGGTGCCCCCTCTCTCTCTGCCATAGCGCGGCTGGCGCGGCGCGGGCTGGCTCCACTGGTGGCCGCGACCACCCTCCTCCCTCTCTCTTCTTGCCTTCCTTGCTACTGGATCTCCGTCACCGACAGCTCCTGGAGGCTCGCCCACACAGACCTCTCGCTGCCTTAGCGTGCAGCCTAGGTACACGTACTGCAAATTAGTTACATGCTTATCACTTCCTCTGATCTGATTTTGTTTTTGTTTTTGGATTGATTTTATGTTCCTTCTTGTCTTCTTTAGGGTTCCTCTACGATCCCCAAATTTGACTGCTTCAGCAGCTTCACTGTCTGTTGTTGTGTTGTTCGCCATCTTCGGGGCCGACTAACTGTCATACATGCTATAGTGCCTGTTCTTACTGAATCCTTCTTACTTGGATCTGAGGTCACCCATTGTAACATGTTTCTTTATGTGTCAGTCTGCGTCTTTGTTTTTCAGGTGAAAAAAAGGGCTTCCTGACGTTCGTTGCCAAACAGTCTGCCATTGCTTGTTAGCTATTCATTACTGGTATTATATATTACAGTGTTTAGTTTGACTACGATGCTTCATTCATAAGCAAATTGCTACTGGATGGTTACAGTGCATTGCGCTTCACTAAAACTATTGTACGAATATTTAGCCTCTGCTAGCTTCTACTTAGATTTCCCACACATGTTCATACAAAATTATGTGCTGATAAAAAAGGGCTTCCAGTTACGTATCGTATTTTAGTTTGGGAAACAAAATGTGTACCACTTCCTATTAGGTGCTAATGCAATTGCTACTTGCATCATTAAACCAGTTCGGGTCATCTTTGATAGCACCGATTCGACTTTCCATTGCAATGCACCATAATGGCGCCTGGATTTTTTCCATGCATATTTTTGTCCTCTATAGTACCACCTCAGATTATCCTCCTTCCCTTCAATGTAGTTACTGCATGCTATTGTTTGACAGACCATTAGCTACATGGTATATAGGTGTCCAAACAAGAAAATAATTGTTACTCACTGCTGGTTCTAATTCCATAGCTCTAACAAGCATGTTCAGTATGCTATATTTTGTTTTTTCTTGGGCAGTTATTTTTTGATAACCTTTCAAATGTGCTTGCATTCCATAGTATTTCTCATGCTTTCGTTTTGTGGTCAGCACAATATATCATGCAGGTTGTCTTTAAAAAAGCTACACGGTATACTTGACAGCTACATCGTTCATGTGTGGACCAAATTGTTTAAAGAAAACCAATTTTGAATATATAATAACTTATTTATCCATTGCTGAAATTATTACGCCGAAAAAATGGTAGCCATAATTTGGATATATTTGGATCACAATTGTGTTCGCTATTTCTTGATTTGGGATACACTGCCTTTGCATCTTCGATCGCGTCTATGGCGGGTTTCATTTCCTGTGCTCAGTTCATTGTTTACTTTCTCCAATGAGTGGCATGAATCAATTCTGTCCCTTTTTATTTGAATCACCAGTTGCCTGGTCTGGTCTTTCTATATCTGAGAAATTGCAGCGATATTAATATGGTTCAGCTCATAAGTTCCTTCATTTTCGTTTGTCGGCAAGGTGGGATTGCACCTGGTAGTTTCAACTTCAATGACAAATTGTTACCCCTTGTCATATGTCTCCTGTTATGTGGAAAAAGATCTCTAATTATAATGGAGCTAAACCAACATGAAATTCTTGTGTGATAATAGGCGCAGGGAAACTACAAATGTTAACATGTTTCTTGCTCATATATCAAGAATGGGGGCCCTGGCCTGGGATCTTCGCAACGTGGCTAGGTTCATTGAGGTAAATAAAAACATCAAGACCTGCTAAACTTTTGTCATGCAGGTTTCTAAACGGGAAGTTTTGTTCTTTGGTGATAGGCTGGTTCCCTAGATGATTTTGTCAAGCGTTACCAGAGTTGTCATTGTGGACTGTTGCCTTCATCGAGGTACTGATACTTACAAGTTTGGAGTTCAGTTTATTACCCGTGAAGGATTTTTTTGAAGTTACAGAGGTTGTAATATTGCTTTATGGCTTCAAACATGTTGAGAAAGGAGACTTTCAGATGCTAGAAAAGAAGGTCCTAGAGTTGGGTGGATCCACCTTCTCTGGTCCTTTTAATTTTCAGAAATTCAATGCTCACTGTTAGCTACCTGTTACCCATTGCATTTTTCCTTCTTTTGCCCAAAGTAATCAACTTATGTGGCAACTGCTCCTTTTCATTTATGTTCCGGCTACCGTTGTAAAGTTGATTTTCTATTATCCCCAACTCCAAATTTTCTTGCCTTCTTCTGTTTATGAATTATTATCATATCCACTTACAGTATTTGGCTTCAATTTATTTTGTTTAGCTGAAATACATATTTTCTTTGCTAAAAAGAAATGCCTGCTTCCTGTATTTAGTGCCACATATTGATGCAGACAGGTCAATTTTTAAATTTTTGGTAAATCTTATCTTAAAACTGAAAACTATTATTTCCTTTATTGATTTCTTCTATTTCAGATAAATGACTAATTAGCCATGGCCATGGAGGCGCAACAGTAAGTCTTCATATTTTGCTTTGCTTCATAATTTCCTAACAATTATAGAATTCAGTTCTCGCCCTTAGACTGAGTAAAGTTAGCGATAAGATTCAGCGACTTTTGCCTTCACAAAGGTCTACACCCCTATTCGCTGACCAAAGCTTCAAAATGAAATAAAGAGATAGTGTTATTCTTGTGCATCAGGACTTTCCAAACTCTACATGTGAATCTCTTTGTGTTTACATTTTAGTATGTTACAAGGGAAGCTCAGTTCATATTTATGCTTGTTTAAATGTCATTTATCCTTTTTTTTGGCAGGCATACGGAGTCATGGAAAGCCCATAACTACATACAGCTATACAGTTTCTTTAGATTTGGACACGTTTGTTTCCTTTAGGACATATATATTTGCTGAAACACATGGAAGCTCAGTTGATAGTTATGTTTCTTTAAATATCATTTATGTTCTTTTTTTGGGAGCCTGCTGAGGCATGGATTGAAAGCCCATAACTGCCCTTGTCACGAGTTTCTTTCCGTCTTCAGGAAGTCCTTTTTTAATAAAAAAAAATTATTGATGTGTTTGTACTTAATAGTTGTCATTTACAAATGTGCTGATGGCATTTTGGAGTACCATTTTTGGAGACATTACTGACCATGCCCCTGCTATTTGTTTCACCGAAATTAGTTTCTTAAGCAGCTATTTCTGACATTTATCTGTTCTAAGATATCTGTTTCATCTTAGAACACAAGACATGTATGAGTCGACACTTCTTTTTACAAACAGTCAAAAAGAGACTAAACCTAGGCACAACTGCCATTTGTTAATCTTACCACCCTTCCTTGCGTTAGGAAGTTAATCTGGTAAGTTGGTTTGTTTTCCTTTTCATCTAGGCGAGTTTAGTAAGTAAAAAAACCAGCATACTCTTGATACTTCAAATTGTATAGCACATTTTTACTGAATTGGCGCGCGCGCGATGGTGCACCTCCCTGCACTAGTTTATCAAATAAAAATTCCAGTTCACAGGAAATGCTGGAACCCGAGAGATCTCTTGCCCCAAATTCCAGACAAACAAGTCATAATATCGTAGGGATCGCAATTGAATTGGATTTATTTCAAAATCAACTCAATTGAACTTCATATCCATCTTTTTTTCTCAGGACTCAAATTATACTATAGTATATTTCATATATGCTGATGAAAGAACTCAAGAATCCACAAGAAAGTAGTAGCAACCAACAAATTATCGTATCTTTTTATATTGCAAACATGCGTGTGCAAGTCCACAAGTTACAAGCATATATGTCCATTAAAAGGTAGACATATGCCAGCATCATTTTAACTAATCTAAACAATCTTATTTCATCTCGATCCACCAGCTGGAAAAAATAAGCTGGCGGATATGTAATCCTGGCTCCTGGCTGATAAAAGAGATGCCAGAGGAAATACCTGAAGATTTCCGACGATAATAAAGTACACACCGAAATCTCTCACACAAACATCTCATGCGTAAGCGTGATGGCTGAATTTGTCGTTCTTAACTATCCAGACCATGCCTGAGGAGCCACCCCATGGCTAACAGAGCTCAACCTATCATGCAGGGGGTTATATTCTGCAGGCTGGCCTGCAGCCACCATACGGAGTGCAAGGCCCTCAACTTGATCCTTAGAGTAACCCATCCGAGCAACCTTTTCAGCAATGTCTACTGGATGGCTCTGGACTGACTGAGGTCCCAAGTGATGAAGCACCATGGGACCACTGCCATGTGCTTGTTGATTAAGGACAGCAACAATAGTAGCAGGATTGGTGGAAGGGCTTCCATAAGCAGGGCTATACGTCTGTGCATTCCCTTGTACCGTATATGATGTTACACCGCATGGACTCACTTTGCTTGGCTGAGGTACAAATGAGCCATTGCCAAGTGAATGAAGCTGCCGATGCTGCTCTGTCAATGGAACAGAAACTGTGTTGCTTTGTACATAAATAGGAGCAGCTTCATGATGCTTCCGCTGGGATGAGGAAATTGTAGAGTATGAAGGTGGCACAACAATGCCCCCAGTGTGTGCCTCAGCGTTACCACATGCAGACTGATGAGCACCGTATGGAGGATATACTAGTGTGACCTGTGGTGTGCTATGAGCATGTGGAGAGGACGTTTGCAGCTGAACCATTTGTGCTGGACCTTGCTGGATATTGCTGTACTGCTGCTGCTGCTGCTGCTGTAACACCTGTGGTTGTGGTTGCCTTGCATGGGACTGAACCTGCTGACTGGTTTGATGTTGCCATTGATTCTGCGCTTGAGGGTAAAACTCTGATGCCTGACTGGTTACCTGAGGAACCTCAACTACTGTCTGCGGCTGAGTCTTCTGGGTGTGTGTCTGCACAGATTGAGCAGCAGCTTGGAACATTTGCGCCTGTCTGTGCTCCATATGACTTTGGCCTCGCATACAGTACACGGCAGTTTGGTTCGAGCGCTGCTGGTCTTGGACTGGCACCAGTTGCTGTAGAATAAGGCCACTGCAACTTTGGAATTGCACAGCAGGAGACTGGACAGCATTTACTTGGTGCAATGGCACAAGGGCAACCTCATTTTCCCTATTCATGAAAACCGATGGAGCAGTACCTTCACTTTTTTGTGCAGAATCCTCATGTACTATCTGAAGTTTGGTCATTTGTTTCTGAGTTTCAGCAATCTCCTGCTTTTCCTGAACGACCTCCACAGATTTCTGAACCTGTCCATGAAAGTAGATCCAGTTATCAGTGACAATCTTAAAAATGTCATCACAGAGTTAATGAGACCACATGTTGGATATAACTGAAGAAGGTTAAAAAAAAAAAAGTGCCCAGGATGTCAACATTGAAGTAGGCGTTCTTTGAAAATTGCCTTCCATAAACAATTACAAAATCCAGATAACAGGCTCCACAGGCCATCTGTCAGATTTCATGTGTTTTTCCCACAACATCTACCTACTCACAATCAAAATACAACTGCTAATCTATGCATAATGAGCTGAGCTAATAACACGTTACCAAAGCATAAAGATTTCAATGCACCTCTCTAGTCTCTGCATGAGCAATTGAGCAGTGCTAAGACTCGATGACCTTGTGTGTCCCTGAGAGATCCCAACAAATCAATAAAGCGTGTCTGCAGAAACTGATCTAGTGTGCACTTAGTGAATGTGTAACGATTCAACTGAAAAATCATTCCACCATATTTCGATTACATGATTTAATTGGAAAACACAGCCCGTTCATGGCGTGCATTTTGTACTGTTCAACCATAAAACCACACTATGGCAAATTACTACAAAAACAACAGCCTATACGAAACAGGAAACCGAATCTAGTTACGAAAATTTTTAAAACTAAACATAAAGTGCACAGAGTTTATGGTGATGATACTTCACAGTAGACTGTAGGGCTAGTGCCATCATGCAACAGAGCTAAAAAACAGCAAAGTACTTTGATATTTCAATGTAAAAAGAACATACCTCTTTCACTTGCTTTTCAAGGCACTGGAAGTTGAGATTTGCTTCGGTATGATAATCCATCACGTCACTTCGCAATTCTCCAATGGATCTTTCCAGCTTATAGCAATACAACTCCAATTGTGACAGCCTACCGCTGATAACTTCCAGTGAATTCAACAAGTTATCTGCTTGTTTCTTCATGCAGCTTTCTATAGCGTCTGTCACGATTTCTTTAGAGATCTTTTCTTGCTCATGGAAATTAACAAATGACATCAACAGTCTGTTCTCCTGAAAATCCTGACTCATTGGGTTAATAGAAAATGTTAGGCCACATAGGATGAACATAAAAGTTTAGCATATAAGATGAGCAATCTCTCTTGTGCAAATTACAGAGAACAAAACCGCGACAATTTCTCGTATCACTGCATCAGGCACCTAAGGATAAATCTCCTAATTGTTACGCTACCCTAGCTGTAGCAAGTCTCTCACGAATCTGAAACGTCAGATAACTCCAACGGGCTACAATAATTCAGAAACAAAAAACAGCTTGAAAAGCGGTTAATGAACATCCAAATCCGCAGTCACACACAACTATGCGTACCCAAACCCTACGCTTGAAAAAGCGGTTAATGAACATCCAAATCCGCAGTCACACACAAGCAACAGACGATATCCCCACAACCGTTTGCACAGATCAGAACAAGGTAGCACGGTGCACCCCCATCCCGGCAACGAAGCAAGCAACGAACCGGGCGCTCTGATCAACGCACCACGCACACGAAACCACTCCACAACCGATATTGGCACAAATCAGAACAAGGCGGCAAGGTGCACCTCCATCCCCGGCAACGAGCAACGTACCCACGTCTCTTGCCCACGCACCCACGCGCACGCGAAAGTAAACACATGGTTCGGACTCTGGACACCTATTACTGTAGTCCCCCAAGACCAACACCGCGTCGGGCGCGGGGATCTAACGCGGCGGATAGATCGAAAGGCGGGCGGGCTAGGTCGTTACCTTGTGCCGGAGCGCCTGGTCGAAGGAGCAGCGCTTGGGGTCGGGCGAGAGGCCAAAGGCGCCGGAGACGGATGCGGCGGCGGGGCGTGCCGGGGACGCCATGCGGGGGGCGGCGGTGATCGGCGGCTGCCTGCGCTAGGGTTTCCTCCGGTGCGGCTCTGCGGTGGTCGTCAGAGGACTCGCACGGGAAGCGAAGCGACGACGAAAGGAGAGGGAGGATGAGGATTGAGGAGGCGGCGTGGGCGAGGAGTGGAAGCGAGCCAGGAGAAAAGAGGTGCAGTAAAAGGGCAGCTAAAGCAAAGCTGGAAAAAAGCGGTGCAAAGCAAAGCAAGCGGGCGCGGGGGCTGGGCGACCTCGCGAGTGCCGGTCCCGGGGCGCCGAATAAATACGGCGGGGTGGTGGTGGCGCCGTGCCGTGGACCCGATTCTGCTGTGGTGGGGGGAAAGCCAAAGCGAAAGCGAAAGGAGGAGAAGGGGGGTGGCTCGGGCACGAGCGCGCGGCGCGGCGGCCACGCCCACGCGACCCGGGGGCGGCTGCGTGCGCGTTCGGCCCGGTGCGGACCCGCGGTTTGGTTGGTTGGTTGGTCGGTCAGGTCGTCCTGGACCGTGCGCGTTGCCGTGCAGGTGCAGCCGAGCCGCTCGTGATCCGCGCGGGTCAATGCCAATGCCGCCTGGTTTTATTGCACCGCACGCCAGGCGTGAGGACCGCACGGCTGGGGGCTGACCGCCTGCGTCGCCGGCGTGTTTGACGACTCGCAGTCATCCTGGTTGTTGTCCGGCGTCCGGCGGATGGCCGGTGGAATGGCGCGCGGTCTCCGCGTCCGCGGATCGATCGCCTAGTGTGAAAAGTTGACATCGAATCGTCGATATGATGATAGGAAATTAGGAATGCCTCGCCCATCATCGTGTCCTAGTCCCGTGTGCCACTGTAGATCATATTACATTCGTACTAGTAGTGTGCACACCTTGGATCCTATCCTCAATCGGCAACCCGTGGTTTGCAGAGTGTTAGTGTCAGCATGACATCTGGCCATTTTGGCTCCGGCGGTTGCTGCGTCGATCCGACCTGCCTGCGCTCGCTGGTTTGACAGCGACGACACGAGGCGCGAGACACACACACGAGTATAATACAGAGACGCGTTCAAAATAGACGGGCATGCAGGGTGTGCTCACAGGTTGGCCGGAAATATATAAATGCCCAAATGATATCAATGCCATCATGTTGATTACCAAAAACCCAACTTGCGTTTCATTATTATTATTATTATTATTATTTATATATGGACTGGTAGTAGTGTAAAGATATACTCCTGCACTCCATATAAAGATTTTTGTCATAAGCCTGCTTTTCCAAACCCGGACGTTGATCTCCCGCCCGAAAGCTGCAGCTGCAATGCAAAGCGTGCTTGGCCACAGGCCACAAGCAGGGCCACACGAAACCAAAAGAGAGAAAAGGACGGCGTTGGCGTTGGCGTTGGCGTTGGGGTTGCGTTGCCTTGCCTTGCGGTTTCTGAGGATGCTGCCGGGACACGTAGCGTCACCGTACACGTGTGGATCTTGTGCTCTGCGGATAGGCACGAGGGCGAAGCGAATCTGGAAGTGGGATGCCACGCTGACTTGGATTCGGTGAAACGGGGGGGGGGGGGGGGGGTTGGGGTTGGTGGGTGCCTGTGGCTGTGGCCGCCGGTGGTCTGCTGGGCTGGGCGAGAGCACGCAACGAGAAATTTTTTTTGATGTGGCTAGCGACGCGCCGGTGGTCCCTTTCGCCGGGCCACAGTGCCGGATACCGCCACCGCCCAAGGAGACATGTGCGCAACAGGGGAATCCATTCATGCCGGGGTGTTTGGGACTGCTCCGCTTTACGTTTTTCAGCTTTCCTCCAGAAATTTTTGCCAAACGGATCTAGCTCCACGCACGTTTTTCTAGAAAAAAGGATGGAGTTGTGAGAACACCTAAAAAGATAAAAAAAACATGGAGTTGATGGAACTACTCCATGGTAAAGTTTATGGAGCAGAGTTTATAGAGCAGTGCCAAACACCCTATGAATGGACAATTGGCCATGAGCCATGGCTTACTACTTGGCTTCTTTTTTTTATAGCAAAATACACAATAGGTCCTCTCACCTTTGGCCGGTATGTCATTTAGGTCCATCACCTTTGAAAGTGCATATCTCATTATTTTGAGAAACTTTTATATTTGGAGATTTTGAAGTTGTTAAATAAAAATTTAAATTGCAAACCTCAATTCAAATGACCAATTTAGCCCCGATTCAAAATTTCAAAAACTAGATAGAATCTGAAAATAGTTTAAAAAACTAAAGTTATAGAGCATAAAATTTGGAACAACTTTTATTTTAGGACCTTTAGAGAAAATAAAAAGGTGACGTCACTGCTACAGTAGAAATAGGACTGCCGGTGAACTGCATGCAAAGGTTAGGGACCTAAAACTGCACTTTGAAAAGTGATGGATCTAGATGACACACAGAGTAAAGGTTAGGGACCTAAAACTGTATTTTCAAAGATGATAGATCTAAATGACACATCCGCCTAAAGATGAGAGGACCTATGGTGCATTTTACTCTTTTTTTTTATTGGAATAATGGCTTACGACTTGTTAATTTTGTGGTGAGTGAGTAGCCCGGTCACTGCAAGTTGGCCGACGGTGACGAACGCTTCCTGGGCGTACGATGTACGCGTGTGCGTTCTTTAGCAGGCGTAAAGGCGTTGTAGGGCTGCCAACAGGGTCTATCTTTGGAACTCATCGTTCGAACAGGATTTTTGTTAGCCCAGTTTTTTTTTCAGTCATCTGTTGGCCTTGTGTTATTTTGAACTGTTGGTGCAAGTGTTTGTGGCCCTTTTGTTCAGGACAGTGGCCAAGTCTTTTGGTAGTTGTGTTGTTTCTTCGATCATTTTGTCGTTCTGTCTGTTCTGGTTTGTCTGATTGCATCTCCTTGGATGCTTGTATTTCTATTATTGCGTAATGGAAATAGGGGTTCCTCGTGTGGAAAAAATAGAAAAAATATATATATAATTGAAATTGCATAACACTTACTCCTCAATTTTAAATTAAGGTGTTTTGGTATTTTTAGATCTATAGCTTTTGCTACATACTTAGATCTAGAATATGTGCAGGTGCATAGAAATATCAAAATGTCTTATAATTTAGGATGGTGGGAGTATAATCCTAAAAGGATTCATTGCGGCTTGTGAGCACAACACAGAAAAATACAAAAAATTGCAAAAGAGAGAGAACACGAAGTAAAGTTTTCATAACGTCCAACCCTCATACTAGCTAGTTTTTCCTTTTTCGGCCAAAATTAATGTGCTTTCATACATTCCTATAGCAATTATTTGTTCGAAAGGGGCATATAAGGAAAGTTTTTCTTAGGATTACAATTATGCTTCCAAATTCCTACTATGCCTTTTCTTTGTTGCAAATGGAACTTGAAAAAAAAATAATATGTTCTTGCTTTTTGTTTTTTTTCGAGAAGCATGACTTCACGTGTATTTCATTAAGACGAAGAAGAAAGTAGCGCAAACAAGCAACCCGATGGCGAGATGCCTGGGAAAAAAAACAACAAACGAGGTACAGGAAAGGGAAACCGGTACAGAACAAAGACGGCTACATGGCGAAGGCAAGGTGCGACGAGGAACTAAACGGGGCAGCTACGAAAAGGCAACGACGAGCAGCGGCTGGATCCCCCTGAAACCCGCAGTGACCCACTGGCCACCCTCGTCCAGCACACTCTGAACCACCTCCAGGACCGACCTGGACACATCGTTGAAAGTGCGAGAGTTGCGCTCCTTCCAGATACACCAGGAGACCAAGAGCACCGCAGCATCAAACAACTTGCACAGAAGGCACGGCATGGCACGTCTTGAATCCACCCACCTAGTCTGCGAGTCGGGCTTTTGGCCTTGGCGCAAAACCTCCTAACTCCTGTGTGCTAAGAAACCGGTATCAGAGCTCTCTCGTAAACACGCAGGAGGTGAGGAGGTGATCAACAGTCTCATCCTCCTGGCCACACAGCGTACAGTCAGCAGCGTCTTGTAGACCATGCCTTTTCCTGCGTTCGGCAGTCCAAAGTCGGCGATGGCGAGCGAGCCAGAAGAAAAATTTGACCTTGGGCGGCGCCGAGGCTTTCCACGGCTCCTTAACGCCAAGCATGGAGGTCATTCCCAAGAAGAAGGATCTATAGGCTGAGGAGGCAGAGTACCTGCCATCCGTCGACCAACGCCTGACGAAGCGATCACTCTCCAACAGACGAAGATGTATGGCCTCCAACTTCTCCCAAAGAGAGACGTATTCTGCTAGAACCGGCAGCGTGAGGGATCCCATGATGTGTCGAACCCAACGACAGTCCTCCAGAGCGTCCTTGACCGAGGTCGGCGCCCCACCGCGCGAAAAAGCTGAGGCGCAAAGGAGGGGATTTGGCCATCGGGCAGCCAAGAATCGGACCAAAAATCTCGCGGAGCTGCCATCACCCAACTGGACGACTACCGAGCGATCGAACATGGCGGAGACGGACTTCTCAACCTTGTGTGGCAAAGCCGCCCAAGCTGGGGCGTCTGACGCCCTCTTCTGCCATTCCCACCTTAGGCGTAGGGTGAAGCCCATGATCCTCAAGTCAGGTAGCCCCAAGCAGCCGTATTCTTTAGGTGCACAAACAAGCGCCCAAGCCACCCTACATTTGCCAGCCACCACCTTATCAGTGCCGCACCAAAGGAATGCCCGACTGCCGGCTATCGATTTGCTTGATCGCCCAAGATGAGAGACAGCAGGTGATGGAGATATGCACCGGTGTTGATGGTCGTTAAGTACCAATTTTATACCATCAACTAATGCCTAGGAAAGGACGATAATAGAAGCATAGAGGTTATTACTGACAAATTCCACGAGTCTTGGTGAATTGTGTATTTTCAGGGATTATTCCAGAAAGGCTTTAAAATAAGGATTAAAGTGCTTAATTACCACGAAACTTAATCGCCAAGAAAACATCATCATCGGAACACTAGAAGCCTCTGGAAACAACCCGAAGCGACCGGGGCCCGAAACCCACCAGGGTGGGGCCGGCCGGCGCCCCCCCTTAGGGTTTTGGCCCCGCCTTCTGGAGTCTTCTTCCGCCGCCTCTCAGGAGTCATCTCGGCCCTTTGTTTAAGCCGGTTTGATCCCACGGCGCACGTTCATCCCACCGGGCTATAAATAAAGGGGCAGACCCCCCTCCCAGAGCACCAATTCATTCCTCCTGCTTCATTTGTCAAGAGTAGACAGAAGTTAGGGTTTCCAGAGATTAGAAATAGGGCTCTAGTTCTTCAAGTTCATAGTTTAGGCGTCTAGTAAGGTTCAAGTAGAGTTGGACGCTACGCTCGGGATTCCAGATCAGTTCGTTTAGAGATCGGTAACCTTATCTTGTATCTCATTATGACTTTGCTCTATTTTAATATATTGCTACTTATTCAGTTCTTAGTTTATTCTAATTGCATATTCGATATAGTTGTGATTGGTGATGATTATTGTCATTTGATCGTAAAGCGCCTAATTCAGTACTCGAGTGAGTTAGGTAGTATACATTATATAGACGTGGTGTCTAGATATATTATGTACCTACGGAGACACCCTGACGTGCCGGGTCGTGTGGTAGTCCGCGTAGGTAACAGTTGCGTTGGTTCCTCTGTAATCCACCCCCGTACGTAGGACGAGCAGAGCGTGGTCGCGAAGGAGGTGACCCTTGTGTCTTAATATCCTCATTAGATGATGCTCCTTATGATGTTTTCTGAGTTGATTATGCTATAAATGAAAATGTGTAATGTGGCGTAGGCTGTAGACTTTGTATTTAGTAATTACATAGGTTTCCTTTACTTTAACCGAATCTCGAGATTGTCTTACTATATTAGTGAGTCTCTATATTCTATCTCTGGAATACCATTTACCTCATTTACTCAGTTATCATTTATCATTTATCATTGACTTATTTATCGCTAAAGCACTAGAGTTATGGGTTATCATAGGTCTGCACATTTATCTTTCCAATCATTATAGTAGATTATCCTAATGAGTAGAATGCCTCTTTATCCTTTTGGCATAAAACAAATCAACGATACTCGGAATACTTACCAGGTGAAGTGCTACAATTGGAGAATTATCTGTGCGCTTGCGGATATATTCTATAGTATTATTTTTAGGAGGCAAGTGAATATTATTTTACCTTTGGTTTTTGGCATCATGTTAGGAATGACAACTTAACGTGAAGTGATGTTAAAAAAACCAACAAACATTTATGGCGCCGTTGCCGGGGATGGCAATCATATTCATTAGGATAATTTATTGAGTCCGTTGATTTGATTTGTCAGGATATTTATTTTAGAATTTCATATAGAAGAGTTCTTCATAGATAATATTATAGAAAACATAAAAATAACTATAGATATAAATACTTATAGATAACCATAACCGTTTGCTTTAACAGACTTACCCGTGTTTTGTTTATGTTTAAAATATCTTATATAGGGTACGTGCAGGATTGGTTGTGACTTTAACTCTTATTAGGAACAACCATAGGAAGAAGGGTCTTACATTATTTTGTGAAGCCATGGCTGAGAAGACTCTACGTGAATTCTCTGCCCCAAGCACTGAGAATATTCGCGTTGGGCCAACTTTTAACATTGGAGATCATGATTACGAGATCAAACCAAGTGAAACGACCTCGATTTCCGCGAAGGGAAATCCACAGGCTCGAATTGTAATTCAACAGATTGCTTGGGATAATCCATGAAATTACCCATATCTCAGTTGACATCAGGATCCATACAACGATAATTAAGTCTTACATAAACATTTATTATATCGCCACACTGGCGGAATCAACATTCAGAGAAGCTTTAGAAGATGCGGAAGCGATTCATCCTTCACGGCCAACTTGAGTGTAGCACGTGACCCTATTCCTCGTCATCATCTCCCTCGAAGTCGTACTCATTCTCGTCACCTGACAGCAAATTTATCAGTACGATTTGTACTGGCCACGGACCCCACCTATGCAGCATTTGCTTTGTGGAAAGTGGATGCAAGGCTATACAAGCAGACCTAAAGGCTGAGGTTTTCCTATGCTGCTGTAATCAATGTGTAATTAGTCAAGTTTTTTCACCAGTTAACACCATTATCCCTTTTCCCATCACCACATCTCACTTACCCACACCTCGCTCTCATTCGACAGGCCCAACTCCCTCTCGGGCCTATCTCAGCGGCACACTACCACAACGGGTACACTGCCGGAAAAATGTTATCCAGGGGAGAAGAGAACACTCACTACACTAGTAGAAGCTTCACAGGAAAGGTCCATAGCCAACAGGTTGGCATATGTATCGATCGATCAACCGTACACTCTGCAGAGGTTTCACTACTCACAAGATTAGCCATCATAGGTGTTGCGCAAACACCTAGACAGAATTCCGGGTGCTTGCTTGCCTAGGTCGATGCCACCCTACCACTCAGCCCTGGGATATTCCGGATCCTACACCGTTATGCTGAGACTGGGAGACACAGTACCGGGCCCATCCAGTGGTACTGTGCATCTAGAACGGAACGGGAACCCATCGACCGTCTCCGCCCACCCTTATCACCTTTCAACCTAGCAGTAGTGGCACCGTCCTACCAAGTAGTCCAGCCGTCTCCCGCCCATCAGAAGCGAGTGAGTAGAAAAGGATTCCCATGAACCTGAAACTAGTCCATCCTAGGTTTGACCAAGCAGGCATCTCCACTTAGGGGATACTCTCCCCGTGCTATCACAGCACCTCCGTCCACGGGCTTCAAACCACCAAGGCTATCCCACCCGGAACCTCCTCAACAACTTTACCCGCCACAGGTATCTCGCTTGGGGATGCCCAGGTTGCACCCCCGGCACGACTTGCCCCATGGGCTTGTCTCACATCCCACTTGGTCGACATCAACCCTTACCACGCACCCAAGACGCACGCAGCACTCTCTCCCAGTGGTTATAATCAGTTATACACCATCCCAATTCCACCACATAGCATATAGCAAGTAGTAAGTAGTGGAAGAGTAACAGTAAATTAAGCAGCAGCTAACCTAGCAGCGGACAGCAGGGTAAAGTCTTATCAAGGCAGGGAATTCAAATATACTACCATGCAACCAATCCATACATAATCATAAAGCAATAGCAACAATGTCATTTGCAATGCGTAATAGGATCTAAGGATTTAGTGGGACGTGGCACCTTCGTAGTCGTCTCCTAGCTCCTGAAAGTACTCGTGGTCGTCTTCCTTAGTCAGATCCTCCTCCGGCTCTGAAATCGAACACGAAATAGTCGCGTCAGCGACTCTTATAGAGTATTTCAGAAAAATCCAATAAAATAAAGAGCCAAATGCACACAAACATAGTCTTAGATTGTAGATCTCATTATTCTAAGAATTTTGATATATGGTGCGCAATTTTTAGATATCGTATGAATAAGTTATGAATTTCCGAAGATTATCCTATTTTCTGAAAATGGAAAATGGTCGATTAATCAGGGGCAGCTCGGGATTGATCCACGTAGCGCGCGGGTCTAGTAGTGCGGCAAGTGGCGCCTCATCAGAACACAAACCCGATGGTCGCTCACCAGGTGTTCGATGCTGGTTCCCAGAGAGTTGCCGGCGTTGGCGTAGCTCGGCGTGGCTCGGCGGTGGTCGGGGGTAGCTCGGCTGTGGTTGGGGGTAGCTCGGCGGAGCTCGGCGGTGGTCGGGGGTAGCTCGGCGGAGCTTGGCATAGTTCGGCGGTGGTCGGGGGTAGCTCGACGGAGCTCGGCGTAGTTCGGCTTAGCTCGGCGGGGCTCGGGCGAATCGGAGATTCGGGGCGCCGAGGGTGCCGTTCTCCCGAGGTCTCCCGCGGAGGTTCGGGCGAATCGGACATTTGGGCGCCCGAGGGTGCCGCTCTCCCGAGGTCTCCCGCGGAGGCTCGGGCGAATCGGAAATTTGGGCGCCGAAGGGGCTGCTCTCCCGAGCTCTCCCGGTGAGGCTCGGGCGAATCGGAAATTTGGGCGCCCGAGGGTGCTGCTCTCCCGAGGTCTCCCGCGGAGGCTCGGGCGAATCGGAAATTTGGGCGCCCGAGGGTGCTGCTCTCCCGAGCTCTCCTGGGGAGGCTCGGGCGAATCGGAGATTTGGTGCTAGCAGGGTTCCAGGGCGTCTGTTCAAGGCGGCGGTGTCTCTCCGGTGCGGCGGACGATGACAGGGCGGCGATGACCATATTTCGGCAAGACAGGGCTCGGCTATCTAGCGGCGGTGCCGAGGCAGACTTGGCGAACCTCGGCGGCATTTCTCCGCAGCGCGAGGCGACCGGGGGTTCTCGGAACGGATTTTAGGCGAGGCGGAACGTGTCGGCGGCGATGTCGTCGCGACTGTGAGGTTCTGGCGGGGCTAAGGAGGTCTTCCAGGAGATGTATACGCGTCCAGGGTCTATGGCGATGGTATACCAACTACCAATTTTGGCTACCGAGACTCCCAAGGTGCTCGGTTGTGGCGGCGACGTGTCGCCGGCGATGGCGGAAGGCGGCAACACGGCTACGACCAAGTATTGGTTCAATCGAATGCGGTCTTGTCAAATTGGTGAGGCCAGAGAAGCATACAACACTCTGGTGGCGAACTTTAGCCATGGCATGACCTTCTTTTGGCGACGGCTCGCGGCGGCGCTCCGGTAAGGTCGCGGCGCACGCGGCCAAGGCGATTCAGGCTTCCTCTAGCGTTTAGATCCGCGTAGCTAGCTCAAGGGGTCGTGGCGGTGCTCCACGACGCTCTAACCTATACGGGTGCTAGTCGGATTGCTCGGAACAGGTGATTCGGCGTCGGAACGCGTCGGTGGTGAGCGCGCTCCGCCGAGAACGCGTCGTGCTGCGTTCTCGGTCTGGCAAGCTTGTAGTCCGGGGGTTTCGGCCGGTCGAATGAGTGCATGGTGCAGGTGATCTTCCCGAGCCGGTAAAGGCTCGTGCCTGCGCGTCCCGAGGGTGGAACGCCATGGCAAAAGCAGGGCAAGATTCGGACGTGGCGTGCGATGGCTCACCGTGGTGTCGGTGAAGCTAGGATGGCGGTGCAGTGGCGAGTCGGAGCCGTGCAGAGTGGGCCGCGCGCGGGTGAGGTGAGGAGAGGAAGGTCGGGCTGGCTTGGGCTGGCTTGGCGACCCGGCTGGCCGAATGGCTGGCCTAACTCTCTTTCTCCTTTTCTATTTTCAATTTAGTGTATATATACATATATTGCCCATTTTAAATATTGAGTAAATACAAACATAAATTGCAATAAATCCCAAATGTGATGCATAAGTTATTATTCTATGTGAATGGAATTAAAATGCAAACTACACTCCCTTATTACCAAATTCATAATGAAACCTATATGCTTGCACAAGAAAAATGGGTTTTCATAATAAATAAATGAAAAATTTTAATTGGTTGGGATTTTTAGATTGTGTGGATTTTTAGGGTTGTTACAGTCCTCCCCCCTCATTAGGATCTCGACCTCGAGATTCAGGGATAACGTACCCATCGAAGAGGTAAGGAAATATAATCCGCAAGTCCGATTCTTTCTCCCACGTAGCTTCCCTTTCAGTGTGATTGCTCCACTGTACCTTGCACATCGGAATGGTTTTGTTTCGCGTCTCTTTGGTATCCCGTGCCAAGATCTTGATCGGATGTTCCTTGTATTCAAGTGTGTCTTGCAGGTCTAATGCATCCGTAGGAACTTGCTCCTCGGGAAGCTTCAAACACTTTCTTAATTGCGAGACATGGAACACGGGGTGTACTCCAGATAATTCCTCCGGTAGTTCCAGCTTGTAAGCAAGCTTTCCAACCCTTTTACAGATCTTGTATGGCCCAACATATCTTGGTGCCAATTTCCCCTTCACGTGGAATCTGACAGTGCCACGAAGTGGAGATACCTTGAGGTAGACATAATCCTCAACCTCGAACTCAAGCTCTCTACGTCTTCTATCTGCATAGCTCTTTTGCCTACTCTGTGCAATCCTCAAATTCTCTCTTACTTGGGCAACACCTTCTGCTTCCACAATCTTAGCAGGACCGAAGAATGTCCTCTCACCCCGTTCTGACCACATTAGCGGGGTTCTGCACGGTCTTCCATACAACGCTTCAAATGGAGACATCTTAATGCTTGTCTGATAACTGTTGTTGTATGAGAACTCGGCGTGGGGTAGACAGCTCTCCCATCCTTCCTTGTACCTCAATACGCAAGCACGTAACATGTCCTCGAGAATCTGGTTCACTCTTTCTGTTCGCCCATCCGTTTGCGGGTGGTATGCGGTGCTATAGTCGAGATTGGTTCCGATGGACTTGTGCAAGGATTTCCAGAACTGTGATACGAACTGTGAGCCTCGGTCAGATATAATACTCAGAGGCGCCCCATGTAACTTCAAAATGTTTGATACGTACAGATCTGCTAGCTTTTTGACTCTATATTTCCTTTTGACCGGTATAAAATGTGCAACTTTGGTTAGACGGTCCACTATTACCCATATAGAATCATATCCATGCTCGGATCGGGGCAGTCCTATTATGAAGTCCATGGATATGCACTCCCACTTCCATTCTGGTATCTCAACTGGTTGTAGCAACCCTGCTGGTCTCTGATGTTCGGCCTTGATTCTATTGCATGTATCACATCGGGCTACATGCCCTGCAATGTCTGTCTTCATATTCTCCCACCAGAAGTGCTTCCTTAGATCATGGTACATCTTGGCTGACCCTGGGTGAATGCAATATTTTGAGTCATGCCCTTCCGACAGAATCTCTTCTCGTATCGCTGAATCCGTCGGTACGCAGATTCTATCTTTGTACCATACAGTTCCCTGCTCATCTTCTCGGTATTCGGGGCCTCTTCCCAGCTTCATCAAACCACGGATATAGTCTATCTCAGGATAGTTCTTTTGCGCTTCACGGATCCGTGAGGTGAGATTGTACTCGATGCGAAGCTCATTTAGCATGCCATAGGAGACTACCTCGAGCTGGAACGCGTCTAACTCTCTCCTGAGCTCAGGCGGCATAGAGTTGGTGATGAGGGTATGGCAGTAGCTTTTGCGGCTAAGTGCATCAGCGACAACATTAGCCTTTCCTGGGTGGTAATGGATCTCAAGATCATAGTCCTTGATGAGTTCTAGCCATCTGCGCTGCCTCATATTCAGATCTTCTTGTGTGAAGAAGTACTTCAGGCTCTTGTGGTAGTGTAGATGTCACATTTGTTGCTCATCAGATAGTGTCTCCAAATCTTGAGTGCATGTACCACGGCTGCAAGTTCTAGGTCATGAGTCGGGTATCGCTGCTCATGTTCCTTCAACTGTCTTGAGGCATAAGCTATCACTCTTCCTTCTTGCATTAGTACACAGCCCAAACCTTGCCGAGAGGCATCACAATATACAACAAAATCCTTGTGAATATCGGGCAGGGCTAGTACAGGTGTAGTAGTGAGCTTCTCCTTCAAGGTCTGAAAACTCTTCTCACATTCAGGAGTCCATATAAACTTGTTCTCTTTCTTCAGCAAGTTGGTCATGGGTCTTGCAATCTTGGAGAAATTCTCAATAAATCTGCGATAGTATCCTGCAAGTCCCAAAAAGCTTCTGATTTCTGACACATTACAGGGTTGTTCCCACTCTTTCACAGCTTCAATCTTGGCTGGGTCTACCGCGACTCCTTCTCCTGACAGTACGTGTCCAAGGAAAGCAACTTCCTCTAGCCAGAATTCGCACTTGGAGAATTTGGCGTATAGCTGGTTGCGAGACAACCTCTCCAATACGGTCCTTAGATGGTGTTCATGTTCCTCTTTTGTGGCTGAATAAACCAATATATCATCAATGAATACCACTACAAACTTGTCTAGCTCATTCATGAAGATCTTGTTCATCATGTTCATGAAGTATGCTGGAGCATTAGTGAGTCCAAATGAGACTACTGTGCACTCATACTGTCCATATCTAGTGACAAATGCAGTCTTCGGGATATCCTCTTCCCTGATCTTCATCTGATGATACCCTGATCGAAGATCAATCTTTGAGAAGTACTTGGCCTTACTCAATTGATCTAACAGATCATTGATGCGGGGCAATGAGTACTTATTCTTGACTGTAACCGCATTCAGATTCCGGTAGTCAATGCACATCCTCATCGTGCCATCCTTCTTCTTGACAAACAAAACGGGAGATCCTCAGGGCGAAGCACTAGGCCTAATGAAGCCCTTCTCCAGTAATTCTCCCAGCTGCTTCTTGAGTTCCTTCAACTCATCAGCCGACATTCTGTAGGGTCTTTTGACAATCGGTGCAGTCCCTGGCATCAGCTCTATAACAAACTCCACATCTCTATCTGGTGGCATTCCTGGCAACTCCTCTGGAAATACGTCATTGAACTCACAGACTACTGGCACATCTCTGAATGTCAGCTCTGTCTTATCTGCTTTAGTCTCCAAGGCACATAGGAAGGCTTAGACTCTCTCGGTTTGGGGTACACATCGGACAGCTGTTCCCCAAGGGTGGGTTACCTGAACATATCTAGGTGAATAAGATATCACTCCCCGGTGTTTGGTTAGCTAGTCCATGCCTAAGATGACATCTAAGCTATTGGGGGGTAGTAGGGTTAGGTCAGCTCGAAAGTCAAGTCCCTCGATTGTGATTATCACTCCCCTACATATGTGAATGCTTCTGAAGGTTCCTAAGGGCGAGCTAGTTAGGATGGGGTTTGCTCTCGGGGTTACAGGTATGTTATGCTTTCGTGCATATGCAGATGAAATGTATGAACATGTAGCTCCCGAATCGAACAGAACTGTAGCCATGTTACCCTGAACTAGGAACGTACCGTACACAGCATCAGGTGCAGCTTCAGCTTCCTCAGCGGTCATGTGGTTCAGTCTTCCTCGGGTAGCAGATCCCCGGTTCGGTGTGCCCTGTGCACCTGCTGGTGCGCGGTTGAGGTCGGGGCACACAGCCACACGGTGTCCAGGCTTTCCGCATCCGAAGCAAGTGAAGGGTGCACTGCCTGCTGTGGCTATCGCAGGAGCCTTCCAATTGCTTGTCCTTGGCGTGTTGGTAGCGGGGGCGGGTGTGTTCTGCACAGCTCGAGTCGGCGCAGGGTAGGTCTGAGCGGGGCGGTGATAGTTGCTGCTGTTGGTACCACCACGGCTCGTTCCCGATTAGGGTCCCTGGCGAGTCCGGAAAGGCGGAGGTGCACCCGCTCGCTGTCTCTGGGGTGGAGCAGTGCGAGCGGGTCCCTCAGAGCGGCGCTTCTTTCCCTTGTTCTGGGCCTCGAACTCCAGACGTGCTTCCATGCGATCCTTCTCGATCTCAATACAGCGGTCAATCAGCTCTCGCAGAGTGTAGCTCTTGTTCCCTGACAGAGCCAACCTGATCTTGGTCTGAAGTCCCTTCCTGTAGTAGTACATCTTTTCCTTCTCGGAACTCACGCAAGACGCAGGTGCGTAGCGGAGCAAGCAGTTGAAGTGGGTGGTGTACTCGTGGATCCGATCAGCTCCCTGGGAGATGTTGCGAAACTCGTTCTCCTTGGCCTCCATGACTCCCTCAGGAATGTGGTGGTCACGGAAAGCCTCGGTGAACTCATCCCAGTCAATGCGGGCTGGGTCCTCGTGAGCGCTGGTGTAGTTGTCCCACCATGCTCGTGCAGCACCGGTCAGCTGGTGGCTAGCAATCCCAACACACTCCTCGTCAGAGCAAGTGGTCAGGTCCAGCTTCTTCTCCATCTCCTTAAGCCAATCATCGGCAGCGAGGGGATCGCTGTCGGTCCCGTCGAAGGTAGGTGGCCTCAGCTTCAGGAAACCCTCCAGTTTCCTTTGGAAGTCATTCTGGGGTGGCCCGTGGTGCCTGTTCATCCCAGTAGCTATGGCATTCAGCAGCTGGGTCTGCTGAGCCATTACTTCCGCCAACGTCGGTGGCGGCGACGGTGGCGGTGGCGGAGGCACGTTCTCGCCTTGTGGTGGCGGATTGATCACCGGCGGTGCATCCTCTGCCCGGCGCAGCTCTTCTTCCAGGTTAACTCCAGCACGTCTGCCAGCTGGGCGTCCACGGTTGCGACCACGCCCACGTCCTGGCGCAGGCGCGGGGGAGGGCTGGCGGTTCTCCAAACGCGCAGAACGTCTCATCGACATCTGAAATTATTAGGTACGTGCTCAGTGCAGTAATAATCTTGTAGTGGTTTAAGTAGGAGTTAGATGTTTTCAACGATTTAAATGAATTAAAACATTTTTCATGCTATCCTACACTCAACCAAAGAAGCATAAAGAACCATAAGAAGCATAAGATCCAAATGTCACTCATCACATGGTTATTATTACATAAAGGATGTTCCTAGCTGCTAAGAAGATCGTGCTATGCGCAGATAGCCAATGACAGGATAACTCATGGTATCACTAGTCTAAGGGCCACGCAGGGTCCCATAAGCTACTGGTGCATAAGGTCAAGTACGGCGTCGGGTATGCGGCTGTCCTCTGCCTCGATCTCGTCGTCGGTCATGGTCAGGCGCTTGACATAGTCGAGTGCTACGGCTAGCTCTGGAGTGGCCTCAATCTCCTGCATCCTTTGAGACGGACACGCTCTCAGGTTGAGCGTAGTGGGTGGTACGCGGAAGTCTCCCTCCCGGGGCTTCACCATCTCCAGTGGGGGAAGCGAACTCTGTACCTTCCGGACCTCAATAGCTCTCCTGGCGTCGGACTGCTTCCAAGCTGTCTCTGTCCTCCGTAGCTTGTCCTTTAGGAACTCCACCATCTTCACGCGGTCGATCAGAATCCCTTGGTTGCGGGTGGACTTTTCCTCGGCTTTCTCCAGCTGCTTTTCCAACTCCTTGATCCTGGAACGCAACGTGATCATCTCGACTACTCTGTCTCTGCTCCTCTGCTCCCTCTCAGCAAGTGCTCTCTCCTTGTCGTCCAGCCTCCTCTGTAATTCCAACACTCTGCTGTTCAGGTAGTCATTGCGAAGCCCAAAATCTCCGATCTTGTCTCGCAAGTCGGCGATCTCGGCTCGGTGTAACTCATCACGGCGCTGCATCTCCAACTGCAAGTCAGTGACTGCTCTGCTCAAACTCTCCAGGGTCTGAGTCCCTTTCTGCAAACTGTCCTCGACCTCTGCCATGCGTGCTCGGTCATGCCGCCTCCTTTGCTCCAATGAGCTGATGAACTCGTCCTGCTCCTGGAGGTGGTGTGCCACTGTGCGTAGGCAAGGGTCAGTCTCGGCCTGAACGATCTGGCTGGTGTACAGAATCCTCTGGATGGGGTCAGGGTGCAGCTCCAAGGCCTGAGGTAGCAGACGGAAGTGGGTCCCCTTAAGGTACTCGTATGCTGTGTACACAACTGCGCGTAGTACCTTGCGGGAGACAGACTGTACTCCGTCCTCCACAGACTCTCCAGCAGTGTAGTCAGTAAAAACCGGCATTCCTGGAAGGGTCAGGCTGACGGGTGTCTCAACTCTGGTAGTGACAGGTCCTTCAAACCTCTCAGCCTCGACAAGCTTCCCTCGGCTGAAGTACTGGATCTGGTCAGACGGTGCTCCCAGCTCCACCAGCACCTGGCGTAGTACCATGGCAAATCCGTCGTGATTCCTTCCGTTGATCGGGATCTCAATAGTGCCGTCGTGCAGTGGACGAAGTGGTGGTCCAAGGCTGGTCATCTGCAAATTTTTCAAGAAACGAATTAGCAGGTCCTTGTATTAGATAAGCCATTGCATAAAAAGTGAATGCAAGGTCGGTAATATAACCGAAAGAGAGTCTGGTCTCCTATTCTAACGTCCATTTTCTATGGGTCTCGTCCTACAGTCAAGTATGGCTCTGATACCAACTGAAACGACCTCGATTTCCGCGAAGGGAAATCCACAGGCTCGAATTGTAATTCAACAGATTGCTTGGGACAATCCATGAAATTACCCATATCTCAGTTGACACCAGGATCCATACAACGATAATTAAGTCTTACATAAACATTTATTACATCGCCACACTGGCGGAATCAACATTCAGAGAAGCTTTAGAAGATGCGGAAGCGATTCATCCTTCACGGCCAACTTGAGTGTAGCACGTGACCCTATTCCTCGTCATCATCTCCCTCGAAGTCGTACTCATTCTCGTCACCTGACAGCAAATTTATCAGTACGATTTGTACTGGCCACGGACCCCACCTATGCAGCATTTGCTTTGTGGAAAGTGGATGCAAGGCTATACAAGCAGACCTAAAGGCTGAGGTTTTCCTATGCAGCTGTAATCAATGTGTAATTAGTCAAGTTTTTTCACCAGTTAACACCATTATCCCTTTTCCCATCACCACATCTCACTTACCCACACCTCGCTCTCATTCGACAGGCCCAACTCCCTCTCGGGCCTATCTCAGCGGCACACTACCACAACGGGTACACTGCCGAAAAAATGTTATCCAGGGGAGAAGAGAACACTCACTACACTAGTAGAAGCTTCACAGGAAAGGTCCATAGCCAACAGGTTGGCATATGTATCGATCGATCAACCGTACACTCTGCAGAGGTTTCACTACTCACAAGATTAGCCATCATAGGTGTTGCGCAAACACCTAGACAGAATTCCGGGTGCTTGCTTGCCTAGGTCGATGCCACCCTACCACTCAGCCCTGGGATATTCCGGATCCTACACCGTTATGCTGAGACTGGGAGACACAGTACCGGGCCCATCCAGTGGTACTGTGCATCTAGAACGGAACGGGAACCCATCGACCGTCTCCGCCCACCCTTATCACCTTTCAACCTAGCAGTAGTGGCACCGTCCTACCAAGTAGTCCAGCCGTCTCCCGCCCATCAGAAGCGAGTGAGTAGAAAAGGATTCCCATGAACCTGAAACTAGTCCATCCTAGGTTTGACCAAGCAGGCATCTCCACTTAGGGGATACTCTCCCCGTGCTATCACAGCACCTCCGTCCACGGGCTTCAAACCACCAAGGCTATCCCACCCGGAACCTCCTCAACAACTTTACCCGCCACAGGTATCTCGCTTGGGGATGCCCAGGTTGCACCCCCGGCACGACTTGCCCCATGGGCTTGTCTCACATCCCACTTGGTCGACATCAACCCTTACCACGCACCCAAGACGCACGCAGCACTCTCTCCCAGTGGTTATAATCAGTTATACACCATCCCAATTCCACCACATAGCATATAGCAAGTAGTAAGTAGTGGAAGAGTAACAGTAAATTAAGCAGCAGCTAACCTAGCAGCGGACAGCAGGGTAAAGTCTTATCAAGGCAGGGAATTCAAATATACTACCATGCAACCAATCCATACATAATCATAAAGCAATAGCAACAATGTCATTTGCAATGCGTAATAGGATCTAAGGATTTAGTGGGACGTGGCACCTTCGTAGTCGTCTCCTAGCTCCTGAAAGTACTCGTGGTCGTCTTCCTTAGTCAGATCCTCCTCCGGCTCTGAAATCGAACACGAAATAGTCGCGTCAGCGACTCTTATAGAGTATTTCAGAAAAATCCAATAAAATAAAGAGCCAAATGCACACAAACATAGTCTTAGATTGTAGATCTCATTATTCTAAGAATTTTGATATATGGTGCGCAATTTTTAGATATCGTATGAATAAGTTATGAATTTCCGAAGATTATCCTATTTTCTGAAAATGGAAAATGGTCGATTAATCAGGGGCAGCTCGGGATTGATCCACGTGGCGCGCGGGTCTAGTAGTGCGGCAAGTGGCGCCTCATCAGAACACAAACCCGATGGTCGCTCACCAGGTGTTCGATGCTGGTTCCCAGAGAGTTGCCGGCGTTGGCGTAGCTCGGCGTGGCTCGGCGGTGGTCGGGGGTAGCTCGGCTGTGGTTGGGGGTAGCTCGGCGGAGCTCGGCGGTGGTCGGGGGTAGCTCGGCGGAGCTTGGCATAGTTCGGCGGTGGTCGGGGGTAGCTCGACGGAGCTCGGCGTAGTTCGGCTTAGCTCGGCGGGGCTCGGGCGAATCGGAGATTCGGGGCGCCGAGGGTGCCGTTCTCCCGAGGTCTCCCGCGGAGGTTCGGGCGAATCGGACATTTGGGCGCCCGAGGGTGCCGCTCTCCCGAGGTCTCCCGCGGAGGCTCGGGCGAATCGGAAATTTGGGCGCCGAAGGGGCTGCTCTCCCGAGCTCTCCCGGTGAGGCTCGGGCGAATCGGAAATTTGGGCGCCCGAGGGTGCTGCTCTCCCGAGGTCTCCCGCGGAGGCTCGGGCGAATCGGAAATTTGGGCGCCCGAGGGTGCTGCTCTCCCGAGCTCTCCTGGGGAGGCTCGGGCGAATCGGAGATTTGGTGCTAGCAGGGTTCCAGGGCGTCTGTTCAAGGCGGCGGTGTCTCTCCGGTGCGGCGGACGATGACAGGGCGGCGATGACCATATTTCGGCAAGACAGGGCTCGGCTATCTAGCGGCGGTGCCGAGGCAGACTTGGCGAACCTCGGCGGCATTTCTCCGCAGCGCGAGGCGACCGGGGGTTCTCGGAACGGATTTTAGGCGAGGCGGAACGTGTCGGCGGCATGTCGTCGCGACTGTGAGGTTCTGGCGGGGCTAAGGAGGTCTTCCAGGAGATGTATACGCGTCCAGGGTCTATGGCGATGGTATACCAACTACCAATTTTGGCTACCGAGACTCCCAAGGTGCTCGGTTGTGGCGGCGGCGTGTCGCCGGCGATGGCGGAAGGCGGCAACGCGGCTACGACCAAGTATTGGTTCAATCGAATGCGGTCTTGTCAAATTGGTGAGGCCAGAGAAGCATACAACACTCTGGTGGCGAACTTTAGCCATGGCATGACCTTCTTTTGGCGACGGCTCGCGGCGGCGCTCCGGTAAGGTCGCGGCGCACGCGGCCAAGGCGATTCAGGCTTCCTCTAGCATTTAGATCCGCGTAGCTAGCTCAAGGGGTCGTGGCGGTGCTCCACGACGCTCTAACCTATACGGGTGCTAGTCGAATTGCTCGGAACAGGTGATTCGGCGTCGGAACGCGTCGGTGGTGAGCGCGCTCCGCCGAGAACGTGTCGTGCTGCGTTCTCGGTCTGGCAAGCATGTAGTCCGGGGGTTTCGGCCGGTCGAATGAGTGCATGGTGCAGGTGATCTTCCCGAGCCGGTAAAGGCTCGTGCCTGCGCGTCCCGAGGGTGGAACGCCATGGCAAAAGCAGGGCAAGGTTCGGACGTGGCGTGCGATGGCTCACCGTGGTGTCGGTGAAGCTAGGATGGCGGTGCAGTGGCGAGTCGGAGCCGTGCAGAGCGATCGCAGTGCCGTGCCGCTCCTCGTGCGCAGCTCGGGTTTCTCCTCCGTGTCCGGCTCCGGCGTGCTCCGTGGCGGCGGCGCTCCGGCAGCTTCTCCTCCTCTGCTCCGCCCTTCTCCTACGCTCTCTCTCTCTCTCTCTCTCTCTCTCTCTCTCTCTCTCGGTCTGGTGCAGTGTGCCGGTCTGTGCTGCGGTGGCGGCGAGGGGAAATGAGGGTAGGGCTTCGGGGTGTGCTCCTTTTTATAGGCGAGCTTGGCCAGTTCCAATAGCGAACGGTCTTGATCGCGCTCGACCGATCGAAGGGCCGTGGCTCGAGTGGATCTAGGGCTCCGGATGGGGCGCGGGTTCGCTTGGCGGCCAAGAAAGGAGGGGACAGGAGGGGGACAGCGGGGTCAGGGCTCTGCCATGCTATCGGCTGTGGGACCAGGGTCACGCCATTCGCGCGACACCCCCGGCAGGCGCGTCGCCTTCGTGAGGAAGAAGAACAGTGGGGGGCGAGAGCGGCTGACAGGCGGGGCCGGGTTGGCAGCGAGCGCGAGCGTGTGTGTGCCGGTCGCGCGCGCTGCCGAGCCTCAACGTGGGCCGCGCACGGGTGAGGTGAGGAGAGGAAGGTCGGGCTGGCTTGGGCTGGCTTGGCGACCCGGCTGGCCGAATGGCTGGCCTAACTCTCTTTCTCCTTTTCTATTTTCAATTTAGTGTATATATACATATATTGCCCATTTTAAATATTGAGTAAATACAAACATAAATTGCAATAAATCCCAAATGTGATGCATAAGTTATTATTCTATGTGAATGGAATTAAAATGCAAACTACACTCCCTTATTACCAAATTCATAATGAAACCTATATGCTTGCACAAGAAAAATGGGTTTTCATAATAAATAAATGAAAAATTTTAATTGGTTGGGATTTTTAGATTGTGTGGATTTTTAGGGTTGTTACACCAAGCCTCATCAAAATGGTGCAAACTATCACATTTAGTGGAAAGAAAGATGAAGATGCAATTGTCCATCTGCATAATTTCCTGGAGATTGGCACCACCATCAACATCAACGGCATTCCTCAATACGTCGTGCTACTTCATTTGTTTCCGTTCTCATTGGAGGGAAAGGCGAAACAGTGGTTTTATCTAAATAAAGATCGAGTTAAGACATGGGTAGAATGTTCAAAAGCTTTCCTAGAAAAAATTTTCCAGTAGGCAAAACCAACGCTCTACGAGGAAAGATTTCAGAATTTTGTTAGCAGAAAGATGAATCTATTCCAGAAGCTTGGGAACATTTTCAAGATTACATATTAGATTGTCCCCATCATGAAATAAAAAAATGGTTGCTCATGCAAACATTTTATCACGGACTAACTCAAAGGTCACGTGAGCCACTAGATGCCACTGCTGAAGGATCATTTATGTCACTCACCCCTGGAAGAGCTAAACATATTATGGCAAAGATAGCAAAAAATCATAATTGGACAAACAACACTCAGACATACCATAAGAGTGAAGAAGTTCCAGAGGAAGTGTGTGCACTGTCAACCAAGATGTATGTACTGTTGAACTGGTTAGAGCAAAGAGCCAATCATAAAAGAGATCGTCAAACTATTCAAGATGCATTCAATTCCCAGAATCAATATGAAGGATCTTTAGGAATTGAGTTTGCAAATCCCTCAGAAGATATTAGTACAGTCATCAAGTCTACTTCTCAGAAGTAAGGATGGAATCAACCTCGGTCAACCAACCAAGGTAAGTACCAGGGCAATTATAATTTTTCAAATCAGAGACAATCACCCTTGAGAGAATTAATATTAGAACAAGCTAGAATTAATAAAAGTATTTATAAGAAGCTTACTTTTAATGATAAAGTTTTAGAGGAATTAATTTTAAGTTGGATAATTTCTCTTCTGTTGTTAAAGATCAAATATTATTTAATAAAAAGATAGAGTAACAAATGGCACAATTATCTTCCACTTTATTTACCATTAACCATGAACAAATAAAAGGAATATCTACTAGAGGTAAGTCTACACGTGATCCACCTTACCCAAAAGGGGCACGTAGACCATCACATTTAGTGCAGGTAGAAGAAGAGATTGAAAAGGACAACAGAGAAGAAGAAATTATAAAACCTTCACCACCAGTTGAACTACAAGATCAAGAATTAACTCAAGATTTTCATGACACAACCCTCCTACCATTTCCACGCAAAAGAAGAAGAGCTAAAATGGATGATCAATTTGATAAGTTTGTAGAGGTAATTCAGAAGTTATATGTGAATATTCCGTTGTTAGATGCCATGCAGGTACCTACATATGCGAAGTATTTTTGAACCATCCTCAACAACAAAGGACCATTACCTTCTACTAAAGTTGTCAAGCTAACGGAGGAGTGTAGTGAGGCAATTCTGAGTTCTTCTCCTACTAAGAAGAAGGATCCAGGGTGTCCCACTATTGATTGTTCAATAGAAAACCAGATGTTCGAGAATGCTTTATATGATCTTGGAGCAAGTGTCAGCGTCATGTCCAAGACCCTCTTCGACAAACTCAACTATTCTACGCTCACACCAACCACAATGTGTTTGCAATTTGCTAACCAATCGGTCCGCTATCCCGCAGGAATCGCAGAAAATATTCCGGTAAAAATCCGCAACTTTTTCATTCCTTAGATTTTGTAGTACTTGACATGCAGGAAGAAAGGAAGATACCCCTCATCCTCGGGCGACCATTCCTAAACACTGCAAATGCAACCATCAACGTCGGAGCTGGAGAGATCACATTCACCATCAATGGGCAAGAAGAGCGATTCGCATTCAAATCAAGACTGGAGCAATGCCAAACGTTGAAGTGTCATGAAGAATAAGATGCAACAATATCTCCGACACTGGAGATGAATCATGAAGAATAATTCATCTGGAGAAGTCCGGATCGGCGAACTCAAAAACCCCGAACCTTCGCCGGGAGGTAACTCGGTAGTTATCGGTAATTTAATTCTTGCATTAATATTTACGCATTTACATAAATTGCATTATAAAAGAAATAAAAATAAACATAGCATGATTAAAGCTTAAGCCCCATGTGATTATTACTAACGGAGTGTTAAACCCCGTCAGTGAAATTTACTGCGGTGGCAGAAAATTATAAAAAGACCATCATTAGAATTTTAATTTTTCGTAGATTCATGAAAGTAATTTAGTTTTTCATTCTTGTGTCATTATACGGTATAAATACGGGAGACATATGGGACCCACCATCATCACATCAAGTCACCTCAAGCATTATTATCAACCACCACCTTTCACTACCATCCAAACCCAATTATTCATACATGCACTATCCTCCATCCATTTCATTTCACCAGAAAGAGCACCAACACACATGCATTTGGAGAGACCTGAGAGCAATGTCGACACATTTCAAAAGGTAGAGGGCCAAAGCACACCAGGTGGGGCCGGTCGGCCCCACACCCACGCCGGCCGGCGCCCCTCCTCCTCTTCTTTGACTCCCACTTCTCTCACTCACTCACTCTCTCACTTGCACTCCAGAGAGCACCTAGCTACTCTGTTTTGCTGCTCGAAGTTACAAACTCTCACAACCCTTTCATTTGATTCAAGTTTAATCAAGGGAAGGAGTAGAGAAGAGAATTAGCAAGAAGACCTAGAAGAGAGATCATCACTTTGATTCCTTCTCTTCACTTTTTATTGCTTGTTCTTGTTTTGTTTTTGTGTTCTTGTTTGTTCTTGCCGTGTTCTTCGTGTTCTTCATTTTACAGGCAAGATGAGCAATAGAATGAAAGGTGTCATTCGATCCCTTGGAAGAGCCTTCTCACGCCGCACAACACGAAGTCAATCATCATCACAAGTGCCATCGTTCGTCGGCTCCGACATGAATATCGATCCTCCGTCACCCTTCACGTATGACAACTCTTCATCCTCTTCCCAACCGTAAGAGAGGTATAAGCTCACAAGCATCATTCAAATTTCATTACCAACTAGACCGCAGATGGAGATATTAAATGTAGTTAAAAATAAGGAATTTACGCATACTCCAATTTTTGATGCCACTTTGCTCCATGAAACCGGAATGGATTCCGAGTTTGAGCTTATTTTTAGAAATATTGGATGGGAAGGTGCATGGCAAATTAATGAGCAGGATAGCAAGTTACTCACTATAGAATTTATTAGCACCCTAAACTTTGATGATGATGAGGTTAATTTTAGAATATTTAATAAACATTTCACCCTCTTATGGAAAACTCTTAGTTTAGCACTAGGATTCAATAATCAGTGTGTGGTCAATATATCTGAATTTTTCCAAGACTTTGATAAAGATGATTTTTGGGAGAGCATAACTACAAAGAAACCAGAGAGAAAATAAAAATATACTATTGAAGAAGTTCATCACCCCACACTGAAATTCATGCTTAAGTAGCTAGCTTTTACATTCTTTACTAGAGAGGAGTTAAATACTATTAAATAAAATGAGCTGCATTTGTTATATATCATGATTAAAAAGAGGAAGGCGTCACCTATAAAAATGATGTTGAATTATTGAAAAACTGTCCCTTCCATGAAAAAGTGCAGTATTTCTTTTACTTTCTATATTACACGTTTAGGTGCAGGGCAAGATTTATTATCAAATGCTTCACTTGTTTACATTTCTAATGCCCATAGAATTATTGGTTATGATTTTTTTTCTTTCGTGCTCACATGCTCAAACGCCGAAATAATAAAATAGTTATGATTTATAAAAATTATGACAATGAGTACGAACTACCAGACAGAGAGTTAGGAATTTATTCTGTTCAAAATTTTATTTTTCCAGCTAATAGAGCTAATGTTGGCAGGTGTCCGTCCGTGCGCATCAGTAGGGCGCCGAGAACTAATTTCACTGGAGCTGACCCAGCATCATCTAGGGCTAGCTTATTCCTACTATGTTAATTTTGATGAACAGGGATCGAGCAGGAGCTACGCTAGCAGTGGACTGCACAAGCAGGATGAGAGGAACAGTCCACATTCCAGTAAGGAGAATCTTCGTCAGTAGCAGCAGCAGCGGGTTGGGGCTCAATTGATTTTTATTGAGGACGAACATCTTTTTCTGCACGCGGGAACACGGACTTCACCACCGGTGGACCGTGTATCCGTTCCACTGCATCCACCAGAAGATTGCTACTATCGGCCACCTGAGCAGCACTTTTCAGCTACCGCTAACGATTTTCTAAGCTTTATCTATACGTCTCACTAACATTGAACAGGGACAAAACGCGATAAGCGACACACTGCACCAGCACGAGCAGTGACAGCAGCAGTTCGACGACAGGTTCTACCAGCATGAACAATGGCAGCACAGCACGGACCAACGACTTGATCAGATCTATCAAGGACAGCAGCAGACGCAGAGCGGATTGGAGTATTTAATACATCAGATGGGATACTCGCCCCCACCTCAACCAGATTACTGAGCACAGCAACATCCAGCTTGAGGGAGTTCCCCACTAGGTGAGTACCTCTCACCTTTATATATGCTCTTTATTTTAATATTTAATTCAGTCTTCAATTCTGTCAATTTTAATATTCCTAAAAAACAATAAAACAGGAAAACCAAATAAAAATTCATTTACCGCTTTCTTTAGTTATTGCGTTAAATTCCTGCTTGTATAAAAATGAAAATCCAAAAAAATAATAGATTATATAATTAAGTTTGCTTTAAATTCCGCATTCAATTTGTCTTTAAAGTAATTAGAACTTGAAGGTAGAGAAAGATCAAAAAGATATTTAAATTGTTTAAATGTAGTTTTCTGCAATTACTTAGTGTTTAAATTTAAATTATCCTACGAATTGCATGAAGTTTATCTACCATGAAAAATTTATTATGAAACTTGATATCAGTGGATAGCATAACCTTTTCTAAGTAATTGACGGATATGATATAAGAAGGTTCGAGTTACTATCTATTTCATTCTGAGTGACACCTAAGCTCCAGACATTTTAAAAACAAAATCAAAACAAATACAATAATTTATTCTGTTAATATGATTTAAGTAGACTATTTTGTTATGCATTCATGATTGAATTCATATGCACAAAAAGTTTTCGCTCTATGCATAAGTCTTTCTCTTAGAAGTCCAACAGAGAGTGCGGGTTATAAAATTAAAAGATGCCATACCAAAGAAATATGAGCCCTGAAAGATGCCATATCAAAAGGGTATGTGCCAAAAAAAGAAAGAGAGAAAAACAATGGGTGCAAAGACACACGCCTGAGAGAAAAAATAGGTACAAAAAGTATCCGCTGGGGAGATAGCCCACACTCTTCAAAAAGACAAAAAAGAGAGGACAATGCATAGGAGTTCAAAAATGAAATTTGGTCACATTCACTCATTCAATCATGATGTATAGCTTAGTAGTCCTCTGCAATTTTATTAGTAGGCTCTCATTGTTTCCTAAATAAAAATTATATACTTATTAAAAAAACTAGAGCAATGGTTGAAACAAAGGATGAAAGACTTAGTGCTTGCTTGATTATTCTGTCTCTCAATTACCCAAGACTTAGTTTAAAAGCCCCACGACTGAAAAAAAAATAGGAATAAGTTTGAAAGGTGAATTAATAAATTTCAATCCGGAGAAGAATTTCTGCTTAAATATTTAAGTATTTGTTGGGAGTTATACATTTTTATGGAACTCTGAATAAATTATTTCAAGTCAACTTTACTAAGGGACTAGTAAAGACTTAGCTTGGGGGTGCTGTTGATGCTCGTTAAGTACCAATTTTATACCGTCAACTAATGCCTAGGGAAGGATAATAATGGAAGCTTAGAGGTTATTACTGACAAATTCCATGAGTTTTGGTGAATTGTGTACTTTTTAGGGATTATTCCAGAAAGGCTTAAAAGAAGGATTAAAGTGCTTAATTACCACGAAACTTAACCGCCAAGGAAACATCATCGGAACACTAGAAGCCTTTGGAACACACCCGAAGCGACCGGGGCCCGAAAACCCACCAGGGGGGGCCAGCCGGCGCCCCCCCTTAGGGTTTCGGCCCCGCCTTCTGGAGTCTTCTTCCGCCGCCTCTCAGGAGTCATCTCGGCCCTTTTTTTATGTCGGTTTGATCCCACGGCGCACATTTATCCCACCGGGCTATAAATAATGGGGCAGACCCCCTCCCAGAGCACCAATTCATTCCTCCTGCTTCATTTGTTAAGAGTAGACAGAAGTTAGAGTTTTCAGAGATTAGAAATAGGGCTCTAGTTCTTCAAGTTCATAGTTTACGTGTCTAGCATGGTTCAAGTAGAGTTGGGCGCTACGCTCGGGATTCCAGATCTGTTCGTCTGGAGATCGGTAATCTTATCTTGTATCTCATTATGACCTTGCTCTATTTTAAGATATTGCTACTTATTCAGTTCTTAGTTTATTCTAATTGCATATTCGATATAGTTGTGATTGATGATGATTATTGTCATTTGATCGTAAATCGTCTAATTCAGTACTCGAGTGGGTTAGGTGGTATACATTATGTAGACGTAGTGTCTAGATATATTGTGTATCTACGGAGGCACCCTGACGTGCCGGGTCGTGTGGTAGTCCGCGTAGGTGACAGTTGCGTTGGTTCCTCTATAGTCCACCCCCCGTACGTAGGACGAGCAGAGCGCGGTCGCGAAGAGGTGACCCTTGTGTCTTAATATCCACATTAGATATGCTCCTTATGATATTTTCTGAGTTGATTATGCTATAAATGAAAATGTGTAATGTGGCGTTGGCTGTAGAATTTGTATTTAGTAATTATATAGGTTTCCTTTACTTTAGCCGAATCTCGAGATTGTCTTACTACATTAGTGAGTCTCTATATTCTATTTCTGGAATACCATTTACCTCATTTACTCAGTTATCATTTACCATTTATCATTGGCTTATTTATCGCTAAAGCACTAGAGTTATGGGTTATCATAGGTCTGCACATTTATCTTTCCAATCATTATATTAGATTATCCTAATGAGTAGAATGCCTTTTTATCCTTTTGGCATAAAACAAATCAACAATGCTCGGAATACTTACCGGGTGAAGTGCTACAATAGGAGAATTATCTGTGCGCTTGAGGATATATTCTATAGTATTATTTTTAGGAGGCAAGTAAAGATTATTTTACCTTTGGTTTTTGGTATCATGTTAGGGATGACAACTTAACATGAAGTGATGTTAAAAATACCAACAACCGGTATGGCTGACAGCGTGGCCTTTGTGAGCGCCAGGCGGCCAGCTGTGTTGAGCATGCTGGCCTTCCAGGTGGGGATCCGGGAGGCAACCTTGTCGACAAGTTTCCGTTCCTCTGAGCGATGGAGACGGCTCACTGCCAATGGGGCACCTTGGTAGCGACAAGGGAATGGTGCAATCTGGCACGGAAACACCTGTCGTACCAGTTCCACATCCTCTTGAAGACAGTGTATCGGGCTCAAAAGGCACTTGTGGAAGTTGGTGGTCAGCCCCGATGCTCCAGCAAAAAGATCCAGAATGGCACGGATGCATAGGAAGTCCTCCTGTTTAGGGCAACAAAAAGCACCAAATCGTCCGCGTACAGTGACAGCCGCTGATTGAAAGAGGTGCCTGGCAACGGTGTTAATACACCGCATCTGTCCACTTCACGGACCATTGCATTCAACACTTCCATGACCAGGACAAATAGAAGCGGCGACAACGGATCGCCCTGACACAGGCCCGCTGTGACAGAACCGACCAATTTATACGAGATTAAGCATGATTACCCCTGTTTAACACGTTGGTACACACATACTCTCTCTCTCATATAAACCCGGTAGTCCGCCGAGTGTCACGAAGGACCTCGGTAAATCAACTTACAACAGGATCGTACTGATTAAGGAAACATCATATTACAAGCACAGAGTTCACAGCGGAAATTTATTACAAACAGAGTAATATAGTTATTACAATACCATGTTCAAATATTATACATAAAAGTACTTGGTTTCGAAAACTATTTATTCAAATCCATAAAACACTGCCATACTCACGTATATCTCTATACACAGCAAAGGAGAGTATAAGATATATGACCATGCCCTGTGGTCTTTACTCCTCTACATTCATGGCAGGGTTATTACAGGTAAGGCAATAGCCTTCATACAGCACATTACCTGCAACGTTGGGAATAAAACCCTAAGTACTCAATTGTACTCAGCAAGACTTACCCGTCAGAGAGTAAATAAAAAGACTCTCAAGGATATGCAAGGCTTTATTTGATGGGGTTCATGGGGTAGCATAGTTTGCGGAAAAAGTTTACTATCATATATCCTTAGTTCAAAGTTTTAACTACCAACTTATCATGGAGCTAAGTAGAAGTACATTAGCAAGCTTTTATAAAGTGAATCACATAGTAATAATTGATAGGAAAAGAATCTCATTCTCATACCAACATTTTATAATGAGTTGTTGCTACGTTTCTGGCACATGGATAAGTTTCTCCTAACCGGGAGAGACGACGATTCGAATTGATTTACGCCAGCTGGGTAAGCCCATATCACACACCTTTACGAACCCATTCAAAGTTCGTATCGTGTTGGGTAGCTTTTCACTCTATTCGGGATACCGTGAGCTTGATCCACAGTGCAAGGCTCAGGGGGCAGCCCGGAGCCAGGACGCTCAGGCAATGCCTGCCCTTGGTCATCCCTGTCCCACCGCACATCATTTCTCTCCGCCAGCGATGCACTGCAGTTCAAATCCCAGCCCGACTAGAAGTGCTATAGTTTCACGGTCGAAACGACTTATTCGACCGTTATGTGAAGGTACGTTCAATCTTAACCATTGACCAAAATACGAATTTAGTTCCTAGTCAAGTTTCACATGTAGGATCCAAAGGTGCATGTCTAATCGACATCAATGACCATAATGGCACACCATATCCTGTCTGAATTTCATATCTCATGATTCTTTCTCAATATCCATTCACCTGATTTACTAAGCATGGCTAAGCATAAGACTAACCAATACTAGTATTATCAAGAAACTCTCCTTTCTAAACAAGGTAGGTAATGCATCAACGGTTTGACTTATAACTTATCAATTTAATGCATAAACTGTAATTTAATAATACTCAAGTGGAATTTTAAAACAGAAATAGAGGGGTGATAAAATGTCCGGGGCTTGCCTCAGCGAAAGGTAGAGGGTCCGTGATTAGGACACTCCGAAAGTAAGTCAGTATTCAGTTCTTCGCCTTCGGGTGACAACTCCTGTGGGTTCTCCTCGATTGTCTCGTACTCGACGAGATTTTCCTCTTCCGATCCTATATGTATGAATAGAATGTATACATGAAAATAATGCACCATGATATGCTATATGATAACGATACAATGACATGATGTGTGGTGAGGTGCATTCATGTGACCTTAGTTCGCACAATGGGGTGTTAGGTTGGATTGTTTACATGAAATGATAACCTTATTATTATTTATTTTACGGAGTATGTGCATATTTCTTCTCCGGTAGGGAAGTTTATAATCCTATCAAGTAACACTTGAATAGGCATGACATGTTATTCACGATAAATTTGCAAGCCAACAAAACTTATTCCTATTTGCTTAATAAAGCATAAAATATTGGTTTTAATTCATAAAATAAAGTTAAACTAGCAAAGTACTACTATTGCCATGGAATAACAAGGGTGGGTGTTTCATGGTCTTCAAACAACATACCAAAATCACTTAATTTGACTATACATCATTTCCATGTATTATGTGTTTTATTTACTAAAGAAAAACACTATTTAAAATAGGTTTAAAATAATTATAACAGTGGAAGTATTCAAAACAGTGCCAAACTTTTTGTGAAAGTAACCAGTAGCATTAATAGTACTCACACCAATTTTCAGAAATTTTGGAATAATATTTTAAGCTATAAAAATCACCAAGTATCCCTTTTATTAATTAAAAGGATGAATTTTAGTACATAACAAAAATGCTGGAAAAGCCTGTTTAATATTTTTATACAATAGTACACACTGTGCAGAGTATACACCTAATTTTTCATGATTTTATCACTTGTAAATAAATAGTTATAAAAATAATAAAAATAGATACTATTCATTTTAATAGAAAATGAATAAAACAAAATAAAAAGGAAAACGGCACGGGTTCGGATTCGGCCTAGCTCGGCCCAGTCGGCACTGAAACGGCCTAGGCCGGCCTCCCGCGCGGCGCCTGGCTAAAATGCAAAAGAGCCCTCGGGTTTTCAATAAACTAACCCGCGCTCCACTTTAACACTATTCAAATGAGTCTGTGCCTATTCATTTAACCCCCGGATGTTAATCGAATTCTAACCCGATGGTCCCTGGTCTCTCCCCGAGTTGACCAGAGCGCCGACAACTTTTGACCGACGGTTGCTCGTCGATCCAGGGCATCTCCGACCACGACGAGAGTACCAATAGGTTCCTGGAAACCTCCCGCGTCGATAGAGCTAGGTTTGAGGGCCAGCGATTGACTTTGACTACGGTGGCGACGAACAGAGCGGCTCGGCGACGCTGCTCGTCGGTGTGCCCACCGTCTCCGGTGGTGACAGGCTCAACCAAGCATTGTTCTAACTTCGTGGTGTTTTGATGAAGGTGTAGGATCAGTATGTGGGCTCGGTTAAACGGTGGTATGATCATAACACATGCACAGCGGCTCGGCAGCGAGAGCACGGCGGGGACAAGCCCTGTTCCGGCTAAACGAGGTCGGTAGCGTTTAGGATTATCGATCCTATGACTTCTACAACTCAAGTATAGTATGAAACACGAACTGAAACGTACTGAAACAGAGTAGAGAATGCTGGTCTCGTGCATCCGCGTGGTATGCATGAAAAATAAGAGTACAGGGGCGGCGAGCGAGTGCGAGAGCTTACCAGCGGCATAACAGCGACGAGGTCGGGTTCGCTGGGTAGGGTAGCTCGTTGCGAGGCTCTGTGTGCAAGCAATTTGACAGTGGTGCAGTGGTTACGGCGAATTTTGCCGGCGACCCGAGGCGGACGGCAGCGGACCGAGGTGAGTGGTGTGAGTAGAACGGCGGTCTCCGGCGGCTTTTATAGGCACGGGACGGGTAGTGAGGTGGCCCGCGAGCTCGGCTACGCGTCCAGGGAGGTGTAAACATGGCCGAGACGATGAGAAAATGCCGGAGGCGCCACCTCCTCGCCATGAACAGAGAGAGGGCGGCAATGGCGAGCCGCCACCGCGAAGACAACCGGTCCGGGGCGTTTCTCAGAGGTTGACACCATGCCTGAGGTTCTTAATTGCACTCTGGTGCGTGGCTAGGGAAGGTATGGGCATCGAAGTGACGAGCCGAGCGGCGACGACACCTCCCTGCCGGTGAACAGAGAGGGAGGGGCAACGGCGGGCCGCCACCGCGTCGGGAGAAGGATAGAAGGGCTTCTCCACTTCACTGCCCGCGAGTTAGGGTCCTTAACTACACTAGAAACGTGGCCGAGGTGCCGGAGTCACGGCCAAAGCGCCGGCGACACCGCGGCGGCGATGAGCAGCGGCCGGTATGGGCCGTGCACATGGCGATCTACTGTAGCAGCAAAGCAAATTTTCTCCCCTTTTTAATTACTCCCAAATTCATGTAACAACTTGAAAAATTGCAAGAATAAAAGTTGTTCAAAATTTCAAATACTACAACTTTGCTTTTTGAACCATACCCAAATTCTTTCTGGATTTTGAAATACAAATTTGACCTAATAGAATTCATTTGCAATTTGATTTGAAATTCAAATTTCTGTCTAACAACTTTAAAAACTTCCTCTATGAAAGTTGTCCTAAATAAAGAGCTTTACAACTTTGATTTTTATACCAAAGTCATATTCTTAATAAACTAGGGTTTAATCCTTTGAATAGGTATTAATTTGATTTTTCTTTTAATTGGGTTTCAAATTCACCAATTTAGGATTGGATTTAGGTCTAGGTTGTTAAATCAAAGTTGTAGCAAACATTTTTATCTATCACTTTTATTTAAGGTCTAAAGTCATATAAAGCTTAGAAAATAAAATCCTATTTGGGGCCAACTTAGGGCATATATATATAATTATGAATTCAAATGTATTTTTAGTTTAACTAAAGCAATTTTTGCACTATTTCATTGAACAATAATATTAACTTTACTTGATTATGGATTTAGGTTAACCAAGGATACTTAATAAATAAACGCTAATGTTCATATGTAAACACCACATAATTATAGGGAATAGTAACCAATTTTAGGGAATAGTAAAAATGGACTTCTTTTTACTATGTGATCATGATTATGAATAGTGATAAATACTTATGTGTACAAATGCAAATGCTAATGCATGTTTAACACCTAGGATGTTACACCCCTAGCGTGGCAGATTCGACGACCGGGGAGTCCATTGACAAGCACCTTGGTACTTGTCGTTGACAGAATAGTCGCCAACCAGTCTCGCCACCTAAGCGGGAAGCCGAGGTGCTCAAGGACCTCCAGGAGGAATGGCCACGCCACCGAGTCGAATGCCGTGGCCAAGTCAATTTTCAATAGAATGCATGCGTGCTTCCTCGCATGAAGCCAACGGCATTAGAGCTGTACTGAACGAAAGTTGTCATGAATGTGCCTTCCCTTGATAAATGCCGACTGGTTGGGTTGTACAAGACGATGCATTTCTGGTGTTAACCGCAAGGCAAGCGCCCTGGACACCAATTTCCCGAAGGAATGAATGAGACTGATAGGCCTGAAGTCAGTGAAACCCGACGCGTCCTCTTTCTTCCTTAACAGGATCATATATGGCCCTGTTCGCTTCAGCTGAAAAGGTGAGCTGATTTGTTATGAGGGGAAATACTGTTACAGAGCTGAAAAATATGTGCTGTTTAGTTGAAGCGAACAGAGTCATAAGCGTCATTGAGGGGGTGTTTGGGACTGCTCCACGAACTCTGCTCCACAAACTCCACCATGGAGCAGCTCCACCAACTCCGTGTTTTTTGTGGAGCACCTTTTTAGGTGCTCTCACAACTTTACCTTTTTATCCTAGAGCAACGTACGTGGAGCTGGACCTGTTTGGTAAAAATTTGTAGAACGAAGCTAAAAAAACGTGGAAGCGGAACAGTCCTAAACACCCCTGAGTAGGAAGAAGCTCCTCCAGTCCTGATCCCATAAGGCCTCAAAGGCGCGGCAGACATACCCCTAAATGACTGGCCTGGCGGCGCGGAGGAAGCGACCCGTGAAACCGTCGGGCCCGGGCGCACGATCAGCAGGTGTCTCCATAACCACCCTACTGATCTCCTCTTCTGAAAAACGAGCTGCCAGGTTCTCGAGCTGAAGTCTGGGGAGATCTAGCCGGCTAAAGTCAATGCGGTGGGTTCTGCGGAAAGCCGTACCCAGGAGACCATCGAAAAAATGCCACATAAACGATCTTGCTTTTTGTCGTGCCAACAATTTAATTTTAAGGCGGAGGTGTCTTCATGTAACACGTGAGTCACATTTATGTGGCTACATCTAATCTGACGCTAACGGGTGTGAGTCCGCGTGGACCGCATGGTCCAATCTTATTCTTGATGCACGACCACGGACGAGTAGTTACTATGTTCATATACGAACGCGCCATGCCCTCTGCTGCAGTGCAGGTGCAATGCAACGAGGTCAAAACCCTGTTTAAGGGGGTGTTTAGTTGGTGGAAAGGAGGTGAAAAATGCACTGTATCATTTTCGTTTGTACTTGACAACTTTTGTCTAATCATGACCAAACTAGACTCAAAAGATTCATCTCGAGCTAGCTAAACAAAAAGTACAAACATGCAACAGCTGTTACTTTATTTAGTGCTCCATGCTGACGAAAAATACAATTGATGTGATGGAGAATAGTGGCAAATTTTGCCAACTAAACCGGGCCTTGGACTTTAAGGTACGGCGTTTGATCGTAAATAGGGCAGGCATTACTTCCATGACAGGGCTCTCGACAATTGACATTGTCGCCAAGGCTCTCTAGTCTCTACAACGTTGATGAAAGCTTTCTCACGCGTTTCCCTACCCTGCACGCAAATGCGTGAAAGTACTAAAAAGTTCAACGTGCCGATTTGAAATGGTCTCCTCTACTTTATCGTAAAGTTCAAGATGTCAAGATTTCGGCTGAAAGAAACCTTGGTTATTGGTTAATTAGCGAGTGGAAATTACGAGGATCAACTGAACTCATTTTGTCAAGTAAAAAGTACAGGATTAGGCTATCAGCATACTTAGCTCACAAGAAAGCAATCTGGCGCCAGCACCACTAGTATACCGGAAAATCCTGGAGAGCTGATGAAACGAGAGAACATCTACTATACTAGTTGGGCCGCCGGAAACCTTTGCTGCACATGGCTGATCTGGGCTAGGCCGATTAAGGCCCAACATGGGAATGGGCTGCGGCCCGTGACGACATCCCTCGACAACCTCGTAGTCGTCCTCGTCAGTCTCTCGGGTGTCTGACTGACAACCTCAGTCGTGTCAGAGCTCGGCGCGCGGATCTAGGAGAGGGGGGCAGTGCCGACGCCGCGATGCCGATCTGCGCGCCGTCGTCCGACTCCTCGTCGTCGTCGGGCACGGGCGCCCGCGTGTGGGTACTCCACGGGCTAGCGCTCGGCGCGGCGGCCGCGGCCGCGGCATACCTGTACCGGCGGCCGAGCGGGTTCCGCAGCCGCGCCGTGGGGATCATACCTGCGCGCTTCGCATCCACGCGCTTCGAGGGCAAGCCGCTCGTCCACATCCTCGGCAAGCCCATGATCCAGGTCCGTCTCCTTTCTACCTCGTGTCATTGCATATTTCAGAGAGAGAGCGAGGGGAAGCTTGCGGTAGAGAACCAATTTTGGGGAATCTGTACCTGCAACTCGCGGTTGGGACTGCGAGGGGTGGTTGAATTTTGCTGTTTCCGTTTAGAGTGAGTAGTGAACTACTCTACACAGTAGCTGTTCTGTTGGTTACTGAAATGTTGTGAATCGTAATGTCGGTAGGACTTCATTCCTCACAATACAATGTTTTTTTCAGCATTAAAAGTCAAGCTTGAGTTCAAAGAGTTTCGATTTGATGGATTTTGGTCAAGGGAAATGGTATTGCTGTCAGTTTTAGCCAGTTTTATTTTCTTGCCTGCGACCAATCCGGCAATTTATTTAAATCTGTATGATTCCTACAGCACCTTGTGGCTTGTGCTGACACTTTTTTTATATTAATACATAATTGATGAAAGTGTGTCGTTGCTTCTTCTGACATGTTACATTTTTTAATTGTTGTTTTCGTGTTCAGTTAAAAATTTGTGTATTTCACACTTACAGAGAACATGGGAAAGAGTTATGCTAGCTTCTTCTTTGGACCATGTTGGTAAGCCCAAGATGGCTAATATTAATCATTGATTGGTTTCATTTGTTTGTCATGTTCACACTTGTGCCTTTTTTCCCTTAGTTGTGGCAACGGATGATGAGAGAATTGCAGAATGCTGTCGAGGATTTGGAGCTGATGTTATAATGACATCAGAATCTTGTAAAAATGGTACTGATTGTGTTGTTTTGTAGTTATATTTGTTTTCATGATAATGTGGTAAAAACAGTAAGGTGTGTGCTTATTGGTATTTGCTTGATAACATAGGATCTGAGCGCTGCTGTGAAGCACTTAAGAAGCTTGAGAAACACTATGATATTGTCGTCAATATTCAAGGAGATGAGCCTCTTATTGAACCGGAGATAATCGATGGCGTAGTTATGGCACTGCAGGTTACAACACTATCTTGATGTTTCTTGTACTTCTCTTCAGTTAAATAAAATGGCTCTTAGCATTATGGGGACTATATCTTTTCTTTGAGGGTGCTTGTCAAAATAATGCATTCATCATTCTAATTATTTTGCATGTTACACATTACCTTGGCCTTGTAGTCCTAAACATCCTGTGCCTTTGCAGATCTCGTGATCACTCTTTATTGATCTTGTTTCTTTGTACTTCTAACGTGGTTTGCAGCGAGCTCCTGATGCAGTCTTCAGCACTGCTGTTACTTCACTGAAACCAGAAGATGCATTCGATACAAATAGAGTGAAGTGTGTTGTAGATAATCAGGGCTACGCTATATACTTTTCAAGAGGGCTGATTCCATTCAATAAGTGAGGCACCAATAGTTATTTAACTCTTTTATGACTGTATTTTCACATGTATTTTTTCTGACCTTGACCATTTCAGATCAGGGAATGTCAATCCAAAATATCCATATCTTCTTCATCTTGGAATCGTGGTATCTTGTCAACCTTATATTTATTTATTTATATTTGCTTCATGGTCCTTTGATTAACTGACTTTCAGTTGACTAATAATTAACCGATTGCTCTCTCATGCAGGGCTTTGATTCAAAGTTTTTGAAGATCTATCCAGAACTTCCACCAACACCGTTACAAATGGAAGAGGACCTAGAGCAACTGAAAGTTCTTGAAAACGGCTATAGGATGAAGGTATTTTGGCATGGAACTCTAGAATCTATGAGATAGACAGTGCCTGTTTGTTAGTTATCTGATGCAGTCTGTTCATTTTATTCATGATGAACTTGTACGGTTTGAATGCTACTATGTTTTCAATGTGTGCAGTGGCATCTCTTGTTGTATGGTGCATAACAGGTTACAGATTTGCCGTCTGCAGTTTATATCCTAGACCACTGAATTTTCCATTTGCTTTCTGTAATTGTAGGTGATCAAAGTGGACCACGATGCCCATGGTGTGGATGCACCTGAGGACGTTGAGAAAATCGAAGCACTGATGCGAGCGAGAAACATTGAGTAGAAAATGAAGAGAAAGTGCTTTGCATTGCTATGGGTGTAGGCTTGGTGGGAGACTTTTGGTTATGCTATCCCATTTTCTGAATAGCATGATACCATTGAAGCTGCTGCATCACTTCTTGAAGTTTGTGCTTCCTAAATTTTCAGTGATTGATATGTCACTTGCATTACTCCTCAATCAGCAGTTCAACGCATAGGTGGATTGTATCTGTGCTTCAGGAGTTAGTAGAAATACTTTCAGTCTTCTGCACGGTGGAAAACAAATCGTTCTGGATATAAAGCAATTGTACAATGTAACAAAAAGGGTAAAGACCCATTCATGCCTTGAGGCGTCACTGATTTAAGATAAACTAGGTGCTACCCCACGTGTTGCTGCGGAATCTTTAGAATATTATTTTAGAAGTGAAAATAGAATTTTCTCAAGTCATATGTCGTGGTATACTAAATCCATTCACACAATACACTCTACAAAATGTGAGAGGTTAAAATATTAGAACAAATGAAGACTGAAAAGGTGAAATAATCAGGGTAGTAACCTGTAAATTTTGCAAACATCCTACTTAAATTAATAGTCTATATGGTCAATAGCAAAATTTTAAAAATACAATAGCATGTTTGCTTGGACGGAGTAAAAATTTACGGAGTAAGAGTTCGGAGCGCGGCTGAAGTCAACGACTATTCAACCGCTCGTCACAGGGACAAACGAAAGTTTCTTTGACTTTGTTCTCGACCAAGTGCAACAATTGTCGTTTTAGTGAATTTAGATGGTAGTGGCACACGTAGGGGGGGTGGGGGGGGGGGGGGGGGGGGGGGGGGGGGGAGCAGGTCTTAGCGGAATTCAACAATTGTCTGCACAAACTTTGCATCCGCCGATTGATTGTTCAATTTCAGTGGTGCTGCGGATCAGGTCCGCCCGGAACTTCTCTCTTGCCCTCGCCCACCGCCGTCGCCTTCGCCGAATTCCCCCGCCCGTCACCGGCACGAGCTGTGAACGTCGCCGGGGGCGGTAGCAGCTCACTCGGCGGGTCGTCTACGACCGTGGATCATCATGCGCGCCATTGATGTTTCCATGAAAGGTCCCGAGGTCACAATCACGGCGAGCACGAGAAGGCAGGCGAAGTGAACGCGGGGCCTCATCTCCCAGCAGAAGGATTTAGTGATCATGTAACGGCAGCTAGTGCTAGTCCTGTTGTCTGGCTAGAAGTAGAGAGTGGGATCGGATTGGCTGTGGGGATTCCGATCGGTGAACTGGCCTGCCTTGACGATCACCAACGCTGTTTATATAGGGAACGAGTGACCTGCCGAATGCTTTACGACGTCCATCGCAACGCATGCAGAGATATCCGACTCCATGTGCTATAACCGGCCTTCGAATCGCCGCTGTTCACTTTGCTTGCATGACAGTTTCAGTTTGGATTTCGCCGCTCTGTCCGCGGGAAACCAGAAACAGGGCGGCAAAGCAGGCAGCTAGCTAAACTCACGCTCGGTTTGACAGGGCTTCACTTTACTGATGAAGCCGATTCTTTTTTACTTCGGCTCCACGGATGGCTTCATCGAGGGAGTTAAAGCTGTTTTGCCAAATTATTTAATAAAACGGCTTCACATGTCCATTATGCATGGAGAATGCCTCACGAGTTGGAGAAGGAGCCGGGTCAAGCCAATTTTTTCTTCTTCCCAACACTAAAACTTTGTGAGAACATGTTTTTAGGGAGGTATAAAATAGTTCTAAATAGCTCTTAAAGTCGGTGGAGAAACCCTGCCAAATGGGGTTTAAGTGCCTGTTTGGCAGGACTCCTCGCTGGCTCCGACTCCTCTAGAGGAGCCCTGCCCAATGTTTTCACAAACAAGCTATTTTTTTTTCAAAAAATAGAGGAGGCAGAAACCTTTTAAAGGAGCAATATTTTTTTACTCCTCTAGAATGACTGCGGTTCGTCAGTGTGGGGGTATAGACCCATATACACGCATGACACTACATGGGCCGCACCATCAAAGCTGGTCCCGGCCTAGAAGACAAAGACGTGCGGCACAAGGCTGCACCGCATGGTTATTGTACCAACTTGGCTAGTTTACTTGTAACATTATCCCTTCAAACTATATAAGGAGGGGCAGGGATCCAACATGTCAACTCAATCTACACATCAACTCATAGCAATACAATCCACCAACACACAGGACGTAGGGTATTACGCCTCGCGGCGGCCTGAACCTGTATAAATCTTGTGTCTTGCGCTTTCTGCGCAACGCTTGTTCGTATCAGACGCACCTTCATCGATCAATCTACTACCTTAGGTATACCCCTCGATAGACTATCGACGATATCCCGTCAACACTCAGGCACAGTAGGCATGCACAAGCATACATTTATGGTGCAGACGTGCAGTGTTGTAGAGTATTATATTTAAAGGAGTCTTTTAATTTGGTCTCAATGAGCTGTGTAAATGGGTTTGGATAGTGGTTGTTATCTCTACTGGAAGTCCTGTGGATGCTGAGGAAAAAGGGATTGGTAATGAGCAGGCCTTGCAATATCGAACCAAATCAAAGCAATGCATGGAACTAAAATGCAACTATGCAAGTGTACTAGCACTGGACATACTCCCTCCGTTCCATATTTGATGACGCTATGGAAAGCGTGTGGGTCAAAGTTTCTCAACTTTGACTAGATTTATAAAAAATATGTGCAATATTTTTATTTTCAAATAAATTTGTTAAAAAACTAGATTTAAAGATCTTTCTAATGATACTAGTTGTGTACGTTTGATATGAATACTTTTTAATATACAATTAGTCAAAGTTAAAAAAAACTGACTTCTCGAGAAGCGAGAATGATATCTATTTTGGAACGGAGGGAGTATTGAATAAAAGATAGATGAACACTTTCTGTGTTAACTTTATTTTGTTCAGTGGAAATTTGGGCCATCTTTTTCCAATACCTTGAATAGAAATATTATATCTATATGCCCTAAGGACTTAGGCAGTTCAGTGGAAACATAGGCGATCTTTTCCCAATACCTTGAATGGAAATATTATATCCAAAAGTATGTGACTCAAGGACTGAGGCAAGTAACCAACTAGCTAACTTGCCGATAATCCTACACATCCATCACCCTTTATTTTTCGCCGACATAGCAAACAGTGTTACTTTTAGAACAAAAACCAGTAGGTTAACTTCCTTTATTTTTCACAGAATGGTGACATGATCGACATGCATTGGATTGTGCCACTTTGAATGGGGTTTGAGGTTGATGCATGTCCGGCAATGGTGTGTTCTCTGCACTTGTGGAGTTTCTGCACGCCAGATGGACAGTTTTGATAAAACTAATCCCATCTATAAGCAGGCCACTTGGCTAATGGCCACCGTGATCAGATGCGCTTATCAGACATGAATTCTCTTTAGGCATATGGTTTCTTGTCATGGCGGGTGGCGGCGCACGCTGATATAGTGCTAAAATGGCGCGGCAAAGGGCTAGCTTATGGCAGACAATTTGTTGTGTGCTACAGACATTTCTAGCAGGTTGGTCGCCATCTACGATCAGAATATAATAGATATAGATAGTAGATAGATTTATATCCTAGCCCGCCAATAAAATGGAGGCCGGAGAGGCCTTCGGCTACCGTTGCGCTGACGTCATACTGACGTCAGCGTGACATCAGCAATTTTCTTTTGAATAAAATGCATCTCTCCCAGCCATTCAGGCTATTCCCCTATTGCGACGCGACGCGACGCGTGCCACTCTGGGTTGCTGCCCTCAAAGGCTCAAACCTTATCCTCTCCCCATCTCCCATCCCACCGAGGCAACCACAAAATCCTCGACGCGTCCGTCTCTCGGCATCCTGTTGTCACGCTCCCTCTCCGTTCTTGCCGACGGCACCGTCTTCTACACGCCCCCTCGCGCCCCGTGCCTTCCCTCGCCATGGACGCCCGCATCGCGCGTTACCCCGCGGCTAAGGGAGGTCCGCGGCCTCAGGCGCTGTCCCGCGGCGGCGGGAACCACCATGCCCGGGCCCGTTGCGGGCACCCTCGGCGTGGCACTCCATGCGCTGCCGGCCCCAGCGTCGCCTCACCGCCATGGACCAGCCCCGATACAGGTGCCCCCACCTCCAGTGTGTTGGTCCTGTTCATCCAACCTCACCTCGGCCAGCAACCTGCACGGCGGCGGTAGCGGCCGAAGCTAAACCAGTTCAAGATCCACACACACACCCGCTCTATTGTTCATCTATGTTGTCTTTCGTTGTTGCAGTCGATTCAGATCAAGAGTGCAGAGTTCTTGATTATACCCAGGTGCGAATGCACACATGCACCCGCTTTATTGTTCATGTTGCAGTCCATTGACATTGACAGTGCATACACAGCCATACTGAGATTGTCCGTTAGTTCAAGTCGTCACCTACATTTTTTAGATACTTTATTGGCTTGGAACTTCGTTCGAATGTGCCTCTGGTAATTCATAATCGTGCCTCAGGTATATCGAAAATCTGTGTGCCCTGGATTGTATTTGACATATAAATATTTCAGTTTCACATACTGTGAACGATGGCTATGCACTTTATAATAGATGAGATAAAAAAGGTTACATCTGAGACATATTATGTTTCGTAATCATATTTAGGTGTGCAATCGACCTCCAGTTCACAGTAATGGTGCAACTTTATCCCTTGCCTCCGGCTAACAAACATGGTACGATGCTATGCTCATGCTATTTCTACTTTCTGGTGTCGTAATGTCATTCTGCACGAGGTAATAACAAGCTAACTTCATGAGGCAGCATGAAAGTTTAGCTGCATTTATATGATATAGCCTTCTTGGTTTAGTTCTAAGGCATTTGAAGACAAACACTGAGATGTCAAAACTAAACTACGCATATATTAATTCATTTATTGGTTGCTTACTCATAACTTCAGTAGGGTGGTCAAAGTTGACATGTTTTGTCATGCTGTTTCAGAAAGAAAGGAAAGAGCAATGTCAAATAGCAGTCAATTGTGTAGGATCTTTGTGATTTATAACAGCACTAGATGTTTGCGTAAAACTCAACCTATCGTGACCACAGCTAACATGAATGGACATTTATGCATAATCTATTCAATGTGACGCTTTAAGTTTTATTTCATATATGCCAGCAGTGATGACTTCTCAAAGGTACAATGGAAACAACCTTTCTTCAGCCTCACCTGGTGAGACAGCAATTCATCACTTCTTCCATATATAATAAGACGGAAAGGTTGTGGTATGTGACGCGATTTCATAGTTTCATGTCCATTTTGTGCGGCGGATACTCTAGCCATCATACAGTTACATCATCCACAGAATTATCTTAGGAAGAACCTAGAATTCGAAAAACTTGAGCACAAACCTTTTGAATTAAATATTGAAATCAACACATAACAATTAATGGAGTTAAATTAAAGTAGTGGTTGAAACAGAAGTGGAATCCTAAGATTGTATAGATACAAATTATGCAGAAAGAGAGGTATGTCAAACTCATAGAGGCACTCAATGATAACCTTTATGTTCAGGGGAACAAAGAGGAAATCATCCAGTATGCTAAAGCTGAGTATGTGTTCACTACAGCCATTCCTTCGCTTCCCCAAAAACTTAATGATATGATAGCCTTCTAATCACTTGGTAACCTGTGCGTCCATGCAACAACACGTGGAATTGGATATGTATTTCCTGCTTTTAGCCCTGCTTGGTACCTTTCGAATCTTTTGTTCGGTCTCCTATCCATATACTCTTATATTATTCCGGCAAAAAAAAAGAACATCATCCATTACCAGTTCTTTTTGTCACATGGTCTGTTTCGTCTATATTTCCAGGTTTCTTAAAAGATATATATCTGATATTTTGCCGTTTTAGTTGCGACGGTAGCTTTAGTTGTTCCTATATTCAATATCCGCTGCTTTAGTGCATCAGTGCCATGAAAGTATAACCGCAAACTCAAGCTAAACGAATCAGAACTTTAGGCAAAACGGGCTAAAGGAATCAAAACTTTAGGTAAAATATTCTAGGCACTGTTCTTGATATATTTTTCCATGCATTCTTTAAGTTTTCCAGTGCATTCCATAATCTAATTTTGGCTTCTATTTTGCAGCAACTTAGGCTTAGTGCTACCGAGAGGTATCCAGCACCAATGACTATGCAAGAATGATGCCAATTCACCGAAGTCATCTCCAAAATCTCCCGGGGATCAACAATTCCACCACCATGGATTTTTTCATCAACACCAGGCTTCTTCAACAGACAACTAGATAGAATTGTCAATTGAGGATTCAGGAGTCTTCTCTTCTTTATCTGCCTTCCATTCCATAAGACCTAGAGCACTTATCATGTTTGTGGTGTTTGTTTTACAATGTGTGTTCCAAACTTCCAATCACCCATGAATTATACTTGGCAGGTCTGGTAGCACAGAGAGAAGGCACAGAGAGGTCTATAGCCACTTCATGAACTACAGCGCTCATGTTCAGAAACACATTATTCATTAGGTGCCTGATCAGAGCGTGCTTACAAAAAAGAACATTGCATTACTGTTTCAAATACAAAATGTAGTTATGTACAATAGGTAAATAGTTTGCAAAATGTTAGTTTCACCATCAGAGGATTTCTATTACCTATGAATTCACTATTTTTTTTTCATTGATTACACAGCACTAATTCATATTATTTCATTTTTCCTACACTTTAGTCCAAGAATACCATATTTCATGTAATTCTCACCTAAATTAAATTGTGAACTATCCGTAAGCCTCAAACCCCTCTGTGCAGCGACACGTCATGTGTCAAATTGTGAATTCTAACCTTTTCTTTTCGTGTCTGTAGTGCAGCTAATGTTTTTCGTGTTATTTGACCGATTGTGCAAGCGTGATGTGTATATGGAAGTGATTGAACACCCTTTGTACTCTTATGCACATCCCCTGTATTTTTTTTAAAAATGAAGTTTTCTCCGTACCGCTTTTTTGGCGCTTCCCTCTGTAGCCGGCGCGGCGTCAGCGCGCCCAACCGTGCTAGTATACCTTTTTGACGAAAGCATCGTCATCTTCAACTTTTCAGTTTCCACATACTACAGCAGTTCAGTGTATCATCTGTCATCATGCATGCATACGGCTCGTGGAGCGAAATGATCGAAATACGATTACACTACTTGACAAGATATATGACCAACGTATATATATATAGGCTTATCATTATCTGAAAATATATATATATATGCTTATAGATTGTATGAACAAATTTATAAAAAAATGTGACCAACTAATATACTCTCTCCGTCTCTTTTTATTTGTCGTTTGCGTTTTTCAAGAAACAACTTCAATTAAATATATATTTAAAAATATTAATATTTATAGTACATAATTAGTATCATTGAAAAGATCTTTTAATCTAATTTTTTAATAAATTTATTATGAAATACAAATGTTGTACGTATTTTCTACAAATTGAGTTAAACTTATGGCACGCACACTAACGACGACAAAAAATAAGTGACGGAGGGAGTAGACAGCAACAATTTCTCACAACATCATCATTCTTGTGTGGAATATGCTGGTGAATACCGGAAAGTTCAAATTTGTCCGATACCAGTTTAAAAGTATGAATCTCTTCTAGTACCGGAGTGGTTACACCAGCAGAGAAATGATCTTCGGTTCTCACCTTTAGTCCCGATGGTGATGGAGTTCGAGATTAATGTGAGCATTAGTCTTGGATTTAAATTATACAAACACCTGTTTCTTTTATCATGGTTGGTAGCACTCTTTACTCTTTAATCATGGTTGGTGTTACCACGCCATACCCACAGGGACTAAAAGTCTCCCATAAAAAAGAGAGTACCTAGAACTTGGTCACATGTGCTGTGTCTGTGTGACCCTAGGCATTCGGTTCTCAAAAGATCTCAGAACTGACAATTTCGGTTCCGGTTCTTTTGGTTTTGGTTCTAGTTCTTTCAGTTCGATTTTTTTTATTTTGGTTATTTTTGCCTAGGCTTACATGTGTGGTGGAAACACGCGAGGCAAGAGGTCTTGGATTTGAATCCAATGCACTGCAAGATGTCCCAATGATTCAAATTGTGTTTTTAGTCCTGGTTGCATGATTCGGGACAAAAGGCCAGATATGCATTACCGTTTGGGATGTCCAGGGGCCTTAAGTCGGCCTGCAAGAGGTTCCAAATTTGAATCCAACGCACCACAAGTAGTGCTCATTGAAAATTCCCGTGTTACGCTAGCTGTACATCTGCTGATATGCATGGCATGTTCTTCAAATGCAACCAGGGGCGGAGCTCTCATATGGCAATTCTCTTCCTTAAATCAGTCTCTATCTTGAACGGATTAAGTAACATGAAGTTTCAACGTTAGGCAGTCTCGGTTGCCAGCCAGATCTCTACAACTAATAAGACTGAAGAGGAGGCAGCGTTTTGGTGCGATAATATGTTGGGGTCGTCCGTCCGCCTCTGCCGTGCGATGTCCACCTCCTGCTCGCCAAGGAAAGGAAAGAAATCTCTATTGCCGCCCGTGCGACCCTTGTGAAGGAAAGGAATCGGGAGAGGGAGCGGGAGCAGGACAGGGACAGGGACCGCGACCGTCGCCGCGAGCGCGAGCGGAAGCACTCCCGGTCCCGTTCCCCGTCGGCAGACCGGGACCGCTCCGACCGCCGCCACTCCCACTCGCACCGAGGCCGTTCGTCCCCCTCCCCCGACGCCGGCCGCCACAAGCGCTGCCGCGAGGCGTCCCCGGTCCCCTTCCACCGCCGACCACCACCACAAAGAGGATAAGAAGGCAGCCGACTCTCACGCGACCCTCAAGGGCGGAGGGGACCTCACGGCCGCGACCGCGGCAGTGGGTGACGGCGACATGGATGCGGAGGAACTGGAGATGATGAAGATGATAGGCATCCCCGTTGGGTTCTACTCCACCAAGGGAAAGCACGTGCCCGACGGCGACGTTAGCGGGGTGCGTGTCGTCACCAAGCGCCAACCGCCGCGGCGGATTCAACCGCCCTCTGCTGCCTGAGTGCAACCGCTGAGGAGGGGAAAAGGTCTGAATCTGTCTCTATTTTGCATACCCATGCTATTGGGTACCGCTGATTGGGTAGCTGTTGCAACTCGATTTTGCATCCTTCTGAAAATCAGGCGGGCAAAAGGAGGAGGTTGAGGTGTATGGCGACGTGTCGGTGAAGATTCCATAGGGGACGCAGCTCTCCTCTCCGATTTTTTCATCGCTGCCGCCATGGACTCCGTCAAGCAGTCGCTCCTCAAAAGTCGATTTTCAATCAGGTTAGAACTGGACCCTGTTTTCATTATCGTGCCGGTGCAGATACCTGTCGTGGCTGATGTCCCACAGGGTGATCTGAATCTGCACCAAGGATTGGCGAGAGCTATGGTTTACTACCGTCTGGATGTCTCATGGACTGTTCCAGCGTTTTCAACATCGTCGCTAGCTCGTGCCGTCGTCCTCACCCCACGCTCGCCCACGCCACCGCCTCCTCTCCCCCTTCCACGAAGTCGCGCGGCCGCCAGAAGGCCATGCGGAGAAGGAGAAGGCTCGCCAACGGAGCGCCAAGAAGCAGAAGGGCCGCTCGCGCCCGCACGCCGTCGTCCTCGCCCCGCCTTGATTCGCTCCCCTCGCTATAGCACCTACGGTGGATTGGTAGTGGCCTCATCGACCTCCAGGTTCATCCCAAAATTTGCATTATCCCTTTCAATTGTTCTCAGCTTAATCAGGTCCATGTCGTATCTATGGCAAAGCAGGTGTCGCTGCCAGTGCGGGTGTGACAGGTCCCCGCAGCAATAGTAGGTTACTTTGCTCTGTTGCTTGTATTGGCTAAATTACTAAGATTAGTAGTGTACACTGTCACAACTGAGAGGAGGGATATGTTTTTGTGGTTAAACTGGGGCTAAGCACATGGATCAACAAAAATATTTACTATATATGATTGAATTATCTTAAGCGCATGTTCGTTATAATGCACACGATCAGCCAAAAACACAAATGCAATTTTTCCCTGAAGGCTTTCCGATTTTTTACATTTTTGCTACACGTACTGATGTACTTATATTATCTATTAAGGTCACAGCAGTCTCACTTATATTATCGACTAATATTCACCTTTGCCTTCCAGCTAAGATGGCGAAACTGAAGGAGTTGTTGCAAAAGAGTGAAAACCGCATTTGTGCTGACTGCGGCACGCCTGATCCCAAATGGGCATAAGTATTTGCGTGAGCATCAATAGGTCACCTTGTGCTCAAATTCTGTTGGCTTCAACTTTCTGTATTTTCTCCTTTTTGGATATCAGTTATGTTCACTAACAAGGCATTTGTAGAAGAATATTAGCAGATTATGTAGAGCAATAATAAATCATGCATAACCTTGCAATATAAATCTTGAGAATCCTTTGTCTGTTCCCCATGCTTTTCTTTTGAACATAATCAGGTCTGTATACTTGGCGTAGTCCTTTGTTTCTAACTTTTGTGACCCGAGAAACACAAATAATTGAGGTTTATCCTTGCTTATCAGCTAATATTGGGGGTACTCATTTGCACCACTATACTCTAATATTCATGGAGTCACGTTAACTTGTGTTTGGTATCTCTGCCACTCATCTTATGCTAAAATAAAAGAATCAACATATATGAGCTTTCGTGTTGGTTATTTCATTTGGGCATCAGTCTGTGGTTATGCTATCATGGTTATCAGTCTTGTTGCGTAGACATCTATTTTTGCAGGGACATAACCCACATCCCCTGATGGATTCAAGATTTTTTTTTCGCTAACTTCATGGCTTTGATTGGGCGGCAAATGCCATACAAGTAATCTTGAGCTTTGCCATTACTAAAAAAAGTCACTTGCTAAAAAAAATGCACTTGCTGGTGTCTAAATAGCTGGACAATAAATAAGATGCAAAATTAGTTGCCATGCTTGTTTCCGTCAACAAAAATTAGCGGGTGCCTACCTGACATTGTCTATTTTTATAATGTGCATGGTTGCCTGTGATTTGTTTCCAAGAAAACCAATAATTTAGCATTTACTATTGAGTGAAATCATGTGCAGGTAATTTCGCAGTTGATATCAATATGGGCCTTCTCTTTGTATACACCTTTATCTTTTTCATTAACATATATAATCAGTAGGGGTTTTACGCCTCCAGTTTCATTCAGAAAAAAACATGGATCTCTTATAGTTATATTGTATTTCATAGGACTATGTGCTATCTACTTCTGCTCTATGTATTGGTATAATTAGGCTGTACACTCATAATTTTACCCACCAAAATGAATTTGTTAGATCTTTTATCGTCCTTTTTATTTGCCGACTTGACTTTCACCGACGTGCTTGAGATTCAGCGGCATTCTTAGAGGTAATGCGATTCTCATATGCTCGTTCATCACATGACTCGAATCTGATTGTGCCTTTACGGTTGGGGAACCAGACATCGATTTTGCTAGATGGGGAAGAGAAAGTCAACTGCTAAACCGCCTCCTAAGAAGCAGATGGACAGGCTTGACACCGTCTTTTCCTGCTCGTTGTGCAACCATGGGAGCATTGTTGACTGTTGAGTGCCGAATGTGAGTATCATCATTGTTGTTGCTTTCCTGTATAGCCTTTGATGCTAGATTCCATATCACATTCAGTGACGTGAAGAATCTGATTGTTTAAGCTTCTTGTAGAATGTAAGGAAAACTTTAGAAATATAAAACTATACTGGTTGCTCCTAATTTAGCTTCTACGAACTGTACTAATGTACACAACTCATGAATTTGTTTTTTTCTTGGTGAACTTTTTTATGGCACAACTCAACAAGGCCATGTGAAAATTTTTATGGCACCTGAGAACAGAACATAGCTTACAAACGACCGAGCCATTCCCATTTCATCTTGTAATCTTGTCTTCCTAATAATGGTGAACTTTGTGGGTTGGCTGCTCCCTATGTAACTCACCTGGCCATGATAATTCCTGATTATGTGTGATTCATAGAAGGTCCAAACTGCATCCATCAAAAGTAAACCTGGATGGAATATCATACATGCATAATAGTGGGATCGGTAGAAGTTAACTGTCAGACAATATTTCTTTATGTTTAGACTAAGTTACTAATTGTCTGATCTGATTACTTTTATTGCAGCACTCACTGAGCCTATTGATATGTAAGTCATTTCTATAAATCTTTGCTGCGACAATCATTTTCGTCCTGCCGCCTGCTTCACTTTGCAATTTTTAATTGGCAATGACATCTGATCCATTTGCTAGAACTAGAAGTGTTTCGTCTCTGAAGTCCTCAAACTGGTTAGCATGCTCTATTTCCCTACATCTTCAGAATTAGTTGTTTGCTTACATACAGCACATTCTCATTGTACTGCACCATGGCTGTCATCTTTACATGCATTTTTTTGGTACCAAACATCTGTTGTTCAGGCCAGCACAAACGCCGCCGCTCGCAAGAAATTGAATTCTTGTTTCTTATGCATTGTTGGTGAAGAAGGGTTGCTCTGCTGCAGATGTTGGAGCATCTCTGTAGCTCACCATTTGTGGTTGTGATCTATGAAAAGTAAGCACATGAAGAAGCATGGATCTAGAAATGCTGCTGCTGCTCAAGGTTCCTTCCATGATGCATTGGTTAGTGCAGTTAGTAAATTAGTTCATGTATGAATGGTGCAAAAATATATTTGGAGAGAAATGCATTTTAGTGAAAAAAAACTTAGCATGACAAAGGATAGAAAAATTACCGTTTAATGTCAAATCATAATTCAATCATTCAAGTGTTCTCACGGGTTGCACTTAGGAAAGGTATAGCAAAATTAATGATTTTCTCTAGGATCATAATGTATTTATAAGCATTATATTTTGAGCTTAAAAGTTATCACAATAACAACATATCTGAAATAAATATAGACTACCAGATTGCTAATAACCAGACCATCTCCAGCATTGTAAATTTGGTCAAATTTACTCATTTCGCTGATCTGGTCATTATTGGTTTAATTTAAGAGGAATGGCCAGACTGTTATTCTAGGGTTGACATTTTGCTAATTTGGTAATTGCTTATTCTTTGGTTCAGTAGATGAAAGTTCTTTATTAATTTCTTAAATGATCTTGGGTATGACTGGACATTTATATCTTCATTTTCTCAGGCTTCCACTGTTAGTTCTTAGTAGATTTCAGTCATATGGGGCTCTATGAACTGACATCCAAACTCGAGCAGTACCAGACGAGGAATCATAACTATGTGACAAAGCTGGTGAGTAAATTATAGGTGCCATCCTACAATCTTAGAGCTACCGTCGGGGCTTTTCTATGATGGTTAATTGCTTGCCTGTAAAGGAGGAGAATAATCTGATTAATGATTGCATTGGCGTTCCTAGCAACTCATTTTGTGTTCTTTTTGTCAGAATTCAAGGATGTGTATCCATCATGGTTCAACTGGATTCAAGTTAGTAGAGTTGTACCTATGAGCAGCAACCTCACAAGGGGTGGGGGTGCTCATGAATCTGATATAGGAATAATTACTCAATATCATCAGTGCGAAGATAAAGGAAGGTCCTCGTATATCGTCCTACAAGATGACTTATGCATAAATGTCCTGCAATTTCTCTCGACACTGATCCGGTGAGTCTTATGTTTTCCATTTGATTATTTATGTACATAGTTCTTTTTTTTCACTACAATTTCTCTTGAGTCTTGACACTGAACTGGAGTCAGTATATCCTTTTTCACATGATTGTTTTCTCCTATTTGTTTTTTTTAAAAAAAATTGACATCTACCTTGAAGTTTTCATTTTTTTCACGTGTCGGCCAATAAAAATTCGCATCGAAGGTAGCGCTTATGAGTTGTAGGTAGATGCTGCAGCAGCTAGCAACCCAGGCCTCTCTGTGGCAATATTTATTGCTGCCAATTTCTATTGAGAGCTGATGATCGGAAGAGAGCATCAATCATGTTCCTTGATGATTGGTAAGTTCACTTCTCGGTAAGTTCACTTTTCAGTCCACCCTATTCCAGACCAGGCCAGCGGAGCAACAAGCCTTGGCAACTTGATGCCTGTGGAGGTAAATGTTCACTGCTGCAAATATTTTATCATGACAGGTTGATTCTTCATTTGAAAAAGAGTCAGATACCTAATTCTAGAACCCAAAACTATTTCAAATATGTACTAATTTATCCTAATTTTAATCCTTTGGACAACACAATAATTGTAATTCGGAGATATTTGAACTGCAATAAGAATGGTTGATCAGGACCTGCTTTTAATTTTGAATGGATATTTTTACTTATATAGTACACAGTTGGCTCACGCCAAGAGTGGTAATGTGATGTTGAAAAGTTTTTTTTTTATTGATTGTACATTTTTCCTAATTAGCAAAATACTCTGTTTTGAGCAGATGTTATCATAATCGGCAAGCCTTGTTCACATGTCTACTATGTGCTATAGGGCAAAGCTTATTCACATGTCTAATATGCACTACTATAGAGCTCTATTCTGCAGCTTTGTGTGAAGGATTTGTCTTTTTTTTAATATTAAGAATTTGTCTATTCTACAATGTAATCGAAATGTTAGTTGGCTGTGGTATCATTTTTGTCACTCGACCAATATTTCTTCCCTTAATGATTAGCTATGTTTTCCTCCTGATTTCCCTGTGTTTGTGGATTGTGATTTCTTTTATCATTCCATTCCACTATGCAAAGAAATATAATGTGCGCATACTATTGCTACGGTTGTGTACCCGATGTCTTTCATATAGTTATATTAGACAGTAAATTAAATTGAAATGTTATCATGTGCGTATGGCCGCATATAAATTACTATTATGCGATCATTGTGTTTTTATACAATATTTTAGTTGTCCCGTAGCAACGCACGGGCACGCTACCTAGTAAAGGAGAAAAACAGTGAATCGTTCCTGGACCTTGTTCATGGGCTGCTACTATGTCCCACTTACTGGGGGGATTGAGGTCCTTTTGGCTTTTGGCGGCCTGTGTCCGGCTATTTTCTATTTATTCTAATTATTTTTACAAATATATTCGGTGACAATTATGCTACCTTATACTCTATCTTTGTTACTAGTTTCGTTATGCCTTAAGGGTTTGTTCGTTTCACCACTAATCAATGAGGATTGAGGAGGATTTTAATTTATAGGGGATTTAATTAATCCCTGTTGATGATCGTCCCTTTCATTTTGGTGAAACCGAACCAAGCCTAAATGTTTTTCGTCATCTGCCACCGGTTGCAACGCTAGCTATTAAGCCTTAAAACTAAAGCAGCTCCTGTGTTCGTCTTGAAATGGCACAATGCGAAGAGAAACTGCAGCTGAAATGGGACACAACTAAAAAGAGATCAAATAGAGTCCTCTTATTACATTATTATTCTTTCTGCGAGCTCTCCAGAAGAACCATTGCATAAACTAATAACCGGTTTTTCAGATGATAAAATCTGGTCTGCTATGCTTCTTATTACGACTGAGGCTAGTAGACAGCAAATGGTTCTACAATATTAATACACATAGCTGTAAAAACTAAAGCAGCATCTTCTTTGTTATTTGTGTTGTATATATACTATACGAGCACAAACGCTAGCTAGCTCTTCTCGTTCGAATCCAACTGTTCATCAGGTGTTGTCGTGCACGCGCGCGCATGCATGCAGTCGGCCGGCAGACAGCGCACCGGCAGCATCGTGTGTTGTCAATTCAGTGGTGCTGAGGATCCGGGCCGCCAGGGCTCCGCCTCTTGGACTCGCCGACGACGACGCCGTCGTCGTCCGTCGTCGACGTATCCACCTCCTCTTCCTCTCGCATGAATACCACCTTGTTACCGAGCCGCCGCCCCGTCCCCAGCACGGTTGTCGCAGCAGCAGTCGCCAAATGCGGCCTGCTGACGGCCTCGGTCGTCGTCACGGCGGACGACAGGATCAGCAGGATGAGGACGCACAGCAGCGCGACCACGCCGGCGGCCATGGCGCTAGCCTTCGCCATGCATGCACGATCCCACCCAGCTACGATCGACGACCTTGCGAGCGCGATCGAGGCGAGAGTGCGTGGAGTAGAGGTGAGGTGCCCGATGATCGGCGAACGGTGCGCCCGGGTTTATATAGGCGCGGGCGCGCGCGGTGGATCGCCCACGAAGCGCGGTGGTGGGTATGAGAGGAGTCTGCCACTGCCACTGCCACTGGCTGGCTAGTGCTGCTCTCGTTCCTGACCGACCCTAATCCGCGCGAGAAGGGGTCAGGTCGATTCGATCGGTTTGGTGGAGGTCTCTCCGGCGGTGCACCTGGCGGAAGGATTGTGATGTGCAATGGCGCGCACTCTGCATGCATATGCATGCCGACATCAGCCTCTGTGGTGCGCGCTCCTTCTGACGGAAAGGAAAGGTCGCGACTCGCGAGCGCTTCAGAGAGCTCAGGCTCAGAACGGGACACATCGATCTCTGCTCTGGAGTCTGGAGAGTGGAGGTGCGGTTGTGCGGGGCGGTTTGACTTGCTTTGAGTAGACGATCGAGATGAGCGCTGGTCGGCCGTCGATCGGCGTCGAAACTAGCTAGTAATGCATGGTCGGGGCAAGGGCAACGTATATTTTTTTTTCTTAGTAAAGAGAAAAGGGAGAGAAAATTAAATGGAAGGTCCTGCCGTCCTGCAGTAGACAATAGTACTATAGAAGACATTGCTGGTGGAAGCACTATAGTATGTCGTTTTTGGGTTATTTTTTTTCAGAAAAGAAAAGGTTTTCGCCTAACCTGGCGTGGGGGCCTGACACAGCACATAGATTATAAGTTTATAACAAAGTGACTGTCCTTTTGGCTGTGTGTTCCATCTTCCATACCCCATTTCCATTCCATGAGACCCCCTGAGAAAAGGAAAGGGCGCGGTGTTGTGCGATCCTTACGTGTGATGATGTACAATTATACATATATATATTGCTTTGACTCAGAAAAGTGATATAAATTATATTATGCTCATACTGGCATAATGGTAGGGTTTGTACCTATCCTGCCTGCGTGAGAGCAATTAATTAATCGCCAAACTAATTAAGAGCCGCCTGACTCACGGACGCAAAGGGCCTGCTAATAATCTGATGCTAATATGCCTGACTGATGGGCTGACGGCCACGCACGGCGGCCGCCCAAACTGATGATATACACATGTATCTTACTGCTTTGACTCGGAAAAGTGACAAATTTTATATTATGCCCATACTGGTAATGGTAGGGTTTGTGCTATCCTGTCTGCGTGAGAACAATTGATTAGTCTCCAAAGAGCCGCCTGATCGACTGACTCACGGACACAAAGGAACTGCTAATCTGATGCTAATGCCTCACTGACGGGCTGTCAGCAGTCGCCCACGTTTGGTAACGGGCTTTAATTTCCTCTCATGCCCAAGGATTACCGGGCTTGTGTGATGAGGACAAGACTGCTTCCGCGCCAAAGATAACTTACTCCCTCTGTATATGAAAAAAATATCGTTTAACTTTTAAATTAGGAAAAATTAGTTTCTAGACCCTGAAAAAAATTAGGCTTAGTTTTTTGACCCTGTTTTCATTAAACTTTCTTATTTGGTCCTAAAACAAAATTTTCTTACTTTCTTGGCCCTTTCGTCCACTTTAAAAAATCATAACTCTTCGATACAATATTAGATGAAGATGATTTTTATATAAAATCATAGATCTCGATGAGATGTACAACTTTATAGTTTCGAGTTTTTTCATTTGAGGAAGTTTAGATGCCCAAACCCATTAATATAATATATTAATCTTTTTGGATATCTGAACTTCCTCAAATGAAAAAAACTCAAAACTATAAAGTTGTACATCTCGTCGAGATCTACGATTTTATATAATATGTCGCATCAAAGAGTAATGATTTTTCAAAGTGGACGGAAGGGCCAAAAAACTAATAAAATTTTGTTTTAGTGCCAAATAACAAATTTCGATGAAAACAGGGCCAAAAAACTAAACCGAACTTTTTTCAGGGCCTAGGAACTAATTTTCTCTTTAAATTATTGAGTTTGGAAATATGAAAACTATATAAATAGATTTGTCTTCAAATATATTTTCATAAAAATATACATACATAACTTTTTAATAAATATTTTTATAAAAATATAAAGTCAAAGTCATGCTTTAAAGACCGTATCGTTGTCCCAAACGGCATCTAAATTTTATGTAGAGGACCCATGGCGGTCACCGCCATCATAAAAAAGCAAAAGAAACTGTACTAAATACTGTTACGTCAACAAAATAGCGGTGCATGTCGGCCGACAGCAAATTGAAAAAAAAGAGAGTATGGTAATCCAATTGAAGATAGTAGAATAATATTTTTCTCTTACAATAAATCAACCGTAGGAAAAACTATTCTGTGGCTGGCTAAAAATTAAAACTAGTTCAACCGAACAAAGCAGATCATCTTTCAATAAATGCCACATCATCTTTCACCAATACGCAATTGCTATTTTTTATCTACAACGAGACATTGCTACATAATTTAATCTACTATTTTATAAGTGTTTTTGACGGATACTTTTATTTCTAGAAAGAACCCACAACATCCCGATTGAGACACTAGAGGTGGACCATATAGGCCCAAGGTGGCAACGAACTGCAGAAAAAGATAATGTCTTGTACAGGCCCATTGTGTCTTCTACTACTTTCGGCCCATCTTGTCGGAACCAGAGAAGTTTACTCCCCTGGTCTGGTCTCCCTGTATATATAGCTGGATGCCTGGATGTAGCGAGTAGATCAGCAGAAAAGCTCGGCTCGGGTCGGGCGCTCCTTTTGTATCGTCAACGGAAATGGAGACTTGCGTACTACTCCATCGGATCCCTTTGTCTTCTCGTCTCGGCCGAGGACGTACGGAATGCTGGATCACTTGTCGTGTTCAGACAGTGCGCTATGTGCCGGGGCTCTGGTGTCTTGGCTTCCTTATCGACTCTTCGATTCGATTCGATTCCATCCCAATTCCCACACCCACTAGAGCGACCACTCGCCCACGCGCCGGAGAGGCTGCTTGGGCTGTCCCCCTCCTCCGTGCCCAGCCGGCCACGCACACTACACACTAGCAAGTAGCAACTGTTCTTTGCACCTCGCCTCGTGCGTCTAGGGTGTGTCGTTTGGTACAGGGCCCTGGCTGACCCGGCCAGTTAGCCTGGTTGTGGTCAGCTTAAGCCTGACTCACAAGGTGTAAGTATATATACGTGTTTGTTTCGCTAGACCAGGCTGGATATAGATTATGTTTGTTTTGCCTATACTAAGTATGTGGCTACTTGACATGCATGAGAAAGTGGTAGCGTTACCATCTGTTCTTCCTCATGCTCTCTTTAGCTAAAGTCCGTTGCCATCTTTAGCTTCGCTTGAAACAAGTACCAGTGCAATGCAATGCAAAGGAACTCTATGCTTAGACTCTGTTTGGCTCCGTGAAACGTACAGTACCCTTTTTAACAACAATCCTACACAAATCAAAACAGGCTCGCCGGTAGGCGACGAAAGGTCGGCCATCGATCGCAGGCCTGTCGGCTGTCACCCCATGTATGGGACTGTTTAGATTCCATTGTAAATTGCAATTGTACACTAGTCATATCAACAGTTGCGGTACATGTATGGAGCATTAAATGTAGATGGAATATTTGCATATTTGTACTTTTTGTATGTACATCACGAGACGAATCTTTTAAGCCTTACTTGGGCCATGATTGGACAAAAGTTATCAAATACAAACAAACGTGTTACAAGTGCAGAATTACAACTGCAACTTAGGATCTAAACGGGGCCTATATCGTACTCCGTACCTGAGCTTGTCAAGAGCCGGTAGCTTCACGCACCTGGTACACGGGAGGGTGGTGCATTGCATTTGATTTTGCATGCAACGTGGAAAGAGGTGCTAGCTCGCTCCCTCCCCGAGTTGTCCAATCAGATTCAGGGCAGGGGGGTTCCCTCCCGGCGCGACAGAGATTCTCTCGTGTCCGTGCGCGCGGTGGATCGATGCTCCTGGACTGGATCGGGGACGAACACGAAGCCGAATTGAAGGGGCCTGGGCTCTGGGCCTCCATCCGCGATCCGGCCGTTTTTTTAGAAAAAAAAGACAATACTTATAACTAATTCAGGGTCTGGTTGGTTTTGGGCAGAGAAGAGACGGCGAGTGACAAAAGTTCCAATTTTAAAGAAACAAAAACGTGCCTTGACTGAAATCCGGGTCACGACTACTGACCCACTGATCGACGATTGGAAGGAGTAGTCCATCCCAATTTATTTATCGTTTTTTATGTTCGTATTATAATAAGTTTGACTCGATTTCAGAAAATACATGCAAAACTTATATCTCTAAATAAATTTGTTGAAAAACTAGATAAAAATCTTTCTAATGATATTAATTATGTATCACAAATATTAATATTTTTTAATATATATTTTATCAAAGTTATTTATCGGAAAGCGAGAACGACAAATATTTGGGATCGAGGGTACTATTATGTACACGAGTGACGTGACATGCCCCGACCGTTGAAAATTATTTGAAAACATAGTTTAAAGTGCACAAAAGCTCAGTTGTTAGCACAACAGTGAAACTGACAGTAGTACTACTAGTGTCAATGGCAAGCTAACTCTGTTGGTAACAATTTTCCTTTTTATCGTAAACCGCTCCCAGAACCGGTCGAGACAGAACAGCAGTCGACAGAATCCTGCTGTTCTGCCCAGACGTAGGCAGAACCGCGGACGAGTTCTGGGACTGATCTGCAGGAGAATGGGCTCTAACCGAACATGGCCGGAAGGGGGTGGGGTTGGGGGCGGTTATAATATATTTGGAGATCATCAGGGTGATCATGCAAATCGGTTCCCAGCTTTGGGTCAAATCAGACGACACACGGGGTCGTGAACGGGCACAGGCACGATGAAGGACCGGATCGGACCCCTTTATACGCCGTGCCGTGTAGCCCCGCATCTGCACGCACGCGCTTCCTAATTCGCTCACTAATGCCGTAATAATGCGTGCGTGCTTGCTGTTGCTGAACAGGTGAATCTTGAGGAGGCCATAGCGGATCATCAGAGGAAATCAAAACTGCTTCCTACTCCTCGTCCGATCACCATCCCCATGTGCCGAAGAAAACGATCGATCGATGGATGATGGCCTGGCCTGTCACTTTCCACGCTCCGGCTACCATAGTATAGTAGTACGCTATGCGGTCTATCTCTATACGATGGAATCATGGGATGGAAGAAGCGTGCACGCCGGGGGTGTGATATGTGTGGTCTCCGTTCGGGCAGCCGGGCGCGGGCTGCTAGTGTACAAGTGGCTCCCGAGAGAAAGGCACCGGCAGTTGGACGCCGTTTCCGTCGTAGGGGCCTGGTACTGAGTACAGTGTACCGGCCGGCCATGGTGAAACTGACCGGCGGTCGTTTCATATATATTCTAGCTTCGAAGAAAAATAGGATTAGGAACAGTGATATCAAACGTCGCATTATATTCACACTTGGCCTTGCTAACCACCCTCCCTGCGTGCGAGTGTGCGGCAGTGCCACGCCGAATCATGCATGGATGGACGGCCCCTTGTGTTGTGTTGCATTGGCCCCACGTACGTAACTGGCCGGCCGGACCGGACCCGCCCAACGTGGGTGCAGTGCAATATACTAGTACTAGCTGCGCATGCATACACAGCACAGTAGTGCACGCCGATAAGCGGAGCCATCCGTGCCTGCCTGCCGGTCTCCCACTCCCAGTCCCAGCACCAGGAGATGATCGGGGGGCGAGCTGCCGGCCGGCCGACGTACGTTGTGGTACGCCGGACACGTCTTTTCCGGTCGGTCCGCATATCTACCAGGCCAATAGCAAATGGCTCCTGCGCTGCGCGCACCCCCGGCCCGCCCCGGTCGGTCGAGGAGATCGCACTCGCGCGGCATCGCACCTGCACCTGCACCTACACCTGCACCTGCACCTGCATGCCCGCCCGCCCCCGGCCCCGCGCGCTTCCAACATCCAGCATTCGTATTCCTCATTTCACGTGCGATATACTTCCTCCGTCTCATAATACGACACAATTCTTTGACTTCTGCGATTCTTGTTTGACCATTCGTCTTATTAAAAAAAATTAATAAATATTATTTATTTTGTTATGACTTATTTTATTGTTTAGGAATATTTTCATAATAATTTGTTTAATTTATTATTTGTATAAAAAATTTGAATAAAATGAACGGTAAACAGAGATCATAGAAGTTAAAAAATTATATTTATTATGGGACGAGGGAGTTCTGTAGTACTACGGAGTACTAGTTGTATTCTCTCCCTCGCGATTCTGCCGCCCGGCCGATGCGATGCGACGGCGACGCGAGGCTGCCTGCCTTGGTGCATGTGATCCCTGCCATGCAGCACAGCGCAGCCTCTGATCCGTCCGATCCATCCATCCCCAACTGGCCAACTTGGCCCTTGCATACTGTATGCCATGCATATGTAGAACGTACAGTAGTAATACGTTGTACGTCACTGTCACTGGGCCTCTCCAAAGCGCCGTGTACGTACTTACGCGTCACCGGATAGTTTTGTGGACTCTCTCTCTCTTTGCTGGGCTGGGCCTGGGCATCTCCGTGCATCTCCAAAGCTCGGAGGCTCTTAAAACCTGGGTGTTCCGGCAAAAGTGGTAAGTAGACTGGTAGTGGTAGTGCATGGGGCTGGCCACGTACTACTAGTACAGAGGGAAAGGCGACTACAACCTCTGGTACTGCAGACATCTGAAAGAAAAAGGAGGAGTGACCACATGGACGCCTGCCAGACAAGGGGTTCACATGTTTGTACTCCTATATATGCTGCTGTGGAGTATATAGTTATAAAATATATACTACAGTAGGATTATATAGCAACTGTTCATGTCCCAATCTACAGTATCATCTTACTGTGCTGGTAGTTACTTTTTTTTTTCACCGAAGAATATAGATCGTGTTTCCTTAAGAGGGTAAGAAAATTACATGAACATATATTACAAACCACTAAGATGGTGGTGACTAAAAAAGTAACTCCATCCATTCACCATCCTAAACCTACCAACTGAGCATGGAGAAAAAAGATACAATTTAGGATGGAGTACTATGAAAGTCAAACGGCCGGTGATGGCAAACTCATGTGCTTCAGGACATACCATTGGCCTCTGTTCGCTTTAGCTTATCACAACGCTTATTTTTTCTCTGGAACCGTGTTTGCTCATAATGAAATCGGCATCAACCAATCGATGCACGGAAAAAGAAATGGCAAAGCACGTATGTGACAGTTAATGAAACGGGATTACTATGCATGAACGGCTCCTAGACCTACTTCTGGAGATGTCTCGAACAACTGTGCTGAATGTGACAATAGCCTCATAGTAAACACGGAGAGTGCCTGCTGCCTGTCTGGCGTGTGTGGTCAAGGTTCAGGACTTTTTCAGACTGCCACTACGTACTGATCCACGAGCAAGAAATTCGAGTCTTCATTGGTTATGACGGAGTTCCCTTTTTTGCTCGTCTGGTCAGGCAACGTACATCTATATAGTACAGGAAAAAAGAGAAAAAATAAAGACCGTGTATATCTAGAATAGGCGGGCGCTAGGGCGAGCATGGCTTGATGAACCTGTCGGTCTCAGACACAGGAGTAGTACCAACTTTTAAATTTGCCCATAGTGGTGCACACAGGCTTGTCGACACCAAGCGATCCCCTGTTGCCAATACAAGTAGAATAAGGAATGCTGACTTCACCAAATGGGGCAAACGAAGGATACTCGTGTGTTTTGATTTGGGCACCTTCAACAGAAGGCAAATACTCCCTCCGTCCCCAATTGACTGTCGCCGTTGATTTCCGTGCCACAAGTTTAACTTGATTTATTGAAAATACATGCGACATTTATATCTCTAAATAAATTTGTTAAAAAACTAGATTCAAATATCTATCCAATAATATTAATTATGTACCATAAATATGAATATATATTTATATAAATTTAGTCAAAGTTGTTTTTCGGAAAGCGTAAACGACAAATATTTATGGACGGAAGAGAGTACATGCAAGGATCAGTTTCGATTTTATTTTAATTGGAGTCTTCACTCTGTATGTGCGTGCACACGGAATCATGGAGGCTAGGGTTTTTGTGGGCTAGGTAGAGGGTGTCCAAGTGTGGTGATACATACTCACTAGAAGTATGCAGACACAACTCGCAATAAACGATGCTTTTTTGCATATATAATTAATGTTGCCATTTAAAGACTGACCACTAGTTTTTTTTTCCTAAAAATTGAAACTAGGAAACTCAAGTTGTGCTAACGTTGCCCTAAGGAGGGAGGTCTTGAAAGGAACTAGTCTCGCGAGTAGCACCATGGTAGAAGACATGAACTAGGTTCAAAATGCTACAGGATTGTGGTGTGTTCATGATCTCCAATTTGGCAGGCCTTAGGGATCCAAGCGCAAAGTACTAGGGGAGGTGATCTAGGCAGCTCGTTCCAATGGTAGATGAAGCCGCACAAGAGAACATGGTACACAGAGACGAATGTTGATCATTTAGATGAAAAAGGCATAGCACCGAACCATTTACCCATGGAGAAAACCGAGAGAGAGAGGAGGGGTTGGACGACGTGTGCAAGTGAAATTGCAAACGCTTGACTAGTACTCCTGTACGTGCAGTACGTGCAGCTACTAGGTTCATTTCATAGAGTGTCATTCACACGTACCGAGAAATTAAATATTTCAGCTTTGATTAATATTAATGCATAATTAGTATCATTAGGTGAATTGTTAAATATATTTGACAATAAACCTATCAAAAGATACAAATATTTGTAATAATCTGTATAGACTTAATAAAAAATTTCTAAATAAAACGAGCATGAATCTCGCAGTGGTACACCTTTTCTGCTCGCATGTACGGACACACGTACGTAGTAACCTAGTAGGAGTAGAAGGAGCGAGTAATTAGCAACGCCATGGCACGTGTGACCTGGCTGCTGTTTAAAACAGAATAGTAGTACTAGTATCGGTAAATGAAAAAAAATTAACATAACAACAGTGTTTTCTCTCGTAACAAATTAACATCGATCGAAATTAGCAGTTTTCTTGACACGTAGAAAAGTTACAAGCATGACTATGTACACGTAGGCAGCTGCGCGCAAACAGCGGCCAGACTCAGAGGCAGACGTTACAGAGAGAAGCAGCAGGTGCAAGTCCCCGGCTTCCTGTCCTGGACAGGCCAGCCCACCACCGGGTTACTGCTACATTTCAGTTACCCGATATGGATTAAACAAAAGGGAGGAGCGATATCGAGAGGTGCACCGGAAATTGGAATCGGCTCGCTCGGCTCCATGCTCATGGACCAGGGCAGGCAGCAGCAGCTCAGGCTCAGCCTGTCTAGTAGCTTGGCACTGCTCTCCAGGCCAAGCCAGCCGTGGTGGTACTAGTCTACTAGTGCACCCGCGCCACCTGCTGCGGCTGCGGCATGCTGCAGGGGCCGGTGCCGCCGTTGCAGTTGCAGCGCGGCGGATCCGCGGGCTCGCCGGCGTTGGTGGCGCGCAGCTCGAAGGGGCCGAGGCGGTGGTCGGCGAGGCGGGTCTTGTACATGGCAGGTCTTGTACTCGGCCCACGTGAACTCCCGGTACAGGCTCTGCTCCCCGTCCCGCATCACCTGCGGCAGCGGCGCGATCCGCTGCGACGGCGCCGGCCCGCCGAAGTAGATCACCGACAGCCGTGACCGCGCCCCCTCCGGCACCATCACCCGGTGCTTCACGCTTCTGAACCGCCCGTTCGTCAGAACCTGGTGGATATGGATGGAGATCAATGCAATGCATGATCGGTGAGTGAGCCGCCGGTGCATGCGTGTGTGCGTGCGTGTGCTTGACTGCTTGCAAAGGAGAATTAATAAAAAGTGACCTACTACTAGTACCTGCAGCGAGTCTCCGACGTTGACGAAGAAGGATTCCGGTGCGGGGGGCACGGGGACCCACCTGCCGTCGCGGAGCTTGATCTGGAGGCCCGGCGTGCGGTTGGACCAGAGCACGGAGATGATCTGCGGGTCCGTGTGCTCCCCGAAGCCCGTCACGCCGCAGTCCACCGCCGGCGGCAGCAGCAGCGGGCAGGGCGGGTAGTGGTTCACGCGCACCACCTCGTCGGCGGCGTCGCTGCCGTCCCGCGCCACCACCATGGCGCGCAGCAGGGACCGCTCCACGCCCAGCCCCTCCGCCATGAGCTCCAGCACCCGCCCGCCCACCTCCCTCACCGCCGCCGTGTACTCCTCCAATGCCGCCCGGAGCGACGGCGGCAGCGAGGAGACCTTGACGGTGTTGGCGCTGAGGGAGAGGAGGAGGTACTCCAGCCACCCGACGTCGCCGTTGGAGCCGATGCTCTTGCTGCCGTACCCCAGGGGGCGGGCGGCGCCGGACATGTCCAGCTTCTCCTCCTCGGGCAGCGCGAAGAACGCCATCGCGCGGGCCTCCAGCGCGTCCGCCACGCGCGCCGCCACGCCGTGGTTCGTCGCCCTGAAGCAGCCCACGCTGCGGCACGCGTCGGCCACTGCCGTGGCCGCGCCCGGCGCCGACAGGTCCACGCACGGGACGGTGGCCGCGCCGGCATTGGCCCAGCTCGGACACCGCATCAGCGGGATCTGCTCCATCGAGCTCGGCGACGTTGTGATCGCCACCATGGCAGTGAGCGAAGCAGAGCAGCAACAGGGGAAGCAGAGCAGTGCAGCTCGGGAAGCAAAGCACTTGTGGTGTTCTCTTCTGTGGTGGGTAGATGGGCCTCCAATATATAGCGCCAGCTGCATGCCCACGGGCATCACAAGATGTACGGAAAAGAATGTGCAGGGTGCATGCATGCATATATCTTTGACAAGGATTTGGGCATGCATGCACCTTAATTAGCTATTTATAGTTAGCTTAGTGCTATAGTAAGAGCGAGCGTCTGAGTGACACTTGGTCACTTGGAATCTTGGATGAGACTGTTTGGCGCTGCTGCTTGGGCTTCTCGACATGATTTCTGCTTTAGTTAGTGATTATTAGTGAATGAAAGCGCTGATGCCGTCAGCGTGAAGCTCCAAAAGAGGACGTCGCCCTGTGGTCGCTAACTGATCTGTAGGGGGATCTTCGCTGATACTTTGCACTCTGGTCCATCATAATTTCTATTCCCTCCGTTTCAAATTATAAATTATTTTAACTTTTTCTAATACATAGTTTTTCTATGCACCTACATATATACGGTATATCTTGACACATAGTACAAATTATCTACTCCCTCCGTCCATAAAAAAAAATGCAATTATCGTATTTCGAGAAACCAAATGCTTTTAAGTTTAACCAAAGTTACAGGAAAAAAATATAAACACTTTTATAGAAAATAAAAATTATTTGATTAATTATGAAATCTGCCATGGTATCAACCAAAATATCAACCATGGCATTCACATCCGTTAAAATGAAAGGAGTAACTATGAAGGTGTTTATGAGCTCATTAGAGCCTGCAATAGAGGAAAGGAATTGTCTCACAGAGCAACGGGGAGGAAGATGGGACAGGGATCATGGTGGGAAAGTCAAGTAGTAGCGCTCGAAATTTTATTAGGTGCAAAGGTTGATGCAACGATCAAGAGGAGGGGGAAATTCTGAGATATAGATATAGCATCCTTGTTTAACATTTCTTCTAAAAACATTAAAAACCTCTTATTTGGAATGTATAAGCTGATTTTAAACACTTAAAATGATTCGAAATCATCCTAGACCTTTACGTCACACCAAGCTCGGAAAAAAATTAAGTGGATGGTCCCATCCCATGGAGCAGCCATAGACATCCACCGTAGATTTGCGACACATGTCTATGTGCATGCATCTAACTCATGAGTGAAATGCAATTTTTATTTTCAATTATTCCTCCTAAATTTAAGCAGCAGGCCATTTGTTTGATGGAAACACGTTGCAATTCTGAATCTTCCAAAAAGAAGAAGAAAAAGAGACATATAATAACCGTAATGATTAACTAGCATTGTATTCTTATTAAATTGTGAAGAAAATGTTGAGAGCATCATGGAACAAATATCTTCTAACAAACTACAGTATATTCGATTCCACGGCACAGCGTAGCAACTTGATGGCACTAACAAACTGCCCCAAACCGTGGTAGGTATAGAGTACAAGCACGAATTGAATTCGACACAAATAGAACACACTAGCAGACACTGCATTTTGGACTCATACATAACAACTGAAACGCTGTAACCATCTGCCATGTGAGGCCACAAACACAGGCAACGCAAGCCCGGCACTTCACTACACGATAAGAACGGAAAATCCTGTTGGTTATAGGAATTCTGGACAGTTTTCCAAAAACTGACTTATATCGGCTGGACAAAACCCACACTAGTGAATAAAAAAAGGAGCGGTTTAGTTTCTGGAGCCGTTTTTCATTAAAAAAAAGGAAACTAAACCGCTTGGTAGGGCTCCTTCGAAGGAACTAGATCCTAAGTTGAATCAGGAACTAAACAAGACCTGAATCAACATAAAACAGGGAAAAACTGATAGCACAAGCATGTTCTTTCTGACCTCATCAAAACCGAAAGAACTTTTTCTAGCAGTCAACTTTGGCACTGGTAGAGCACGACATATATAAGATCGACTAGTGGGAAAGTATTTTTCAAAATTAAATTCAACGGCGACAGTTAAGTTTTAGTGATTTTACGCACGTGAAAGCTCATATCACCCGATTCAGTAACACGTGTTGTTTCATACCATGGATGTTTGGAAAACAATATTGAATTTTTTTTATCCTATTAACGGTTTTAGCAAATTTATAGGTTGCAGCCACAGTTTCCTGAAATGGGCCATCCCCCATTTTCATTAAGACTAACGGAAATATCTCAGTTATGAGACTATTTCAGATAGAACCTAGCAGATTTACGACTTCTACTTATTGGTTATACTTGTTTGGGCTGTAATGTTACTTGGGCCAACTACCTCTTAAATTCATTAGGACCTGTTTGAATTCCCTTGTCTAAATTTTGGTACTCTAAGAGTTATCTTTTCTGGATAATGGACAAAAAGTCATTCTTCCCACATCTTTTAAAAAAGAAGGATCAGCCCAAAATTATCACAAAGTTCCTCTCACTCTATACAATGTGTTTAGCATATACTGTCATATACAAAATCTATATGCGGATGTAGTTTCTTCCTTTGCCCTCAGTATAACTAAAGCAAACTCCTTGAAAACATTCTTGCAGTGTTGCTCAGACTGAGATAAACTTTTGAAGATAAGATCATTTTTTATGATCCAGATCGCCCAACACATTGTGATAATGATTTCCATAAAAAAGAAGAAGGTTGAAGTTGATATTTTAAGCTTTCAATAATATTCAAAGTATCAATGGAGTTTGGCGGGATCAATTGAAGGAGATTCCAGCAGGCCATAAAGAAAAGGCAGTGAAAAAAAGGTGATCCATTTCTTCCTCAATAGTGGCATTACAGACGACACAAGTATAATCTAGCAAATGCATATTCTTACGTTTCAATTGAGCCCTAGTATTAACTTTACCATGTAAAACCAACCAGAAGAAGAATTTTCTTTTGTCTGACAAGCAGATTTCCATAACGAGGACTGAGCCATAGCTCAGTTGGCAAGGAGCGCCGGTGTGCCTCCTGCCCGCCCGCGTTCGAAGCTTGGCTTCGACGCCGGTGCCTCACCTGGGAACAGTAGTTCCCAAATAATTTGCGTTGCCTCACACGGATGCGCCTCAACTGTCAGAACTATCAGCCGTGTTTCGTAGACTTAGTATAGGTTATAGGTCTAGCTTGCGTACTAGGGGGTGTGAGTGTGTAGAGTAGTGTGCGTGTGGTGTGTGTTAGTGTGTGAGTTCAGATACTACAGCTTGTACTGGAAGGTTGAGGCAATAAAAAAAAAAGCAGATTTCCATAACGAAGCAAGAGGTTGTGCCTTTGAGGAGCGCATGATCTCGTTGGCGTAGTCCTCGTCCCGGCCTCAGCTTCCAGGCGCCGTTGGCTCCCATCGCCCCACTGTGCCACTCACCTCCCACCCGTGCCCTTCGAGCCCGCTCTCCCCTAATCACTAGGGTCGTTATGCCCTTGCTGCCAGCCTCAGCCAACAGCCATCTCGCATCGCCTGGGTGGGCAGCGCTCCCACACCTTCGCATAACCGCCGTCTCGCCTGCCACTATTGCAGTGTCACAAACGTTGCCCCCCAAGCCCCAATCCTCCTTTTACTGCCATCGGGGAGTGGATTCTCCTAACCCTAGGATCCTAACCGTTTCTTTCCTCCCAGCAAGTGGCACGCGGATATATAGGTTGCGCGAGTGTACTAAGGCACCACCCATCGCGCGATAGATGGTTTGCGCAAGCGACAATAATTTATCTATACCTAATACTAAAGAGGCAAAGTTTCTCCCTATTTTTTTCGTCCGGCCTCCCCTTAACTACCACAATGGTGACTCTGACTTACGCTTATATGAGTTGTAGTAGCCCATGTCTAGCAAAACAATATGAAGTATGATTTCAAGACGTATTCGATCATGTCTTCCGTACCTCATATCTGGCACAAACTCATAAATGTGCTCACAAGAGTTATAAGAACTTAATATCTAACGATGATAGGGGAGTCCAATCCTAAACTGACCAACACATAAGGATGCACCTATCTAATTACGTGCATGCATGCATAAACAAATCATCAACTCATTGGCGGGCAACAAGTCTCATCCCTTTTAAAACTCACGTATGCATGTTCAGTTCATCGTTTCCAAAAAAACGCCGTGCCGGCCCGTAACCAACCCGGATAAAACCGTTGTCGCGGTGCCTAATGTGGGTTCAATCCGGACCACGCTGAACTCAAACCAAATTTTTCGTCTAGCTTCGTGCAGTCACGTACGCGTCTCGGTCTCTTTCACCGCACGGGCAACAAACCGGAGTCACGATCTGACCACAACACAATATCCAATGCCTGCCAGAAAACAAGTACGCAAGCACAAGGACTAATCATGACCTATATATACATATCAATTTCCACGTCGACGAACGCGAACAGAGCCGCTCGGCGTGGTCCAGGAGCGACGACGCGTACGTCGTGTTGCCGGGCTTGTACACCAGCGACGCCGCGGCCATGGCCGCCGCCGTCTCCGCGGCCACGTCGCTGCCGGGCAACTTCGCGGTGGCCTTCGTTAGTAGCCTCTTCTCCGACATCGTCTCCGGTCGTTCCCAGCACTTGTGGACTTGTGGTCCGATTTGGGGTTGCCCACCTGATCAGTCAATGACGACTAGGTCCGTGGACCATCGATTCGGTTCACCTGGGCGTGACTAGAATTGTACGACGGAGGAACATGAGATGCGAGATCATCAGGTGCACCTGGATGTAGAGCGCGTCGTCGGAGTGCGCGTTGACGAGAAACTACATGATCTAGCCCAGCGCGTCCATTGCGGCGTCACGCTGCTGGGCGTCGCGCATGGCGTCGCCGTACTCGAGGACGGACCACAACAGCAAGGTGCCCGTGAAGACCATCTTGAAGCCGAACTTGACGTGGTTGCCGGCGTCGTACATGCCCTTGGATAGGTCCAGCTTGCCGTCCTCACCGTCGCGCTAGGTTCTTGAACTTGTCGTTCTTGAGCGTGGTGAGCACCTCGTCAGCGGGCCCGACGAGGACATCGAGGGGCTGGCCGCCGAGCTGCCTCTGGATGAAGCTAAGTAGGGCATCGTCGGTGAGGGAGAGGATGGAGACCTTACTTCCAAGATACTCGCCAAAGGACCTCGAGTCGATCTTGGCCCAGAGCGTCTCGGGCTCGCCGGTGGGCTCGTGGGTGTCGCGCGGGCAGGAGTCGGTGTTGAGCAAGAGGCCCGAGTTGGCGCAGTAGGGCGGGAGAGAAGGAGAGCGACGAGGACAGGGGCCACCACGGCCTCCGCAGCCGCGCCGGCTCCAGTAGGCGCGTCGCGCAACCCTGTGGTTTGAGCCGCGGGTTCACGAAGTGGAGAGAAGGAGGGGCAGGGAGAGAAGGAGAGCGACGTGGACAGCAAGTGCCACCGCCGACCACCGCCGATCGGACTACCGCCGTCGGGGACCGACGTGGCTTCACAAAGTTGCCAAAGAAGACTGGGAACAGGGCAGAAGGGCACAAAGGGTGTTTTGTCCTTCTCCTTTTTTATTTTTTATATTTTTCGTTTGCCATTTAATCCATAGACGACGCCTTCATTATTAAAAAATAATGAGACTAAAATCATAAAGTTAAATAATAGGAGTAAAATCACCATTGAGATTTAAAATAAGGGTAGAAACACTAAATTATGCCCGATAGCAAAAGAAAATAGCTATAAAAGATAGATTTTAATTTTTTCTCATTGCAACGCACGGACATTTGTGCTATGGAAACCAATGTGCTATCCGAAGAAGGCCTCCCTAGTCCCTAGCCATCTAATCTGACGGCCGGCTCTTCTTCGGTGGTGGCGTGCAGAAGTTGGGGTTGCACGGGCTGCAACTGCAACGACCTGAATAATGTATCTCGTCTCCTAGATTGACCGTGAATGTAGCCTTGTTTTCTGTGAACGAGACAAGCACTCGCTCTCGTGATTAGGTGTTTGCTGTGACTCGAAAGCTACAAATAACGTCCGTGTCCCGCTCCTAAAGCAAGCTATGTTGCTGTCGAAGCTGTTCGTATATGTACGTAAGTATAAGTATACGTGGGGCGAGCAATGGCGCGTGAAGCCTGGTTTTGGATATTTGTCGTTGCGCTGTACTCCCTCCGTCCCAAAATAAGCGTCGTTTTAGGATTTAGACTATCTTCTTTTGATCATTCGTCTTATTCAAAAATTTTATAAAAAATTAATTATTTTATTACAAAATGATTCATTATTAGAAGTACTTTAATCTTGATTTGTTTATTTTTATAATTTTGTAATTTTTTTAATAAGACGAATGGTCAAACATCGATTTTAAAAAGTCAAAAACGATACTTATTTTGAGACGGAGGGAGTACACCTTACTTTCTAAGACCAAATCGTTTAGGTCCACATGTGTAGGCCAAAATAAGACGTCCACGAGATGTTTGACATTGTGTTATACTATTGAATACTAGGAAAAATACCCGTGCGTTGCTACGGATGACTATATACTAAAAAATATATAAAGTTAAACACTATTTTTACTAAGTAGTCTAAATTAGTCTAAATTTCATCAACTTAAAAATCATTCATTCATAAGTTAAAAGTGCAAATGTACAATCCACCCATACTAGTCTTTCAGTTCAGCCAGTTTTGCTTTGTCATTCCTGCGTGCGTGATTTTTAAGGTCTAATGTAAATATCGGTGGATATTGATTCAAAGGAATTAAAATAAACGGGAACATGGAGGAGATCTCTAAAGTTAGTGTATTGTTTTGTATGCACTTCTCCTTAAGCGCCATTCAGGTACCGTCTCTGTGAGCACAACAACGCTTCGTGGAGATGTTCTGCGGTCCGGAAGCGCCATTGCTGCCGCATCTAGTGGAGTTGAGCACTGAGCGCAGCTATTGGGGGTACATCTACGATGGTTGCTGTGCTGCAGATCCACTCGCCCGCTGCCCAGCTCCCAGCTGCCCCCACGGGCACGAGCAGCTCTGCTCCTCGTCGCGCCACCACGCCGTTTAGCTGTGCGAGCACACCAGTTCGCGCTCGTCATCCCAACACGGTTCAAGCAAAACGAGCTGTGGCGGCGTTGGTGGGCCGATGTTCCACATCGGCGTCGCCATCGTGGTCCATGGTCGACGCCTGACCCCGGCTTTGTGGTCGCGCTCGATCAATTCACGATAAGAAAGGTACGAATTGTGGCAGTTTTATCTCAATCGAGTAGTAGTCCTTCTGAAAATCGTGTTCAACACGGAGAGATAACAGGTGAGCAAAAGGTAATACGTGGACACGTGCGAACGTTGCGAGGACCATAGTCATAGTCGTAGGTGCACAGGATTAGTAAAGGCCAGATAAAAAATCCAAGGGAGAAACTTTGACTCTTTAGTATTTGGTATAGATATAAAATAAAAATATAGATATAGAATGAGATATAAAGAGCAGTGTTATGGAAAGTACAAAGAGGTTTTGAGGCCTATGACGATGATATGGTTTGGGTGCCACGTGCTTTTATATTAATTAAAAACAATGGGAAAAAACCAATGGGATAAAAATATAAAGCACACTCTTCCATCCGTCGTTTCATGACCACATACCGCAAAATACACACTGTCTATCTTCATTCACCAATGAAGGTTACCTTGTGGCCTTATCCGTTCACCAGGTCTAGAGCATCAAGCGAGGAGGTATGCTGCCCGGTACCAGCTTTGCTGCATACCGATCACCAAAACTGTAGTTAAAAAAAATTCACCAAAACTGTTCGGGCGAGCGCCGCCGAGCGAAGCATGGTTTGAGCTGAGGCGCTGAGCGGATGCCTGTGGCGGGCCCCGGGGGCGCAACGGCGGCAGGAGCTCCGCTTAGTCTACTCCAAGCTGTGACGCTCAGTGCCTCCTCTCTCTCTGCGATGCGACATCTAGTGGCCGAGAAGGCCACGGTGTCGATGCTCGGTGTGAATTCGTAGCAGCGAATCTGAGGGTCGCCAGCGACGTCAGTGTCGGCGCTACGAAGAGGACTTCCAGGTAGCGGTGACTGAGGCGTGCCATTGCAGCATGGTCAGGCCCCCGTTGGAAGCCGGCCGAGTGGGAGATCCATAAGCGTTGCACGACTCCATCTGCGGCGACGGTGCCAGCTGCACAAGCTACGTCCTTGACGGCGGCGATGACCGCGGGAGGTCCGTCTCCGTCCCTATCCCTTCCCTACATCGTCGACCTGCTGCGCACACCTATTGTGCATGTCTGCAGCGCCGCCGCCGCCACCGTTGCCGAGAGTATTGATCTATCTTTTCATTGCATATATATAGAAAAGAAGAGAGCTTCCAGACACGAGGGAGGGCAGAGTCACGGCAAAATAAAAGACTAAACCAAAAACGCTCGAAAAAAACTCGCAGAGTCCAAACGACCCACGATAGAGCTTGACGAAAATTTTGGTGGAGAAATCTTCTCGTTTTATTAATAGATATAGATTTTGTTTTAACACTTTTAAGCTCCTCAGCTTCAACTTTCTGTGGTGGGCCTCTGCATGAGACTACGTGAAAATGTTTGCAGAACAATCTTGTCAAACCACTAGTACTACAAAACACATTTATCTGGACAATGACTTTTTCTTTTACACGTGATTTCTCTTACCATGTACAAATTAAATGGACAAAAACAACCTGCAAAAAAAGACATATTTATACGTGGGTTCCTTAACAAATCACCTGTAAAAATTATGTATTTGTACTGGCGGTTTTCTTAAGGAACCGGTAGTACATATAATCTGAAATTTTCTTTTTTGAGTTTTTCAAATTACCTTGTATAAAAAAACAATCAAAATAAAAGTTGTGATCTTGAAAAGTTATAAAAATTTGTTGAAACTCAAATTTTGTAGACAAACTCGGATGGAGAAATTATCAAAATAAAAGTTGTAGATTTTGAAAAGTTATAAAACTTTATAGTTGAAACCATTTTCATTTAAATTCGTTTAGAGCCTCAAACATTCAATTAATGCTCGGGCTAGGATAATATGTTGGCCGCAGACTGCGAGGGGCAGGGGAGGTGGAGGGCGCTGGCACTGGGAGGCGGCGGGGTGCCCGCCGTGGGCTAGGGTTGGGGGGAGGACTGTAAAAAAGATGGGTGAGGCCTATAGTCAAATGACCTATACTTAATGTTCAACTTTAAAGTATTTGATTTTCTAGCTAGAAGTGAGAGTGATATTGTTCACGGACGGAGGGAGTAGTTAATAATGTAACAACACCTATTTATATTATAGGGTGATACCATGGCTGGTTGTTATTAGCTAGCTAATTAGCTCAAATATCTCTAATGCATTTTGTCGGTGCTAAGATTAGCGGGTGCTAACACCGGCTAGTAAACTTGTGATTTGCGGTTAAGGTCGCGGATAGTGTGCAAGGGGGAACACAGGGGGTTATACTGGTTCAGGCTAGCAATGCCCTACGTCCAGTGCGAGTCGAGTCGTGTTGCCTTGCACCGGAGTGCTTGTAGTAGGGGTTACAAGCCTAGGCGAGAGAGAGAGAGGCTCTCAAGTCTCTTGTGTATTGTTGTGTTCTATTACAGTGGTGTGTCGTGGGTTGACGTGAAGTCCCCCTGGGAGTGGCCTCTGCCTTTCCTTTTATAGTTAAAGGGAGGAGCAAGAGTTACATGTGTTTTACTGTGGTCACAGTGCTCGGCATGGCGGCGACCGTGGTGACCGGTGCCTGTCGTCAGCCATGGCTTCGTCCTCGTACTTTGAAGGTATGGCCACGGTCATTCGATTGGTCCTCCACTGTTCGATTGGTGAGTTCCAAGGTGGAGCACAGTGCGGGACATGGCTTGCTGCATGGCGCTACGTCATGGCGTCGTGTCCGACCCTGCACAGTGTACCGAGAAGACAGGTTGACCTTTGAGTACTGACTTCCGAGGCTCGGGAGTCCCTAACGCTGTCGAGAGCGAGATGGGACGGAGCGGTGGGAGTGTCCTCCCTTGGGCGCGTTTCCCTCCCACGTGCGGCACTTTTCGAGAGGTAGGTGGGCCCCGTCGTAGGCTTTGCCCATTCTCCCGGGTTGGCTGAACAGTTGTCGCCTCTCCTACCTCTGTGTGGTTCGTGCGCTATGGGTAAGAGCTGTCGCTGTCGTAGTTGGAGAATCTCTCCGTCAGCGCGGGGCGTCGTACAGTTGAATGTCCCTGTGGCGGTGTGGAAGGAGTGGGGCCATCAGATCGGTTGTCAGAGGAGATGTGGCAGTTGGTACGGCGGACGTGCGCGTGCGAGGCCCAGTCACGTTGAGGGGTCCACTAGATTGGACCGTGCTTGTAAAGTGGTCAGGAAGGTCCCTTGGGCGGCAAGATTGCTCTGTTGACGTCGGCAGGGCTCGGTCGAATCGGAGAGCTGCGCCCGAGGGAGATTGTATATAGCAGGGTGCTTGGGCGAATCGAAAGTCGGTCGCCCGAGACTGTTGCATTTGGTGGTAGGCTCGGGTGAATCGGAAGGTATCGCCCGAGGGTCTCGCTTCCCTGAGCCTTGTCGTGGAGGCTCGGGCGAATCGGAGAATCCAGCCTGAAGGGTCCGCGTGCCCGTGGGGGTGACCTATCGGCGCAGCGTCGTTGCCTAGGCCTTTTACAAGTAGCATTGTCGTGGGCCTCTGCTGGGCTTGTCCGGGCCAGGCCTTGCCCTGGAAATATATTTTTGGTTGAAGTTGGGTACCCCATACTTTGGTACCCGACAGTAGCCCCCGAGCCTGTGGTGGAGTGGATGCACTCCTCCAGAGGCTCAAGTTAGTTTCTCCCGTCGGGTTAGTAGGGTTTGGTTATTTTATCCGGGGGGTGCGCGCGAGCGCACCCGCCGGGTGTAGCCTCCGAGGCCTTGGAGGAATGGAGTATCCCTTCAAGGGCTTGAAATCGTGCTTGCGGAACCTCGGGTGCTTTTTGGCTTGCTTGTCGGTGATTCGTCTCTTGGTAGGGGTTTTTTGGCGCTGGAGCCCCCGAGCCTCTGCCATGGGTAGGTGGCCGGTCTGGGAGTGCCCGTCATCCTACCAAGGGGCAAGGAGAGCCCCCGAGCCTCTGTTTTCGTATCAGGGGTCGATCGGGTTCTTCCTTGCCTTTTTCATTAGTTCGACCTTCACGCTCTTTCTCGAGAAGAGGAAGGTTTGGTCATGCTCAACTTCCCGCGGTGGGCGCGAGATGGCATTTCCGGTGAGCTGCAAGCGGGCTTGTCCGAGTGGAGGTCCGTGCCCCGTTCGTTAGGGGTGGGCTAGTGGCCTGAGCACGCTCCAACTACTTCCCAAGGGTCGACTTGTGGGTCCCGGGTCCCTTCGACGGGTCCCGAGGGCCTGATGCCTCCTGTGAGGGGATCCCACATCGTCAACTCGCTGTTAGGACTCGGACACAGCATGTCCCTTGTGACGCTCTGGCATCGGGATACTGACCGTTTAGTGGTCCATCCACCAGCTGTCCCTAACTCGATTTCCCTGGGGCGACTGTTCGAGCCGCTGTAGGGCCAGTCTTCGATCCCCTGGGAACGTAACGGGCGTCCGAGCCCAGGATTCTTTCATCGAGAAGGAGAATATCGGCGGAACCGAGGCGGAAAAAGCGTAATGATTTGGCGCACCTTTTGAGGCGTCGAGCCCGATGGACGTGACGGTTCGGGGCAGTTGAGGCGGTTGCGTGCGCGAGGCCGCCGGCGATGCAGGGAGTCATGGCGGGCCCCATGCTTTTATTGCGGTGGATTTACCTCATCCATTTCGATCCGTGGCTCAGGTATATAAGGAAAAATCGCATCTTTTTTCTTTTTACCTTAGCCATTCGCTACAGCCATTTGCCTCTTGCCTCCTCATCTCCGTCGTCCTGAGTCTTTTGCTAGCTCCTCGCCCTCGCCACTGTCGAGCTTCTCGCTCCGTCGCTTCGCTTCCTTTCCCCCCATCTTTTGTGGCTTCTTCGGGTCCTTCCCCGTGGGCGAACCTTCCCGTCGAACCGTGGCCTCGCTCCATGGTGACGGCGACGAAGCTGCAGAGGTTGGTGAAGAAGGGGTTGCTCCGCCCCATTTTTGGCTTTGGCCCGCCAGAGTGGGAGGGGCTGTCTGTCGATCATTACGAGCCCGACCCGCCGCCGGGCTATGTCGTGAGCTTCGTGGCCTTCCACGAGCGTGGGCTTGGGATGCCGCCGCACAAGCTTCGTTGCGCTGTGCGTGGGGTTCATGGGATTGCCGGTGCAGTGGCTCCTGTGGCTCCACCTCTTCAAGGCAGACTTCTTCATCAAGACGTTAGCGCAGCGGATCCCCCGGGCCGGCGGCTACGCCATATTCCTGCGCGACGTCGGCCGAGGAAGGGAGTGCATTCCGGCGAAGGCCACCACCTCCAACAAGGGGTGGCATGAGGGGTGGTTTTGCCTCTGGAACAACGACGACACGTTCTCTCCCTACACCGGCAAGGTGATCAGGGAGGTTCCCCCCACTGGAGCTGGGGGCCCGACAGGTGCAGGAGGAAGCACGTGTCGCCGCTTCTCGAGCTTCTCAACACCCTGAACAGCCACGACGTGACGGCGGCCGCGGTGGCGGCGCAATTCCATCAACGGGCCGTGCTGCCCTTGATGCGCCGGGCGGTTCGGCTGGACCGCATGAGGCCGGACACGCCGCGGGAGGGCACTTCGATGCTCCCGCACGACAACACCCCCTGCGGAGGTCCTCGAATGCGTCGGGCGTACGCTGAGCGGGGTCCCTTTGTGGGACGAGCTAATGCGGGTACCAATGCAACCTTACCCGCGCCACATTCACTTCGTAAGCTTTTGTCGACTTCTTTTTCCTCCCTACCTTGTACTCCTTTTTCCCTTCTACTGTCGCTTACCCACGCGTGTCTTTCACCCCTGTCAGCAGGGGGTGAGATGGGTGCTCAAGTTGATTGAGCCACCCGTCCCCGAGGACGAAGTGCGTAGGGCAGCGAATCGTGCCCACAGTGAGGAGGCGAAGAAGGAGAAGAACGACAAGAAGAAGAAGAAGGAGAAAGAGAAGAGGCTTGCTCGTGAAACGCTCGAGAAGAGGCGCAGAAGGCAGGAGAGGGAGGGGCTCCCGATCGAGGAGTCCCCTGAAGAAGAAGATGAGGATGATGACGACGACGACGACTGGCCCATAGTGGCCGCAAAGCCCGCGGTGGGCGCCTACGAGCCGGGAAAGGCTCCTGTGTCGGTGCTCATCGGCAGAAGTGCCGGGGGCTGTAGCCTGAGCCCCCGAGCAAAGTTTTCGGGGTAGTGAGGCTCTCGGGGCCGGCACTTCGACGGTCGGTGGCAGCGAGGGGCCGCTGGAGGGGCCGAGAACGGGCTCAGGCCCGGTGCCTGAGGCGGCAAAGGATGCTCCTTCAGCCGCATCTGGTGGTGGGGTCCAAGGACCCTGTTTAAGCGAACCCTCCTCCCGACGCGTTGCTGGTTGCCAGGACGACAGAGGGCGGAGGAAGCAGGGAGAGGACGTCGCGTGCTTCGGAGTTGGGCGAGGCCGGCACTCCGGACCATGAGCTGGGGTCCGCCCGCACCAGGACATCTCCGCCGAGGGACGGCGATGTGGGGATGGCGACTAGTGGCAGGACCGGGCCCCCGCCGTCGGGGGAATCTTAGGGCGCAATCGGCCGTGATGTCGAGGTGCTGCCCGCCCCACCACCGGCGACGCGGCCTACGTCGTCCGCTGGGCCTGTTGCTCCATCGAGCGCCGGAGCGGCGAGAAAGACGGCGCTCCCTAAAACCAGGTAGGTCGTATTTCTGATTACTCCGTTTTCGAGTCTTGTTTGTTGTGTCGTGAACGCCCACTCCTCCCTGTCCCGTTCTAGGAAGCGTCCGGGGTCGGCGCTCCAGGTTTCGCACCAGAAGGTCCTCAAGGTGCAGGCCCGGAGTACCGCTGGGGGAAAGGCTGCCTGGCGACCGAGGAGGTTCCCTCGGCGGAGAGCCATCCGTCCGAGGGCTTGGTGGCGTCGGAGGCGGTCTCTTCTTCTGCTATCATGGTGGCCGTGGCCGCCGTCGAGGAGACGGCCACGGCTCTAGCTCCCGAGGCTCCCGTCGTCGCTCAGGGGGATACCTCTGGAGCGCCGACCACTGCTCCTGCGCCGGAGCCGACCGACGCCAGTGCCACGGCCATGGACATCGATGTCCTGCCGCCGTCCGAAGCCGTGGCTCCACCCCCTGTGGACTCCATGGCGCTGATCGTTCGAGGGATGCCTCCCCGGGTGTTGACGAGCTCCCGCATCGAGTGGACCAACCGGGCTAACCGCAAAGCCCCGCCGGTCTTCACGTTGCAGGACAATGTCAAGGCCGCTCATTGGGACGGGCTCTAGGACCTCAAGTCGTCGTGGTCGGAGAGCTTGCGTCTTCTTGCGGACTCCATCGACTCGAAGTTCCAGGAGCGGCTCCAGGTGAGCTCGCGTACTTTGCTTTTTTGGTTGCTTCGGTGCTTTGGGCTGGCGTTTCTGCTTAACCCGCTTGCTTTCGCTTTTCCCTTAGGAGCTCATGGTGACCTCTTGCGAGAAGTCCTGCTTCCTCTGCCAGGGTCTCGGCCTCTGAAAGCAGCTGGAGCTCAAGAGCCGGGCCCTCGCTCGTTCCCAGGAGGAGCTTGCCCGCACGACGGCTCGGCTAGCCGACCTCACCCTTGACCGTGACTCCCTGAGAGAGGAGGTCGTGGAGGCTCGGGGCCGAGTTGCTCCCCTGGAGAGGCATGTCCACCAGCTGGAGGCCGCCCTGGAGGAAGCGAGGAAGGCGCGGGAGGAAGTCGGGGGTAAGTCTTACCTTTTTGCTTTTCACCTGCTTTGGTTATCTGTCGTTCTTCGTCTTCTCTATCTGACTGGTCCCTCACCACAGCTCTGAAGGTGGAGGCCATCAGTGCCCAGGGAACCATCGCTGCCCTCAACGCCACTCACGACGCCGAGGTTGCCGACCATCAGGACCTGCAGAGGGTGGCGCGCGCGTTGTGCGACACCCTCGGCACCGATGGGGAGCCTTCGGGAAGTTCACTCCGGAACCGTCTCGAGGCCCTTCACCAGCGGATGGGCAACCAGCTCAAGGAGGCTCTACTGTCGGGAGTCCAGAACACGCTGGCGGTGGCGAAGTCTCGCTACGAGACCATTGATGCCGAGTCCATCAGCGAGGGCTTCCTCGAGGCTTTCGACGACGAGCTCCTTGCGCTGGTGGGGTCGATGGAGGTCCCTGGGAAAGCGCTGGCAGCCCTCCTTCAGGACGACGTGGAGCTCCGCCCCTGAACCTGGATTGAACACTGGGCAATCGTGCCCTTCTTGAAAATACAATGTGTGAGAAACAAACATGCGGCCCTTCGCGGCCTTAATATTTTGTGTAAATATTCGTTGCACGTTTGTTTTTTGAATTCGTAAGCTTTTCGCTTGGCTTTTTCTAAGCTTTTCTCCGATGGCGCAGAGCCCGGGTCATTGAACCTCGGGGGTTTTCTGGGCGTCGTAGCTTTAGTGGCGTAGACACGACCACAGCCCAAAGGGTTCTGATGGAGTGGAGACTTAGAAAAAGGGGTTCGGTTGACTGTGCCCGAGCCTCTTGCTTTTACCAATGTCATTCTTATAAGTACTTTTCTGAGCGCTAATTACCTTTTGGCGTAGAGTGGCGAGTGGAGATGCCGTATCCCGGAGGCGTAGGCGGTCTCGCGGCTCGGCCGGCTCTGCCCTCTGGGGTTTCTTTTGCTCGTCTAAGACTTATAAGTTTGTGTTCGACTTGAGCGAGAGGGACGTTCGGGAGACAGGAATTTTTCAAAAAATTTTGAAAGTTTCGTTTTTGTTTTCGCAGAAGCTCGGAGGAGTCCGGGGGTTCCCCCCGTCCTAGCCCCCGAGGGAGGGTTGGTCCTACTGAAGGTAGGGCCGAGCCTCACTTATGCTTGCGCGGTAGTATGTAAAATCTTAGGATCATACGCAAAAGGGAGAGCGATTCCTTTATTGATCTCAATATTTCGCAGAATGTACAATGCTTGGAATCTTAAGGGTAAAAGCGACGTAGTTATTCGATGTTCCAAGTGTTGTTGTAGACTTCGCCTTTCTCGTTCGCGAGCTTGTACGTTCCAGGCCGTAGCACCTCGGCGATGACGAAAGGTCCTTCCCATGGTGGCGTCAGCTTGTGGCGCCTTCTGTTGTCCTGTCTGAGCCGCAGCACCAGGTCGCCTACACTGAGGGCTCGGCCTCGGATGCGTCGAGCATGGTACCTGCGTAGGGATTGGTGGTACTTGGCCGAGTGAAGCAAGGCAATGTCCCGAGCTTCGTCGACCTGGTTCAACGCGTCCCCTCGAGAGGTCTGATTGCCCTGTTCGTCATAGGCTCGGATCCTCGGGGCGCCGTACTCCAAATCTGTAGGGAGAACAGCTTCAGCGCCGTATACCAGGAAGAAGGGTGTAAACCCCATGGCTCGGCTCGGCGTAGTCCTCAAGCTCCATATCACCGCGGGGAACTCGGTCAGCCACCTTTTGCCGAACTTGTTCAATCTGTTGAAGATTCTCGGTTTAAGGCCCTGGAGAATCGTGCCATTGGCACGTTCCACCTAGCCATTTGTCCTCTGGTGAGCTACCGCTGCCCAATCCACTCGTATGTGGTGTTCGTCGCAGAATGCCAGGATTTTCTTCCCGGTGAACTGCGTGCCGTTGTCGGTGATGATGGAGTTCAGGACGCCGAACCGATTGATGATGTCGGTGAAGAATAGCACCGATTGGGCCGAGCTGATCTGGACGATCGGCCAAGCTTCGATCCACTTTGAAAATTTTTCAATGGCGACAAGCAGGTGGGTGAAGCCCCCGGGTGCCTTCTGGAGGGGCCCGACAGGGTCCAGTCCCCACACGGCGAAGGGCCAAGTGATGGGGATCATCTGGAGAGCTTGGGCCGGGAAGTAGGATTGCCGAGCGTAGTACTGGCACCCTTCGTAGAAGCGCACTACTTTGGTGGCGTCGGCCACAGCGGTTGGCCAGTAGAAGCCTTGTCGAAAGGCGTTGTCGACGAGTGCCCTCGGCGCAGCGTGGTGACCGTAGACCCCAGCGTGTATTTCCTCGACCAGGCGCTTGCCTTGACTTAAAGGGATATAGCGCTGCAAGACTCCCGAGGGACTATGCCGGTAGAGTTCGCCGTTGATCATCCTAAAGGAATTGGCTCTACGTGCCAACCGCCAAGCCCTGGTTTTGTCCGAGGGCAAGATCTCTCGGACGAGCCAACTGACCAGTGGCTTGCGCCAATCCGGCGCGTCGTCATCCATCTCGGTTTTGATCTCCATAGCCTGGGCTTGGTCATCGGCTTTGACCTCGGGCTCGAGCAGCTTCCCTTTGCCAGAGGGGTCGTCAGCCCCCGAGGAACTTCCGAGGTCTGAAGATGTTTCAGGCCCTCCCGGGGGCTCCGAGGTTTCGTTCCACTTGCCTCCCGAGGGTCCAACGTTGACCGAGGGCTTATGCAGATCGTTGGCAAACACGCCCGTTGGGACCGAGGCCCTTTCAGACGTGATTTTTGTCAGCTCGTTGGCCTCTTCGTTGTATCTGCGCGCAACATGTTTGACCTCGAGGCCATCGAATTTTTCCTCAAGCTGCCGTACAAGCTTGCAGTAGGCCATCTTGGGGTTGTGGCATGTCGACTCTTTTATCACCTGGTCCACGATGAGCTGAGAATCCCCTCGAACCTCGAGGCGCCTGATTCCCAGGTCAATGGCGATGTGGAGTCCATTGACCGGAGCCTCATACTCAGCCACATTATTGGAGGCCGCGAAATGCAGCCGCAGGAGATACTTGAGGCGGACCCCGAGAGGTGAGACGAAGACTATGCCCGCGCCGACACCTGTCTTCATCATCGACCCGTCGAGGTACATGACCCAGTATTCCTCTTGGGTGGAAAGCGGTGGTAGCTGTGTCTCATTCCACTCCGCCACAAAGTCCGCCAGCACCTGGGATTTGATGGCCTTGCGCGGCGCGTAGGTGATGCCATCGCCCATGAGCTCGATTGCTTATTTAGCGATCCTTCCGGTCGTCTCCTGATTCTGTATCACCTCCCCAAGGGGGAAGGATGACACCACGGTCACGGGGTGGGACTCGAAGTCATGCCACAGCTTGTGCCGAGTAAGGACGATAGCGTACACCAGCTTTTGGATTTGTGGGTAGCGGGTCTTGGTTTCGGACAAGACTTCACTGATGAAGTAGACCGGCCGCTGGACCGGCAGTGCGTGCCCTTCCTCCTGCCGTTCTACGACAATTGCTGCACTGACCACCTGGTTAGTGGCGGCTACGTACAGCAGGAGGTCTTCCCCTTTGGTGGGCGGCACGAGCACCGGTGCTTCCGAAAGCAGAGCCTTAAGCCTGTCGAGGGCTTCCTGGGCCTCGGGGGTCCAGGTGAAGTGCTCTGTTTTCTTCAGCAACCGATACAAATGCAACCCCTTTTCGCCGAGTCATGAGATGAATCGGCTTAGGGCTGCAAGACACCCCATGAGCTTTTGCACACCTTTGAGGTTGCGAATCGGCCCCATCCGCGTAATGGCCGATATCTATTCCGGGTTGGCTTCGATGCCACACTCGGAAACAATGAATCCGAGGAGCATGCCTCGGGGTCCCCGAATACGCACTTCTCGGGGTTAAGTTTTATGTTTCTTTTCTTGAGGCATTCGAATGCCTCTTCTAGGTCGGCTACCAGGTCATCTGCTTTGCTAGATTTGATCACAATATCGTCTACGTAAGCCTCAGCGATCTGTCCGATGAGGTCCCCAAAAACTTTAAGCATGCAACGTTGGTACGTCGCGCTCGTGTTTTTGAGGCCAAAAGGCATGGTTACGTAGCAATATGTGCCGAAAGGGGTGATGAAAGAAATCGCTAACTCGTCGGACTCTTTCATACAAATTTGATAATAACCAGAATATGCATCAAGAAAGCAAAGTCATTCACAACTAGCAGTGGATTCAACTATCTGATCGATGCGAGGTAATGGAAATAGGTACTTGGGACAAGCTTTATTTAAACTAGTGTAATCCACACACATTCTCTATTTGCTATTTTTCTTCTTAACTAAGATAGGATTAGCTAACCACTCTGGATGAAAGACCTCCTTGATGAATCCGCCCGCTAGAAGCTTCTGCACCACCTCCCCGATGGCTCGGCACTTTTCTTCGTCGAATCGGCGCAGGCGCTGCTTCACCGGCTTGGACCCGGTCCGGATGTCCAAGGAGTGCTCGGCGACCTCCCTCGGGATGACCGGCATGTCCGAGGGACTCCAAACAAACACGTCGGCGTGCTTGCGGAGGAAGTCGACGAGCAGGGCCTTGGACTCTACCAGTGCATTGGTGTACTCGCAGCACTCAACGTCGCACTGGTAGGCGTGCTGGTAGGAGACGCCGACGGTGATGACCCCTTGGGCCCCTGCATCTTGAGCTTGAGGTAGGTGTAGTTCGGGACAACCATGAACTTGGCGTAGCATGGCCTCCCGAGGATGGCGTGGTAGGTGCTGCGGAAGCCTACCACTTCTAACTTGAGGGTCTCCTTCCTGAAGTTGTCACGAGTCCCGAAGTAGACGGGCAGGTCGATCTGCCCGAGTGGCTGTACGCTCTTCCCGGGAACTATCCCATGGAACCAGGATGTCGTTGCCCGAAGAAAAGAGCGGCTGATCCCTATCGAGTCGAGGGTCTCAACGTACAGGATGTTGAGGCCGCTGCCTCCATCCATAAGGACCTTGGTGAGCCGCGTGTTGCCAACGACGGGGTCGACAACGAGTGGGTAACGTCCCGACGACGGGACGTGATCCGGGTGATCGTCCCTGCTGAAGGTGATGGCGTCGAGGGACCAGTCGAAGAAGCGTGGTGTCGCTGCTCCGACGATGTAGGCCTCCCGACGCTCGTGCTTTCGCTGACGCGGCATGGGAGCGGTCCCGGGGCCACCGAAGATCATGAGGCACTTGTCGACGGGTGGGAACTCGTCGTCCTTCCTACCCTTGTCCTCCTTGTCCTCTGCGGGCTTTTTCCCGGCGTCGCCCCTGAACGCCTGCCATCCCTAGTGCTTCTTGAGCATCACACACTCCCCGAGTGTGTGGTTTACCGGTCCCTTGTGGTAAGGGCACGGCTTGGCGAGCATCTCGTCGAAGCGGCCACGGGGCGGCTGAGCTCCCTTGGGCTCGGCGGCCATGACCAGGGAGTCACTGCGGAGGAGGGCCTTCCCCTTCCCCTTCTTCTTCTTGCTGTTGGGGGCTCAGGAGGAGGTGCCCACGGGGGCTTCCTCCTTCCGCTTGCCCTTGGGGTCAGAGAAGAGGGCTCCCACCACCTCGTCGCCTGAGGCGAAGCTGGTAGCTATCTTCATGAGCTCGGTAATGCTTGTGGGGATTTGGCGCCCCAGCTCATGAACAAGCTCCTTGCAGGTCGTCCCTGTAGCAAAGGCTTCGACGACGTCGGAGTCGGTGACCTGGGGCAGCTCGTTGTACTGCTTGGAGAATCACCGGATATAGTCAGGGACTCACCCGGCTTTTGCTTGCAGCTCCTGAGGTCCCAGGAGTTGCTAGGGCGCACGTAGGTGCCCTGGAAGTTCCCTACGAAGATCTTGACCAGATCACTCCAGTCGAAGATCAGCCGCGGAGGCAGGTGCTCTAGCCAGGCTCTTGCGGAGTCAGCTAGAAACAGGGAGAGGTTGCGGATAATAATGTGATCATCCTGCGCGCCGCCCAGCTAACACGCAAGACGATAGTCCGCAAGCCAAAGCTCGGGGTTGGTCTCCACTGAGTACATGGCGGTGTTGACCGGCTGTCAAAACCGGGGCCGGAACTTGGCCCTCCGGATGGCCTCACTAAAGATACGAGGACCCGGTGGCTCGGGTGAGGGCTCGCGGTCCTCATCAGAGTCGCAGCGCCCGGCCTGATGGACGTTGAAGCCTCGTGCGGCCCCATCTTTCTTTCATCGCCAGTGGGCCTGGATAATGGCGTGGACGTCGACGTCCTTGCCAAGCCGTTGGAGGGCCGAGGGGGCTCTCGGGGCCTCGGGATGCACTGAGGCTTCTCGTTCATGGCACGCTGGGCCGCCATGTTAGTACTCGTCGGCGCCACGGTGGCGCAACGCTGAGCTTTCTGCCTGGAGGACAGTGGCGTCCTCCAGGTGGTCCTTGAGCTGGTCCCTGAGCTGCCGAGCCTTCCGCAATGGAGGGTTCAGGCATGCTCCAGAGAAGCATTGCGGCCTCCGTGAGCTTCTGGCTAGCTCGGGACGCGGCACCGGGTGTCCCAGCCCCGTCATCGGCGATGATGCGGGCCTGGACATCGTGAGCTCGACGTCGCGCTGTCCTGCCGTCTCCTCGCTCCTCCTCGCGCTCCAGTGCGACGCGAAGCTGGGTGAGGCGCAGGCGATCCTCATCCATCCATGCCTCGAGCTCCCGCAGCTGCTCTAGCTCCAGGGATCGGTGGATGGGGCGAGATGTCCCAGCCCCCGCGTCCCGCGGGAAAGCGGACTGCGGGGCTCGTGGAGTCGTCGGAGGTGGGGTGTGTTGTTAGGGCTGTGGTTCCGGCGGAGGGAGGTCTTCCTCATCCTTCCCGGAGTGGACCTCCTCTAGCATGCCCTCCTCAGGGTGCACCAGGTGGAAGCATTCCCAGGAGGGGTCGAAGTAGGAGTCGTCGGAGTCGGTGACGACGCTGAAGGCGCTGTCCCACGAGTCGACGAGGTGGAGGAGAGCTTGGGGGTCGTGGACGCTGGTAAAGTCCACGTTCTCCCAGAACTTGTCATCATCGTCGTCGTTGCTGCCGAGGTCCCATCGTGATGACGAGACGCGGCCATAGCGGTCCCACCCTTCCGGATACTCCGGGAGGGCGAAGCTAGCGCTGGAGCCCTGTTTCCCCGCTGCTGCATGCCCTGGGAGTACTCCCAGGGGACGATGGCGGGGAGGGGACTTGGTCGCCAACGAGGTTGTCCAAGCGCTCGAGGTGATGGTTGGGCATCATCACCAGGTCGTGCTGCAGAGCACGAATGGCACGGACATGGGTGTCGAGGGCGTTGCGGAACCTGAGAGGGAATGGTGACGGCGCTGTCAGCCTTCCCCACTGAGGGCGGAGAGAAACGGCAGACAACGCTGTAGGCCCACCCCCGCCCGTCTGTGGGACAGTGAGCAAGCCAGCAACTGTCGCCATCTAGGGAGCTGGGCCAGTGGCTGGTGCAACGGAGGTGCCCTCCGTTCGGGGCACCAGGTGGGCCGTGTTTCCCACGATTGAACGTGGGTTGGCCTGGGGACGCCACTCTCGCCTGGCTCGGCGGGAGCGACGCGTGGCATTCACTCCGCCTCTAGGCACGGGTGGAGAGATCGCTAGGATCCCTTCCCCGGCTTTCTGCCGGGCCGGGGTCGGAACGATGGTGGCGCGAGGCTCGGCGGAACGGAGGTTCATCTCGTTGTCGTGGCCGGTGGCCACGAACTCGAGACTCCCGAACCAGAGCACCGCACCAGCGGGAAGTGCGGGGAAGCTGGCTACCATCCGCAACCTGGATCAACACATAAAAGGCCCCTACCTGACACGCCAACTGTCGGTGCTAGGATTAGCGGGTGCTAACACCGGCTAATAAACTTGTGATTTGCGGTCGAGGTCGTGGATGGTGTGCAAGGGGAACATAGGGGGTTATACTGGTTTAGGCTAGCAATGCCCTACGTCCAGTGCGAGTCGAGTCGTGTTGCCTTGCACCGGGGTGCTTGTAGTAGGGGTTACAAGCCTAGGCGAGAGAGGGAGAGGCTACCAAGTCTCTTGTGTATTGTTGTGTTCTATTACAGCAGTGTGTCGTGGGTTGACGTGAAGTCGCCCTGGGAGTGGCCTCTGCATTCCCTTTTATAGTTACAAGGGAGGGGCAAGAGTTACATGTATTTTACTGTGGTCACAGTGCTCGGCATGGCGGCGACCGTGGTGACAGGTGCCTGTCATCAGCCACGGCTTCATCCTGGTACTTTGAAGGTATGGCCACGGTCATTCGATTGGTCCTCCACTATTCAATTGGTGAGTTCCAAGGTGGAACACAGTGCGGGACGTGGCTTGCTGCGTGGCGCTATGTCATGGCGTCGTGTCCGACCCTGCACAGTGTACCGAGAAGACGGGTTGACCTTTGAGTACTGACTTCCGAGGCTCGGGAGTCCCTGACGCCGTCGGGAGCGAGACGGGACGGAGTGATGGGAGTGTCTTCCCTCGGGCGCATTCCCCTCCCACGTGCGGCACTTTCCGAGAGGTAGGTGGGCCCCGTCGTAGGCTTTGCCCATTCTCCCGGGTTGGCCGACCAGTTGTCTCCTCTCCTACCTCTGTGTGGTTCGTGCGCCATGGGTAAGAGCTGTTGTTGTCGTAGTTGGAGAATCTCTCCGTTAGCGCGGGACATCGTACATAGTTGGAGAATCTCTCCGTTAGCGCGGAGCATCGTACAGTTGACTGTCCCTGTGGCGGTGTGGAAGGAGTGGGGCCATCAGATCGGTTGTCAGAGGAGATGTGGCAATTGGTACGGCGGACGTGCGCGTGCGAGGCGCAGTCGCGTTGAGGGGTCCACTCGATTGGACCGTGCTTGTAAAGTGGTCAGGGAGGTCTCTTGTGCGTCAAGATTGCTCTGCTGACGTCGGTAGGGCTCGGGCGAATCAGAGAGCTGCGCCCGAGGGAGATTGTGTACAGCAGGGTGCTTGGGCGAACCGGAAGTCGGTCGCCCGAGGCTGTTGCATTTGGTGGTAGGCTCGGGCGAATCGGAAGGTATCGCCCGAGGGTCTCGCTTCTCCGAGCCCTGTCGTAGAGGCTCGAGCGAATCGGAGAATCCAGCCTGAAGGGTCCGCGTGCCCGCGGGGGTGACCTGTCGGCGCAGCGTCGTTGCCTAGGCCTTTTACAAGTAGCATTGTCGTGTGCCTCTGCTGGGCTTGTCCGGGCCTAGGCCTTGCCCTGGAAATATATTTTTGTGTTGAAGTTAGGTACCTCCTACTTTAGGTACCCAACACATTTGAACAAGATGACTAATGTTTGAGCCAATTTTGTAGCCAAATCTCTAACTACATGTCAGCCGACTAACTAGCCAACATAGCTAATTTTGACTAATATATTTTTTTAGCCCGGCTAGTAACTAACCGTGTGTATCAAACATGCATGTAGTCTAACGTAGGCACACCATCAACTCGATTGTTGCAAGCAACCATCTATCTACAATCTACTTTATGAATTGGCCTCGAGGCCGTGGAAGCTGCCGCTGCGCGCTCATTCATTCGGTTCAAGACTTGTTCGTTAGTTCAGGCTGCAGGAGCTTTCAACAACGATAGCCATGCATGTGCATGGACAATGATGGAGAATACTGGTACATTATTATTCAGGTGGTACAGAAACGTGTCGTTATCGGGAGCGCGCGGTCTCATTCACCAAGATACGAGTACAACCGAGTTTGGTGACGATGCACGTACGCTAGCTACATAGTAGGAGTACACGGCTGAGTGCTGCGCTGGCCGTTGGCGATATGAGTCCGCCCACCGGTGGGCTAGCGACAGACGTGTCAGTCGCGCTGGCAGGCAGCTACTCCCGGCTAGCTAGCAACATGCATCATGCATGGCCTTGCTATGCGCTATAGCTAGATCGAGACAGGCTCGGTCTCTCGGGAAGGCCACGCCGCCACGTGCGCGGGGCAGCCGGCAGGCCGTGCTATTAATCGATCGTCAGGTGTCGAGACGTGCCGTTCGCGTTGCCCGGTGGGCGCCGGTGCACTGCACTGGCGGGCCGGGGCGCACATGGCCGGCACGGTGTCTGTGTGTACGTAACGCATGCAACACGTACACGACGATGCATGCATGTCAGAAAGGTCTACACGTAGATCCATCATCGTCCCTAGCTAGCAGCAGAGCAGAGGGAGCTCCATGTGCATGCGCCCGCGTGCGACGACCGAACGGGCTAGCTAACTCCGTGGCTACTAGTTGACACGTCGCCGGGATCGCCTTGTTGCAGCGAAGGGCGAAGGCGACAGGGGCGGGGTGTGCCTGCACGTCCACGTGAGGCTCACGCGGGGTCCAGATTGGCCCTGTGCCCGTGCAGCGGAACTACACCACAGCGACACGTCGACGGCGCCACGCACGTAGGAGGAGTACGCCATCTACCGAGTAGGTACCGACCGATGCTCTCGCGCGCAGCTAGCGTCACGTATGTATGTGCTGCCGTTAAAAAATAGATGTTTCTCGAAAAATTATTTTTTTTACTTTGACTAATTTTATATTAAAAAATAGTTATAGCAAACATACACAACTAGTATCATTGGAAAGATTTTTAAATCTAGTTTTCAAAAAAATTATTTAAAATAAAAATATTACACATATTTTTAATAAATCTAATTAAAATTAAGAAAGTTTAATCTGCACGTTTCTCGTAGCGTCATGACGAAGGGAGTACGCTCTTGACGGTACTAATTGGAAAACGGACGCTTTGCCTGCTGCTTCTGGACGATGGACGGGATTACCAAATTGATCCCGGCCTGCAGTAACCTTGCTGGAGCCAAAAGAAATTATTACTCATCAAAAGAAGTCGGTAATGACTAGTAGGGAAAAGTATTGGAGCTTGTAAATTGTACGGAAAAAGAGCAAAAGGTAGGTCCACATGTAAACACCAGCTAGGCTTTCAAAGACCACGAAAAACACTCGACTAAGAGCATCTCTAAGCTATTAGCTAGAATGATTGAGCAAATTTAGTGATTTATCTATTCTCTAAAAAATGAATCTCACTTAAAAAATACTATATTACTCTAACTAACTATCTAAATTGAGACACATGATATAGCTAGGCTATCCAAAAGTAGAGAGATAATGAGGTAGGGATAGAGAACTAATAAATTGGAAGAGTCACTGTTGGGGATGTTATCTCTTTAATAATAGCTAAATTTATCTTTAGTAATAAACGATTTGACTAATTTTTGGATGTGCTCTAACATTAACGAGGCCAATCCAGTGTTATAAGAACATCATCTGCCCCCCACCCTGAAGGGCCAAGGGACTAAATTTACAATCCTTCGCCATAGAAAAATATATTGGTGAAACCATACCCGTAAGAGATCAAACAAGTCAAAACAAGAGGTTAAAATCATTGCAGCGAAACCAACCAACCGCTCGCACTGATAAACACCTAAACAACCAAGCTCTAAAGAGAACCAACAAATTTGATAGAACATACCTTATTTTGATGCACTATTGTTGCCACTACCTCGTCATTGGTATTACAAACTCTTTGATGGAATAAATATCTACAGGTAACTATACTATATCCATATAGCAGACAAGGCTCACTCAGGTCTCAGGGATTGAGGTAAAGTCGTAATAACAAAGTTTGTTGTTATTAATATAATTAGTTCAGCTAGTATTTGGAAACTTAAAATGGGATATGTTTTGAGAATATGATAGAGAGGACTGCTTGTATGGCACTATGGCGCAGAATTGAATAATTCTGTGTCCAATGACCCAGCAACGAGGCCGGAGGAGGTTATTGTTTATGGAAGATTGGTGATGGGAAAAAGCTTAAATTTTGGGAAGATAATTGGTTAGGCTCTTCTAGCCTAGCCATCCAGTTCTGGGATGTGTATGTTCTGGTTCAAGAGAAATCTGAAACAGCGGCGAAGGTATGGGATGGAATAGAATTAAAGTGCACTTTTAGGAGGAGTTTGGACCAACGCTTGTACTATTATTTTTACAGAGGAAGAGGATTCTTTAGTTTGGCAGTTCAACTCTAGTGGTGTTTACTCCTCGCAATCTCTATACAGAGTTATTAATTTTAGAGGTATCATGCCTACTCATGTCTCAGAAGTTTGGAGTATTAGAACCCCCCGAGAGTACATTTTTTTCTTTGGTTACTGTCTAAGAATAAGGTTTTGACTAGAGATAACTTGAGTATTAGGAAACATATTGATGATAAGTCCTGCTTATTCTCTAGTGAACTTGAGTCTGTCCACCATCTTTTCTTTGACTGTGTGGTGGCTAAGCAAATCTGGAAGTTTTTGTCTGAGGTATTTGATAGGGATCTAGGAGTTGATTTCCTGTCTATTGGTCAGACGTGGCTTAGCAATAATAAATTTGGTATCTGTAATATGTTTTGTGCTACCACCCTGTGGGGGTTATGGAAGCTAAGAAATAGTATTTGTTTTCAGGGTGCCCAATGGGTGAGTTTAAAGGTGTTGTTATTAAGAATTACAGCAATGGTTCAGTCTTGCAGTATTCTTTGTCCTCAAGAAAAGAAGATGGAGTTTGTGCATAATTTAGACAGATTGAAAAGAATCGCCTTAAGGCCGATAAGAATCACTGGTTGAGTTTGTTGGAGATCAGAGAAGATGCCTTCATGTATCAAGATGTTGTGAACTGGAAGATCTCGGCTTATCCTGATGAGGTGAAGACAAGACTTTCGACGGTGAAAGCCCATGTTTGGTTTTGTGTAATTGATGAAACTTAGTTTGCTAATGTTTGCTCTAAGTGTTTCATGAGATTAATTAGCAAACAACAAGATGGAGCAAAGGACCGGGTCGGTGGAGGCCTCAAGTGTAGGGCAATGACGGCATCAATGCAAATAGTGTAAGTTCATCAACAAGAGGAGAAAGCCCTAGTGACGGCATCCATGAAAATGGTATAAGTCCATCATCAAAAGGTGTCCACAAGCTTCATCAAGAGATGAGAAGGAAGATAGTGAAAAGCTAGGAGCTTAAGGCAATGGTATAACCAATAGGAGCTCTTTTGCTTTTGGTGATCAAGACTCTATAGAGGGAGTGATCACATTTATGATAGATAGCCGTACTATCAAGAGGGGAGAAATCGTTTGTGAAATGCGGTTATCAAAGTGCCACTAGGTGTTCATATTTATTGCATATGCATGTAGATGCTAATGACACCAACAAAACCCGTTGATAATTCTTTGGAAAATGCTAACACTCGTGCACTAAAGTGAGAGACACTTTAGAGTGTTAGCTCCTTTAGAAACGAGGGTGAAGTTTGAGTGGTAGAGAGGGGTTTGGGTCCTCTCTCCCTCCTGACGAGCTTGCGAGGCAGGATTCAGCGCTTTTCGATGATTTCACAGTGTAAAAAAGTGCATCGGAAACTTCTCATAGTTGTCTAGTGGCTAACTCTTTGAAAAGGTGCAAAAACGTGTGCACTGGACGCTGGGAGCGTCCGGTGCGTCCGGTGTGAACCCTGTGCTCTCGGGGCGGTTCGGTGAATTTTTCACCAGACGCGCGAAAATCTTCACCGGACACGCTGTGAACACTGTTCCAGCGTCCGGTGCCTATGACGTGGTGAGCAGCAGAGAGCCGTTGTAGCGTCGGACGTTGAGGAGCGTCCGGTGACCCTGCACCGACGCGTTCGGTGAGCAATTGTGCTCTCTGGAACCTCTCTGAAACCGCACCGGACGCTGGCGTCGGAGCGTCCGGTGTGACGGCACACACCGCACCGGACGCGTCCGGTGTGAACTAAAGGAGCGTCCGGTGCCCCTGAAAACAGTGAGTAACGGTTGAATCTTTGAGTGGGGGCTATAAGTAGTGGAGTGGCCGGCTTGTGCTATCTCTCTTGGACATTTTCATTGACATAGCAAACTAGTGAGCCTCTCTACTCCTCTCTCACACATTCCAATTGATTGTAATCATCATTTGGTGAGATTGGAGAGCATCAAGTGCATTGCATGAGTGTGTTCATCCAGAGGCACTTGGTGAGTGTATTTCGCAGCGGATTCTCTTGTTACTCTTGGAGTTTGCCGACTCCTAGACGGTTTGGAGCTGCGACGATCGTTGAGGGGAGTTGGTGATTGTCTCCGCCTCCGATCGGTGAAGTTGTAAGGGGTTCTTGAGCCTTCCCCGCGGGAGATCGCAATTGGCTACTCTAGTGGATTGTGCGTAGCTTGTAGATCCCCATCTTGTGTTGGTTGTGCGGCACCCTTGAGAAGGGTTTGGCGTGTGATACCAATTAGCGCGTGAACCTCCAAGTGGGTAGCAAGTGAACCTCGGTAAAAATCATTGTGTTAACTCTTTTGCCGATGATTTAATTTGTGTTGATTGATTGATTTATGTACTCTTCATCGCCGGTATAAAAATCTCCCTCTCTCCTTTACTTTCTTGCACTTACCTTTGTGTAGCTTACTAGTGTAGTTCACCTAGGAGTAGAGTAGAGTAGTGACTTAGACTTGTTGTTGAGTGAACTAGAGACAATAATCTAGAACGGTTAGGTGGCTTGCACTTTTGAGTAGGCTAGCGCAAAATTCATTTCGCCGCTTATTTGTCTAACCACTTAGGTTAAGTGTTATTTGTAGAATTTTTTAGGCTATTCACCCCCCCTCTAGCTATTTAGGACCTTTCAGACGGTTGATCAAACAAGTGCTGAAGCTGGTGGGAAAGGCTGGTGTAGTCTACTAGGTTTGGAGGCCTGATTGGTTACCTAGTACGTTTATGTCTGTGATCAGTCCCTTATATCGAGATTTTAAACTTTGGACAGGTGCACCCTACTTGAATGTTGTAAACGTTGATTGGTCTCTAAGACAGGGGCTTTGCCCTTTAACTCTAAAAATATGTTGATAAGATAGATGATGGTAGTTCTCTGCACTAACCAGCACTCCTTGAGAGTGCCAAGTTTTTTTCTAAAAAGAAAGGACTCCTTGACGACGGTGAAGGAATGAAGGATGAGATAAGCTGCAGAAGACGTGGATTCCCCCAGGCTCTGCGCAGTGCAACATATTGTTCGGCGTCGGCCTTTCCTTCGTCTCGGGTTTGTTGTGGATGCGTCTTCCCTGGCCCATGGGCCGTGCGCCCATTTGCGTCCGCTTCAGCGCTCAACGGCCTGCCGCTATATGTTTTTTTTTTTCAACAAATTGTCTTTGGTCAAGATACATAAAAATCCTGACTGTAAGTGTAATTTTAGCTTTCCATAATTGTTTGATTTCTTTATCCTCACATTCTCTGAATAAATGCTTGTAAACTACGTAATTTGACCGAGAACACACCGGCCTTTTTCCCACTTTCAGACCACTCCATCTGGTACTCTGGTTGATCATTAGTCTTCTGACTAAACAGCACAGTTCATAGATCCCTCAACTGATCTTGTAAATCTTCAGAGAGCCATCGCTTAAAACATAGCTTCCATCTTCTTCTGCACATTATATGATTTCGGCAATTTTGCTCATAGCATACTCCTATGTTGTATAACTCAGGGAACCTGTCCTTTAAGGACCAAGGCCCACACCAGGTATCATGCCAGAAATCAACATTCTTACCATCTCCCAATCTCATAATCCTTTAATCAAATCATTCCACACAGGGAATAATACGATTTTTTGAGAAAATTGGTACACCCATGTCTTTTTTACATATAAATTTGCAAACAATTTCTTCTCAAATTCCACTTCCATGCTCCAACTTCCACCACCATTTGCATAAGAGGCTTTCATTCAATTTCCTTAAATCTTTTATTTCAACCCCCCCTTTCTTTTTCGGTTTTGTTATAAATTTCAGAACCGCTCACACCAGAAGGGCCTTCCCAAGTCAAGAGACCAGGAGACAAAGCACTGATAGGAACCACCCAATTTTTAGATGCGATGGCATATTCAACATAAAACCGAGGAACCAGAAAAAGTCAACGCCTCATTTGTCAAACCGAACATCCTACAATTTCAAATTAGCTCGGAATTGTATGTTCCCAGTCTTTAGGAAATGATTCCAAGACATTTTCCTTAGTCATATTTTTTAAGACAAGGTCAGACACCCTGGGCTACACAGTCAATAAAACAATCAGGTAAACAGCGGGAGAAACACTGCCAACAAAGCTTTACACTACGAATTTCTGGTCTTCGATTAACCATGTACTAAATTACAAACTGCCATGAACCTAAGAACGGGTCCAGTCTCAGAGTAACCAAGGGCAGTAGTGTTTACTACCAAGCGGTCCTTTCCCTGGATAGAATGCCATCACATGAGATTCACACTGATGATCTGCAAAAGAGAGTAGTAGACAAACAGGTCATTCATGAGAGCAGTTGCGATCAAATAGTATCATCAAAGCTTACTTGTTGAACAAATACCAAAAATAACAAGTCAACAGGATTTTTCTTTAGAGTATGCACGAGAACATAGCTACTTAACAGGAGAGATTCACATTAGCTTGAAAGAACCAGACAAACAATATGTCATGAGCCTTATTAGTTTGGAAGGACTATTTGCATCTACCTCCTCTATTTGGTTTGGGGTATCATTCTTATTCTCAATTATGGCCCAAATGTGAGACAACCAGTTTCCCAATACTTTCACCTGTGACTTCTAATAGAAGGTGATGAACCTTTCTGTTGAAAAAATGGGTCATAAAGGACATAGATGCCATTTAAAATGACACAGAATGTAAATGTAACTGCAGCAACAATCATGTCAAGAAATAAGACCTAATCCATCTGGATGGCACATTACAGTTAGGCTCCCTTACAGTGATTTGAACACGCATTTAACCTATTAGCGTATATACGAGAAATCAGACAAAAGGATTTTTGGATCATCATTGCCCAGAGTTCCTGAGTAGAGAAGATTTTCAAAACTATCGCCATTGAAAATTCATGCCTTCGTATCTTGTTGGGTTTATTGACTTCTAAACGCAGAAAGTGGTTTCACCAGACAAGCTTATTTCTTGGTGGTTGTACAAGCACCTTAGAACAAAACAGGTTGTTCCTCGACTATATCATAATATACGTAAAGCTACTTGCAGCACTTCATGCCAGGAGCAAAGCATGGAAAACCAATCTGGACCTCAAACCGAGAGAAGCGTTAGACAATATCAAGGCTAGGATTCAAAATCTCAGTTGTAGGTTATCGGATATTTTCCAGTATGCGTTAGATTGTTTGATTCAAAATCAGCAGAGTTCAGAGTCACACATAAATATCATAAATACGGCAGCAAAATCATACAGATCTAAAATACTCTTATAAAACCTTAACAGATCACTAGCATAACTCCTCATCGCAAGTATTTAGATGCTCATTATGGGCAAAAGCCACTTAAAATCTACATTTATATAATAACCAAAATCAACAGGTGCCAAATGCACACTAAGAATGACTGTTAAAAATAACAATACTAAAAGCCTGGTTTGTGCATATATTTGACAAAGAATTCCCGTCAGTCTCACCTCAGTTAGGATCACCTTTTTTTTTTTTTCAAACAACAGGATCCCAGAGTTTAGACAGTTTAGAAGTAGAAAAAATGAGGGGTGCCAGGACATTGCCAGGTATCACAGATATGCCTACCATCATAAATGACCAGGCCTCAACAAAACTAAGACGAACAGCTATTTCCATTCATTTGAGCGTCGTTCATTATATCAACAGTTTCAAACACATACGTGCTTCCCAAATTATAAGACATTTTGGCATTTATAGATTCATAGGTTTTATTATGTATCTAGACATAACACATATCTAGGTACGTAGCGAAAACTATGAATCTAGAAATGCCAAAACATCTTATAATTTGGAACGGAATGAGTACTAAGCTAGCAAAATGTCGAAAATACAACGATATAGAATTGCTTTGGTCAACACAAATGCAATTATAATTTCTCTGCCCACTGAAAATATTGCTATGATCATCTCTCAACAAATCCAAATTATTGTACACATACCATGGGACAAGTTTGAAAATGTTATCAGCATGCATCGTAGGAAAACATAAGATCATAGCACACACCCTGCCTACAGTGATATACTAGCATACATGCAGATACTTGAGATACCGAACGACAATTATAGCAATAACAGTAACGAGAGATGAAATCATACAAGAGTCACAAGCACAAGCGAGGTGCCAAACATTGTTATGCTCCAGCAAATTATATTTGGAACAGATTAACCCATTCGTCAAAGAACATCTCTCAAATAAAGCATAGCAATCTTTGTCCTTAACTGAAACATAGCATTATCCACAGTAGAATTACAATGTCTTAACATAGCCATTGAACAAATAGAAGGAACAGTAGCCTAGGGCAATGCTAATCTACAATTCAGACTTTACCTAAACCCTTCCTCAATATCAGAGGAAGGTGGAGGTGGAGACAAAAGGCAGCGCAGCAACGGTGGCAACCAACTCCATGGCACCAGCGCCGTCGGCAGCACCCCCCTGCCCTGTAGTCTTCTTTGTGCGCTTTGCTCTAGCCAGCTTCACATGAGCATCGACGAAATTTTCCATGCGTTTCACCTCCAGTTGCTTCAGGAATTCAATCCGCTGACGCTCCATCTCCACTGCGTGCTTCTGCTTAGCACTCTCCACACGCTCATACATCTCCGCAAAAGCTTCGATCGCCCTTGCTAGCTCTCTGAAACCTTTGTCAGCACTGCTGGCAGCCTCATCTCTGCCGCGCTTCTTGTTACTGCCAGAGAGCGACGACACGGAGCGCGAAGGCGACCGGGGCAAATTGTGATTGTTGTTGCCACCCGCATCATCGGAGTCCTCTGAATCAGACACAGCAGCCGCGGCAGCCGCGGCTTCCTTCTGGATGAGGGCAGCAGCAGGGAGCGGGGACCCACGGCGGTAATTCGGTAGAGGCAGAGCCATAGGCGGCGGCGGCGGGGAGGACGATGACGGCGAAGGCGACGGGGGCCTCCGCAGGGCTGGTGGATGGATGGGCAGAGCGAATTGAGGAGCCGGCGACGTCATGAGCCTCTTGGAGCCGGAGGCGGTGAGGGTGGGGCCGACGAGGCGGTCGAGCTCGGGGAAGAAGGACCAGCCGGACGGCGCGTTGCGGGCAAGCTCGGCCTTGTACTTCTTCTTGAGGGTGTCGACGCGGTTCTTGCACTGGACGTCGGTGCGCGGCGGGCGGCGGCGCGCGGAGGCCCCTCGGCCGCGAGTTGACGGCGTCGGCCACCTCCTGCCACTGCTTCTGGCGCAGGTTGCCGCGGTTGAGGTCGACGTAGCGGCTGCCCCAGGCGGCGACGAGCGCCGCCGTCTCGCCGTCGCTCCAGCAGTCCTCCCTGTAGGGCAGGTTGGGGTTGGGCGGCGGCAGCTTGCCGCCTCCCCCCGCCGCCGCCGCCGCGGCCGCCGCGGCCATCGCCATCTCCCTCACCTCCATCCTCCCCCCAGTCTCCGGCGCCGCGCCCGGAATCAGATCTCGCGCCGAGGCCGAACCCGAACGCGAACCCTAGCCCGAGGAAGGCGACGAGCACGGAAGTCGTGGTGCTGGCGTGAATTGGGGGTGCGGTGAGGCGGGGGCGGGTGGAATAAAAGGACACGGCGAGGGCGAGGTGGGGTGGGGCGCCGGCCGAGGACGGCACGCGCGTCGCACGTGACGACGCGGTGGGGCGACCTGACCTGACCGGCGGGGGCAAGGGCAAGGGCATCGTTGGTGACCGCATCGGAGACGTGCCGCCGTTTCATGCGTTTGACCGGGTAACCGGCGAAAGCGAGGCCGGTCGGTTTTGGGTTCGGAGAGAGAGAGAGGTGGGTGGGGGGAGGATAAAGACGCGACGCGAGCGAGCGAGAGCCCGGCCGGCCTGCCTGCAGCGTCGAAGCGCAGGCGAGGAGGCGACAGCCCACCGGGGTCCGGAGACCGGACACGCGGTGGCGGCGGGAAATTACTGGCGTGCCCCCCGGGGGATGGCGGGCGGCAGGGGCAGGGCGGGGAATTCGCGGGGCCTCGGGGCACGGGCGCGGGTGTGTCAGGTGGGGGGCGTGGGATCGCGGGTGACTGCTGAGGTGGTCGCCGTTGGTCGGCTTGCGTTCAGGCGCCGAAAGAGGAGGAGAAGGGGAGGGAGAGAGAGAGAAGCGCAGTGGCGCGGGCGAGGAGGGGGAGGGGGGAGCGGAGAGAGAAGAGAAGACAACCACTCGGCTCGTCGCGCTCGTCGCGGGTGGGTGACGGGGTCTAGTGGGGCCCGCGTGCGGGGAGGCGCGCAATTATTGTCGTCTCTGCTGGATGCTGGTGGTGGCGACTGGCGACTAGCGTGGCGACGTTGTTGCCCGGCAAAGAGGACGGCACGGCGCGGCGCGGCAGATTGCGCTTCCCGCTGCGCGCCTCGGCTGGACCTGGACCTGGACCTGGACGTGGGTCTGCTGCGATGCGATTGGCGATTGCTAATCGTCGGCGCACCGTCTCCATCCGTCCGTCCGTAGCAGATTCAAATATCTGTGCATCGCTTCACGTCTCTATGAGATGTGTAGCCGTGAAAACTTACCTCTGGGCCTTGGTTTAAGGGGAGAAATGATCATTTTGAACATGTAAGTTAAATGAAAGCCCTCTTTGAAAGGCAAAAAATTCGTACATTTACCCAAATTTTGTTAGTATCAGTTTATTTTTAGAGAAAAACCATATAAAGCATGTAAGATTCCTCCAACCCAAAGAGGACCGAAACCAAATTTGCTTAGGTTCATTAAAATGGAATTAGCTATGTTTTTCTAGCTATATGGCTTTGAGTCTCTAATTCATTATATGTATATATGACTAATTATTCACAAACTCAAACATGACATGGGTCAGCGCTTTTCACGTGCTTGTGCGATCCATAAGAAGAGCTTGGATTTAGGGCAGGGGATCCGCCGACAGTTATAGAGTGGGTTGGGGCGACAGCTTGGTGTTGATCAAGACGAGTAGCAAGTCAGGGCGACTAAGGCGTAACTCGCGCGAGGCGAGTGGAAAATGACAATTCGCAGAGCCTCACGACATGAGCGGTTTTCAGTTCATGTGATTAAGGGAGGCACCCATGGTGGAGCAGGGCGGTTAGAGGGGCGCGGGCGATTGAGACGTAAGGGAAGTGACAGAACTGGTGGAGGGGGGATGGCGACGATCCTGAGGACATGGGTCAAATTAATAGTGCAATCAGCCACGCTTTATAACACCCTTATTTATTACGCAGAGACGATGTACTCTCTCCGTAAAAAAAACTATACAACTGTAACATAGTAGCATGTTTTATCGTATCAACTTTGGTCAATTATGAATAAAAATTGTTTTGAGGAACAGAGAGAGTATCTATTAAACAAGGAGCTGTTTGAGATGGCAGATGGGGCTGTTAGACAGATATGCCTCGTCGGAACCGATGGTTAATGTGTGTTAACAAGGTGGTTAATAGCCCTATCTAAACACATGTTCGCACCGTACGGAGCACATGAGCCATGAGTGCAAGTCTAACAGTTCGCTTATCGAACAGCCGTTGCTTGCCAAGCCCATGCCATCGAGACGATGCAACCAGCACCTTCCGCACGTCGCACGGATCACGCAGCTCTTCTCCTGCAGGTGCCGTTTTCTTTCCTTTTCTTTTTTTTTTGACAAAAAGCTGGTGCCGTTGACCTCGCCGCCGCCGTCCCCTAACGCCTCTTTTGAGTTTTGATGAAAATCAGGAAGAAAGCCTATGGAAGTTCAGCCTGTTCTTTTACTGAAAAATAAGCGCTGATTTCGGCTCGTGCTGATTTATTGTGAAGAGAAAAATGCTGAAAATAAGTGCTAGATTGGTAAAAGAAAAAAAAAGCTGTTGAGAACCCCGCCGAGAGCGTAGATGCCGACGCGACCGACGGAAAAACGCTCGGAGTCGATAACAAGGACCGGGCACCACACCTTGGCAGCGAAAAGTACACGCACGAACGGGCCGCTCCACACCGGTGGCCGCCCGCCCGTCCGTGAGGGCCGGCCACGACCACGCGCGTCTCCGTTCCCTAGAGACTAGAGTAGACCAGATCGCGCTGCCGGCTACTCGGCTCTGGCGCGTGCCGCGCGACCGGCGGGCAGAGAAAGCCGAGCCATCCGGCGTCCGGCCGCAGCATTGAACATTGAATGGGGACTGGGCTCCTCCTGCGCCTCTGACCTCAAAGCACTACTACGCCGCACGGCACGGCACGGCAACGAACCGCACCGCACCCGCCGAGCGAGGCCAGTGGCGCGGCGTGGACTTGGGAACCACCACCACCGGCGCCCGGCCGGCCGGCGCGGCGGGTGGGGCCGCCCACGTCCGGCCATCCGTCTGTCCGTTCGTCCGGGCCAGCGCCGCGAGTAACGCTCGCTTGCTTGTACCCCACGTCCCCCGCACCCCATCCCATCAATTCCCGGCCGGCCGCGGCCGGCCCGGTACCCCCGCCCCCCCCCCCCCCCCCCCCCCCCCCGCGGCCCGTCGTCGGTTTGCCTTTGCCTTTGCCTTTACCTCCGCCCCCGTTTCCCGGCCTGCTGGTTGGCTGGCTAGCTGTACGCGTCTCCGTAGCCCGTAGTCCGTATTAGCCGCCGCGCCGGACTCTGCTGCTACTTTTGCCCAAGTTGTTAGCCATTGCCACCGCGGATCCTGTACCTGGATCCCGCTGTCTTCGTTGAATCGCGCGATTAAATACCTGTTCGTACCACTCCGTTCATACTCCTCGTCTGCCGCTGCGGCGCCGGATACAAGAGAAGTCCTCTTCTCTCCCGAGGCTAGGAGCTAGCAGTCAGATCTCAGACGCCGCGCCGGGAACGCATCGCATCGCATGCCGACGCAAACGAGGACTCCGTCTCCGCCCACCGCCCTCCGCACTCCGCCCTCCGCGGCGCTCGCGTTGAACCGGCGATCGTGACCCAACCAATCTCCGCGTCTTGCGTGCGTGCGTGCATCTGCATCTGCATCTGCTCGGGGCCGGACCGACGCCGTGTCACGCACTCACATGGCGATGTCAGGAGACCCGCGCAACGCCGATTGCAGGAGTCCTCACACCGGCCGGCCAGAAACGCAAGGGAGGGTGACGGAGACGGAGGGCACCGGCACGCACGACGCTGCCCGCTAGTAAACGCTCCAGCTGGGTGGGCAGGGCCGTCACGCCACCTGCGTTGCGTTGCGTTGCACTTGCACCGTTCTCGCGAGTCGGTCGGAACGGCGGAAGCGTTTCTCCGGCTTCAAGGAGAACCTGCTGCTACCGGCCGGACGGCCGGTGGAAACCGTGGAGCACACGCACTACGTACGTCCTTTCGCCGTAGGAGCCAGGGAGGGCAGCAGCAAGCAAACTCACGGTAGGCAGTGGCCGTGGACCGTGGAGCACACGCTCATTGCTCGGCCGGCATCGCCCGATAATTGTAGGACCGTAAATGTAAAGTGTTGTAGCACTGCCGAAGGAGCCTTTCGTGCACTCCCAGGTTTCAGAAGTTGCTTCGGTCCGTCCTTTTGCAATGCACTTGGACTCGGTCGGCCGTCGGGGTTACGACCTGGCTGGCTGGGACTCTGTAAAACAAAGCTCTCGGGGTTCAGAAAACTAGCAACCTCTAGTGCCTTGCCAGCCGAAGCCTGCGGAATCGTCAGTGGTCATCACCGGGCCACGCAGTGACGCGGCACTGCCTTGGCCCTTGGCCCTTGAACCATTGAAAATTGGGATGGAACCGCAGGTTTGCGTCGATTTCCTTTTTCACGAGGAGAGGCGGAGGAAGACTAGCCCGAAATTTTTGTGCCTCCATGGATGGAACCGCGATCCAGACGCAACGGATGTGCCGTGCACGCGGTACAAGAGCATCGGGCGGGACAGGGCAACGACGGGCAAGAGCAGGCCGTGTTGGGCGGGAAACCTAGGCATGCGTTGCAATTTGCAAAACTGAAACTGTTAGTACTAGTATCGTCTAAGGCGTGTTACTTCAGTGCAATCTGTGTGACTGTGGCTGTGTTTAGTTGAGAAAAAGTTGAGTAAAAAGTACACTGTAGCACTTTCGTTTGTATTTGACAACTTTTGTCCAATCATGGTCCAAGTAGACTCAAAAGATTCATCTCGAGATAGACAGGTAAAAAGTACAAACATGCAACAGGTGCTACTTCATTTAGTGCTCTATATAGACGTAAAGTACAATCGATGTGATGGGAAGAGAGAAGAAAAATTTTCAAACTAAACGGAGCCTGTGTGCACAGAAGTTCCATCAGATTTCTAACTCTGAAGCAAGTCACGAGCCAGTGAAGCGAGAAGCCCCTTGTCTGACGTAACTGGGTGGCCAGGGTTCCGGTCCAAGTCGCCAGGGCTGACTCTGACTCCAACATTTGACTGAACCAGGCTGAGTCAGCGAAATCGGGGTCTAACACAAAAAAGTCCAATGGGTTTGTGAGGCACCCAATTATGGGGGCAGTCAAAAAATCAAGCACAATCCAGGCACGTGTATATAAGGACACTGGCACACTGCAAGCCTCGTTGGGTTGGGAGGAGCAGCAGCTAGTTTGCAGAGATGCTTGGAAGGAGGAGAGGCGGCTCATCATCCAAGTCGCAGGAACCCACCAGCGCTGGCGCGGCCGTCGCTGCTAACACCGGCCAGGAGCCGGCGACCGGCGTCTCGCAGTTCATCACGCACCTCGGTAGGCCTAACTGAAACTCCTCTGCTTCTTTACTGCCATGTTTTGATGCTTACGATTTTACTTGGCCTAATGTCCAGTAGGAAAAACCGACTGATCCTTGCACATATTTTCCTGAGCCTAATGTCTATTAGGAGAAACTAACTGATCCATGCGTTTCTTTGCAGATGAGTCTGCCACGAAGAGGCTCCAACGCATGTGTCAGAGGCTGAGGCTGCTTGAGCAGCAGATGGAAATATTGGAGACCGACGTCGCCAAGGCCAGCAGGGATTCCTACAACTAGCTTATTAGCTCCAGCAACTCTGTCATCGAATTCAGATGGGTAGTCCATCAGCCTGTGCTATTGCTCAGGCTATAATTTTAGAAAGTTCATGGATAGATTTGGTGCTAGCAGAAAATTGCTTATCTGTGGAGACTACAGGATGGTGACTCTCAAAGTAAAGGCGAAGTTTGTCTTTGCCAATGCTAAGACAGGGGCTATGCCCTTAAACTTAAAAAAAAAAGTAAAGGGGCAGCATTAGCTCCTCAACTCAATTGCTTATGTACAAGAGGCACATTTCCTTTTTCAATTCCCAGCACAAGCTAAGTCCGCATACATCTTCGGTCCCAGAAACAACTCTGCAAAACGAATATATGCAATTCTTGTGTACATGGAAGAAACCATTCCTTGATCCAAACAGGAAGAAAAGATAGCCTCTAACTGAATTTTCAAGGCCTTGTATCATCTTGATGTAATGCTTTGAGAATTTAATAAAAGCTTACTTAAAAAAGAAAAAAGAGCGGAAGCCATGGTAATAGCACCCGAAAGATTCGACTGCGACATGAAGATCCGAACAACATTGTTACTCACAAGCTAGCTTTGTCCCAAAGCTGCTAAGGCAGATGGCAAATGCCTGAAATGCTGAGAGTGGCTGGCGATAATCCATGGTGAAGACATCGTCATCAACCTTACCGAACTGCAGGAGAACAGTTTCCTCATCACTGACGCTATCAGGATGGCTTTGGTCGGCTGTAGCCACCAGCTGGAAATTCTTGACAGATGCAACTGTCACCCTTCCATGGAAGTTCAAGCACCAGCACTGCAAGTGCTCATGCCACCGTGGGGCCTTGTTTCTAAGAACAGTGGTACCCGTTCGCCTCAAAGACTTCACCTTGAGGGAGTTCTCTCAGGTCTCTTGAACTGAGGGGCACTCTTCACATCCAGGTAACTACTCAATATTTGTCAAATGAGTGCTGCTACCTGATCGCCGTGCATCGTGATTACCCCGAATGGCGACGGCATTTTCATGCACAAATAACTTTGCTTGATGACTATGGGCATGTTTGGAAGTACCCCAACTAAAATTTAGCTAGCTAATTGATAGAGGTAAAAGTCTAGCTAGCTAAATATCACTTTAGGGTCTGCTTAGAAGCACCCTAACTAAAATTTAGCTAGCTAATTGATAGAGCTAAAGTTTAGGTAGTTAAAGATCACTTTACCTGGGGTGTTTGGATGGCCTAACTAATTTAAAATCTTGACCATACTACCCCTCATTAATACTATTGTTTAGATAGCTAAACTTTAGCTGAATGTGTTTGGATGCTCTAGCTAAACTTTAGTTGGGGATAGTTTGGTCATTTAGACCTTTTAGCTAGTTTTAACTGGGTTGAAATAGCTAATTGGATTGTGTACATTTTGGTCTCCAGCTAAACTTTACCTAGGTTTAACTATGGAGTGTTTGATACATCAGAGCTAAAATTAGCCAGCTAAAGTCTAGTTGGTGCTTTCAAACAGGGTCTATGTCAAATCTGTTGATTACGCCCCGTCCGAATATGGTGGTGTAAGAACATCTCCAACCCAAGCTCCTACTTGGGCCCTTACCATAAATTTTAGGAGATTGGGTAAAAATTCAACTTCAGTGGAGCCCCTAAATCGGATCTCATTTTGCATGCCCTCTCAAATTATAATATTAACCCCCTTAGATATAGGATCCCCCTATTCTCTCTCATTCATGGGTCTTATATCACTTTTTCTCTTGAGATAGGGTCTTAGGCTGCTTGTTTCACTAGAGTTGAGCCTAAATTTAGGCCCCTATTTTTTACAAACTACTTGTCAAATGATGATATAGAGGTCTGATTTTGAGCCTGACTGGACATGCTCTGAGGGTACTCCATGTCCACGACATCGAATGTGATCTCTTCAGCTCGCACCTTCTCAGCTTCGCTGAACGCCACCGTGAGGGTTTTCTTACCGATGGCGTCTATCCGCCGACCGCCGAAACCGAATAAGGCATTTCCAGCCGGATCGAGGGAACTTCTGCTCAGTTTCATGCTATCAAACGCCTTGAAGGATAAGATGTCGGCGGAGCTGCCGTTGTCGATCAAGATGTTGTGCAATGTGTAAAGCAGTAACCACGAATGCGTCGCAATGGGGAAAATCGCGGACTTGGAAATCCTACTCGGTGAAGGTTATCGGCTGCAGCTAGCTTCCAGGCGGCCCTGTGCCCCGGCCGGCATCCGTGGTGTCACCGATAGTACCTTCCTCCGTTCATACTCTCTTCTTGTTCTCTTCCTGTCATGCTCGTAGTTGGAACCGCCAGTAATTGCATATATGTGGCTGTTAGTGGGCATGACGTTCGCTGGAGTAACGGTGTTGACAATTTACAACTCCTGAGACCCTTCCTGCTTTGGCGCTGTCTGTTGCAGCTGGTGATGCTGGTCAGACGCAGCGGAGGAGGATCCTGCGGCTGATAAAATCTGATACTGGTTGTGCGGGAGATGCTGATACTACTGCACATTCGGCTGGCTGCTGCTGCCAGGGGAGTGTTGGTTGATACGATGGGTACTGGTGGGCCACTAGCATCGGTTGATACATGTTGGGTTGCTGATATGGCGCATGTTGTCCAACCGGAGTATCCCTCGGGGTTGTGTAGAACACATGCTTTGGTGGTTCGTAGCTTCGCGATGCTTCGTCTCTCTCGCGCTGCTCTTTGGCTAGCTGCGCGTACTTGCACTCGTGCGAGAAATGGCCCTTATTCTCGCCGCAAACAAAGCAACAGGGGGTCTTGGTCCCCCACCGCGACCCCGGCCCCGATCGCCTCTTGAGTTTCATCTACCCCGTCCCTAAGAGCCGTTTCCTTGGCCCTGGCCGTCGGCGGGTCGATACGTGTTCTGCTGTGGCCGAGGCGCTTCGTCCCGTACGTTGTTCTCCGAATGTTGGGCCTGGGTGTGCTTCTGGGCGTTTGGTGGCTGCTGCTTCGGCGTGGTTTGCTTTATGCTGTTTCCCAACGCTTTTCGCTTGTGGAAGTCATCTTCGGATCTAGCAAATTTTCTCATCTCTTGGAACAACTGCTTGACTGTCGCGGGGGGTTCTCTGGACAGCACCTCGGCGCATTGGCCCAATTTGAGCCCTTTGATCGCGGCTACTATCACAATGTCATCCGACACATTCGGCAGTTAAGCTTTAAGCTGGACGATCCTTTCGAGGTACTTGGATAGCGCCTCGTCATCCGGCTGGTAAAGGGTGAGTAGGTCCATTGGTGTCTTCAGGTCCATTTGATAGCCCTGGAAGGTGGCTAGAAGTTCCTACTTGTTTATTTTCAGCTGGAGACACCGTTGTTATCAGGCCTGATGACCCAATAGATGAATCATATGTTGCAAGGGTTGAGAAGATTGAAAGAGGTGATTCTGAAAATGTGAGAGTTCATGTGCGTTGGTACTATCGAGTATCGACCGGAGGAAACCACTGGTGGGAGAAAACCCTTCCATGGATCTAAAGAAGTTTTCCTCTCAGATCATATGGATTTCCAAAGCATAGATACAATTGAGGGGAAGTGCAAAATTCACACCATTGAAGCCTACACCAAGTTGAACTCTGTAAAAGCGGCAGATTTTTTTTATTTTTATTTTTTTTTTTTTTTTTTTTTTTTTGCCGGTTTGAGTACAAATTAGCAACAGGCACCTTCATGCCTGAGTCAGCTGATATGTAAGTATCCAGTGAAACACAATTTGATTATTCTCCAACTTGATAATACTTTAATGCTGCAGATTTGTAAACTAATAGATCTCTTGTCTTTGTGATGTGCTACAACTTTTTTTTTAAAGTCCTCTAAACTTCTGGATAAATATTGCAGGTTCTGCAAATGTAAACAACCATACAACCCTTACCAATTTATGGTCGAGTGTGAAAAATGCTCTAACTGGTAAGTATATGGATATGGACCCAGATCGATGATAACCTTACTTTTTATTGATGGCGTAAACAAGCTGCTACACTATACCTTTTGTTTAGGTTTTGTAAAACTGTTGGTTTTCTTTTTTAGGTTTCATCCACCCTGCATCGGGTTCAGTACAGAAGAAGTAAAACTGCTGCCTCAATTTATCTGTGAGAGCTGTACTGTTGAACAGAATCCAGAAATGTCAAGCAAAGTTTCATTACATTCGGAGAACAAGGTAACATACGGTCTCATGTGATTACTGCTAATTATGATGCATTATCTGTTATGGAATTTCCAAATCACAGTACAAATAAGAATTATGCCTAGGTAGAACTTAAGTGTAAAATCGATTTCAATATTATGGCTTGTCCACAAGAGAGGGCAATCCTGTTTTGCATTCCTAAGGATTCTTAAATACTGATTTGAAAATTAATTTGATAAATTCCAGTTTATAAATATTCTGATTCGAAAGTGCTATTGGCTGAAGCATTGAGTGGAATATTTCAAACTTTATTCAGATTGTTGCTTTTATGCACATTCCCTCCATCCAAATTTATATTAACTATAAGTGCCAATTAAGAGCAATGTTAAAATTGTACTGAAAGAAGTTGCTTTGTTTTTACTAATCTCTCTTAGCTAGTTGACCTCAATATATTTATTCCGATGCTGTCTATGCACAATGAAATCCAAGATGAAGCTCAATACTAGTTGCAATATGGAATGGAAATGGTGTAGCCAAATGATTTAATCTTGTCTGCTAGCAGCCTAGCACCTGATGTACTGCATCTTTGAGATGGTACCTCATCGGCTCATCTGATCCTGTTTACCGTTTTTATCTCCATGCATAATAAGTAGTTGATGTCCTAGTTGTTTACACGATTTGTACCTATCTATTATCGGTAATGTTACAGTACGGGCATCTGAAATTTTTAAAAAAGTAGGAGTGCTCCATCATATTGCAATAGTTAAACATCAATGTTGCAACTATCATTTCTGCATGTTTCACAGTGGATGTTGCATGAAACATAATTTTCATGTTGCGGCGGGAAATTTCTCTCCTAGACTAGAGTTGAACGACGTAGTCATTTTTAGGCATCATTTTTCATGTTGCAAACTCTGACCACTGATGTTGCACTAGTTAATTTTCAATGTTTCGTCGGAGCGTCCAATATAAAATTTTCCATTGGATGTCTAGGCACTAGCCGATCTATTATTGATTTACTCATCTCATAATGACTTAGTGTCTGTGAAAAAAATGAAAGACCAAACTAGATGGAGTGCCTCATTTTGGGCCCAAGATATTAACATAAACAATGTGGTTTGTGTCATGAATGCTTCATTTTGCTACCATACTATTGGAGATCTGAGACGCTCATCACTAATATATATTTTTTTTTTACCTACTGTCATGTTATCCTTTTAATTTTGTTCTATCCTGATATTCTCTGTGTTTTGGGTTGCACTTATCTCTCTTTTTTTTTCTGTGTTTTGGAAGTTGATACAAGTAGCATAGGTTGGATAGCTGGCTGTTGGATAATATTGTTCTTTTGCGTGAAATATGTTAGGAACCTGCCAAATTTTTAAGTTGATGAAGATTTCAAACTTATGCTTGATGTTGTATTTACTTTCTTTGTGTTAATAATGCATTATATTGTGCTTTTGTGTAATTGTTTTGAGAAGAGTTGTGAGGATTTGAGGGAAAAAGAAGCAACATTGCTGTCAGAGGTGGAGCAAGGTTTTGAATTAGCCAACGAATCTGCTGAAGAAGTAAATGATCATTTGGTAAGCTTAGCTCTTTAGTATCGGTCAGCTAGTTTAACTTAGTTTGAAGATTAAATTACCATTCTGTATTGACTCATGTTATTTGACACGTTATTTGGATATAAAATCCCATGTATATCCACTCTACACCTGCTACATTCATTAAACATTTCATCACATCATGTTTATCACTTCAATTCTGTTAGTATGCTAGGGATCTTAACAAGTTTTTGACAACATCTTGTATCGCTCGCTGTTTCACTAATCATATGATACACCTATTCACTTGCTATTTAAATGAGTGCGTGCGATATATTTGATCCACTAAACTTCTGGCAGAGGTAAGGTGGTTGGATTGCTTTGTGTGTTAGAGTTGTAACAACCCAGAAAATTCAAACACCAAAAATACCAACCAATTAAAATCTTTCCTTTTATTCCTCCAAACCATTCCATGTGCATGCATGTAGATTTAATTTTGCAAATAGTATGTGTTAATGCCACTTGCACCCTAATTCCTTTCCAAATTAAGTTAACCATCTATGCAGCATATTTGGAATTTATTTGCAAGATTGTCGCTTGGTTAAGTATTTGTATAAAATAAGAAAGTGCTTTTGAGTAATAAAATCAGAAAAGAAAAGGAAAAGAAGAGGAGAAAGGAGGAGAGTGGAGGCAGCCCAACCAGCTAGCCTGCTGGCCTAGCCCAACCGATTTCCCTTCCCCTTTCTGTCTCGCACGCGAGCCGCAACCAGCTGGCCCAAGCCGCGGCCTAGCTTCGGAAGCACGCATACCACTTCAGCCCATCCCCGTGCGCGCTCGCGCTCTATCACCGACACGTGGGCCCCGTCTGTCAGCCGCTCCGATCCCTCCCCTATTCTTCTTCCTCGCGAGACGATGGGCAACCGGGTCACGCGAAATGCATGACCATGACCCCACGCAGCCGACAGGGCCACGCCTTGGCAACCTTGTCCCCCGCCTGTCCCCTTTCCTTGGCCACCAATGGAACCCCGCACTCGTCTGGAACCCTAAAGCAGCTCGCGCCGTAGCCCTCCGATCCGCCGGACGAATCAAAGCCATCCGCCATTGGAGCCTGCCAAGCTCGGCTATAAATTGGGACGCCCACGAAGCCCTAGACCCCATCCCGCATGCCGCCGCCGCGCTGCGGCACAGACCACCGCACCCCACTACACCACTGAGAAAAAGGGAGAAGGCGGAGCAGAGAAGGAGGCACCACCGGAGCGCTGCTGCCGCGGAGCACGCCGGAGCCGGAGTCGGAGACGGAGCCGGTGCCACCGTCACGGATCGGCACGACACTGCGAACTCTCGGCACGGCAACGACCGTCCACTGCATCGCCATCCTATCTTCCCCGACACCACGGTGAGCTGCCGGAGTTCCCCTTTGCCAACCTCGCCGTGCCTTTCGGCCATGGCGCTCGGACCCCCCAAGCGCGTAGGCCACGGGTCGTTTCCGACCCTGGAACACGCCACGCACACGCACACGAGACGCAGCCCGACCAAAAGGACCGACCGAGCCGGAACAGAACGGCGGGCACCGCCGCCGCGACCCGAGCTCCCGGAACGCCGCCGTCTAACCGGCGTTCCCATGCATAGCCGCCAAAATCCACCAAAAGACCTGGACTAGGAGGACCACCGCTACACCCTGAGACCTGACCACACTTCAAGAGTGTCCCGAGCCCTCCCGACCACCCGGTTGGCCTGCGCCGCCGGCCGCCGGAACGCCGCTGTGTTGCGCATGCGTCCAAGACGAATCCGGCCACAACCGAGTAGGGTAGTAGGCTGTGGAGCAACGCCACGGCCGCCTCGATGCGACTGCATAACAGGACGAACCCGAAGCAGCCCCGTTCGCCTTGACCGCGTGCGCTGCGACCTCGCCGGAGCGTCGCCATGAGCCGTAGCCAAATGGAGGCCCTACCGTGATTCCGGGTTGCCACAAGCGGCCCGAAGACCTTGCGGACCATGCCAAATAGAGGGAGCCGCACTCGATTTTGCCAAATCGCTGGGGCTGACACCTCGCCGTCGTCCGCCACCATCAACAGAGGCCCGCTGCCGCGCCATTCTCACAAACCACCCCGCTGGAACCTTTATGTCAAAATTAGAGCCTCGTAGCTGCACCCGAGTGGAGGTTGGAGCGATTCCGCTCAACCCGAGCGTCCTCACGAGACGCAGTCAGCACGGTTGCCGGAGCCTTATCAACGCCGTCCGCCGGAGAACGCCGATTGGCCGGCCAAGGTCGCAAACCACCCTTTTTAAGCCATAGGACAACCCACAAGCCTTCCGACGAACTGCGGAAACCCTAGCTGACCTCTCCAAGGAAGCTGCGTGCCGCCACCGTGCTCCACCGCCGCCGGCAAACCGTTGGGGATCCATGTCGAGCACCTGGTGGGCACTGATGTGCGCCGTACATCAGCACCGGTGCACGCACCCCTGCAGCAGCTCGTCCGCAGACGGGGTTCACCATAAGCCATAGAGTCTAAGTGGATGTATGAAACCAGTCCACCATGGACCGGGGCACCGGTTCACTGTGCAGACGTGTTCGAGACCACCGTGGACCATGCCCATGCACGCACGACCAACATAGCACCAGGAGCCGCCACGTGGCACAACCCAGGGGTGACACGTGTCACTGATGACGTCATCCGACCCCACCAGTCAGAGCACCGTTGACTCAGCCAACGCTGACGTCAGCAGTGACGTCATGCTGACGTCAGCAAAGCCCCGCCAGCCGAGCCGTTGACTTAGTCAACGTGAACAGTAACCCGACCAATCACAGGTTGCCACGTGTCATCCTCTGATTAAATGGTCTTTTTTCATTTTCAGAAAATAGGATAAACTTCAGAAATTCATAACTTATTCATACGATGTCCAAAAATTGCGCACCACATATCAAAATTCTCAAAAAATGAGCTCTACAACCTGAACCTATGTTTGAGTGCATTTGGATCGTTATTTTCATTGGATTTTTCTGAATAATCAATAGGAGTCGCTAACGTGACTATTTCGTTTCTGTTTTCAGAGCCGGAGGAGAATCTGACTGAGGAAGACGACCACGAGTACCTTCAGGAGTTAGGCGACGACTACAAAGGTGCCACGACCCACCAAATCCTTAGCACCTATTACACATTGCTAATGTCGATCATGCCATTGCTTTATGATCATATGATATTAACTGTTTAGGTTGCATGTTAGAATAATTGATTACCCTGCCTTGTTTAAACTATTACCTTGCTATCCGCTGATAGGATAGATGCTCGCTATTATATGTTTATTTGCTCTTCTACTACTTATTGATTATTACACATATATGGGAAATCGGGAACGGTTTGACATATGTGAACTGGACCTAATTAAACGGGGGAGCGTGCTGTGTGAGTCTTGGGTGCGTGGTGAGGGTCGAGTCGACCAAGTGGGTTATTGAGACGAGCCAGAAGGACAAGTCATGCCGGGGGATGCATCCTGGGCATCCCTACGAGAGCTACCTGTGGCAGGTAATGGATTACGAGGTGGTTCCGGGTTGGACGGCCTGTGTGGTTTGAAGCCCGTGAACGGAGGTGCTGTGATGGCACGGGGAGAGTATCCCCTAAGAGAAGATGCCTGTTTGGTCAAACTTAGGACGGACTAGTTTTAGGTTCATGGGAATCCTTTACTGCTCACTCGTCTTCGATGTGCGGGAAATGGCTGGACTACTTGGTAGGACGTTGCCACTACTGCTAGGTTAAGAGGTGATAAGGGTGGGCGAGACGGTCGATGGGTTCCCGTTCCGTTCTAGATGCGCAGTACCACTGAATGGGCCCGGTACTGCGTCTCCCAGTCTCAGCATGATGGTGTTAGAACCTGATTATTCCAGGGCTGAGTGGTAGGGTGGCATCGACCTAGGCAAGCAAACACCCGGAATTCTGTCTAGGTGTTTGCGCAACACCTATGATGGCTAAATCTTGTGAGTAGTGAAACCTCTGCAGAGTGTATGGTTGATCGATCGATACATAAGCCGACTCGTTGGCTATGGACCTTTCCTGTGAAGCTTCTACTAGTGTAGAGAGTGTTCTTTTCTCCCTCTGGATGACACTTTCTGGCAGTGTGCCCAAATATGGCAGTGTGCCGCTGAGACAGGCCCGGGAGGGAGTTGGGCCTGCTGAATGAGTGCGAGGTGTGTGTGAGATGTGGAGTTTGGGATGGGGATGGATTGGATTGGGCGAATGGGTGGAGTTGAACGAGATAAAACTTGACTATTAAAATATTGATTACACCTGCATAGGAAACCCCAGCCTATAGGTCTGCTTGTACAGCCTTGCATCCACTTTCCACAAAGCAACTGCAATCATAGGTGGGCTCCGTGGCCAGTACAAATCGTACTGATAAATTTGCTGTCAGGTGACGAGAAAGAGTATGACTTCGATGGAGACGATTGGGAAGAGTAGGGTCACGTGCTACACTCAAGTTAGCCGTGAAGGATGAATCGCTTCTGTATCTTATCAGCTTCTCTGAATTGTTGATTCCGCCAGTATGGCGATGTAATAATTTATGTAAGACTCTGTTATATACTCGTGGTATGGATCCTGGTATCAACTGAGATTGGGTAATTTTATGGATTGTTCGATACGATCTATTTAATTACATTGCGTGCCTGTGGATTTTCCTTCGTGGAAATCGAGGTCGTTTCAGTTGGTATCAGAGCCATGCTTGACTGTAGGACGAGACCCATAGAAAATGGACGCTAGAATAGAGAACCAGACTCTCTTTCGGTTATATTACTGACTTTGCATTTACTTTTTATGCAGTGGCTTATCTAAAACTCGGACCTGCTAACCCGTTTCTTGAAAAATTGCAGATGACCAGTCTTGGATGCCCACCACTCGGACCACTGCGCGACGGCACCGTCGAGGTCCCAATCCATGGGAGGAACTACAGCGGATTTGCCCTGGTCCTACGACAGGTGCTCGAGGAGCTTGGAGCCCCGACTGACCAGATCTAGTACTTATGCAGAGGGAAGATCATCGCGGACGAGAGCTTTGAGGGACCCGTTACCACCAGGGTAGAGACCCCAGTCAGTCTGACCTTCCCAGAGCTGCCGGTATTCACAGACTACACTGCTGGAGAAACTGTTGAGGATGGAGTGCAGTCAGTCTCTCGCAAGGTACTGCGCACAGTGGTTTACACAGCCTACGAGTACCTCAGAGGGACCCACTTTCGTCTGCTACCTCAGGCCCTGGAGCTACACCCTGACCCCTACCAGAGAGTCCTGTACGCCAGCCAGATCACTCAGGCCGAGACCGACCCTTGCCTTCTCACAGCAGCACACCACCTCATGGAGCAGGACAGGTATATCATCTCATTGGAGCAGAGGAGGCAGCGTGACCAAGCCCGTTTGGCAGAGGCAGAGGACAGCTTGCTGAGTGGGACTCAGACACTGGAGGGTTTGAGCAAGGCACTCACCGACTTGCAGCAGGAAATGCAGCGCAGAGACGCGAAGCACCGAGTGGAGATCGCCGATCTGCGGGACAAGGTCGGAGACTTCGGGATTCGCAACCATTACCTGGGTTGCAAGGTGCTGGGGCTGCAGAGGGAGCTCGATGACAAGAACAGGACACTCGCTGAGAAGGAGCAGAAGGGCAGAGATAGAGGGGTTGAGATGCTCAAGTTATGATCCAGGATCAAGGAGTTAGAAAAGGAGTTAGGGGAGGCTGAGGAGAGGTCCGTCCGCAACCAGGGGCACCTAATCGATCGCGTGAAGATGGTGGAGTTCCTAAAGGACAAGGTACAGAGGATCATGAGAGCTTGGAAGCTATCCAATGCCAGGAGGGTCATTGAGGTACGGAGGGTGCAGAGTCAGCTACCACCTGCAGACCACACGAAGCCCAGAGATGGAGACTTTAGCATACCACCTACTACGCTCAACATGGCAGCTTGTCCATCCCAGGGACTGCAGCAGATCGGACCCACTCCAAGTTAGCAGAGGCTCTCTCCTACGTCAGCCGTCTGCACATGACCAACGATGAGATCGAGGCGGAAGACAGTCGTATTCCTTCAGCCATACTCCACCTCATGTATTAGTAGCTTGTTGGACCCTGCGAGACCCTATGATCAATATCACCATGATTAGTAGTATTACTATCCCTTCTTCAGCTGCCTGCGTGTAGCACGATCTTCATAGATGCTAGGGACCTCTTGATATGTAATAAGACCCATGTAATGAGTGATATTTAGATCTTAATGCATTTCATGGTTCTTCATGGTTCTTTGGTTGAGTGCAGGATAGAATGTTTTAAAAAAATATTTAAATCGCTGTAAATCACCTAAACTCATACTTGAACAAATTAACTATCACTGCACTGAGCACATGGCAAATATTTTCAGATGTCGATGAGACGTTCCACTCGTTTGGAGAATCGCCAGCCCTCCCCCGTACCTGCGCCAGGACGCGGCCGTGGTCGTGGCCGTGGACGCCCAGCTGGGAGGCGTGCTGGAATCAACCTGGAAGAAGAGCTGCGTCGGGCAGAGGATGCACCGCCGGTGAACGACCCGCCACCACAAGGCGACAATGTGCCTCCGCCACCTCCGCCACCGCCGCCGCCACCGACGTTGGCGGAAGTGATGGCTCAGCAGACCCAGCTGTTGAATGCCATTGCTACGGGGATGAACAGGCACCATGGGCCACCCCAGAATGACTTCCAGAGGAAACTGGAGGGATTCCTGAAGCTGAGGCCACCCACCTTCGATGGGACCGACAGCGATCCCCTCGCTGCCGACGACTGGCTCAAGGAGATGGAGAAGAAGCTGGACCTGACCACTTGCACTGATGAGGAGTGTGTTGGAATTGCAAGCCACCAGCTGACGGGTGCTGCACGAGCCTGGTGGGACAACTACACCAGCGCTCACAAGGACCCGGCCCGCATTGACTGGGAGGAGTTCACTGAGGCTTTCCGCGATCACCACATCCCTGAGGGTGTTATGGAGGCCAAGGAGAACGAGTTCCGCAACATCTCCCAGGGAGCTGACCGGATCCACGAGTACACCACCCGCTTCAACTGCCTACTCCGCTACGCACCTGCGTCTTGCGTGAGTTCCGAGAAGGAGAAGATGTACTACTACAGGAAGGGACTACAGACCAAGATCAGGTTGGCACTCTCAGGCAACAAGAGCTACACCCTTCGTGAGCTGATTGACCGCTGCATTGAGATCGAGAAGGATCGCATGGAAGCGCGCCTAGAGTTCGAGGCCCAGAACAAGGGGAAGAAGTGCCGCTCCGAGGGACCCGCTCGCACTACTCTACCCCAGAGACAGCGAACGGGTGCACCTCCGCCTTTTCGGACTCGCCAGGGACCTCCTTCGGGTACGAGCCGTGGTGGCGGTACCTACAACAACAACTACCACCGCCCCGCTCAAACCTACCCTGAGCCGGCTCGAACCGTGCAGAACACGCCCGCCCCAGCTACCAACACGCCGAGGGCGAGCAACTGGAAGGCTCCTGCAACAACCTCAGCAGGCAGTGCGCCCTTCACTTGCTTCAGGTGCGGGAAGCCTGGACACAGAGTGGCTGTGTGCCCCGACCTCAACCGCGCACCAGCTGCTGCACAAGGCACGCCGAACCGAGGATCCGCTGCCCGTGGACGTCTGAACCACATGACCGCTGAAGAAGCAGAGGCTGCTCCAGATGCAGTATACGGTATGTTTCTGGTACATGGTAACAAGGCTACCATTCTGTTTGATTCTGGGGCTACATGTTCATACATTTTATCTGCATATGCACGTAAGCATAATGTACCTGTAACCCCGAGAGCAAACCCTATCCTAACCAGCTCACCCCTAGGAACCTTTAGGAGCATCCACATATGTAAGGGAGTGAGAATCACAATTGAGGGTGTCGGTTACCAAAGTTAGGGGTACCCAACTTCCATGCAAAAACGCTCATTCCCAACTTGGCCTGGCCCAAGTAAGGCCAGTGGAAGCCCACGAAGGCCGCGTCTACAGAGGCCCACGACATCATTCCACTAATGACAGCCTCCTTGGGAGAGCTCGGGAGGCGGCGTCCTCGGCGCCCAAATCTCCGATTCGCCCGAGCCTCCTCGGGACAGCACTCCTCGGCGCCCAAGTCTCCGATTCGCCCGAGCCTCCTCGGGAGAGCTCGGGAGAGCGGCATCCTGGGCGCCCAAGTCTCCGATTCGCCCGAGCCTCCTCGGGAGAGCTCGGGAGAGCGGCGTCCTCGGCGCCCCAAACCTCCGATTCGCCCGAGCCTCCTCGGGAGAGCTCGGGAGGCGGCGTCCTCGGCGCCCAAATCTCCGATTCGCCCGAGCCTCCTCGGGAGAGCTCGGGAGCGCGGCGTCCTCGGCGCCCAAGTCTCCGATTCGCCCGAGCCTCCTCGGGAGAGCTCGGGAGCGCGGCGTCCTCGGCGCCCAAATCTCCGTTTCGCCCGAGCCTCCTCGGGAGAGCTCGGGAGAGCGGCGTCCTCGGCGCCCCAAACCTCCGATTCGCCCGAGCCTCCTCGGGAGAGCTCGGGAGGCGGCGTCCTCGGCGCCCAAATCTCCGATTCGCCCGAGCCTCCTCGGGACAGCACTCCTCGGCGCCCAAGTCTCCGATTCGCCCGAGCCTCCTCGGGAGAGCTCGGGAGAGCGGCATCCTGGGCGCCCAAGTCTCCGATTCGCCCGAACCTCCTCGGGAGAGCTCGGGAGCGCGGCGTCCTCGGCGCCCAAATCTCCGATTCGCCCAAGCCTCCTCGGGAGAGCGGCGTCCTCGGCGCCCCAAACCTCCGATTCGCCCGAGCCTCCTCGGGAGAGCTCGGGAGGCGGCGTCCTCGGCGCCCAAGTCTCCGATTCGCCCGAGCCTCCTCGGGACAGCACTCCTCGGCGCCCAAGTCTCCGATTCGCCCGAGCCTCCTCGGGAGAGCTCGGGAGAGCGGCGTCCTCGGCGCCCAAGTCTCCGATTCACCCGAGCCTCCTCGGGAGAGCTCGGGAGAGCGGCCTCTTCGGCGCCCAAGTCTCCGATTCGCCCGAGCCTCCTCGGGAGAGCTCGGGAGAGCACGGGAGAGCGGCACCAGCTCGGGAGAGCTCGGGAGAGCGGCATCCTCGGCGCCCCAAGTCTCCGATTCGCCCGAGCTTCCCTATCCCCCTCGAGCGCAATCTCGCGAAGACATCCAAGGCACAGGTAATGTCAGCGGAGCAATCTTGGACCACAAGAGATCTCTCTGACCACTTTACAAGCACCGTCCCGTCGGGCGAGACTCTCGACGCGACCGTGCTTCGCACGCCCCTGACGGCCATACCACCTGTCCTCCACGGTATGGTCCACGGTGCGCCGCCCCGTTTCGGGAAAGACGCCCACTGCGCCGTCCACACGAAAGGACGGGCACGCCTTCAGGATCCCGAGCCTCGGGAAACAACGCCCCAAGGTGACTCTCCCTCTTGTCACATCGTACGGAAGGATAGCCGGCAGGTGTGAACTCACCAAAGTCGTGCGGACCACGACGGCCATATCCAGAAGACCCAGAGAGCTGACGAGATGACATAGTCAGACGACTGTTTCTACCTTGGAACTCGCGAACCAAGATAGCCATACCCATACCCCGGAGACAAGGAGAAAAGGCAGAAGCTAGTCAAACGGGTGTAACAACCCTAAAAATCCACACAACCTAAAAATCCCAACCAATTAAAATTTTTCATTTATTTATTGTGAAGACCCATTTTCCTTGTGCAAGCATATAGGTTTCATTATGAAATTGGTAAATAAAGGAGTGTAGTTTGCATTTTAATTCCATTCACATAGAATAATAACTTATGCATCACATTTGGGATTTATTGCAATTTATGTTTGTATTTACTCAATAATTAAAATGGGCAATATATGTATATATACACTAAACTGAAAATAAAAAAAAGAGAAAGAGAGTTCGGCCAGCAAGCCAGCCCGAGCCCGCCCGACCTTCCTCTCCTCATCTCACCGCGCGCGGCCCACGTCGCGGCTCGGCAGCGCACGCGCGCGACCGGCACACACGCGCTCGCCTCCACTGTTCTTCTTCCTCACGAAGGCGACGCGCCAGCCGGGGGTGTCGCGCGAATGGCGTGACCCCGGTCCCACAGCCGACCGCATGGCAGAGCCCTGACCCCGCTGTCCCCCTCCTGTCCCCTCCTTTCTTGGCCGCCAAGCGAACCCGCGCCATCCGGAGCCCTAGATCCACTCGAGCCACGGCCCTTCGATCGGCCGAGCGCAATCGGGACCGTTCGCCATTGGAGACTGGCCAAGCTCGCCTATAAATTGGAGCACCCCGAAGCCCTACCCTCATTTCCCCTCGCCGCCACCGCAGCACAGACCGGCACACCGCACCAAACCGAGAGAGAGAGCGTAGGAGAAGGGCGGAGCAGAGGAGGAGAAGCTGCCGGAGCGCCGCCGCCGCGGAGCACGCCGGAGCCGGACACGGAGGAGAAGCCGAGCTGCGGACGAGGAGCGGCACGGCACTGCGATCGCTCTGCACGGCTCCGACTCGCCACTGCACCGCCATCCTAGCTTCACCGACACCACGGTGAGCCACCGCACGCCATGTCCGAACCTTGCCCTGCTTTTGCCATGGCGTTCCACCCTCGGGACGCGCAGGCACGAGCCTATACCGGCTCGGGAAGATCACCTGCACCATGCACTCACTCGACCAGCCAAAACCCCCGGATTACAAGCTTGCTAGACCGAGAACGCAGCACGACGCGTTCTCGGCGGAGCGCGCTCACCACCGACGCGTTCCGACGCCGAATCACCCGTTCCGAGCAATCCGACTAGCACCCGTACAGGCTAGAACGTCGTGGAGCACCGCCACGACCCCCTTGAGCTAGCTACGCGGATCTAAGCGCTAGAGGAAGCCTGAATCGCCCTGGCCGCGTGCGCCGCGACCTTACCGGAGCGCCGCCGCGAGCCGTAGCCAAAAGAAGGTCATGCCATGGCTAAGTTCGCCACCAGAGTGTTGTATGCCTCTCTGGCCTCACCAATTTGACAAGACCGCATTCGATTGAACCAATACTTGGTCGTAGCCGCGATGCCGCTTTCCGCCGTCGTCGGCGACACGCCGCCGCCACAACCGAGCACCTTGGAAAGCTCGGTAGCCAAAATTGGTAGTTGGTATACCATCGCCTTGGACCCTGGACGCGTATACATCTCCTAGAAGACCTCCTTAACCCCGCCGGAACCTCACCGTCGCGACGACATCGCCGCCGGCAGGTTCCGCCTCGCCTAAGATCCGTTCCGAGTACCCCCGGTCGCCTCGCGCTGCGGAGAAAGGCCGCCGAGGTTCGCCAAGTCTGCCTCGGCACCGCCGCTAGATAGCCGAGCCCTGTCTTGCCGAAATATGGCCATCGCCGCCCTGTCACCGACCGCCACACCGGAGAGACACCGCCGCCTTGAACAGACGCCCTGGAACCCTGCTAGCACCGAATCTCTGATTCGCCCGAGCCTCCCCAGGAGAGCTCGGGAGAGCAGCCCCTTCGGCGCCCAAATTTACGATTCGCCCGAGCCTCCCCACGAGAGCTCGGGAGAGCAGCCCCTTCGGCGCCCGAATCTCCGATTCGCCCGAGCCTCCCCAGGAGAGCTCGGGAGAGCAGCCCCCTCGGTACCCGAATTTCCGATTCGCCCGAGCCTCCCCAGGAGAGCTCGGGAGAGCAGCCCCTTCGGCGCCCAAAATTTCCGATTCGCCCGAGCCTCCGCAGGAGACCTCGGGAGAACGGCACCCTCAGCACCCAAATGTCCGATTCGCCCGAGCCTCCGCAGGAGACCTCGGGAGAACGGCACCCTCGGGCACCCAAATTTCCGATTCGCCCGAGCCTCCGCAGAGACCTCGGGAGAACGGCACCCTCGGGCACCCAAATTTCCGATTCGCCCGAGCCTCCGCGGGAGACCTCGGGAGAACGGCACCCTCGGGCGCACCAAATCTCCGATTCGCCCGAGCCTCCCCGGAAGAGCTCGGGAGAGCGGCACCCTCGGTGCCCCGAATCTCCGATTCGCCCGAGCCCCGCCGAGGTACCCCCGACCACCGCTGAGCTCCGCCGAGATACCCCCAACCACAGCCGAGCTCCGCCGAGATACCCCCGACCACCGCCGAGCTCCGCCGAGATACCCCCAACCACAGCCGAGCTACCACCGACCACCGCCGAGCCACGCCGAGCTACGCCAACTCCGGCAACTCTCTGGGAACCAGCATCGAACACCTGGACGACCATCGGGTCTGTGTTCTGTTGAGGCGCCACATGCCGCACTACTGGACCCGCGCGCCACATCCCGAGCTGCCCCTGATTAACCGACTAGTTTTCCCATTTTCAGTAAATAGGATAATCTTCGGAAATTCATAACTTATTCGTACGATGACCAAAAATTGCGCACCATATATCAAAATTCTCAGAAAAATGAGATCTACAATCTAAGACTATGTTTGTGTGCATTTGGCTCTTTGTTTTATTGGATTTTTCTGAAATACTCTATAGGAGTCGCTGACGCGACTATTTCGTGTTCGATTTCAGAGCCGGAGGAGGATCTGACTAAGGAAGACGACCACGAGTACTTCCAAGAGCTAGGAGGCGACTACGAAGGTGCCATGTCCCACCAAATCCTTAGATCCTATTACGCATTGCAAATGACATTGTTGCTATTGCTTTATGATTATGTATGGATTGGTTGCATGGTAGTATATTTGAATTACCTGCCTTGATAAGACTTTACCCTGCTATCCGCTGTTAGGTTCGCTGCTGCTTATTTTACTGTTACTCTTCCACTACTTACTATATGCTATGTGGTGGAATTGGGACGGTGTATAACTGATTATAACCACTGGGAGAGAGTGCTGCGTGCGTCTTGGGTGCGTGGTAAGGGTTGATGTCGACCAAGTGGGATGTGAGACGAGCCCATGGGGCAAGTCGTGCCGGGGGTGCAACCTGGGCATCCCCAAGCGAGATACCTGTGGCGGGTAAAGTTGTTGAGGAGGTTCCGGGTGGGATAGCCTTGGTGGTTTGAAGCCCGTGGACGGAGGTGCTGTGATGGCACGGGGAGAGTATCCCCTAAGTGGAAGATGCCTGCTTGGTCAAACCTAGGATGGACTAGTTTCAGGTTCATGGGAATCCTTTTCTACTCACTCGCTTCTGATGGGCGGGAGACGGCTGGACTACTTGGTAGGACGGTGCCACTACTGCTAGGTTGAAAGGTGATAAGGGTGGGCGGAGACGGTCGATGGGTTCCCGTTCCGTCCTAGATGCACAGTACCACTGGATGGGCCCGGTACTGTGTCTCCCAGTCTCAGCATAACGGTGTAGGATCCGGAATATCCCAGGGCTGAGTGGTAGGGTGGCATCGACCTAGGCAAGCAAGCACCCGGAATTCTGCCTAGGTGTTTGCGCAACACCTATGATGGCTAATCTTGTGAGTAGTGAAACCTCTGCAGAGTGTACGGTTGATCGATCGATACATATGCCAACCTATTGGCTATGGACCTTTCCTGTGAAGCTTCTACTAGTGTAGTGAGTGTTCTCTTCTCCCCCTGGATGACATTTTTCCGGCAGTGTACCCGTTGTGGTAGTGTGCCGCTGAGATAGGCCCGAGAGGGAGTTGGGCCTGTCGAATGAGAGCGAGGTGTGGGTATGTGAGGTGTGGTGATGGGAAAAGGGATGATGGTGTTAACTGGTGATAAAACTTGACTAATTAAAACATTGATTACAGCTGCATAGGAAAACCTCAGCCTATAGGTCTGCTTGTATAGCCTTGCATCCACTTTCCACAAAGCAAATGCTGCATAGGTGGGCTCCGTGGCCAGTACAAATCGTACTGATAAATTTGCTGTCAGGTGACGAGAATGAGTACGACTTCGAGGGAGATGATGACGAGGAATAGGGTCACGTGCTACACTCAAGTTGGCCGTGAAGGATGAATCGCTTCCGCATCTTCTAAAGCTTCTCTGATTGTTGATTCCGCCAGTGTGGCGATGTAATAAAAGTTTATGTAAGACTTATTTACCGTTGTATGGATCCTGGTGGCAACTGAGATATGGGTAATTTCATGGATTGTGCCAAGCAATCTGTTGAATTACAATTCGAGCCTGTGGATTTCCCTTCGTGGAAATCGAGGTCGTTTCAGTTGGTATCGGAGCCATACTTGACTGTAGGACGAGACCCATAGGAAATGGACGTTAGAATAGGAAACCAGACTCTCTTTCGGTTATATTACCGACCTTGCATTCACTTTTTATGCAATGGCTTATCTAATACAAGGACCTGCTAATCCGTTTCTTGAAAAATTTGCAGATGACCAGCCTTGGACCACCACTTCGTCCACTGCACGACGGCACTATTGAGATCCCGATCAAATGGCCATTGACCTTATGCACCAGTAGCTTATGGGACCCTGCGTGGCCCTTAGACTAGTGATACCATGAGTTGTCCTGTCATTTGGCTATCTGCGCATAGCACGATCTTCTTAGCAGCTAGGAACATCCTTTATATAATAATAACCATGTGATGAGTGACATTTGGATCTTATGCTTCTTATGGTTCTCTATGCTTCTTTGGTTGAGTGTAGGATAGCCTGAAAAATGTTTTAATTCATTTAAATCGTTGAAAACATCTAACTCCTACTTAAACCACTACAAGATTATTACTGCACTGAGCACGTACCTAATAGCTTCAGATGTCGATGAGACGTTCCGCGCGCCTGGAGAACCGCCAGCCCTCCCCTGCGCCTGCGCCAGGACGTGGGCGTGGTCGCAACCGTGGACGCCCAGCTGGCAGACGTGCTGGAGTTAACCTGGAAGAAGAGCTGCGCCGGGCAGAGGATGCACCGCCAGTGATCAATCCGCCACCACTGGGCGAGAACGTGCCTCCGCCACCGCCACCGCCGCCGCCACCGACATTGGCGGAAGTGATGGCTCAGCAGACCCAGCTGCTGAATGCCATAGCTGCTGGGATGAACAGGCACCAAGGGCCACCCCAGAATGACTTCCAAAGGAAACTGGAGGGTTTCCTGAAGCTGAGGCCACCTACCTTCGACGGAACCGACAGCGATCCTCTCGCTGCCGATGATTGGCTTAAGGAGATGGAGAAGAAGCTGGACCTGACCACTTGCTCCGACGAGGAGTGTGTTGGGATTGCTAGCCACCAGCTGACCGGTGCTGCACGAGCATGGTGGGACAACTACACCAGCGCTCACGAGGACCCAGCCCGCATTGACTGGGATGAGTTCACCGAGGCTTTCCGTGACCACCACATTCCTGAGGGAGTCATGGAGGCCAAGGAGAACGAGTTTCGCAACATCTCCCAGGGAGCTGATCGGATCCACGAGTACACCACCCGCTTCAACTGCTTGCTCCGCTACGCACCTGCGTCTTGCGTGAGTTCCGAGAAGGAAAAGATGTACTACTACAGGAAGGGACTTCAGACCAAGATCAGGTTGGCTCTGTCAGGGAACAAGAGCTACACTCTGCGTGAACTGATTGACCGCTGTATTGAGATCGAGAAGGATCGCATGGAAGCACGACTGGAATTCGAGGCCCAGAACAAGGGAAAGAAGCGCCGCTCTGAGGGACCCGCTCGCACTGCTCCACCCCAGAGACAGCGAACGGGTGCACCTCCGTCTTTCCGAACCCGCCAGGGACCTTCTTCGGGAACGAGCCGTGGTGGTACCAACAGCAGCAACTATCACCGCCCCGCTCAGACCTACCCTGCGCCGACTCGAGCTGTGCAGAACACACCCGCCCCCGTTGCCAACACGCCAAGGGCAAGCAATTGGAAGGCTCCTGCGACAGCTACAGCAGGCAGTGCGCCCTTCACTTGCTTCGGATGCGGAAAGCCTGGACACCGTGTGGCTGTGTGCCCCGACCTCAACCGCGCACCAGCAGCTGCACAGGGCACACCGAACCGGGGATCTGCTACCCGAGGAAGACTGAACCACATGACTGCTGAGGAAGCTGAAGCTGCACCTGATGCTGTGTACGGTACGTTCCTAGTTCAGGGTAACATGGCTACAGTTCTGTTCGATTCGGGAGCTACATGTTCATACATTTCATCTGCATATGCACGTAAGCATAACATACCGGTAACCCCGAGGGCAAACCCCATCCTAACTAGCTCGCCCTTAGGAACCTTCAGAAGCATTCACATATGTAGGGGAGTGATAATCACAATCGAGGGACTTGACTTTCGAGCTGACCTAACCCTACTACCCTCCAATAGCTTAGATGTCATCTTAGGCATGGACTGGCTAACCAAACACCGGGGAGTGATATCTTGTTCACCTAGATATGTTCAGGTAACCCACCCTTGGGGAACAGCTGTCCAATGTGTACCCCAAACCGAGAGAGTCCAAGCCCTCCTATGTGCCCTGGAGACTAAAGCAGATAAAACAGAGCTGACATTCAGAGATGTGCCAGTAGTCTGTGAATTCAATGACGTATTTCCAGAGGAGTTGCCAGGAATGCCACCAGATAGAGATGTGGAGTTTGTTATAGAGCTGATGCCAGGGACTGCACCGATTGCCAAAAGACCCTACAGAATGTCGGCTGATGAGTTGAAGGAACTCAAGAAGCAGCTGGGAGAATTACTGGAGAAGGGTTTCATTAGGCCAAGTGCTTCACCCTGGGGATCTCCCGTTTTGTTTGTCAAGAAGAAGGATGGCACGATGAGGATGTGCATTGACTACCGGAATCTGAATGCGGTTACAGTCAAGAATAAGTACCCACTGCCCCGCATCGATGATCTGTTAGATCAATTGAGTAAGGCCAAGTACTTCTCAAAGATCGATCTCCGATCAGGGTATCATCAGATGAAGATTAGGGAAGAAGATATCCCGAAGACTGCATTTGTCACTAGATATGGACAATATGAGTGCACAGTAGTCTCATTTGGACTCACTAATGCTCCGGCATACTTCATGAACATGATGAACAAGGTCTTCATGAATGAGCTAGACAAGTTTGTGGTGGTATTCATTGATGATATATTAGTTTATTCAGCCACAAAAGAGGAACATGAACATCATCTGAGGACCGTATTGGAGAGGTTGTCTCGCAACCAGCTATACGCCAAATTCTCCAAGTGCGAATTCTGGCTTGAGGAAGTTGCTTTCCTTGGACACGTACTGTCAGGAGAAGGAGTCGCAGTAGACCCAGCCAAAATTGAAGCTGTGAAAGAGTGGGAACAACCCTGTAATGTGTCAGAAATTAGAAGCTTTTTGGGACTTGCAGGATACTATCGCAGATTTATTGAGAATTTCTCCAAGATTGCAAGACCCATGACCAACTTGCTGAAGAAAGAGAACAAGTTTATATGGACTCCTGAATGTGAGAAGAGTTTTCAGACCTTAAAGGAGAAGCTCACTACTACACCTGTACTAGCCCTGCCCGATATTCACAAGGATTTTGTTGTATATTGTGATGCCTCTCGGCAAGGTTTGGGCTGTGTACTAATGCAAGAAGGAAGAGTGATAGCTTATGCCTCAAGACAGTTGAAGGAACATGAGCAGCGATACCCGACTCATGACCTAGAACTTGCAGCCGTGGTACATGCACTCAAGATTTGGAGACACTATCTGATAAGCAACAAGTGTGACATCTACACTGACCACAAGAGCCTGAAGTACTTCTTCACACAGGAAGATCTGAATATGAGGCAACGCAGATGGCTGGAACTCATCAAGGACTATGATCTTGAGATCCATTATCACCCAGGAAAGGCTAATGTTGTCGCTGATGCACTTAGCCGCAAAAGCTACTGCCATACCCTCATCACCAACTCTATGCCACCTGCGCTCAGGAGAGAGTTTGACGCGTTCCAGCTCGAGGTAATCTCCTATGGCACGCTAAATGAGCTTCGCGTCGAGTACAATCTCACCTCACGAATCCGTGAAGCGCAAAAGAACTGTCCTGAGATAGACTATATCCGTGGTTTGATGAAGCTGGGAAGGGGCACTGAATACCGAGAAGATGAGCAGGGAACTGTATGGTACAAAGATAGAATCTGTGTACCGACGGATTCAGCGATACGAGAAGAGATTCTGTCAGAAGGCCATGACTCCAAATATTGCATTCACCCAGGGTCAGCCAAGATGTACCATGATCTAAGGAAGCACTTCTGGTGGGAGAATATGAAGACAGACATTGCAGGGCATGTAGCCCGATGTGATACATGCAATAGAATCAAGGCCGAACATCAGAGACCAGCAGGGTTGCTACAACCAGTTGAGATACCAGAATGGAAGTGGGAGTGCATATCCATGGACTTCATAATAGGACTGCCCCGATCCGAGCATGGATATGATTCTATATGGGTAATAGTGGACCGTCTAACCAAAGTTGCACATTTTATACCGGTAAAAAGGAAATATAGAGTCGAAAAGCTAGCAGATCTGTACGTATCAAACATTTTGAAGTTACATGGGGCGCCTCTGAGTATTATATCTGACCGAGGCTCACAGTTCGTATCACAGTTCTGGAAATCCTTGCACAAGTCCATCGGAACCAAGCTCGACTATAGCACCGCATACCACCCGCAAACGGATGGGCAAACAGAGAGAGTGAACCAGATTCTCGAGGACATGTTACGTGCTTGTGTATTGAGGTACAAGGAAGGATGGGAGAGCTGTCTACCCCACGCCGAGTTCTCATACAACAACAGCTATCAAACAAGCCTCAAGATGTCACCGTTTGAAGCATTGTATGGGAGACCCTGTAGGACCCCACTAATGTGGTCAGAACCAGGTGAGAGGACATTCTTCGGTCCTGCTAAGATTGTGGAAGCAGAAGAAGGTGTTGCCCAAGTAAGAGAGAATTTGAGGATTGCACAGAGTAGGCAAAAGAGCTATGCAGATAGAAGACGTAGAAAGCTTGAGTTCGAGGTTGGGGATTATGTCTACCTCAAGGTATCTCCACTTCGTGGCACTGTCAGATTCCACGTAAAAGGGAAGTTGGCACCAAGATATGTTGGGCCATACAAGATCTGTAAAAGGGTTGGAAAGCTTGCTTACAAGCTGGAACTACCGGAGGAATTATCTGGAGTACACCCCGTGTTCCATGTCTCGCAATTAAGGAAGTGTTTGAAGCTTCCCGAGGAGCAAGTTCCTACGGATGCATTGGACCTGCAAGACACACTTGAATACAAGGAACATCCGATCAAGATCTTGGCACGGGATACCAAAGAGACGCGAAACAAAACCATTCCGATGTGCAAGGTACAGTGGAGCAATCACACTGAAAGGGAAGCTACGTGGGAGAAGGAATCGGACTTGCAGATTATGTTTCCTTACCTCTTCGATGGGTACGTTAACTCTGAATCTCGAGGTCGAGATCCTAATGAGGGGGGAGGACTGTAACAACCCTAAAAATCCACACAACCTAAAAATCCCAACCAATTAAAATTTTTCATTTATTTATTGTGAAGACCCATTTTCCTTGTGCAAGCATATAGGTTTCATTATGAAATTGGTAAATAAAGGAGTGTAGTTTGCATTTTAATTCCATTCACATAGAATAATAACTTATGCATCACATTTGGGATTTATTGCAATTTATGTTTGTATTTACTCAATAATTAAAATGGGCAATATATGTATATATACACTAAACTGAAAATAAAAAAAAGAGAAAGAGAGTTCGGCCAGCAAGCCAGCCCGAGCCCGCCCGACCTTCCTCTCCTCATCTCACCGCGCGCGGCCCACGTCGCGGCTCGGCAGCGCACGCGCGCGACCGGCACACACGCGCTCGCGCTCGCGCTCGCTGCCAACCCGGCCCCGCCTGTCAGCCACTCTCGCCTCCACTGTTCTTCTTCCTCACGAAGGCGACGCGCCAGCCGGGGGTGTCGCGCGAATGGCGTGACCCCGGTCCCACAGCCGACCGCATGGCAGAGCCCTGACCCCGCTGTCCCCCTCCTGTCCCCTCCTTTCTTGGCCGCCAAGCGAACCCGCGCCATCCGGAGCCCTAGATCCACTCGAGCCACGGCCCTTCGATCGGCCGAGCGCAATCGGGACCGTTCGCCATTGGAGACTGGCCAAGCTCGCCTATAAATTGGAGCACCCCGAAGCCCTACCCTCATTTCCCCTCGCCGCCACCGCAGCACAGACCGGCACACCGCACCAAACCGAGAGAGAGAGCGTAGGAGAAGGGCGGAGCAGAGGAGGAGAAGCTGCCGGAGCGCCGCCGCCGCGGAGCACGCCGGAGCCGGACACGGAGGAGAAGCCGAGCTGCGGACGAGGAGCGGCACGGCACTGCGATCGCTCTGCACGGCTCCGACTCGCCACTGCACCGCCATCCTAGCTTCACCGACACCACGGTGAGCCACCGCACGCCATGTCCGAACCTTGCCCTGCTTTTGCCATGGCGTTCCACCCTCGGGACGCGCAGGCACGAGCCTATACCGGCTCGGGAAGATCACCTGCACCATGCACTCACTCGACCAGCCAAAACCCCCGGATTACAAGCTTGCTAGACCGAGAACGCAGCACGACGCGTTCTCGGCGGAGCGCGCTCACCACCGACGCGTTCCGACGCCGAATCACCCGTTCCGAGCAATCCGACTAGCACCCGTACAGGCTAGAACGTCGTGGAGCACCGCCACGACCCCCTTGAGCTAGCTACGCGGATCTAAGCGCTAGAGGAAGCCTGAATCGCCCTGGCCGCGTGCACCGCGACCTTACCGGAGCGCCGCCGCGAGCCGTAGCCAAAAGAAGGTCATGCCATGGCTAAGTTCGCCACCAGAGTGTTGTATGCCTCTCTGGCCTCACCAATTTGACAAGACCGCATTCGATTGAACCAATACTTGGTCGTAGCCGCGATGCCGCTTTCCGCCGTCGTCGGCGACACGCCGCCGCCACAACCGAGCACCTTGGAAAGCTCGGTAGCCAAAATTGGTAGTTGGTATACCATCGCCTTGGACCCTGGACGCGTATACATCTCCTAGAAGACCTCCTTAACCCCGCCGGAACCTCACCGTCGCGACGACATCGCCGCCGGCAGGTTCCGCCTCGCCTAAGATCCGTTCCGAGTACCCCCGGTCGCCTCGCGCTGCGGAGAAAGGCCGCCGAGGTTCGCCAAGTCTGCCTCGGCACCGCCGCTAGATAGCCGAGCCCTGTCTTGCCGAAATATGGCCATCGCCGCCCTGTCACCGACCGCCACACCGGAGAGACACCGCCGCCTTGAACAGACGCCCTGGAACCCTGCTAGCACCGAATCTCCGATTCGCCCGAGCCTCCCCAGGAGAGCTCGGGAGAGCAGCCCCTTCGGCGCCCAAATTTACGATTCGCCCGAGCCTCCCCACGAGAGCTCGGGAGAGCAGCCCCTTCGGCGCCCGAATCTCCGATTCGCCCGAGCCTCCCCAGGAGAGCTCGGGAGAGCAGCCCCCTCGGTACCCGAATTTCCGATTCGCCCGAGCCTCCCCAGGAGAGCTCGGGAGAGCAGCCCCTTCGGCGCCCAAAATTTCCGATTCACCCGAGCCTCCGCAGGAGACCTCGGGAGAACGGCACCCTCAGCACCCAAATGTCCGATTCGCCCGAGCCTCCGCAGGAGACCTCGGGAGAACGGCACCCTCGGGCACCCAAATTTCCGATTCGCCCGAGCCTCCGCAGAGACCTCGGGAGAACGGCACCCTCGGGCACCCAAATTTCCGATTCGCCCGAGCCTCCGCGGGAGACCTCGGGAGAACGGCACCCTCGGGCGCACCAAATCTCCGATTCGCCCGAGCCTCCCCGGAAGAGCTCGGGAGAGCGGCACCCTCGGTGCCCCGAATCTCCGATTCGCCCGAGCCCCGCCGAGCTACCCCCGACCACCGCTGAGCTCCGCCGAGATACCCCCAACCACAGCCGAGCTCCGCCGAGATACCCCCGACCACCGCCGAGCTCCGCCGAGATACCCCCAACCATAGCCGAGCTACCACCGACCACCGCCGAGCCACGCCGAGCTACGCCAACTCCGGCAACTCTCTGGGAACCAGCATCGAACACCTGGACGACCATCGGGTCTGTGTTCTGTTGAGGCGCCACATGCCGCACTACTGGACCCGCGCGCCACATCCCGAGCTGCCCCTGATTAACCGACTAGTTTTCCCATTTTCAGTAAATAGGATAATCTTCGGAAATTCATAACTTATTCGTACGATGACCAAAAATTGCGCACCATATATCAAAATTCTCAGAAAAATGAGATCTACAATCTAAGACTATGTTTGTGTGCATTTGGCTCTTTGTTTTATTGGATTTTTCTGAAATACTCTATAGGAGTCGCTGACGCGACTATTTCGTGTTCGATTTCAGAGCTGGAGGAGGATCTGACTAAGGAAGACGACCACGAGTACTTCCAAGAGCTAGGAGGCGACTACGAAGGTGCCACGTCCCACCAAATCCTTAGATCCTATTACGCATTGCAAATGACATTGTTGCTATTGCTTTATGATTATGTATGGATTGGTTGCATGGTAGTATATTTGAATTACCTGCCTTGATAAGACTTTACCCTGCTATCCGCTGTTAGGTTCGCTGCTGCTTATTTTACTGTTACTCTTCCACTACTTACTATATGCTATGTGGTGGAATTGGGACGGTGTATAACTGATTATAACCACTGGGAGAGAGTGCTGCGTGCGTCTTGGGTGCGTGGTAAGGGTTGATGTCGACCAAGTGGGATGTGAGACGAGCCCATGGGGCAAGTCGTGCCGGGGGTGCAACCTGGGCATCCCCAAGCGAGATACCTGTGGCGGGTAAAGTTGTTGAGGAGGTTCCGGGTGGGATAGCCTTGGTGGTTTGAAGCCCGTGGACGGAGGTGCTGTGATGGCACGGGGAGAGTATCCCCTAAGTGGAAGATGCCTGCTTGGTCAAACCTAGGATGGACTAGTTTCAGGTTCATGGGAATCCTTTTCTACTCACTCGCTTCTGATGGGCGGGAGACGGCTGGACTACTTGGTAGGACGGTGCCACTACTGCTAGGTTGAAAGGTGATAAGGGTGGGCGGAGACGGTCGATGGGTTCCCGTTCCGTCCTAGATGCACAGTACCACTGGATGGGCCCGGTACTGTGTCTCCCAGTCTCAACATAACGGTGTAGGATCCGGAATATCCCAGGGCTGAGTGGTAGGGTGGCATCGACCTAGGCAAGCAAGCACCCGGAATTCTGCCTAGGTGTTTGCGCAACACCTATGATGGCTAATCTTGTGAGTAGTGAAACCTCTGCAGAGTGTACGGTTGATCGATCGATACATATGCCAACCTATTGGCTATGGACCTTTCCTGTGAAGCTTCTACTAGTGTAGTGAGTGTTCTCTTCTCCCCCTGGATGACATTTTTCCGGCAGTGTACCCGTTGTGGTAGTGTGCCGCTGAGATAGGCCCGAGAGGGAGTTGGGCCTGTCGAATGAGAGCGAGGTGTGGGTATGTGAGGTGTGGTGATGGGAAAAGGGATGATGGTGTTAACTGGTGATAAAACTTGACTAATTAAAACATTGATTACAGCTGCATAGGAAAACCTCAGCCTATAGGTCTGCTTGTATAGCCTTGCATCCACTTTCCACAAAGCAAATGCTGCATAGGTGGGCTCCGTGGCCAGTACAAATCGTACTGATAAATTTGCTGTCAGGTGACGAGAATGAGTACGACTTCGAGGGAGATGATGACGAGGAATAGGGTCACGTGCTACACTCAAGTTGGCCGTGAAGGATGAATCGCTTCCGCATCTTCTAAAGCTTCTCTGATTGTTGATTCCGCCAGTGTGGCGATGTAATAAAAGTTTATGTAAGACTTATTTACCGTTGTATGGATCCTGGTGGCAACTGAGATATGGGTAATTTCATGGATTGTGCCAAGCAATCTGTTGAATTACAATTCGAGCCTGTGGATTTCCCTTCGTGGAAATCGAGGTCGTTTCAACGGGGAACGGCAACTCCTCACTATTTTAATAGGTAGCGTCGTAGCTGCCTTTGCCTCTCCCTTGCGGCTATAAAAGGGAGAGCAGAGACCAGCTTTAGAAAGGGGAGAGGAGGACGACGAACGACAAGAGAGAAGTTCTAAGTTCTCGCCCACACAAACGCACCCATAGCAAACGACTTGTAAACACTTAGACACACACAAGAGACCTGGGAGCACTTCCCTCTCTCGACTAGCTTGTAACCCCTACTACAAGCACCCCGGTGCAAGGCAACACGACTCTCCTCTCCACTGGACGTAGGGCTTGCTCGGCCTGAACCAGTATAATCCCTGTGTTCCCCCTTGCACACCATTCGTAGCCTCAACCGCAAAACACATATTTACTAGCCGGTGTTACCCTCGCCAAAATTAGCACCGACAGTTGGCGCGCCAGGTAGGGGCCTTTTGCGTGTTGATCCCAGTTGCGGATGGCAGCCAACGTCCCTGCGCTTCCTGCTGGCGCGGTGCTCCGGTTCGGGAGCCCCGAGTTCGCGGCCACTGTCCTCGGCCTCGAGATGAACCTCCGCCCAACCTGAGCCCCGGGCCATCATCATCCCGACCCCGGCCCAGCAGGTGGCTGGGAAAGGGACCCCGGCGACACCTCCACCCGTTTCAGGGAAACAGAGGGAACGCCACGCGCTGCTCCCGCCGAACTAGGCGGGGGAAGCGCATCCGCGTCAACCCGACCAATCCGGTGCCCCCCGCGGGACACCTCCTCTACGATCATCACTAGCGCAACGCTGGTAGCTCGAGCAGCTAAGTCACAGTTACCCTTAAGCTTCCAAGCTTTGTTCATATTTGTGGTCTCGGAATCGATAAATAAGCGTTCTTTAATTATCACGAATTTTGAGATTTAAACTGCAATCTCCCTTACGTCCGAACCTCTCCAGCACTCTTGAAAAAAATCCGTGAAACCCGAACAGGCAAGAGAACACCCTTAGGGCATGGCCGGCCGAGCCGCGAGACCGCCTACGCCTCCGGGCTACGGCATCTTCACTCACCACCCACCGTCCGACGGGTGACTTACGCTTCGAGGCAATTTCATGGAGTTTTTCAAGTACGGGACGAGGGGTGGACGCTTGGGGACCGACGATCTAATTTTCTCCGCGCCTTTCCGGTCGCTTTTTCAAAAATTCCGCGCTGAACTCCTTTCTGCACTCTAGCAAAACTTGCGAGATCCAAAGAAGTAAAAGGACACTCTTAGGGGAGGGCTGGCCGAGCCGTGAGATCGCCTACGCCTCCGGGCTACGGCACCTCCACTCACCACCCTCCGCCCGAGGGTCAACTTGCGCTCCAGTAAGATTTCGCGAATTTTGCCTGAGTGCGAGAAGAGAGACGGGCGTTTGGGAAATTTATTAAAAAACGATCTCACTCGAGCCTTCTCTGAGATACCTAGCTGCGTGCGCGGCAAAGTGGGAACCCCTCGGGTCGGACTGGCACAGCTCTGCCTCTGTCTACACCACCGAGGCTACGGCATCCCTAAAAATGCTAAGTGCTCAACTGTCATCACAAAGTCTGATATTTACATGGGCACTCGGCCAAGACTTTTTGTTCACAGGACGACAGAGGACTTTGCGCCACAAGCTCACTCCGCCGTGGGAAGGACCGTTCATCGTCGCCGAGGTGCAACGCCCCGGCAAAGCTCGCGAACGAGAACGGCGAGGTCTACAGCAACGCTTGGAACATCGAACAGCTACGTCGCTTCTATCCTTAAGATTCCAAGCATTATACTATTTTGAAAATCTTGAAATCGATGAAAAGACCCGACTTCTACTCTTTTTAACATGATTTTAGATTTTCAATCCGAGCCTACACTCGGGGGTGAAGCGACCCTTTATTTCACCGCACAGTAAATGCGAGGCTCGGCCTAAACTACGGAAGGGCCGACCCTCCCTCGGGGGCTAGGACGGGGGAACCCCCGAACTATCCCGAGATTAAACAATTTTGGAAACGCAAAATTTTCAAAACTTGTCGAATTCGTTTCTCCCTAAAACACGCTTCCTTCCGGAAATCGAGCATGAACTTACAGAATTCGAAGAATGAGGGAAACCCCAGAAGACAGAGCCGGTCGAGTGAAAGGTCCTAAATGGCTAGAGGGGGGTGAATAGCCTATAAAAATCTACAAACAACACTTCACAAGCCGATTAGTAACAATAGCAAGCTTTGCAAAGCACTAGCTCTAAACTATACTATGCAAGCCAACTAGACAAGTATACTACACTATGATCTCTAGTTCACACTCAAAGACTATGTTACTACTTTACACTACTCTTAAGTGAGCAACTAACTAACAAGCTACACAAGAGAGAAATACACAAATGTAAAGAGTAAAGGTGATTTCAATACCGCCGGTGAAGAGAAGATATGAAGTCCAATATAACCAATCAATCACATATAAGGGAAATCCTCGGTAGAGAGATGACACAAGATTTTTTACCGAGGTTCACTTGCTTGCCGGCAAGCTAGTCCTCGTTGTAGCGATACACCCACTTGGAGGTTCACGCGCTAATTGGCATCACACGCCAAACCCTTCTCAAGGGTGCCGTACAACCAACACAAGATGGGGATCCACCAAGCTACGAGCAATCCACTAAAGATGCCTTTCGCGATCTCCCGCGGGGATAGGCTCAAGAACCCCTCACAACTTCACCGATCGGAGGCGGAGACAATCACCAACTCCCCTCAACGATCCTCGCAGCTCCAAGCCGTCTAGGAGTCGGCAAACTCCAAGAGTAACAAGAGAAACCGCTGCGAATCACCACTACCAAGTGCCTCTAGATGATCTCTATCAATGCAATGCACTTGATGCTCTCCAAACTCACCAAATGATGAACACAATCAAGTAGGATGAGTGAGAGTGGAGTGGGAAGGCTCACAAGTATGCTATGATGTTTAGGAGTGCCAAGAGCTACTCCCCAAACCGGCCAAGACGCTATTTATAAGCCACACACAAAGAACTAGCCGTTTAGAGTTCACTGCGTACCGTCGGACTGTCCGACGGCCAGAGCGTCGGACTAATCCGCACGGTCCGACGCCTCGGATGAATGCCACGTGTTACTAGCCGTTTGAAGTCGAACGTTGGATCACAACGGCTATTTCCTCGCGCCAAAACGAACCGTCGGACGGTGGGTCGTCGGACTAACACCCGCGGTCCGACGCCCACTGCCACTGCACCGTCGGACTGAAATTACACAGCGCGTCGGACTAACGAACGCGGCCGTCCGACGCTTCCAGAGAGCTCCCCGAGCCCTGAAAACCGTCGGACGTTGGTCCGACGCTCACCGTCGGACTAACGCCGAGAGTCCGACGCTCTCAGAGCTCGCCACGTGTTATCTCTCGCACGATCTGCACCGTCGGACGCTTCGGCTAATGGTCCGACGCTCAGAGACTAAGCGTCCGACGCTCACAGCAGTGTTATCCGTCGGACCGAAGACATTGGTCCGACGCTCAGAGACTAAGCGTCCGACGCTCACAGCAGTGTTAGCCGTCGGACCGAAGACATTGGTCCGACGCTCTGAGACTTTACGGTCCGACGCTCTGTTTTCTCAGGATTTTCACTCAAACCTTTCACCCTTTGTTCCCATGTGCTAACACCAATTGTTCTACACCTTGTGCACGTGTGTTAGCCTTTTCAAAAGAGTTTTCCAGGGGTTTGTTAGTGTCACTAGCATCTATATGCATATGCAATGATCATGAACACCTAGTGGCACTTGATAACCGTATTTCATCAACGATTTCGCCCCTCTTAATAGTACGGCTATCTATCCTAAATGTGATCACTCCCTCTATGGAGTCTTGATCACCAAAACCAAAAGAGCTCCTATTGGTTATACCTTTGCCTTGAGCTCCCGGTTTATTATCAACTTCCTTCTCATCTCTTGATGGACCTTGTGAACACCTATGATGATGGACTTATACCATTTGCATGGATGCCGTCAATAGGGCTTTCTCCTTTGTTGATGGACTTACACCATTTTCATGGACGCCTTCAATGCCCTTCACTTGTGACCTCCACCGACCCGGTCCTTTGCTCCATCTTGCCATTTGCTAATCAATTCTCATGAAACACTTAGAGCAATCGTTAGCAAACTAGGTTTCATCAATTACCCAAAACCAAACATGGGCTTTCAATCTCCCCCTTTTTGGTAATTGATGACAACCTTCACAAAGATATGAAATGAAAACCAAGTTTGCACTTTGGTAGTATTAGCTCCCCCTACATATGTGATTCCTTGTGTTTGGTTCAATTTTTCACATATGCATGAATTTGAAAGTTTGGGTGAGCTACTACTATCAAATGATGCTAAGGTATATAGAATGGACCTTTGAAGCGTGATACCATCGGAGTTGCGGAAATATACCATCCTTAGCACCATTGTTTACTAGTCATGCATCACAAACTCAAAATACCTCGTGAGATCAACATTTAAGTAAAAGAGGTACTTTGTATGGCATATAAGTCCTATGCATGCTAGTTTGTCAAATCACCATTCAAATCCTATTTCTAAGCATTTCATCAATTCAAACAAACATAGGAATTGAAGTTTTGACAATGCAACATTTCATATGTTAATGCATACACAAATGCAACAACTTATTCATGAGCTTGCTCCCCCTACTTGTGTGCTTTCAAAGTTTTAATTGACCCCTTTCCTCTCTTATCTTTGTGACTTTCTTCTCCCCCTTTGTCAACAATCACCAAAAATGGTGCAAATTATGGGAATATCAAGTCAATAAATGGGGTTTAGTTCATTTTCACATTGGTTCAATCTAGATTACTTGCCTAGAATATGTAACTAAGTTTGATCCAAGGACAAGCTTCTTCACACCTTACTTGTAGGGTTATCTTGACCATGTTAAGTTACACATCATGAGCTCATGTTCTAGATTCAACACTAGGTTTGCAAGCTCATCAATATGTCATATGCTACCACTTGATCATACAAGCATAAAGGACAAAAGTGATACCATATATACATGAAAGCATTTGATTTTTCATGAATGAGCCTATAAGATGCATTTCATGTCTACATGAACTAGACAAATCCTTATCAAAGTATGAATGCCATGTCAATCAATTTTACCTTGCTTTAGTCGAAGGAGAGGCATGTCATATAATGTAGGATGCTTTTCACTTCATGTTGGAGTAGTCTAGTATGTTTAGCTCATTTCTCAACTTGCAAAATCTTGACTCATCAAGTGGCTTGGTAAAGATATCCGCTAATTGATCTTCGGTGCCAACACTTTCAATTGCAATGTCCCCTTTGATTTGGTGATCTCTAATGAAGTGATGCCTTATGTCAATGTGCTTTGTTCTTGAATGTTGCACGGGGTTGTTGGTTAGCTTGATAGCACTCTCATTGTCACATAGCAGAGGCACTTTCTTGTATTTCAATCCAAAATCACTCAAGGTTGCCTTCATCCAAAGCAATTGTGCACAACAACTTCCGGCACTAATGTACTCTGCTTCGGCCGTTGAGAGAGCAACACTATTTTGCTTCTTTGAAGACCATGATACAAGTGACCTTCCAAGCAATTGACAAGTTCCACTAGTGCTCTTTCTATCCACTTTGCAACCGGCATAGTCGGAGTCCGAATATCCAATAAGCTCAAAATTGGACCCCTTAGAATACCACAACCCAACATCTTGTGTGCCCTTCAAATACCTCAATATTCTCTTTGCGGCTTTCAAATGACTTTCTCTTGGTGAGGCTTGAAATCTTGCACACATGCACACACTAAACATGACATCCGGTCGAGATGCGGTCACATAAAGGAGACTTCCAATCATTGATCTATATAGCTTTTGATCTACCATTTTGCCACTATCATCCAAGTCCAAATGCCCATTAGTCGCCATAGGGGTATTCATGGGCTTTGCATGTTCCAATCCAAATTTCTTCACCATGTCCCTTATGTACTTTCCTTGACTTACAAATGTACCCTTCTTCATTTGCTTAACTTGAAGACCAAGGAAGTAGCTAAGCTCACCAATCATGGACATTTCAAATTCACTTGCCATCATATTTCCAAATTCTTCACAAAAATCTTGATTTGTTGATCCAAAGATGATATCATCCACATATATTTGTAACACAAATAAATCATTTCCAAGCTTCTTAGTGAAGAGAGTTGTATCAACCTTTCCCATTTTGAACCCTTTTGAGAGCAAGAAATCTCTCAATCTCTCATACCATGCTCTAGGTGCTTGCTTCAAACCATACAATGCCTTTCTTAGCCTGTATACATGGTTGGGCTTCTTCACATCTTCAAATCCGGGAGGTTGTTCTACATAAACCAACTCATTGATGTACCCATTGAGAAATGCACTCTTGACATCCATTTGATATAACTTGATGTTGTGGGCACAAGCATAGGCTAATAAGATTCTAATGGCCTCCAATCTAGCAACCGGTGCATAGGTTTCTCCAAAATCAAGACCTTCAACTTGAGTATAACCTTGTGCAACCAATCTAGCTTTGTTCCTTATTACTATGCCATCTTGATCTTGCTTGTTTCTAAAGACCCATTTGGTTCCTATCACATTGTGTTTCTTTGGTCTTTCCACTAGTTCCCAAACTTGATTTCTTGTGAAATTGTTGAGCTCTTCATGCATAGCATTAACCCAATCAACATCTTTCAATGCGTCCTCAATCTTGGTTGGCTCTATGGTTGACACAAATGAGAAATGCTCACAAATTTGAGCTAGTCTTGCTCTAGTTTGAACTCCACTTTGAATACCACCAATGATTTGATCCAAAGGATGATCCCTTGCAATAGAGACCGGTTGGAGAATAGGAACTTGACCATTGGATTGAGATGAACTAGCTTGTTGATCTTGCACTTGAGATTGATCTTGTGAGTCACTTGCACTTGCTTCATTTTCAACTTGCATACTAGTATGAATTGCACCATCATCTTCATCTTCACTGACTTGCCTTGGCCTAATATTACCAATATCCATATTTTTCATTGCATTTGCCAAGTCATTGCCTCTCACGTCACTAAGATTTTCAACTTCATCTTGAGAGCCTTGGGTTTCATCAAATTCAACATCATGTACCTCCTCTAGAGTACCACTAGCCAAATTCCAAACTCTATATGCCTTGCTTGTGGTTGAATAGCCAAGTAAGAAGCCTTCATCACATTTCTTTTCAAACTTGCTCAATCTTGTGCCTTTCTTGAGAATGTAACATTTGCAACCAAAAACCCGAAAATATGCAATGTTGGGCTTTCTACCATTCAATAGCTCATAAGGAGTCTTTGCAAGCATACCATGGCAATATAAACGGTTGATGTAATAGCAAGCGGTGTTGATTGCTTCGGCCCAAAAGGAATGACTAACATTGTATTCACTTAGCATTGATCTTGCCATATCTATCAAGGTTCTATTCTTTCTTTCAACAATGCCATTTGATTGTGGTGTATACTTGGGTGAGAATTGATGTCCAATACCATACTCATCACACAATTCATCAATCTTGGTGTTCTTGAATTCAGTACCATTGTCACTTCTAACTTTCTTGATGGTTGTTTCAAACTCATTTTGGCTTCTCTTGACAAAAGATTTGAATAGATCATACACTTCACTCTTGTCAACTAGAAAGAATACCCATGTATATCTAGTATAGTCATCCACAATCACAAATCCATACTTGCTCCCACCAATGCTAGTATATGTGGTTGGTCCAAACAAGTCCATATGCAAGAGCTCAAAAGCTTTACTAGTACTCATCATGCTCTTCTTAGGATGTGTATTTCCAACTTGTTTGCCGGCTTGACATGAACTACAAAGCTTATCTTTCTCAAAAGTGACATCTTTCAAGCCTCTAACTAGATCATGCTTCACTAGTTTGTTCAATTGTTTCATTCCAACATGACCAAGCCTTCTATGCCATAACCAACCCAAACTTGACTTAGTGATCAAACAAGTTGACAATTGAGTTTCACTAGCATTGAAATCCACAAGATATAGGTTGTCATATCTAAACCCTTTGAATATTAAATTTGACCCATCAACACTAACAATTTCAACATCATCAACCCCAAATATGCACTTGAAACCAAGATCACAAAGTTGTGCAACCGAGAGTAAATTGAAATTCAAACTTTCAACTAGCAACACATTTGAGATAGACATATCATTGGAGATAGCAATTTTACCAAGTCCTCTCACTTTCCCTTTCTTGTTGTCACCAAATGTGATTGCATCATAGCCACTATTTGCACTTGTGTTGAGAGAGCCAAACATACTAGAATCACCCGTCATATGTTGAGTGCATCCACTATCAAGCACCCAATGCCTTCCTCCGGCTTTGTAATTGACCTATAAAAAAAGATCAATTCCTTTTAGGTACCCAAACTTGCTTGGGTCCTTGAAGGTTAGTGACTAAGCTCTTTGGTACCCAAATGGTCTTCTTCTTTGGACCCAACATGGATGTACCAACAAACTTAGCCTTCACACCATTTGAGCCCTTTGTGAGAACGTAGCAAGAATCAAACTTAATTGAGGATACATAAGCATTGGATTTCTTGTTTTTGCAATCTTGCTCTAAGTGACCAACTTGCTTGCATTTTGTGCAATACCGGCCATTTCTTTTCACAAAACAAGTCTTGTGAGGAGCAAAGGCGGTTTTGCCTTTCTTGGGGATATAGCCCAATCCCTCTTTGTGGAGAGATGCCCTTTGGCTACCCAAGCACATAAGCAAGCGGTCCTCACCACCATAAGCCTTAGCTAAGGAGTGATTGAGCTTTTTAACCTCCTCCTTTAGGTTCTTGTTCTCAACTACTAGTGAAGGGTCACTAGTGGGTGAGGTAGTAGTGGAAGTGCTACAAGAAGGGTTAGTGGTAACAACAATAGGTTCACAAGATATGTCACATGTTACACCTATGTTGCAAGTTTTAGTTTCTTTCTTTTGCACTTGTTGTTGCAAGTTTTCATTTTGCTCAACTAGAGAAGAATGAGCTTCATCAAGCTTAGTGTGAACCTTTAGGAGCTTCTTATGGTCTTCCTTTAGACTCTCATAAGATGCTCTAAGTTCCTCAAGTTCTTGCTCAATGGATTGTTTATCCTTGCGCAAGCCCTTGCATTCCTTTCTAAGTTTATCAAAATGAATACGTGCATCATCAAGCATTTCAATTAATTCTTCTTTTGTTAGGTCATCATCACTATCATCATCACTAGATTCGGTGTCGGATGATACCTTAGAACCCTTGGCCATGAAGCAAGAAGGAGTGTCGAAGATGGAAGGCTTGTCATGAATGGCAATGCATGCATGTGCCTTCCTCTTGCTCTTCTTATCATCATCACTCTCTTCATCACTTGAAGAGGCATCACTATCCCATGTCACCACATGAGAATAGTTCTTCTTCTTCTTGTATGAAGATTCCTTCTTCTCTTTCTTCTCCTTCTTCTCATGCTTGTTCTTCTTTTTGCCCTTGTGATCATCTTCACTTGAGTGTGGGCAATCGGCTACCAAGTGATCTTTGCTTCCACAATTGAAGCATCTTCTTGGGCCATCAAATCTTCTTGCATTCTTCTTTCTTCTTGCCCGGTAGCCCTTCTTCTTCATGAACTTGCCAAATCTTCTTACTAGAAGGGCCATTTCTTCATCACTTTCACTTGTGCTAGAGGGATCTTCACTTGACTCTTCTTTGGCCTTGCTCTTGCCCTTTGATGAGGATGTGGCTTTGAATGCCACACTCTTCTTCTTCTCATCTTTGGAGTCTTCATCTTTTTCTTTCTTCTTCTTATTGATCAACTCTTCTTTATCATCATCATCTCTATAAGCATCATCGGTCATCACCTCCGCTAGCACTTGATTTGGAGTCAATTCACTCAATGTTGTCTTCACCAAGACCGTGATCAATGTGGCAAACCGCTTGGGCAAGCTCTTCAAGAATTTCATGGAGAAGTCACTATCCTTCACCTCTTCATCCACGGCCTTGAGATCATTCACAATGACTTGCAATCTATGGAACATCTCCGGCACGGTTTCATCATCCTTCATCTTGAAGCTTGCAAACTTGTCCTTCAAGATGTATGCTTTGGCGGCCTTTACACCCTTGGTGCCCTCATATGATTCCTCAAGCTTCTTCCAAGCTTCATGAGCACTTTCAATGTTCTTGATTTGCTCAAACACTTTTTCATCTACGGCCTCATGAATAGCACAAACCGCAATATCATTGAGTTGAAGTAATCTTTCTTCGGCGGTTGTGGGATTGGCCGCATTGGCAATTTCAATCTTTGTTTCCACAACCTTCCAAACCTCTCTATTGATTGACTTGATGTGTGAGGTCATCTTGCTCTTCCAATATGCATAATTTGTGCCATCAAATTGGGGTGGCTTCTTGGTGTTGTTGATGTGAATGTTGAGTTGAGCCATTTTTACACCGTAGGTTGTTAAGCCTCAAATCAACGGTGCCTCGGCTCCGATACCACTTGAAAGGTCCTAAATGGCTAGAGGGGGGGTGAATAGCCTATAAAAATCTACAAACAACACTTCACAAGCCGATTAGTAACAATAGCAAGCTTTGCAAAGCACTAGCTCTAAACTATACTATGCAAGCCAACTAGACAAGTATACTACACTATGATCTCTAGTTCACACTCAAAGACTATGTTACTACTTTACACTACTCTTAAGTGAGCAACTAACTAACAAGCTACACAAGAGAGAAATACACAAATGTAAAGAGTAAAGGTGATTTCAATACCGCCGGTGAAGAGAAGATATGAAGTCCAATATAACCAATCAATCACATATAAGGGAAATCCTCGGTAGAGAGATGACACAAGACTTTTTACCGAGGTTCACTTGCTTGCCGGCAAGCTAGTCCTCGTTGTAGCGATACACCCACTTGGAGGTTCACGCGCTAATTGGCATCACACGCCAAACCCTTCTCAAGGGTGCCGCACAACCAACACAACATGGGGATCCACCAAGCTACGAGCAATCCACTAAAGATGCCTTTCGCGATCTCCCGCGGGGATAGGCTCAAGAACCCCTCACAACTTCACCGATCGGAGGCGGAGACAATCGCCAACTCCCCTCAACGATCCTCGCAGCTCCAAGCCGTCTAGGAGTCGGCAAACTCCAAGAGTAACAAGAGAAACCGCTGCGAATCACCACTACCAAGTGCCTCTAGATGATCTCTATCAATGCAATGCACTTGATGCTCTCCAAACTCACCAAATGATGAACACAATCAAGTAGGATGAGTGAGAGTGGAGTGGGAAGGCTCACAAGTATGCTATGATGTTTAGGAGTGCCAAGAGCTACTCCCCAAACCGGCCAAGACGCTATTTATAAGCCACACACAAAGAACTAGCCGTTTAGAGTTCACTGCGTACCGTCGGACTGTCCGACGGCCAGAGCGTCGGACTAATCCGCACGGTCCGACGCCTCGGATGAATGCCACGTGTTACTAGCCGTTTGAAGTCGAACGTTGGATCACAACGGCTATTTCCTCACGCCAAAACGAACCGTCGGACGGTGGGTCGTCGGACTAACACCCGCGGTCCGACGCCCACTGCCACTGCACCGTCGGACTGAAATTACACAGCGCGTCGGACTAACGAACGCGGCCGTCCGACGCTTCCAGAGAGCTCCCCGAGCCCTGAAAACCGTCGGACGTTGGTCCGACGCTCACCGTCGGACTAACGCCGAGAGTCCGACGCTCTCAGAGCTCGCCACGTGTTATCTCTCGCACGATCTGCACCGTCGGACGCTTCGGCTAATGGTCCGACGCTCAGAGACTAAGCGTCCGACGCTCACAGCAGTGTTAGCCGTCGGACCGAAGACATTGGTCCGACGCTCAGAGACTAAGCGTCCGACGCTCACAGCAGTGTTAGCCGTCGGACCGAAGACATTGGTCCGACGCTCTGAGACTTTACGGTCCGACGCTCTGTTTTCTCAGGATTTTCACTCAAACCTTTCACCCTTTGTTCCCATGTGCTAACACCAATTGTTCTACACCTTGTGCACGTGTGTTAGCCTTTTCAAAAGAGTTTTCTAGGGGTTTGTTAGTGTCACTAGCATCTATATGCATATGCAATGATCATGAACACCTAGTGGCACTTGATAACCGTATTTCATCAACGATTTCGCCCCTCTTAATAGTACGGCTATCTATCCTAAATGTGATCACTCCCTCTATGGAGTCTTGATCACCAAAACCAAAAGAGCTCCTATTGGTTATACCTTGCCTTGAGCTCCCGGTTTATTATCAACTTCCTTCTCATCTCTTGATGGACCTTGTGAACACCTATGATGATGGACTTATACCATTTGCATGGATGCCGTCAATAGGGCTTTCTCCTTTGTTGATGGACTTACACCATTTTCATGGACGCCTTCAATGCCCTTCACTTGTGACCTCCACCGACCCGGTCCTTTGCTCCATCTTGCCATTTGCTAATCAATTCTCATGAAACACTTAGAGCAATCGTTAGCAAACTAGGTTTCATCAATTACCCAAAACCAAATATGGGCTTTCATCGAGTCGGAGACCGCTTATGCCCCAGGGCCACAGCATCTTCCCTCGCCACTCCGTGTTCGAAGGCTAACCCGCACTCGGAAGAAAACCTATAAGATCTACGCTCGACCAAGGGAGGAAGCTCGGGAGGAAACACCTAAGCTTCTTTTCTAAAGGATTCTTTCTGCCAAAGCTCCTAGGACATCGGCTGCGTCTATGCCACTAAAGCTACGACACCCGAAAAACGTCCCCCGAGGCTCGATGGCCCGGGCACAGGATCGGCAAGAAAAAAATGCCTAAGGAAAAAAGCACGAAACAAAGCGAAACAAACATTCAGCAAATATTTACATAAATGTTAAAGCCACGAAGGGCCATATTGTTTGTTTCCTTTCAAACCACTCCCGAAAGGTTACTTTTTACAAGGGCACTATGGCCCGCTTCTTCTTCACGGCAGGTTCAGAGGAGGGAGCTCGACCTCGGCTTGGAAGAGACCCGCCATCACCGCGCACGCAAACCGCCTCGACTGAGCCGAACCGTCGCGTCCGTCAGGCTTCGCGCCTCAAAAGGTTCAGAGGAGGGAGCTCGACCTCGGCTTGGAAGAGACCCGCCATCACCGCGCACGCAAACCGCCTCGACTGAGCCGAACCGTCGCGTCCGTCAGGCTTCGCGCCTCTAAAGGTGAGCCGAATCATTACAACCGCGCGCCTCGATTCCACCTTCATTTTCTCAACGAAGAAACCCCGGGCTCGGGCACCCGTTACGTTCCCAGGGGATCGAAGACTAGCCCTCCGAGGCTCGAACAGTCGCCCCAGGGAAATCGAGTTAGGGACAGCTAGTGGATGGGTCACGAAAACGGCCAGCATCCCGACGCCCGGAACGTCACAAGGGACATCCCATGCTGTGTCCAAGTCCCAGTAGCGAGTCGGTTACGTGGAATCCCTCCGTGGGAGGCATCATGCCCTCGGGACCCGTCGAAGGGACCCGACATCCACTAACTGACCCTCGGGAAATAATTAGAGTGTGCTCAGGCCACTAACCGACCCTTAACGAATAGGGCACGGACCTCCACTTGGACCAACCCGTTTGTAGCTCACCGGAAATGCCGACTCATGCCCCAGCGGGGAAGTCGAGCAGGACCAAACCTTCCTCTTCCCGAAAAAAGAGCGTGAAGGTCGAATTAAAAAAAGACAGGGAAGGACCCGATCGATCTCCGATACGAAAACGGAGGCTCGGAAACTTGTCCTGCACCTTGGAAAGACCACCGAACGATCTCCCACACGGTGGGAGGCTCGGGGGCTCCGCTTCCAAGGAAACAACGCACCTAAATAAATCGAAAAACACCCGAGGACTAACGAACATGATTCTAAGCCTTTGAAGGGATATATCATCCCTACAAAGCCTCGGGGGCTACACCCGGCGGGTGCGCTCGCGCGCACCCCCCGGAAAAAACAACCCCCACTTTATCTTTTTTGACAGGAAGAACCAGCGTGAACCTGTGGAGGAGTGCCTGCACTCCGCCATAGGCTCGGGGGCTACTGTCGGTTACCAAAGTTAGGGGTACCCAACTTCCATGCAAAAACGCTCATTCCCAACTTGGCCTGGCCCAAGTAAGGCCAGTGGAAGCCCACGAAGGCCGCGTCTACAGAGGCCCACGACATCATTCCACTAATGACAGCCTCCTCGGGAGAGCTCGGGAGGCGGCGTCCTCGGCGCCCAAATCTCCGATTCGCCCGAGCCTCCTCAGGACAGCACTCCTCGGCGCCCAAGTCTCCGATTCGCCCGAGCCTCCTCGGGAGAGCTCGGGAGAGCGGCATCCTGGGCGCCCAAGTCTCCAATTCGCCCGAGCCTCCTCGGGAGAGCTCGGGAGAGCGGCGTCCTCGGCGCCCCAAACCTCCGATTCGCCCGAGCCTCCTCGGGAGAGCTCGGGAGGCGGCGTCCTCGGCGCCCAAATCTCCGATTCGCCCGAGCCTCCTCGGGAGAGCTCGGGAGCGCGGCGTCCTCGGCGCCCAAGTCTCCGATTCGCCCGAGCCTCCTCGGGAGGGCTCGGGAGCGCGGCGTCCTCGGCGCCCAAATCTCCGATTCGCCCGAGCCTCCTCGGGAGAGCTCGGGAGAGCGGCGTCCTCGGCGCCCCAAACCTCTGATTCGCCCGAGCCTCCTCGGGAGAGCTCGGGAGGCGGCGTCCTCGGCGCCCAAATCTCCGATTCGCCCGAGCCTCCTCGGGACAGCACTCCTCGGCGCCCAAGTCTCCGATTCGCCCGAGCCTCCTCGGGAGAGCTCGGGAGAGCGGCATCTTGGGCACCCAAGTCTCCGATTCGCCCGAACCTCCTCGGGAGAGCTCGGGAGCGCGGCGTCCTCGGCGCCCAAATCTCCGATTCGCCCAAGCCTCCTCGGGAGAGCGGCGTCCTCGGCGCCCCAAACCTCCGATTCGCCCGAGCCTCCTCGGGAGAGCTCGGGAGGCGGCGTCCTCGGCGCCCAAGTCTCCGATTCGCCCGAGCCTCCTCGGGACAGCACTCCTCGGCGCCCAAGTCTCCGATTCGCCCGAGCCTCCTCGGGAGAGCTCGGGAGAGCGGCGTCCTCGGCGCCCAAGTCTCCGATTCACCCGAGCCTCCTCGGGAGAGCTCGGGAGAGCGGCCTCTTCGGCGCCCAAGTCTCCGATTCGCCCGAGCCTCCTCGGGAGAGCTCGGGAGAGCACGGGAGAGCGGCACCAGCTCGGGAGAGCTCGGGAGAGCGGCATCCTCGGCGCCCCAAGTCTCCGATTCGCCCGAGCTTCCCTATCCCCCTCGAGCGCAATCTCGCGAAGACATCCAAGGCACAGGTAATGTCAGCGGAGCAATCTTGGACCACAAGAGATCTCTCTGACCACTTTACAAGCACCGTCCCGTCGGGCGAGACTCTCGACGCGACCGTGCTTCGCACGCCCCTGACGGCCATACCACCTGTCCTCCATGGTATGGTCCACGGTGCGCCGCCCCGTTTCGGGAAAGACGCCCACTGCGCCGTCCACACGAAAGGACGGGCACGCCTTCAGGATCCCGAGCCTCGGGAAATAACGCCCCAAGGTGACTCTCCCTCTTGTCACATCGTACGGAAGGATAGCCGGCAGGTGTGAACTCACCAAAGTCGTGCGGACCACGACGGCCATATCCAGAAGACCCAGAGAGCTGACGACATGACATAGTCAGACGACTGTTTCTACCTTGGAACTCACAAACCAAGATAGCCATACCCATACCCCGGAGACAAGGAGAAAAGGCAGAAGCTAGTCAAACGGGGAACGGCAACTCCTCACTATTTTAATAGGTAGCGTCGTAGCTGCCTTTGCCTCTCCCTTGCGGCTATAAAAGGGAGAGCAGAGACCAGCTTTAGAAAGGGGAGAGGAGGACGACGAACGACAAGAGAGAAGTTCTAAGTTCTCGTCCACACAAACGCACCCATAGCAAACGACTTGTAAACACTTAGACACACACAAGAGACCTGGGAGCACTTCCCTCTCTCGACTAGCTTGTAACCCCTACTACAAGCACCCCGGTGCAAGGCAACACGACTCTCCTCTCCACTGGACGTAGGGCTTGCTCGGCCTGAACCAGTATAATCCCTGTGTTCCCCCTTGCACACCATCCGTAGCCTCAACCACAAAACACATATTTACTAGCCGGTGTTAGCCTCGCCAAAATTAGCACCGACAGTGGGATTAAACTTCCGAGCCGACCTCACCCTATTACCCTCCAATAGCTTAGATGTCATCCTAGGTATGGATTGGCTAACCAAACACCGTGGAGTGATATCCTGCTCACCTAGATATGTCCAAGTAACCCACCCCTCCGGACAAGCTGTCCGATGTATACCCCAAACCGAGAGAATTCAAGCCCTCCTATGTGCCCTAGAGACTAAAGGAGACAAGAAGGCCTTGACAGTGGATGATGTACCAGTGGTCAGAGATTACGCTAATGTATTTCTAGAAGAATTGCCAGGCATGCCACCAGACAGAGATGTAGAATTTGTTATCAACCTGATGCCAAGGACTGCCCCGATTGCCAAGGGACCGTATCGGATGTCAGCAGATGAGTTGAGGGAACTTAAGAAGCAGCTAGGGGAACTGTTGGAGAAGGGCTACATCAGGCCCAGTGCCCCACCTTGGGGATCTCCCGTCTTGTTTGTCAAGAAGAAGGATGGTTCGATGAGGATGTGCATTGATTACCGGAACTTGAATGCAGTCACGATCAAAGAATAAGTACCCGCTGCCCCGCATTGATGACCTGTTGGATCAGTTGCGCAATGCCAAGTACTTTTCAAAGATCGACCTCTGATCAGGTTACCATCAAATGAAAATTAGGGAAGAGAATATTCCAAAGACTGCGTTTGTCACTAGATATGGGCAGTACGAATGCACAGTAGTCTCATTCGGACTTACTAACGCACCAGCCTATTTTATGAACATGAGCAGAGATACCCGACTCATGACCTGGAACTTGCAGCCGTGGTACATGCACTCAAGATCTAGAGACATTATCTAATAAGCAACAAGTGTGACATCTACACTGACCACAAGAGCCTGAAGTACTTCTTCACTCAAGAGGATCTGAATATGAGACAGCGCAGGTGGTTGGAACTCATCAAGGATTATGATCTGGAGATTTACTACCATCCAGGGAAAGCAAATGTAGTTGCTGATGCCCTTAGCCGTAAAAGCTACTGCCATACCCTCACCACCGAATCTATGCCGCCCGAGCTCAAAAAGGAGTTCGACGCATTCCAGCTCGAGGTAGTCTCTCATGGCATGCTAAACGAGCTTCGCGTCGAGTACAATCTTACCTCTCAGATTCGAGCAGCACAAAAGAACTGTCCAGAGATAGATTACATCCGAGGGCTGATGAAGCTGGGGAGAGGCCCCGAATACCGAGAAGATGAGCAGGGAACAGTATGGTACAAAGACAGAATCTGTGTGCCGAAAGATTCGGCGTTACGGGAAGAGATCCTGTCAGAAGGGCATGACTCCCAGTATTGCATTCATCCAGGGTCAGCCAAGATGTACCACGATCTGAGGAAGCACTTCTGGTGGGAGAATATGAAGGCAGACATTGCAGGGCATGTAGCTCGATGTGATATCTACAGTAGAATTAAAGCCGAACATCAGAGGCCAGCAAGGTTGGTACAACCAGTTGAGATACCAGAATGAAAGTGGGAGTGCATATCCATGGACTTCATAATAGGATTACCCCGATCCGAGCACGGGTATGACTCCATATGGGTAATAGTGGACCGTCTGACCAAAGTCGCTCACTTTATTCCGGTCAAAAAGAAGTATAGAGCGGAGAAGCTAGCAGATCTGTATATAGCAAACATTTTGAAGTTACATGGGGCACCTCTGAGTATTATATCTGACCGAGGCTCACAGTTCGTATCCCAGTTCTGAAAATCCTTGCACAAGTCCATCGGGACCAAGCTCGACTACAGCACAGCATACCACCCGCAGACAGATGGACAAATAGAAAGAGTGAACCAGGTCCTCGGGGACATGTTACGTGCTTGCGTATTGAGGTACAAGGAAGGTTGGGAGAGCTGTCTACCCCACGCCGAGTTCTCATATAACAACAGCTATCAAGTGAGCATCAAGATGTCGCCCTACGAAGCCTTATATGGAACCTTGCAGAACCCCATTAATGTGGTCGGAACCGGGTGAGAGATCATTCTTTGGTCCCGCAAAGATAATAGAAGCCGAAGAAGGTGTTGCACAAGTCAGGGAGAGTTTGCGAATTGCCCAGAGCAGGCAAAAGAGCTATGCGGACAAGAGACGGTGGGAACTTGAGTTTGAAGTTGGAGATTATGTCTACCTCAAGGTATCCCCACTCCGAGGCACCGTCAGATTCCATGTGAAAGGGAAACTAGCCCCAAGGTTTGTTGGTCCGTACAGGATCTGCAAACGGGTTGGAAAACTTGCTTACAAGGTAGAACTGCCTGAGGAACTAGCTGGGGTACACCCTGTGTTCCATGTCTCTCAACTGCGAAAGTGTTTGAGATTGCCTGAGGAACAAGTTCCTATGGATGCATTGGATTTGCAAGACACACTTGAATACAAAGAACATCCGATCAAGATCTTGGCACGAGATGCAAAGGAAACTCGTAACAAGACCATTCCAATGTGCAAGGTATAGTGGAGCGATCACACGGAAAGAGAAGCCACGTGGGAGAAAGAATCAGACCTGCGGATCATGTTTCCCTACCTCTTTGAAGGGTACGTTATCTCTAATCTCGAGGATGAGATCCTAATGAGGGGGGAGGACTGTAACAACCCAGAAAATTCAAACACCAAAAATACCAACCAATTAAAATCTTTCCTTTTATTCCTCCAAACCATTCCATGTGCATGCATGTAGATTTAATTTTGCAAATAGTATGTGTTAATGCCACTTGCACCCTAATTCCTTTCCAAATTAAGTTAACCATCTATGCAGCATATTTGGAATTTATTTGCAAGATTGTTGCTTGGTTAAGTATTTGTATAAAATAAGAAAGTGCTTTTGAGTAATAAAATCAGAAAAGAAAAGGAAAAGAAGAGGAGAAAGGAGGAGAGTGGAGGCAGCCCAACCAGCTAGCCTGCTGGCCTAGCCCAACCGATTTCCCTTCCCCTTTCTCTCTCGCACGCGAGCCGCAACCAGCTGGCCCAAGCCGCGACCCAGCTTCGGAAGCACGCATACCGCTTCAGCCCATCCCTACGCGCGCTCGCGCTCTACCACCGACACGCGGGCCCCGTCTGTCAGCCACTCCGATCCCTCCCCTGTTCTTCTTCCTCGCGAGACGATGGGGAACCGGGTCACGCGAAATGCATGACCCCGACCCCACGCAGCCGATAGGGCCACACCTTGGCAACCTTGTCCCCCGCCTGTCTCCTTTCCTTGACCACCAAGGGAACCCCGCACTCGTCTGGAACCCTAAAGGAGCTCGCGCCGTAGCCCTTCGATCCGCCGGACGAATCGAAGCCGTCCACCATTGGAGCCTGCCGAGCTCGACTATAAATTGGGACGCCCACGAAGCCCTAGACCCCATCCCGCACGCCGCCGCCGCGCTGTGGCACAGACCACCGCACCCCACTACACCACTGAGAAAAAGGGAGAAGGCGGAGCAGAGAAGGAGGCGCCGCCGGAGCGCTGCTGCCTCGAAGCACGCCGGAGCCGGAGTCGGAGACGGAGCCGGTGCCACCGTCGCGGATCGGCACGGCACTGCGAACTCTCGGCACGGCAATGACCGTCCACTGCATCGCCATCCTATCTTCCCCGACACCACGGTGAGCTGCCGGAGTTCCCCCTTGCCAACCTCGCCGTGCCTTTCGGCCATGGCGCTCGGACCCCCGAGCGCGTAGGCCACGGGTCGTTTCCGACCCCGGAACACGCCACGCACACGCACACGAGACGCAGCCCGACCAAAAGGACCGACCGAGCCAGAACAGAACGGCGGGCACCGCCGCCGCGACCCGAGCTCCCAGAACGCCGCCGTCTAACCGGCGTTCCCATGCATAGCCGCCAAAATCCGCCAAAAGACCTGGACTTGGAGTACCACCGCTACACCCTGAGACCTGACGACACTTCAAGAGTGTCCCGAGCCCTCCCGACCACCCAGTTGGCTTGCGCCGCCGGCCGCCGGAACGCCGCTGTGTTGCGCATGCGTCCAAGACGAATCCGGCCACAACCGTGTAGGGTAGCAGGCTGTGGAGCAACGCCACAGGCCGCCTCGATGCCTCCGCTTGGGATTGGATTGGGCGAATGGGTGGAGTTGAACGAGATAAAACATGACTATTAAAATATTGATTACACCTGCATAGGAAACCCCCAGCCTATAGGTTTGCTTGTACAGCTTTGCATCTACTTTCCACAAAACAACTGCAATCATAGGTGGGCTCCGGGCCAGTACAAATCGTACTGATAAATTTGCTGTCAGGTGACGAGAAAGAGTACGACTTCGATGGAGACGATTGGGAAGAGTAGGGTCACGTGCTACACTCAAGTTGGCCGTGAAGGATGAATCGCTTCCGCATCTTATCAGCTTCTCTGAATTGTTGATTCCGCCATTATGGCGATGTAATAATTTATGTAAGACTCTATTATATACTCGTGGTATGGATCCTGGTATCAACTGAGATTGGGTAATTTTATGGATTGTTCGATACGATCTATTTAATTACATTGCGTGCCTATAGATTTCCCTTCGTGGAAATCGAGGTCGTTTCAAGAGTGCAGTTTGGATAACTTGTGTTCTGATGCTGCACATTACCTATTGGCTATTGATGTATTGTATTATAGTCTTGTTTCTCTTATTTTCTAAATGATGATGCTCTCTCTCTCTCTCTCTCTCTCTCTCTCTCTCCAGGCGCAGATCGAGGACTTGCTTGTTAAATATAACAAACTCTGGTTAGAGCTGATGGAGACTTGTAACAAAAATGTCATAGCTGTTGTCAAGTCATTGCTCGATGAAAATGCTTCCAATCTGCAAGAGTTCCACAAAAAGATGACACGAGATTTGATTACCGATATCAAATTGATTCTGTCACCATCAGAAACAAAACACAAAATTGCTGGAGTGATGAGTAGCTCTGATCACACAATTGATCCTCATGGAGCACCAAGTGAAATACGTTCCCTGGTTGCAATTATATATGATATCCGTATGCTTGCTCATGCACCACCAGAAGGTGATGATGTGGAAGAGAAGCCTGAAAGGTTATCACGCATAATGAAAAAACTAATTGATGATGGCTTAGCAGATAGGTAATTCTGATTTCTTTTTATCAGCCTTCATTTGGAACTTTTAGTATCTGATTTTGGATCACAGCTCCTTACTTTTGTTTATTCAGATGCGAGGTATTTGGTTCTACTCCTGCTTCGGTTGACAGTGTAAATGAAGTTCATTATTCTAGATATGTCAAATTTGTTGATTCTAAATCATCAAAGATTAAGGAGGCGGTGAGATATGATGATATGTTTTATAGTGAAGGAACAAGCACTGCAGCACTTCTAGCTACTGGAAGTGTGATACAGGTGTCATCTCTCTCTCTCTCTCTCTCTCTCTCTCCGAGTCTCTGGTCATGTATCTAGTTAGCTCCCCATCTGGAAAGGCTTCTCAGCATGGAGGGGGAGACAGGGGCACTGGCCAGGACAGCATTTGTGTTTGTCACAATTTGCACTCTGCACGCCATATATGGCTTGTCGAAGAAATTAAAGGAGACATGCATGAACGCAGCGCTTTAGCATTAGCGCCATGTCCCCCTCCCCCCCTCCCTCCCTCTACAAATACACAACTCAAAATTTAAACAGCTTTCTTGTACTAACACTGTGCATCTGCAGGGTTGCGATCTAGTTGTCTCTAAAGGTTTTAAGTCTGCATTTGCTATCATCAGACCGCCAGGACACCACGCAGGGAAGAAAGGTCCCCCAGCTGGCTTCTGCCTGCTAAACAACATATGTGTTGGTGCTGCGCATATGCTCAAACATTATGTAAGTGTTCTTTTACACCTGTTTCCAAACCAACAACTTATCTTAGTAATTAAAAGTACTTAGACTTGGCTGCTCTCTTATTGGATTCGGCTACATCTCATATAACAAGAAGATTGTTTCTTGCTTTTTTATTATGCATTTATGCTGTTGCAGCAAATGGAGAAGATTCTAATTCTTGATTTCGATATCCATCATGGTGATGGTACAGAAGAAATATTTCGTGAGGACAATAGAGTGCTTGTTTTTTCAATACATAGGTATAAACACCACTTCCCTAGTGTCTATACATTGTTGTGCTACAGTTGGATCTTTTTACAACATTTTATTTTGCAGACATGATGGCGATTTCTATCCTGGCAAAAGGAGTGGAAATCTGAGTAATGTTGGGCGAGGTGCAGGCATCGGGTATAATATCAATGTCTGCTGGCAACATCCCGGAATTAGATATGCTGACTATGAGGCTGTTTGGGATCACCGGTTATCAGTGAGTTTAGGCCTCAAGTCATCCTTATATCGGCTCGTTTTGATGCAGGTAGCGTTTTATCTCCTCTAGTTACGATACTAAATAATATTTACTTGTCTATAAATAATATATAAGTGCAAAACTAGTGCATAACTGCATATGCTCTTGTAGTGTAGTAATCAATATTCATACATGTAAGACTTATGTTCTTTGTGGTGTTTGAACTAGAACAGTAATTTATGAATATAATAGACATTACTGCTCTTTTGTTGCAGCCGACGGTGATCCCTTAGGCTTGTGTAAGGTTACACCAAAAGGCTATGCAAATATGATTGAAAAAGTTAGTGTCCCATTGTCCATTTTAAATGTTCTATGTACTCACTCTGGTTTCCATGCTTTTTTTTTTCTCTAATAACTTAACATCTTTATCCCCTCAGTTGACATCATATCCCATTGTAATGGCTCTGAGGGTGGTTACAATTTGGATGCGATTTCTGAGTCTGTTGTAGCTTGTGTTCAAGCTTTGTTGGGAGATAAGATTTGTGGCCTTGAAGGAAGCTTGCCATATATTTTGATGTTTGATCATGTTCATTTTTTTCAAGAACAAAGTATTAGTTGTATTCAAATAATTCATATCATTTTCAATTTATTAACAAACTGCCCAAGTCCATAATGAACAAGATAGTTTGTACTGTAGAGATATGTTAACCAAACAGGAGAAGATGATCCTGTACTTCTTCCTTTTAAACAAAAAGATAAGTTTTCATGTGTACAAAGTGTGGTATGTTCTAATGTCATATGTGAACTTTATTTTGTGGTTTGTTTGTTTGTTTGTTTTTTTGCTGTGTTTTCACTTTGTGTATGTATACATGCAAAAGTGTTCTTTTTGCAGGAAAATTAAGCTGCATGGTCTAGTCAATGATCCATATGATCTGCATATTAATCTAGCTAGCACTAATAGCAGTGAACCTAGACACTAGCCAAACCTGGAAACAACTTTTTAGTAACTGGATCAATGCTAACTCTTTGGTGTGGAGAAAAAGCTCCATGTGTTTTAATCACTAGCAGAATCATAAGAAGATTTTATTAGTAACCTTGGGATATATTTATTACTAGTCTGTTCTAAATTGTAGTTCGTTTGACTTTTTTGACCTCAACTTTGATCACTCGCTTATTCAAAAATTTGTGTCAAATATTATTTCTTTTGTTGTGGCTTGCTTTACTAACAAAAGATCTTCAAGAATGATTCAAATTTAATCATATTTGCACATTTTTTTTGAATAATACGAGTGGTCAAAGTTGGGGTAAAAAAAAGTCAAACAAACTATAATATGGAACGGAGGGAGTAGTTGCAAGTTCCAGCTGTGCAGTTAAGTTGGGTTGTTACTATACTATATCCCAATTCTCCAAATTAGCTGACCTCTCTTATGTATCTTTTTTTCTCTCTTTTTTGCTGCAGGTGAAGTGACGCTCAACAATTTGACTTCAATTGAAGTTCTGCCATTACACCATTTGTGTAAATGGTTCTGATAATCTCAGTTTAACAGTCAGTCTTTTCATTATACGAAGCCTCCTCGTTGGATGTTTCGCGCATGTAATTATGATGATTGAAAGACCGAGATAGAAATGTTAGAAGACAGTCACCATCATCATGTAATTCTGATGATTGAATGCCCGAGATAGAGAGTCACCATCATCTTTCCAGATTTACTAGACCACGAATCGTTGGATGTTTTGCACATGTACTTAGATTCTTTAATGTCCGAAGATGATGGTATGGAAATGTTAAAAGGCAATCGCCATTATCTTTCCAGTTTTTTTATCATTCTAGATTTACTTAAGATTTCAAATGCTAGATTTTTAACGGCCATCGAATCTGCATCAGATAGTGCCAGACAAGTGTTCAATGTTGGGCGCACATCATGTTTCATTTGCACGCTCGATAACATTAAGGGCCTCCGAGTTGAGATGAAGGCGCACGACGTACGGCCATGCATCGGAGAACTCCGGCGTGCGTCAGGTCCAGTAGGTGGAGCCTGGAGGCCGTGGAGCTCCGTGCAGAACATATGGACGTGGCGGGGATGGAGAAAACAATCTCCGCCAGCAGAAGCAAGAGGGGAGGCAAAGCTGCGACAATCTCCTACCTATGTCGATCTGCCTGGTGGTGGCTATGAATCTTCGTCAACGTTGGCCGTTGGCTGCACCATTTGGATAGATGCCGCTGAAACGGACATTGCTGTTGATGTCGCGACCAACCACCAGGAGGACCGGATGGAAAGACAACACAACGCTTCCAAAACTGAAGGAGAATATCAGAATAGCAAGGAATATATTGTTAGTTCAACCAAAATTGTCCTTCATTTTATAGAAACATAAATAGATATACCTTACTATCCAAACTCCAAAGAAAGAAAAAGGAAATATGCGAAAAATACAAATCAGAAAAAATATGCTCGGCAACCTGTGCTCTATAGAGTAGGGAAAGAGGATGTGGAGAGTAAATAGAAAAAAAAAAGAATGCTGTTCAAATTGATATATAACTAATAGATTTAAAAATAGTTTACAATCCCAAATGCAAAATGATTACTAGTAGCATTTTTGTAATTTTCTAAAAAACCTCAAATCAGCTTAGAATTATAAAAACTAATTTTGTTAATTAATATAGAACACGTCTACGTGATATAGGTGATAAAAATCATGATGTAACTAGATTTGTATCTTTTTAAATATGTTCTTTATATAATATAAGCGGATACTTGTGCTGCCATAGACATGGACAACAATTTAATTTTATTCATTGTTTTCATCATGTGAAGCTGTTGTTTAATCGAACACTCATTCCAAAATAACTCTGCTTTAATAATTATCAAGTTGCTCATGAAGTATTTTGCAAAAAAGAAAAAAGAACAACAGCTTATACATACTGAAGCAGAGCTGTGCGAAACGGAGTCTAAACCCGATGCCGGTCCATGGGCTGGCCCAACCGTGCCATCCGAGCCCCGGTAAACTGCGTGTGTGGTTCGGAGTTCTCCAACCCACCACGCCGACCCAGGCTATAAAGAAAGAGCGAAGGGCCAACGGTAACGTTACGTGTCTGACGTCCTAAGGGTCGGACGGGCGGTGGGCCAACGCGTGCAATGGCCCACGCGCGTGTACGCTCCTCGGCACCTCGGTTGTATCAGCCGCGCGCCTCGTCTTATCCGTTCCACTCTGCAAGACTCGCTCCCACTCGCTCTCCCTCTCCTATCGTCCGCCTCCCCACTGTCCCTCCAGCCACACGCTCCTTGCGCTTCTCGCCCGCAAGCTCCATGGCGCCAGGTGAGGCTCCGAGGACGACGACCGCTCCCATCGAGCTGCTAGGGGGCACCCTATCCCTGTGCCTCCCATCCGTGCTACCTTCCATGGCGGCGGGCAAGGGCGGCCCTCCGGCTCCGCGCCTGCGCGCGGGCGCCTGCTTCGTCTCCGGCCTCCACCGCGCGCGCGCCCCTTCTCCCATGGCGCCGGACTTCTTCCATGGTGAGGGAGGGAGCCGGATCCGGCGGCGCGGCCCCGGGATCCATCGGATCTGCCGGGTGCGGCGGCGGATCCGGGGCAGTTCCGGCCATGGCGCTTGCGGAGGAGCCGCCCGTGGGTCCGCCAAGGGCGATAGGGGATGCAGGCGGATTTGGACCAGCTGGCATCCTTTCTCCTCCGATCTGCTCTCTCGCCCGACTCCTCCATCTCCGGGAAACGAACTAGGGTTCCGGTGAGCTCACACCTTCTTCTCCATCTCCGGTGGGTGAGTCTCGCCGAAGACGAAGAAGATGGTGGCGCCATCCCCTGTCGGTGAGCCCCCCCATGGTTTTTCCCTCTTCATGCTCGTCCTGCTACTCCTTTCTCTCTGGAATTGCTTCTGATCTTGTTTTTTCTCATCGAAACTTTTTGCTTTTTTTGTGTGTTGCAGTTCCTATCCCGGTGATGTTGCAGCAGGGTCCGGCGAGACCCCCCCCCTCCGTGTTCAAAGTCTTGCCATTGTTCCATTGCGGTCCCTTTTCATGTTGCAGTAGGGTTTTAGAGATTTTTTGTTTCAATTCCGCATTTGTTGCAGTAGCTTGCGGCATGGTGTAGCTGTGGTTGTTTCGTTGTTGTTTTGGGCGATTCAAATCTGCATGTTGCAGTTTTCGCTCGCGGGCATGGTGTCGCTGTAGGTGTTTCGCTATTGTTTCGGTGATTCAAAACTGTTTGTTGTTGTTTTGCTTGCGGCATGTGTGCCGTTTTGTAATTGTATTCTGTTGTTGTTTCGGCGTTTCAATCTGGATATCGCCATATCTCGTGTCTATTTGTTTCAAGAGCCGTTTTTGCGTTGTTTGCATCGGTTCAAATCTGCATGTTTTCACAATAGCTCGCGGCTGTGTTGCAGACGTTTGTTATTTCTGTTTCTACATTTTGTTAGATGGTGTTTTAGTTGCATAGAACATGTTGTTTGCAGTAGTTCATTTGTGGCCGCTTCGTGTTTCTGCGACATCATGTTTTTGTTTTTTTTCCCCAGGGGACGGCAGATCTGTTGGCTTTTGCGAGGCGCAGAGGCGCGTTGGGGTGGGGAGTCCGGCATGCATGCTGAGGGGGTGCGGAGTAGGGGCATGCATATTGCGGGAGGGGGCACAGGAGGGACAGTGCGCAGGAGAGGAGGCAGGAGCGTGTTTTTTTTGCGGGGAGATGGGCCAGACCTTGCTAGCGCTGACCGTACTATGCAGCCATGTAGCCAGGAAAAAATTTAGGTCGGGCTGAACAAAAGTCTACGACGACTTAACTCTACTATCACCTCTCACAATAGACAAATACAGTACTCCATCCATTCCTAAATTATAAGTCATTTCAAAAATCTTGGAGAGTCAAAGCATGTTAACTTTGATCAAGTTTATTATAAGATAATAATATTTATAATATCAACTAAGTATCATTAGATTCTTCACCAAATATATTTTCATAGTAAACTTATTTGGTGTCATAAATTTTTGCATTTTTCTCTATAATTTTGGATCAAACTTGAGATGGTTTGACTCTCCAAGATTGTTGAAATGACTTGCAATTTGGAATGGAGGAGACTAGTATATAATAATAGCTTGAATCAATCTTATATTGACAATGTAATTGATCAAAGTTATTTTCGACATATTGCTGAAGATCTAAAAATTGAAATGTACCATAAATCAAACAATCGATCATGCATCACGGACTCTCGTACTCGAGCTGTTTTATACGGTTTAAAAAGTCACTTTCCTGTCGCCTGCCCCAAGAACTTTCACTACGCTCGCTGCGTCCTGCGTGCTGTGGCGGCTAGCGCCCGCTTGCCCGCCCACCTCACGTCCTCGCCTGGCGGCTGGCGTGCTGCGGCGAGCGCCCTGGCCGGTGGCCGCGCCGCCCGCATCCAGCGACCGGCGCGAACAGCGAACAGGAAGCAGCCGCCGCCACTCGGGATGGGGAAGGTCGGGGCGTCGGGTGAACCAGCCAAGAAGCTGTCGCCGCCGCTCCGCTCGGGATGGGAAGGTCGTGGCGACGCGACGGGGCGTCAGGCGAATAGGAAGCTGCCGCCGCCGCTCGGGACTGAAGGGGTACGCTGGTTACGGTTGATTAGATGTGCCTGATAGGGTTTGTTTTCACTTTAGCCTGCTTATTACAATATGATGTTGTGTCTCTATAATATGGTGGCCTAATAGTAAAATAGTTTTTTTTTTTTCCAATCTCTATAAAATCCCAGCCCCACCTAATCTATATCTATATCTATATATCTATATCTATATATATACCTCTTACTAAAGAGACAAAGTTTCTCCCCTCTTTTTTTCGTCAAGCTGTTCCGAGTGCTAGCGGGACTCCTTCCTGTGTTCCGTCTGCTACCGGAACTCTTTCTGTTGGGACACCGGCATAGGATCCGACTCAATTTTTTTTCATCCAACCGTGTCCAGCATGCACACAATGGGCAGCGTCCAGCATGCACACGACACGGACAGATATAGTTCAAGACCCAGCTGTTCGGTGACTTCGGATCCACTTGCAGCAAGGTAAAGCAACGATTCAATAAAAGTAGCAACTCCCGTTCTCCTCAACGAGGTGCAGGCAGGGTGTGTTGATGTTGTAGACGGCGGGTTCATCACGTCATGTCAACGAGGGACCGTTCCGTTCCCCTGTAGGAGCAGCCCGGTCGGCAGCTCAAATTGATGGCACATCTACGGCCTGGTGATGCATTTGGCAAGAGCAGACCCACATGTAATATATGTTCACTGGAGCTAAAAAGCTGAGCTGATTTTGGCTGAAACTGATTTGTTGTGGGAGGAAATACTGTTTCAGAGTAAAAAATAAGTGCTGTTTAGCTGAAGCGAATAGAGTAATGGAGCAACGGCAATCCGACGATCGTCTCCACCTCGTCCCAACGTCCGGTGGATGAGCACGGCACAAGAAGCATCAGCCCAACGAATGCCGTGTTCAGCCCGACAGTGATGCAGCGGCACATCATATCAACGGCAAGCATGTCCAATTCCGACAGCAGCGCAAACAACAGCAGCCTAGCGTACTAGCAGAAGTAGCAACCGTGTCAGCAAGCAACGACGGCCCTAAAAATTGATGGCCAGCGATCAGCAGCAGGCAACACGACATGAACATGATATGCTTTCCAAGCAAGTACAATGATCCAGCTTATCCACGGAATGGCACCAAAGCAACAACAGCACCGCCGATACCTCAATATACGCGACTGTATGGCAACAAGTAAGGCAACATCGGCCACCGACGATTGTCTGCAATGCAACAACAGCAGCCCGAATGCGAAGAGAATATCAATTATGGTTGGTTGGTGAAGTCCAGCATGAGCCAGCATGAGCCCGGACATGCCCTTGACGGCCTGACAGTTTTGACGCAAACCTATCAGCAATCTTACCCCAAGGCCGCCCAACAGGCAACGTGGCATATTGGCAATTGTGGCAAGCCTGAAGTGCATCAGCCGGTGAGGCTACGGCTCATCCGGCCTGTTCTTTTGGCTGAAAACGAGCACTGATTTTGCCTGATGCTGATTTATTCTGAGAGAGAAATACTGTTTCGTGGCTGGAATTAAGCGCTGATTGGTCAAAAGATATTTTTACCGATAATGATTCTTTTTTAAATTCGCTCATGCTTCTATCTATATCTCGGCAAAAATTTCTTCCTATTTTTTTCGTCCGTTCAGTCTGCCTTCGCCAATAACTAACAAATATAGTTTTTCCTGTCTAGACTTATATTATATAGAATAACACATGCCCATACGAATCAGAATAGATTTTGTCTAGCGCAATATAGACCTATTTTTTTCGTCTGTTCAATCTGCCTTCGCCAATAACCAACAAATATAGTTTTTCCTGTCTAGACTTATATTATATAGAATAACACATGCCCATACGAATCAGAATAGATTTTGTTTAGCGCAATATAGACTTTAATGTCAAAACATATATTGGGATGTATATGTAACACGGACTCATAAGACGTGCATATATATATATATATATATATATATATATATATATATATATATATATATATATATATATATATATATATATATATATATGTTACAACAACTCAAGTGAAAAGAGCGAAAATAGGATTAGATTTTCAGACATTTGTATTTTGGGACTCTGAAAAGATCACATATTTATATTCGAAAATAGTAACACAAATAAATATATAAAATGCACGTCCTCTTTCATTAGCGCTTGTTTTTTTATCCCATTGTAACACACGGGCATGTTTTGCTAGTCTATATAATTATCTAAAAAAAATTTAAGGGTGCTTAGGGGATCTCTACCTACGTGGGATCGGTAGCCCGGGCTAGATCCCGGCTAGCCCATCCGTTAGCTGCTTCGTCGCTGGTCCTATGCATAGAACTATTAAGAATTGGTCTATCCAAGGATTACCAAATCCATTATCCCGTTGCCGATCTTAAAAAAGAGGCGTGTAGAAGTTGTAGATCGATCCCGTCTCCTTTTCCCAATCCTCAAGAACACATTAGAAGAATACACATGAGACAAGTTTATGAGGGAAGAGCCATCTTTTCGTTAGTTATTTGCAGGTACACATGTAGTCCCTTTATATAGATATAGTCTCCATGGCATATATGGTAGCCTCCAGGGCATATATGGTATGAGTCCATCAATCCTCTAATTGAGAAATTCTTAACACTCCCCCTTGGACTAATACCATGACAAATTTATGCCTCGTTAAAACTCCAAAAAAAAAAACCAATGGGAAAAATATGGAGAAAGAGTACATTATTGTCGTTAATGCGTTTACATATTGTTGCCTCATTAAAAACCTTACATGAGAAACTTCAGAAAAACTCACCAAGGAAAAAAGAGTACAACATGTCTTCAGGACAAAATCGTGACCTTCTGGATCAAATCATTTTGAATTCTCTTTTAATCAAGGATTAATATTCTAAGAAAGTTCTCCCTTTAAACCTCATAGAACTGTCCCGCTATACAAAAACACTTTCTACAGGAAGCATATGTATGTAGGGACATGACAAGTACATCGCATACATTACGAGAATCATTTCATAATCTTAACCTTATCTTACTTCTGGAAGCATTAGAATAACACCTGATAGATATTGTTTGAGACCGTCAAAGTCTCGTGAATGACAATCATAATCTTGTAAATACTCCCCCTGATGACAACATCAATCGAAGTCATTCATTCCTATAACATTAGCCATTATAACATAGATATGGATAGGGCAAGTGAGATTATAAGATTTTCATAACATTTAGTCTTCATGACATTTGTCTCGCTATTCTTCAAGAACATTGAGAATAGAGAATAATGCCGAAAGAAATTTATTATATTCTATCATGCATACATCAGGGTGCATATTTGTGCAATGCAAAAGTTACAAAGGACACACATCTCTGAAATGTGACCAATATTCATTATTCTTTATAGCATTATAATTTCCTCTATTCATATAGTCGTGACTCCTTCTAAGATTGACTAGAAATTTTTCGAGAATCTTTAATACATAATAAAACATCAAAAGTATACAAAACTAGTGCAATAGGACGTATTGCTAGTAGTACCAAATATACCATATCGCCTTTCATAGGATACTTCAACTCCAAATCTTCAGGGGGAGAATGTATTCTATCATAAGTATATAAACACCCATAGCAAAATCATACCTCATGAATTGCGTATGAGCTGGTATACTTTTGTTTCCTTTCCGTTCCTCCTTTTATTATTATCTCTCGGGTCATATATGGGTTTTTATTCCTTTCAAGGAATTCACTTACTTTAGTGCATTCAGACTTATAGCTATATATATTCCTTCAAGGAAAATCCTTCAGGGAGTTGTTATCTTTACGGGAAGATGATGTCCTATTAAAGATAATATTGGTATGAGATTTCAATGTTGCTCTTTATGGATTTTCATAATCCAAAAACTGCATATTTTCATTCATGCCACTAGCCAGATTCATTATATAGCGGAACACGTTTTACAAAAATTTACGTCGGAACTGGTCTCTATTAGGACCTTTTGAACTATCGCTTTTCACCACCAATTATTTCAAGATGACCCATATTTTTTTGAACATCGGTTCAAAATATTCAATTAGCGATTTTTGGTTCAGCCTCAATTGCATGTTTCATTTAACCCGATATGAGAGCTTCGAGCCCTCTTACCATGGACTTTGTTTCGGATCTGAGTTCTCACAAAAAGATTCACTTAGCAATTATAGAGGCAAACAAGTGTCGACATATATTTTCCAACTTAATAATGATCTTCGTTATTTCCCAAAACGATAGATCCATTGTTGTTCCATAATCCTAACTTTACAATATGCGCGCATTGTTAGGATTTTATCTTCGGGATGGACCTCATCGTGAGGTGACTCACCAGCAGGGTGATTTCTCTACAAGAGTATGAGAGGAGTTTTATCACACATAATGTGAGTTTGCTTCATGAGCATATGCTTTTGACTTAGGCTGCTAGATCTCATTTGCGGACGTCCCCACATAACTTGATCAAAATGCCAAGGTCAATGAATATGAAATTAATCCCAGGTATATCCTCATCTACTTCTGGTAGAAGCATTCTTTTAGATTTTAAACAGTCTAGTAGCCCCTCATCAATATAAACAGCTGTCTGGTATAACTCCATACTATAGGATAGAGGAGTATAACTAAACAACTAGTTTAGCTTCATTGTACGATTTGATTCGAAAATATCAAGACATTGTATGAAATGGGTATTCATCTCCCCCTAATGCCGAGATATTTAATAGCATACTAAAAAATTCCATTTACCAACTTCTAGTGGTGTATATGTATGCTTTAGTGGTGATTCATTTAGGAAATATTACGCACTTTATTAGGGGGGCTATTATATGCAGTGAGCTCGGACTTTATTAATGCAGTTGCATGAATACTGCACGTATTTCCTTCTACTGGAGGAGTATCCTCAACTTCTGATTGAGACCACAACTTCTGGTAAATTATAAATTATTTCTCAGCAAGTTCTTGATTTCAACAAATGCGCAGTCTTCTAGACATAATATCTTATTTAACCCATAACTTAGCCATAATAATACTTCAGACGATCATGCTCACCAATTGTTGTATAATTGACAATCAATTTTGCCCATTATGTACATTAACCTTCTAGGTCATATGCATGAGAAAAGACAATTAATGGTGGCATTGCGCTTTCAGGCGCATAAGTTTGGTGTGCATAAGTATGATAGCAGGAATATGGCATTTAGCCATGGTTGCCAATTAGAAAGTTTTGAATGCAGAATTATTTCATAGTCCAGCTCTAATTTGTTTATTGCCCAAATTTGACCCAATTACTCATACCTTATAGAAAAATTAGATCATTATATTTATTGCAACATATTTCTTGTTCTATATTAAACATGGCTTGGATCAACTCATTGTGTAACATGAAGAGAAGAACCTTTTAACTAGAACAGATAAGACCAAGAATTTTTATTTCTGAGAAATATTATTTTAATGCAAAGTCATTGAATTAAGAAAGAAAAGAAATAGCAGTGACCAAATATCCTTCTGGGATAAACTCTCAACTGATAGCACAACTTTCTTAGATAAAAGATATATCTAAGAAACATCAACACAAACGGTGTAGTTGTCAAGATCCATGTGGCCTTTCAAAGCCTAGCATAACTACTATGACTGATAATTTGTTAACACCAAGTTAGCTTCTAGCTCGATTGTGATGCGGGATTTACACTTATTTGCATGCTTTCCATCTTCTGGTAGTTGACAGGTAGATCTTAATAAAAAAAGGTGAAATGTGACTCATACACGACTACGAGCCGGTATATTATTGCATAGAGTAGTCACGCCACATAGCTGGCAATTTCACTATGTTGTCCGTTATGGATCAACCCATATCATTTGGCTTACTTTACTTACATACAATACAATGGTTTCCCTGCATGATACCCACTATCATTTCAGCGACTGTGGATACCTCTAATTTGGGTCCTGATATGCACTTCGGGGCTTCACTAGTCCAAGAAAGGACAAACAATATTCTTCATCAGGAAGAAATATTATGCTTTCACACTAATCATAAAAGAATTTTCGCATATTAATTCTTCTTTTTTTGTAGCAACTTCATGTTACCTAGAGAATGTATTATCTATTAGCTAGTTTAAAGTCACAAAACGTTGGTTTGAAAACAAACCTTAGTTAGGATAACACCTCATGCTTATTCTGCAGCAGAGAGACAGGGCAAATATGTTGACTTCAGATCTCATTTAATTAGTGTTGTAAGCCTTATTACCATGTTCGGTAACTATACCAAGACAACGTATTAGTTCGCCTCGAGGGAAGTTAGAAATGAATCCCAAAATCAAATGTATAATATACCAACAAGTCTCATGCAATGGTTTTTATTCAGGTTACTTCGGGTAAATAAACCAAAACATTACATAGAGTGCTAGAGAGAGAAAAAAATTGGTCATATATATTAATAGATTTCATTTATTCCCAGAATTTTTCAAGCACATATGTTATTTCAGGGTATTTATATTGGTCTTAAGATAATGCTTCGGGATTATATAACCCATAAAAAACATAATCATATATCACATTGCAAGGAAAACATAAATGCAATATGAAAACTTCCAAGGGGAAAAAAATATTTTAGCATAGTTTGATAGAAGCTCTAGAAAATTATGCTTCAAGATTATCTAGTGCAAGTTACATGAGGAAACGAATTATGCTAAAAATAAATATAAATATTGCTCAAGAACAAAACTTCAGGGCTTGATCAACTACGGTGGAGCTAAACCGTGTCGCCCGATCATCACTCACAAGGAGAAATAGTGTGTGATAATGGCTCGTGCAACCCGTACATGTGGGTAGATACTAGTAAACTGTAATAGCTTGCATGGTTGCATGCTTCTTGAGACTGTGTAAAACATGACGACAGGTCGTGAGAAATGTTCAACATCTTCAGGATATGTGTCGCCACATGGTGATGCGGATGAGGCCATGTTTACTAGGCCAGGGCACCTGTACGCCTTGACAGTCAGACGAGGAGCTCAGTAGCCTCCGTTTTTAGGGTGGTTCTGAAAAGTCATCAAGACATACACAGCTTGGGCCTGGAGGCCAAACATTTTCCAATCCTTTATCATCTAAGATAGTCCCCAAAAGCCAATCTCGGTGACTGCAGGTCCCATGGTTACATGATGTTTGTTCAGATAATAAGCAAGCAATGACACCTCCAGTCATAAAAAAAGGACAATTATTTACATCTTCACGACAATTAAAAAATATGCATGCCAAGCAAACTAGAAACCATTCTAGCGACATGCAACAGTGTAATACGCTAGCAAAAGAATTAATCTATTGATTAAATAAGCTAGCAGAAATAAAAAAACTTCTGGAGATCAGATCTACTGGCGACTAATCAACAGGATTAAATCAAGTAGATTAAAAAAAGGTATCGCTGAAGACGTACCCAATCTCAAAGACTGCTACGTGAAGCAGGTTGAGAGATTGTGGAACCTGCCCGTGTGATGCTAAGTCGAGGGCGAGATCGTGAGATTGACATCCAATTTCCTGGGCATGCTCGTTGCCCAATCACCGTGATCTTAGTGGCTAGAGACAATAGCACTTGTGTACCTAACCATTTGCGCTCCAAGATTGGGAGCATGAAACATGGATCGAAAAACGAAATTATGGTTAGATCCAATGCAAATAAAAATAACAAAAAAAAACCCATCACTTGCCTCGTACTCTACGGGGAAAATCTACTAGCATTAATCTACGGGATTAAATCTAGTAGAGAATGATTAACTAAAAAAAATAAAGACAAACCACAGATGTCATGTTGGCAAGATAAAATCGAGACCTTCAGGTCTCTAGGACGGCAGGAACGCCGGATATGATTAGCGCGCGTGATCCATCTCATGTGCGTGTTCACTACATCGATTTGATCCAAACCGAACAGTGCCTGTACCTTGTTGCATCAGCCGAGTCACACGGCCAGGAGCCCGGAGGGAGGAACTCGCGCGGCTGCGGGCACCGGTCGTCGGTCGTCCTCCGCTCATGTGGTGCCCGGTTATGTCGACAAATCAATCCATGATTAGCAAAATCAAATAGATCTTGATTTGGGGACAAACAAATTATGAACGACTCACCCAGTTGGAAGAGCTGCTGATAACGTGTAGAATTGTCCTATCCAAGGATTACCAAATCTATTATCCCGTTCCCGATTTCAAGAAAGAGACGTGTAGAAGTTGTAGATCGATCCCGTCTCCCTTTCCCAATCCTCAAGAACATATTAGAAGAATACACATGAGACAAGTATATGAGAAGAGAGCCATTTTTTTATTAGTTATTTGCAGGTATACATGTAGTCTCTTTATATAGATATATAGTTTCCAGGATATATATGGTAGCCTTCAGGAATTCTTGATAAGGACGGCCTAGCGCTTGTTTGAAGAGAGCTATTTTTTCATTAGTTATTTGAAGGTTATTTGCGAGCTTGGCGTTCGGGGTGTCCGATAGAGGACATGCTCCGGGTACAGTAGCAGTCTGTTTTCGTTGGCCTACAGCGCTTGCTGTCAGTAGGCCTGGCGATGAGAGCTGGACCGTGGCCGATAACAGATACTACATTGATTCAACCCTGGCGTGCGCCGGTCACTTCTACTGCGCCATCAGCAGTAGTGTCATGGTGCTGGATACCAATACCAATGATCTAGGTCCACGGCTGCGGCTTGTGGCCACTGCGGGCAGCATGCCGTTTTATTTCTTTCGAATATCTGACTCCCTCCACCTGGTGGACAATGCCAGGGGAGCTCATGCTGGTGCACCGCAAGCTAGGTGGCGACAAGTGCAAGGGTAGTTATCAGCTATTCAGGGTTGATTTGGAAGCCGGGGCCCTTGCCCCGGCCAAGGACTTTCGCGGGCGAGCTGTGTTCATGAGCTTGCGCCGCACGATATCTGTATCCGTAGGGGCGTTTTCATCTGTCTCAGCTGATACCCTCTATTTGGGGTTCGATTGCCCTGAAAAGAATTATTGGATAGACCGGATCGACGGTTATAATGTTGCAGATGGCAGCAGCGAACCAAGCCACCATGGCGGCTTGCAGCCATGCAGTGTTGTCGATTGCCTCTCTTATTGCATCCGGGGCAACGGTGTGCATCTTGCGTGAGCTCACCGATCCTTGCTTCCTGCATGTCTAGAGCCTTTGTTCCCTGTACCGTTGTACCGTGGCATGAAGCGTCATGTGTACTCAGGCCTGAATAACTTATTTGTATCCTTGTACCGTTGTACCGTGGCATGAAACATCATGTGTACTTACTCAGGCCCAGTCCTGAATAATTTACCAATCATGAATGCACTTATTTATATTTGTCATCCCATAGCATATGTACTTGCCTATATATTGGTCCAGTTCTGCAGTCTCACCCCGTTTATTTGTAGATTCATATTCGTAAAACAGCCCCCGCCACAAGTCTCAACCCACACGCTCTCTAAAAAGTAGCTGTAAAATAAAACAAAGGAATCTCACCTCTTTGGTTTGAAGTCCCTCTATTGACCCAACAAGGGGATACATGTTTTTACCTTGAGACCTGGTGGAAAGTCTTTGCCTTGAGACCTGGTGGAAATCTCAAATGCACACAGGCAGCCAGGTCGCAAACAACTCACAATCATTTAAAAAAAAAACTCACACGTGAAAAGGATGTAAAGTTTATTGCCATAAAAAGAGGATGTACAGTCTCTCCTCCAAGCTGACAGTTTCAAAGTTATTACACTTCACACTAGTGACTAGACATGCGAAGACACAGGTCTGGTTCACCAACTTATTTCCTTTCGACGTTGTTACTATTGTCGTTTGACTTATGATGCATGGGTACATAATTACAAGGTAAAAAAAAATCCACCTGTGTTCAATGTGCTTCCTCGGTACTTCTGATCAATGTCTTTGAAGGAAAAACGATAGCAGCAATTGGTTTGTCTGCCTAACCACCACCTTCATCGATTATGAATCGGAGGCCGTCGATGTGGAGCTTCCCGTGGTGGCCACTTACAATGATAGTCTGCTTGCCAGTCAGATCCTAAAAAACAGATGTCCATGATATCAGCATTTCTGCTCTTCAACATAAATACAATGGTGCTCGTGAGGGCTAACGAGGTCACATAATGCCATAATGTGCACTGCCTTACATTCAGGACAAATCATATATATGGGCTCGCTCGCTTCAGCTACTTATGTCGGTTTCCGCTGTGGCTGTGCTGCAACAGCACATCGGCAGATCGACTGTTATCAGCTTTGAAAACATGAGTAAAAGGCAAAGTTTCTGGGCTGCTGCTTGCTGTGGCTGAGGTGTGCCGTGGCTGCTGCAGCGCCAGCTGCAGTACTTTAGGCCCTGTTTAGATCCAGTGCAAATTGCAACTGCAACTAGTTAAATCAACGTTGCGACACATGCATGGAGCATTAAATGTAGACGAAATGTTTGCATGTTTGTACTTTTTGCATGTGCATCACGAGACGAATTTTTTAAGCCTACTTGGGGCATGATTGGACAAAAGTTGTCATATACAAACGAACGTACTACAGTGCAGAATTGCAACTGCAACTGGGATCTAAACGGGGCCTAGCACTACCGAACACGCTGATAGGTACAACAGGTACCATGTGTATCTGCCATGAACAGAAATCATGTCTATTGTCTAGCATTGTTCGTATAGGCAGCCCAAGCACATGCACTGATCTAAGCACATACACTCATGCTTCCTTGAGTTCCAACAGAAACAGAGAATCGCGGAACAAGTAAAAAAAGACCTACACACCCGGGTCATGTTCATCAAATTATATGACAGAAGCAGATATTTTCAACAAAATATATGTGTGTGTGTGTTATATTAAGAAGTTCATAGCTGTATCAGGTTTGGATACCACAATTTAATGTTGCAGCTAGCATTGATAACTCCTGTGTTTAATTTTATCTAATAATGAAAATTCTGAACAACACATCCGTATATAAGTTTCTAGACAACATTGCTAAGAAGAAGCTCTACATGGTGCACCTGATTACATTTTACAAGGGGACAAATGGTAATTCAAATGGCATGACGATCAGAGTAATGCAGACATGCCAACGAATATTGCGTTTGAGAATACTAGAGAATATACAGGACATCCTATTGGCCTGTCCTGTTAAATAGGATCATATTTGAGATATTAGGACGGTTGTACTTGATTTGCAGGCATGTTATGCTTGTTTCATTCTGTATATAAAATATACAAGGTTAGGCCAATGGCTGATTTAATAATGTGAGAAAGATAAAAAGATAAGGGACTGGAACCAGTGTCTTTAAACTCTTACTAATTCATTCCTTATCAGTTACCAGACCTGTTGTACTTTTAAATTAATAATTTGTTCACCCAAGGGATGATTTTTTTTTTTCCATTCGGGATTTTCCCATTTCCATTACGAATAACGGAAATACAGTATGGAGAGAGTTTACAGATAAAAGAGAATACGAAGACGTAGGACAAACGCTGTCGGAGTTTCCGACCAGGTATCTATCCTATTACAAGTTCCAGAAAACAGCAAATGTAGCAAGACCCAGAAGACCCAAAAGGTCACCAAAAAAGAGCCGGAGCGCAAATGCACAACATCAACAGCCGCACAACAGGAGAAGCAACAGCAGCAGCAGCAACACATCCACCAGAGTTGCCGCACTAGTCCTTGCTGACGCCGTCTTGCTTCGCTCCCAGGATCTCCGTCGCAATCTTCAGCATCATCTGAGCGCCTTCTTCGAGAGCCTTCTTCTCCATTTCGGGATAGAGTCCTGCCCAATACTTCATTAGCGCCACAGCATGACAGATTGTCTCCATCGGGTTCTTGATTAAGCATGAGACTGAAACTAAAATATGCACAGATCAATTTTCTCAACTGCAAAAACTGTTAAAACGAAGCATCATGGAGTGGGTGGGATCAATAGTCAAGAATTAAGAGAGCTGGCTCCACTCAGCTCAGCAGTATATAATATCGGCTCAGCTCTGATGAACTCCAGTAGACAGGTTAGGTTTACTGCCACCAGATTTGCTAAAAAAATGTCACATCAGCTCAACGACATGAAGTAACACATCATGAGCTAATAATTATGCGTCAAGTGCACTGTACATTTTAAAAGCATTGACAGATGCCTTCTAAAGACCAAGATGGTCTCTTCCCTAACTCATGATACAGAAATAAGCATTCGCAGAATCATTCTGCAGAGTATGTTGTCTCACCAAGCTGGTAAATACTAAAAACTTAGAAACTAGTTTTCTTTTCTGGTAAACTAGAGAGAAATAAGATGCAGATTTTTTTTTTCACCTTGGTATGTTCCAAACATCTTGCCTCCCATTAAGCATTTGAACCCTTGGCACCCTTGTGTCTCTAGTTCTCAAAACTCTAAGTTGCTCATTCAAATCTATGGTCCTCTCTAGGCCAGCATGGACCGCAATCATATTACAGATGATTTGTCCTTCATCCGTATCAATTGGCACATTTTCCTGTCATAAAACCATAATAGCCTGAATACCATAGGAACAACACCTCTCGCTTGAATACTTACAATTCACACAATAAAAATAATAGTCACCTCGTCATGTATCCAAATCAAGTCATGCAGAAACCTCTTGTGCTCCTCTGGCACAGCCTTTGCGAGATCTGTGAAGAAATTATAACCAACAGCAAATTAGACGATGATCTTGTTTGAAATAGGGAACTATTTGCGGAAAATTAGAAATTGTTTGGAAAATTTCTGGTAGAAGATTACGCATGATTTTTTTCTCAAATGCGCATGAGAGCTGCATGTCATTTCATTGACAGGAAAAAAGGTCCCATTACATGTCGATTCCATGGCTGGGGTTATGTATGGCTATATGTTTACAGAATCTAGTCAAGAGTACCAAATGTCTTGATTTGTATCTATCCTAAGTAAGATAAATGGTACTAGTACCTTGCTTTATCCGTGAATAGCTTGCCAAGTTTTACCTGTGTCAAGGGCGTTGGTTTAGGGTTTAGGGTACTTGGCGCGGAAAATCGTCGAGGTCCTCCCATGATACAGAAGCAGCCAGGCTCGCCATGCCACTGCACAAGAACTTGGCGCACGCCGCGCGCCAGACGGGCTTGGTCCACGCGAAGAGGTTCCCGAGCGACGGTGCCATGGTGGATGACGGGCAGGGGCGGCGGTGCTGCAGGGGGTGTACCAATGAACTTCTTGAGGGCCCCAACATGGAACACATCATGGATGCGGGCCTGCGGAGGGAGCTCGAAGCGGACAGCGACGTCGTTGATGAGCTCGACGATGCGGTAGGGCCTGACAAAGTGTGCCTTCAGCTTACCCGCCGTCGCCTGAGGAAGTGACGCCGCGGCACGCCGTTGGAGTCGAAGGAGCGCCAAATCGCCCAGCTGATAGGACATCGGGCGATGATGCTTGTCGTAGTGTCGCTTCATGTGTGGCCTGCGCCTGCTCCAGCCGATAGCGGACATCAGCAAGGAAGGCCTTGCGCTTCCTCCATGTCGCGCGTGACCGCAGCCACCTGTGTCTCCCCTGGCTCATACGAGCGGATGGTGGGCGGGTCGCGACCGCTAGACCACACGGAACGGCGTCTCCCACAATGAGGACTGGTAGGCGGTATTATACACATACTCGGCCCAGGGCAGCCACTTGAGCCATTGCCGGGGACTGGTCGCCAGTGAAGCAGCGTAGATACATGACAATGACGCGGTTGGCCGCCTCCGTTTGGCCGTCTGACTGGGGATGGAAAGCGGACGTCATGTGCAGCTTAGTGCCCATGAGCCGCATGAGCTCGCGCCAGAACATCGATGTGAACACCGGGTCACGGTTCCGACACCATGGACTAGGGTACGTCGTGGAGGCACACTATGTCAGGCGAAGAACGCCTGGGACCACGAACTCGGCGGTGTACGGGTGCGCCAAGGGGATGAAGTGGCAGTACTTGCTGAAGTGGTCGACGACGGAGAGGATCACTGATTTCCCATTGACACGCGGCAGGGCTTCGACGAAGTCGAGGCCAATATCGGCCCAGACAGAGGTGGGGATGGGCAGCGGCATGAGGAACCCCGCCGGGTGCAGGTGTTCCGACTTGTAGCGCTGACACGTGGCACACTCCCATACAAAATCTTGCACAAGACGACGCATGTCGGGGAAGTGGAAGTCGCGGCGAAGCCGGTGTAGCGTGCGCTGGACGCCCTCATGGCCATCCTCGTGGACGGCGACCAGGATCTCCTGCCACAGGGGCAAGGCCAGTGGAATGTACAGCCGGCTATCGTTGGTGACCATGCCGCCAGCCACCCCCCATGGTGCAGTGCGCGTGCCGGCGCGGACGTCGTCGTGGATGGCGACCAAGGCGGGGTCGGTGGCCTGTGCGTGTCGCAGGCGGCTGATGAAGTCGAAGCGGGGTACTGACACGGCCCGGAGTGCGCCCACGGAGTCCTCCTCGGTGTCGCAGCGCGAGAGGGCGTCTGCCACGGTGTTGGTGGCCCCGGACTTGTACTCGACGACGAAATCGAAGCACAGCAGCTTCCCGACCCAGTGATGCTGAGGGATGGTGGCGAGGCGCTGGTCGAGGAGGTATTTGAGGTTGTAGTGGTCCGTCTTGACGATGAAGCAGCGCCCCCATAGGTATGGCCGCCAGTAGCGCACGGCGAGGACGAGGCTGATGAGCTCGCGCTCGTAGGCCACGAGTGAGCGATGGCGAGGCGCCACCAGCCTGCTGAAGAAGGCGATGGGATGACCCTCCTGGATGAGCACCGCCCCGAAGCCGTACGTGGACGCGTCGCATTCGACGATGAAGAGCTTGGTGAAGTCCGGCAGGGTCAGCACCGGGGCTAACGTCACCGCCCCTTTGAGGGCGTCGAAGGCCGCCGCCGCGTCGTCATTCCACGTGAACCCCTCCTTTTTCAGGAGAGCGGTAAGGGGTGCAGCAATGGCGCCGTAGTTGTGGACGAACTTCCTGTAGTAGCCCGCCAGGCCGAGGAAGCCGTGCACGGCTCGCGCGGAGCGGGGCTGCGGCCAGTCGTGGATGGCCTGGACCTTGGCTGGATCCATGGCAATGCCGGACGCGGAGATGATGTGGCCGAGGTAAGCGATGGAGTGGACGCCGAACGAACACTTAGACCGCTTCACAAAGAGGCGATGGCGACGCAGGACGGTGAGGACGACTCGGAGGTGGCGCAGGTGGTCCGTCCAAGTCTTGCTGTAGATCAAAATGTCGTCAAAGAAAACGAGCACGAACCGGCATAGGTATTCACGGAGCACGTCGTTCATGAGAGCTTGGAATGTCGCCGGCGCGTTGCACAGCCCGAACGGCATAACCAAGAACTCGTAGAGGAGAGGCCGTTGTGGGTATGGAACGCCGTCTTGTGGATGTCCTTGGGCCGCATCCGCACTTGATGATACCCCGATCGAAGTCGAGCTTGGTGAAGAAGCGGGCGCCGTGAAGCTCATCGAGGAGCTCGTCGACGACGGGGATGGGGAACGCGTCCTTGACGGTGAGGGCGTTCAGGGCGCGGTAGTCGACGCAGAAACGCCATGAGCCGTCGGCCTTCTTCACGAGGAGCGCCAGTGAGGAGAACACCGAGTCGCTGCGGCGCACGATGCCCTGTGCAATCATAGCGGCGCACTGCCGCTCCAGCTCGTCCTTGTGGGCCGCCGGGTACCGGTAGGGGCGCACAGCCACCGGCGGCGCATCCGGCCTGAGGACGATGTTGTGGTCACGGGCGCACTGCGGAGGTAGGCCCGTGGGCTCGGCGAAGACGTCCCCAAAGTCGGCCAAGAGCTCGTCGAGGAGGGGCCCGGCCGACCAGCAAAGGGCGCGCCCCTGGTGGTGGAACGACATGGTGCCGGCGGCGAAGTCCCAGACAATCGGTCCGAGCATGGCCATCCACTGAGTGCCCAGAACTAGATCGTATCCTGCAAGTGGCATGACAAACAGGTCGACGGAGAAGTTAGTGTTGTCGATGGAGATCGGCGCGTTCCGGATCACGCCGAGGCAGGTAACCTTCTCGCCATTAGCCACAATTGCCGTGAGGGGTGGCTTGGGCTGGACGGGCAGCCCGGTGCACCGTGCGGCGCCCTCGGCGATGAAGTTGTGGGTGGACCCACTGTCGAGGAGGGCGGTGAAGGACGCCGTGCCCACGAACTCCCGGAGCTGCAGTGTGTCCCCGAGCCGGACGCCGGCAACGGCATGGAGGGAGAAGACCGACGCGTCGGTCTCCGCCATGTCCGCGTCGGCGGTGTCGTCGTCTTCAGCGCAGTCCAAGAGGAAGAGGCGCTTGCACACTTTGTTGTGGCCGCGGCTGTACTTCTCGTCGCAGTTGAAGCACAGGCCGAGGCGGCGACGTTCATCCTGCTCCACCTGATTGAGCCGTTTCACCGGGCGGCCCTCGATGGTGATGTTGGCCGCGGGCGCCTTGGGGCCCTGCGGGTATGTCAGCGCCAAGGGCTGTGGTAGAGCCGGCAGGACGCTGCGTTGCGCGGCCTTGGCTGGAACCGCGGCGGCCACGGTGTGCTGCTCGACCAGCTCCATCTGGCGGGCCAAGCTCATGGCGGCCGCAAGGGTTTGCGGATTTTGAATCTGAACGTGGAGGCTGAGCGGAGGGAGAAGGCCGCCCGTGAACAGCTGCACCTGCTGTACCTCATCGAGGGGGCCGGCTCGAGGTAGGAGCGCCTGGAAGCGATTCTGGTACTCCTCGACAGTGGATATGCGGCGGCAATCGGCGAGCTCGAAGAAGGGGGCTGCGCGCAGGGGCGGCCAATACCGCAAATTGAGCAGCTCCGTGAAGCGCCGCCAGTGCGGCGTGCCCTCGTCTTGCTGCACCTACATGTACCACAGCTAGGCGCCCGCCTCCAGATTGTAGGACGCCATCCAAACCTTCTCCTCCTCCATGATTCGCTGCTGGTGAAAAATATGATTCGCAACGGTTGATGAAGATGAGCGGGTCAGTCTTGTCGTCGTACTTGGGAAAGTCCAGCTTCTAGAACTTCGGCGGCCGGTCTTGATGGTGCTGCCAAAGGGCAGCTTGGTGCCCGACGAGGCGGAGCGATCAGAGGACAGGGCGGTGATCGCCTTGGCCTGGGCCTCCATCGTCTTGGCGTTTGTCTCCATGGTGGCCTGCAGGGTGGCGACGGCCTTGGCGAAGTTCTCCACGGTGGCCTTGAGGTCTGCGACGTCACCCATTGGTGCGGCACAGGATGCGGCCGAGGATGAAGCCGGGGATGGGGTTGCGGTGGCGGCTGGTGGTGGGGTTGGGGCGGCGGTTGGTGGTGGCGAGGAAGAACGGGATGACGAGGATCACCAGGATTGTGATATCAGGTTGTCAAGGGTGTTGGCCCCTAGGGTAGCAGGACCTCGGCTACGTAGCTCGTAGCCGCGATCCGTCTTCTCCGGCGAGGTTTTCTCCTCCGCCGCAGGCTTAGTTTGTTGAGAGAGAGAGAGAGAGAGAGAGAGAGTTTAGAGATAATATTCTGCTTAATCTCAATTGTCTACCGATTACAAGATAAGTAGGCCAGCCGGCCTAACAACTTTGGAAATAAACTAATTGATCTCCTAAAAACGTGGCCTGCCTAATCTAGCCACTTTTCTCGGCCTTGCCCTCCTTGCGCGCGGTGATCGCGCTCGCAGGCTGCTGCGGCTTCGCGCTCCGTGGCCCTGCGCACGTCACGGGCCCGGGCGTTGGCGCGCATAGGTGCGGCCCCACATGACATACTGTGTTAAGTGTTAAACATGAAACTCCATGGAAGCAGTCATTCTTATCTCGTGGAGAAAATTTACATTATCTGGCTTGCTTTGCCTAACTGCTGTTGGACGGCAGATCAGCTTGCCAAGAGAGGACTCCTCATCCAGCAGCCTGCCCTCTTTGACGAGAAAGAATCAATTCATCACCTGTTGCTTCCAGTGTCTTCGCTCAACAGGTTTGGTTTATTTTTTTTTAGTAGTTGGGCCTCGCTGAATTGCTGCCATGCCATCACACAACATTCCACCAGCAGATTCTCAAGTTGGTGGTGCAAGGCAATGAAGGAGGTCTTGAAAGAAGGTCAAGAAAGGGCTTATTATTATCCTTGTGAGAGTTGTATCTTGGGTGTGTCTTTCGGGGTTTCTCCAATCCCCGTTGTTCTCTCTTCTTCTTCAATGAAATGTCCTATTAACAAAACCCGATTTCTCTCTTTTTTAGGGATATTTCTTATATTTTCTTTATTGGGAAATTGTGCATTCATTTAGTAAACATGCAAATCATAATGCATAGGTTCCTTGTCTGCTTGATTTCAGGTTCATGCAGTCTCGTGAGAGATTGATTATATATGAACACAACATACCCACATTTTGGGAGCACACCACAGCTCTATCAGACTAAACCGTTCGACAGGATACATGGCAAATTCAGTTGATTGATAGTGTAGCTACAGTACACAACCGCAACTATGCAAGAAACCAAACTGACGGGCAAATTTCATGACTGACCAGGGGAACCATGGTCGACGCCATAAGATTCGAAGGTGGGCTGCGCGTCATAGATGGAGCCCCTGTACGGGAGCCCCTTCTTGGGGTTCCACCTCTCCTTGATGGTCCCGCCCCACCGCCTCCCCTGCACGTGCATGCCCTCGTACCCCGGCCCGCGGAACCACCCCTCGTGCTCCTCGTTGTGCACGTACTCGTCCCAGGTGGCCGCGCTGCCCCGACGAACGCCGCGAAGGCGAGGTCGTGGTTGCCGCAGAGGAAGACGTGGCGCTGCGCGGGGTGGCACGCCGGGAGCGCGAGGAGGAAGTCGAGCACCCCGCGGGCGTCCGGCCCGCGGTCGTTGTAGTCGCCGAGGAAGATGACCAGCGCGGTGGCGAAGGCGCCGGCGGGGAGCGCGGCCTCGAGGTTGGACCACAGGCTCTCCAGCTTCGTGATGTGGCCGTGGACGTCGCCCACGCAGATCACCGTGCGGGGTGGGGCGGCGGAGGGAGCAGACATCTCGGGCGCCGGTGTTCCCGCTACGGCGGCGGCTCGTGTTCGCCGGAGGCTTCACCGCAGACAGAGCCGGTAGCGAGCGGAGCGAGTTATCGTGTGAACTGTGATGAAAGAGGCGCCTCTGGACTATGGCTGCCTTACATTACTGGAGAACAATACACGCCGTTCGATCTTAGAGTCGCTTGATCCGCGCCGTCCAAGTCCTCGATGCAGAGCCTCCCCAGTCCCCACCCCCTTCGGCCCTCTCGCTTTCGTCTCGTCTCCTGGTGGGGATGAGCTTGCTTCAGCCGCTCCTACGGTTGCTTGAGCTTTTTTTTTTCCGAACCGGGAGTTTCCCATTTCCATTACGAATAACGGAAATACAGAGTTTCAAGAGTTTTACACAGTTAAGAGTGAATAGAGAGGAAAAAACAGAAGGGTTCGAAAGCTGAAGTTTTCAGCAGAACTAACGCCACTACTGCGCGAGAAGACGCAAAACAGCAACTTGAACCAACTGATTACGGTTGCTTGAGCTGCTGATGAGTATGCCTTTTCCACAACCAGCACCTTTCCAGGAGCACCGGCGCAGCTCAGAACGGTACCTGCAAATTCCAAAGTTAGCTCTGCTGATAATAACAGAGAAAACAGCGCCACTAATATGAAGATTGCAGGCTGCAACGATGAGTAAACAAAGTAAGAAGAAAACGAGGAAACGCATTGGCCCAGACGGTCGATGAATCGATCGCCGTAGCAAAATGCAGGTTACGGGTTCAGGCGGAACAGCGCTCGATCGCTTCCACCGGTGGGAATGCAGACCGACCGATTTAGAATAGAGGGGGGAAGGGGGAAGCGAGAGCGAGCCGTACGAGAGAAGGCGTCCTTCCTCCTGAACAGCACCGGCGGCAACTCCACCGCACTCTGCTCCCCGCCAGATCTTGCCGAGCCGCCGCCGGGCCGCACGACCCCGAGCCTCGCGCCGGCGCCGGACACAGCGAACAACGCCATCCCGCGCGCACCCAGCCGGCAACCACAGGCCGAGGAGGAGCGGCGCGAGATACTGTTAGCCGCGGAGGCGAGCAGGGCTGGGAAGGGAAGGAATGGGGCCATGGGGGAGCGACGTGTGCGGCGGAGGAGGAAGGCAGCGGCCAGGCATTGGCGTGACATGGGGATGGGAGAGGGAAAAGACCAGCAGAGTGGGGCCCGCGGAAGAGCCGAGAGCGTGTGTCGTCGTCTTCCCCGTGCGCCCGCGCCGGAGCCCGGAGCTGGCAGCGGACTGAGACTACAAGAGGCTAATAGCCAAAAACCGCGAAAGGTCAAAAATCGGTGGACCTATTTGCAAGTTACGTGGTTCTTTTCACATTTAATTTAACTGTATTATTACACGTGTCTTTTCCCGTGAAAACCCCTGAAAATGTAGGGAAATCTTTTTTTCCTTGCAAAGCTGCTGTTTGGAAAAGTTGTTACCATTGCACCACAATAAGCGTGAGCATTGCACAAACCAAGAAATTTAAATACAGAGCACTGAATTGCAGCAATAAATGCAAAGTTGAAAATGAATAAATGAGATTCCATTTGGGAGTTCTGTGTCTAAAAGGACACCAGTTTCAACAGCCCAACACCGTGCTACATTCTCCTTGGTGTATCCACCACCTCCAGTTACCTGAATGACGGATAAATACGGTAATAGCCTATTAAAGCCAGATAGAGAGAAATACCGCATAATAGTAACGTGCCTTACCAGAAGGGGAATATTGAATTTCTTGACAAACTTTACACATTCAGCATGGCCTGTTCATGAAAACAGATAGCGCAAGTAAGAAGTTAAGCACTAATAGACAAAGTTGGCTTAGCCTAAGGAAGCTAGGTGAATAATCCAAAGGAACTCTAAAACTCAATTGATGCGGGGAAAATCAGCAGAGCAGGAAAAATGGATAATTAAGGGCATGAGGCTTCCCATTCCCACAAAAGACACTCTAGCAGCTACCTAAGCATACAAAACTGGATAACTATTTTAGATATACACATTACTACACATTACAGGCTTTTGCCAATTCTATGTGTGTGTATATATGTTAGAACTGTAGAACCTTCAATAGAGAGATTGAAGCAGCCTAGATGGTCCCTAGTCAATGAATCAGCCCCACATTGAAGAACAATAGCACCAGGTAGATATGTCTCAACAACTTTGGCAATAACCTACATGATAAACTCAGATAACATGACGGGGGTTGTCAAAAAAAAGATAACCTGATGGGGCAGAAAAATGACAAAATACCAAGAAAGGAATACAGTGCAGGGGGCTTACTGTTTTAAAAGGCCGAGTAAAGCTAGCGTCATCTATCCCATCTTTAAGTGGAATGTTGACGGCATAATATTTTCCTTCCCTTTCTCCTATATCCTTCAGTAGCGGTGAGTTGAAATAGAATAATATTTCTACATAACAATATCAAAGGTCTCATCATTACTCAACAGCATGTGGCATGCATTTATCTAAACTTCAAAGTTAAATTAAAATGGCTTGGGGATCCAACCCCCAACATGTTCATAAAAAAGGCACAAATTTTCTGATCATACTGAACTTTAATCATTCCCTGTTTTTGGAAGCATGCATTAATCTATCTCCAGTTACTAGAAAATTTTTATTTAACGATACATCTCCTGACCCACCAAATATAGTTGCATACTTATACGTCCTTCATGCAGAAGCACCCGCCATAAAAGTGAAGACGTAGCTGTTGAGTAGTCCAGCCATCACCGATCCTTATCAGCCGGAGTCTGTAAATAGCGTCTGCATGTTCTTTCAGTTAGCATGTAGTTTCAGTTAGTGGCTAGGAGCTGTGCGCGGCAATAGCGGGACGTGCAACAGTAGTGCGCTAAGTGCCGCGCGACTAGGGAGAACCTCTCCCACTTATGCATATAATTTTCTTTAAGTACTGCATTCCAATATGAGAAAAGCTGCCAGTTTAACAGCACCAAAACCTCCGTGTCTTGCTTATTGTGTTCATCGTGTTCATTGTGAGGGAGAAAGGGATTTCAGAGTGCGTCACTGGTTCATCGACAGCCATCGAGTTGTCGTTCATCTCCAACATTTGGTATCAGAGCGGTTAGAGTCCGGGAGAGATGTCCGCCCCCGCGCATGGCGGCCGTTCGCCATCGACTCCGCCTCATCGTCGAGTCTCCCATTCGCCAGCGCCGCGCCGAGGGCGTCGAGGTCGCGGCGAAGTCGTCGTCGAGCGCGTCGTCAAGGAGTCGAGCGGCTCCGTGCAGTACCCGATGCTCACGCGCTCCAACTACCAAGAGTGGGCACTCCTGATGCAAGTCAACCTGCAGGCCGCCGGCCTGTCGGACGCCGTCGAGCTGGAGGAAGGCGAGGAGGCGCTCATCGAGTACCGTGAGGATTGCCTCGCCATGGCCGCCATTCTGCGGTCTGTTCCAACCGACATGCTGGGCTCGCTGGCCCGAAAGCGGACGGCGCGATCCGCGTGGGCGGCGGTCAAGACCGTTCGTGTCGGAGTGGAACGAGTGTGGGAGGCCAACACCCAGCACCTGCTTCGACAGTTCGGCGAGATCAGCTTCAACGACGGTGAGTCCGTGGATGACTTCTCACTCCGCATCATGTCTCTCGCCAACAGCATCCGCACCTTGGGCCACGACATCACCGACGCCCAGATCGTGAAGAAGATGCTCCAGGTGGTTCCAGAACACCTCGAGCAGATTGCCTACTCCATCGAGACGCTCCTCGACATCAACGAGCTCTCGGTGGAGGAAGTGGTCGGCCGCCTGCGCGCCATCGAGCAGCGCAAGAAGAAGCCGGTCTCCACGGGCGCGTCTTCCACCATCGACAAGCAGGGCCGCCTGCTCCTCACGGAGGAGTGGATGGCGTGGCTCAATGTAATACCCCGGGTATTACGGATTAATTAATCTGCCATGTCATCATGTTCAAATATTAATCAATTGCATATGATTGTGCTTAGGATCCTAGATTGGTTTGAATTAAGATGGTGTTTGATTGTGGAATTAAATCCCTTAATAATAGAATTGAAATTTGCTTTTATAGGCTCAAAAACCTAATTCAAAATATAAAAGGGATTTGGAGATAGTCCCTTAATAAAAGTTTTAGATCTTTTAAAATGGAACAACTTTTATTTTTAGAGATTTCAAAGTTCTGTGGTGGAAATTCAAATTTATTTCAAAACAATGATTTAAAACCTAGTTTTGGATTGTCATTTCAAAAATTATTTGGAATCTGGCAAAACTTCCTAAATAGAAGTTGTAAAGCTCATTGAGTAGAACAACTTTTATTTTGGCAATTTTTCAAGTTGTTGAGAAAATTTAAAAGTAATTTTGAAAATACAGTTTGAAATTTAAAACTCTAGTTTACCCCTTTTTCTGTAGTTTCAAAAATATTTCGAATTTGAATTTAGTTCCAAAAGCAAAGTTGTTCAGAATTTCAAACCCTACAACTTTTGTTTTTGCAGTTTTTCATGTTTGTATGCAAAATCAGTCGAATTTGGTCAAAAACCGACAGCCCCTAGGGAATAGTGCTACAGTGTTTCGCCCCCTCGCCCTGTTCGTCAACAGCACCGGCAACCGCCGTGTCGCGCGCGGGCGCGCGGCGAGCCGTGCCGGCCGGGATCGTGCCCCCGCGACCATTGCAGATACGGGCGCGCGTGCGCCGCGTCGTGCCGCGCCTGTCCTCGCCCGTTGCCCCTCCAAAAGGGCAAAGACCACCCCTCTCCACGCCATTTTTTCTTCCGCCGGTCGCCACTCTCCCTCTCGGTTCTCGGCCGAATACGCCGCGCTCCGTCCATCACCACCCTCTCCATCTTGCAGCCAGCTAGCTAGCTTCCTTGCGCATCGCCTGCGTCCGTCGGTGGGAGCTGTAGAGCTTCGTAACCACCGGAACGCCGGTGTCTTCTTCACGGGCGGGCAGAGCGCCGCCGCGAGCTCCGCCGTCGTCTCGAGCTAGTTTGGGTAAGCTCTGGGCCTCGGGTTGTTGCGCACCGTGATCTCCGTGACCCCTTGAACCTTACGCTTGCGTCGGTGTACTCTCTGGTTCCCTAGGTTCGCCGGAACGCGTGTTCGCCGTTGTGCCGAGCCGCCGGGATCCGCCGCCGTCGCCAAGTCGCCTTCTCCGAACCACCTCCGTCTCCACCGACCCGTCAGCCAGCTTCGTGGTGAGCCCCAGATGCTCGCGCACCTTTTCCCCTTCTCTTTACCGGCTTGTGCTCGCCGGCGACGTGCTCGCCGCCGCCACAGAGCCGCCGCGTCCGTGTCTCCAGGTGCTGTGCGCCTCGAATCTCGTCGTGTCTTAGCTTGGTAGACTCGCCTTGGAGTGTAGAGTCCGTCAGTGCCCTCGGTTTCGTCCCTCGGCTCACCGTCGGCGAGCTAGGGGCGGCGGACCGCCGGCGCTCTCGCCTCTGTCAAAACAGAGGAGAGGCGAGGGGCCTCGGGTTAGAAGGTAGGTCTTTCCAGGGGGTTAAGTGCAAATCCCGTGACTCATGTGAATAGTATAGATCGGACCGCGGGTTGATTTCCGATTTCCCCAAGGTCTCTTTTGCTAAAACGCCGGCGCCGGGTGCGGGCAGGCCGAGTGGGCCGGCTCGCTTTGGTCATGGGCCGTAGTGGGCTGGTTTGGTCTTTTCTTTTTTTCAGTAAATTTCAAAATGCTTTTCATTTATATATTCATATGAATAGTACTGAAGTTTATTTATTTCATATGATTAAATCTATTGAATGGAAAAATGTGAGAATAATTGTGTATGCTCTCTGAAGTATGTAGTATTTGTTAAAAATATAATATAGGGTGTTCCAGTGCCTTTAATCTGCTGTATAAATCAGTGAAGTAATTAATAAATGCAAGTTTGTGTAATTTTAATTAATTCTCTGTAAATCCAAAAATCATGAAATTTATTGTGGCTCTGTTTGGTGATAAAACCTAGCTGTTGGTAAAGTTTGGTTGCAATTGAAGTTAGTTTGGTCAATTAATAAATATATGTGAAATTAGGGATTAATAAAGTAAATAGAAAAATGAATTTAGGTTTGTTGTGTGAATTTTTGGATTGAATGAAGACCAAGGATCTTTCGCTGTGTGATCCTTGGCAATTTGAGAACTTAGTGCTTGGTAGTAGTCATAAAGCTGTGCAGCGGCTTTCTATGACTGTTAAAATAGGTTTTAACAATAAAACGTGAAATACTGATTTACTTTAGGAAATCTCGTTTACAATTTTTCCGTGAAGGAAAGTTGTACTCAAGGTTTTAAATAATTTATTAATGCATCTGTGTGTTTGTCATCTGCACCTTGTAAGCATACATCATTGCACTCGTGTAGTGTCTGCGAGCGAGGAGGTCAAACTTGAGCCGACCGTTGAAGAGGTGATTCCCGAGGTGACCCAAGTCTTCGACGTTCCCAGGACTGACACCGCACCGACCCTCTTCGCAATCCAAGGCAAGCCCCGGTGCATTCAGCCCCTCTATTACCAAATATTTATAATTCGAGTTAATCTACTGCATTAGGTTGATAGGAGTTGATTGTCACCTATCCAGATGCATTGTCTCAAATAAATACCCTGAAACCTGATTTAAATAAAATGGTTTGAAAAATGCTTAGGCATGCTTAATGAACTTAGCTTTGCATAAAAGAAAAACTATTTTCTGTGCCATGACTATACTTATACTTTGATTGGTGAAGAACTTGTTATCCGCTGGTCGATGTGTATTTGGGTTGGAGTCCCAATGCATGGTCGCTTTCGGAATAGTTTGGAACTGGTCGATGTCTTTGGAAACATGTTTCGTTGGGTGGCCAGCTCATGGGGCGGCGTTCCCTATGTCTCACTCACCCGACAGGCACGATAATAAAAACTGTCGGGTAGTCTTGTACTTGGGTTAGAGTCCCAATGCAGGATTGATGGCAGGAAGGAAGTAGGGACCGTTCGTTGTAGGTCTGCTGTGATCATGATGAACAGCCTAGCCACATACCGATGCGGAAAGCCTAGAGTTCGGTGACGCTATTGCTGGAACCGACAACCACGCACTGGGAGTGGAGAGATGGCGAGAGTAGCTTGTACCCACGTGGCCGGCGTGCCTGGATAAGAGTGGAGTACTGTGCTCTCGGGTGGCGCAGGACCGGTTCCGGGATAGCGAAGCCGTGACGACGGGTTGGTATATGTACGCCGGCGTGCTGCATATGCAGTGTGGTTAGAATCCCCAGCTGGGTACTTTCTGGATTCGAATCGACGTGCTCCTCGGTTATGGAGACTTGATCCTCACACTCTACACCGAAAAGTGGTTCTCAACTAGGTGTTTTCTGAATGAATAAAGTAATTGGAAGAATGATGATACATGAGTCTGAATATTGGAGCTATAAATATGATTATAATAATAACAAAATAAAATATGGAACAGGATAGATTGCTTTTCTGCAAACTCCTTACCTTCTGCTAGCCTTACCCACAGCCTTACATTCCTAAGTCTCATCTTACACCTTTAGTCGGGTAAGTCTTGCGGAGTACCCCAAGTACTCAGGGTTTGTTAACCCCTGTTGCGGGAGGACCACCGTCGGAGATCTGTCTTGCTCCATGTTGCGTGACCGTGGTCGAGGAAGAAAGCGGCGATGAGTGAAGTGGAACCTGTGGGCAGGGTTCGAGTTATTTTATCTAGTATTGTGTAATCATTCCACTGCTACTGTTATGTCCTATGGTCTGTAATAACTATAGTTGAATCCCATTTGAACAACTGGTTTGTAATCTAAATGTTATGTAATCTTCCGCACTGTACTCTGATGTATTTTTATTATGAAATGTTGTAATCCTGTAATGGTTCTTCAATGGTGATCCTGTCGGAGAAAAGGGCGCTAATGTAGCCCGACAGACCTGTCTAGATCATTTGGGACACGGGCCCGGCTGTCAGAAGTCGTTAGTGACAATGACAGGTGCCGGTGGGCCAGGTGATTTAGCCGGTTCTGTTACAGTTGGTACCAGAGCATTCCATTGCTAATCATTATGGATTACTTTTCAAAAATTTCAAAATGTTTTGGATCATAAAAAGTTTAACCTATTATTTTGGGTCCAAATTGCTTCTATCCTTATCTTGTTCAGTAGTTCTTGTCTTGTTCTATATTTTACCTTATAGGATTAAGGTAGCTGGTGGAATAATATTATTATTAGCCCTATGTTAAAAGTTTATTTATGTATGTAGGTACCTTGCATGATTTAAATTCGTAAGTACGTACATGCATCATGATAATCACACCTGTTAATTAACTTCCTCCTTAAAGTGGGTTTTTGGGGATAGTTCACCGAACCTATTCTTGCTAACCTGTTATATCTTAAAATTCCACTTACCTTCTCCAGATGGCCCGTTGCAAGCTCACAGCACGCAAGATGACCGGACCACGTGGCGCTCCACGCCACCAGTTGGCGCCACGCACTGGCGAGAGCGGAGCTTCTGGGAGTCGCCCACCTCGTCGCAGCAGCGAGGAGCTTGAGGCTGAGGTTGGAAGGCTGCAGGAGCTAGTCAGGCAGTGGGAGGAAGAATACAGAGTGGCACGTCTCAACCACTACTGTGACGTGAGGACCAATCGAGTTCTGCGTCGAGAGATCGATCGCCTGACCAAGCAGAGGGATGAAGCTTGGGATCGTGAGGAGACGATCATGGACAGGATGCTCGAGGCGGAGCAGCGTGTTGGTCAGCTTGAGCTCTACAACAACGTCTTGCACGAGGAGGTGCATGAGCTCTATGGTGAGCTCCACCCTATTCCTGCACCGCAGGAGGAGGATCCTGAGTTGGGAGTTGTCCTCGGTCAGGAGGATGAGGACGTGGAGGACATTGACGTGGAGGTCGAGCCTGTCGAGGTCGTCGGTGCAGACGCCGAGGAGGACTTCGAGGAGATCGACGAGGACAGTGACGCTTCTGGCGCGTCTGGGATCGACGAGGACTAGGCCAGTGTGGCCTAGAGTTGTCAGCTAGTTGTTCTCTTTTGTCTGTAATATAGGTGCTTGCCTAGAAAACCTTAGTTATGGGTTGTGGGTCTTGCCTGGGTGCAAGCCATGTTGTGTGAACCTTGTAATATTGCTGTGTGCTGCTATGTTTGCTTAACTAATGTAAGACTCAAGTTGGGTTTGCTTATTAACAGATGGGAGACAACTCTGATAATGCAACTGGTGTTCCCCAACCACCTCAGTTTCCACCCACTCTGGCAGAGGCCATCGCTGCATTGACCAATGTTGCAGCGCTGCTAGCTCAGAATCAGCAAGATCGTGGTGGACGTCGTGGCCGCCGTGATAATGAGGATACCACCTATGTTGACTTCACTGACACCCGCCCACCGGTGTTCACTAAGGCTGATGAACCCTTAGAAGCCGATGATTGGCTCCGTACCATGGAGCAGAAGTTTAGCTTGATTCACTGTACCGAGGTCCAGAAACCTCTGTTTGCAGCTCAGCAGCTCCGTGGCCCAGCAACTACTTGGTATGCCAACCTTTTCGCTGCGCAGGATGCTGGACATCAACTTACCTGGCACGAGTTCCGTGAAGCTTTTCGTGCTCATTACATCCCTGCAGGTGTGATGAAATTGAAGCTGGATCAGTTTCTGGCCCTGAAGCAGAATGAGTCCACTGTCGCTCAGTATCTTGGGTAGTTCAACCACTTGGCACAGTATGCACCTGAGCATACCAACACTGATGCTAAGAGGAGAGCCTGCTTTGTCAGAGGTCTGAATTTCAAGATTCAACGCAGTCTGTCTAACAACCTCAAGTGCACTTTTCATGAGGCAGTGGATAGTGCAATAGCTTTTGAGGAAAGCGACCGTCAGCTCCAAGAGGAGAAGAAGAAGAGCAAAAGGTCTAGCTCTTCTGGCAGTCAGAAACGCCAGAAAGTTATCTATCATCCTACCCACCATAACCGTCCGTCATATCCCCATCTGCAGGTAGTTGTGCGCACTGCCGCTACCTCTCATACCTCTAATCAGCAAAACACCACTCAGCCGAATGCCCCTGGCGTTCGTATCAACACTCCACAGACCAACTATAGTCACCCATGCTACAACTGTGGAAAGATGGGACACTGGGCCCGTGATTGCCCTTTTCCGAAGCAGTACAACCAGAATGTGCAGAAAAGTCCTGGTGTTCCGCAACAGCAAGTTCAGCACCGTGGTCATCAGCACATGCTCAGAAGGGCAAGATTGTCAAGAAGGCAGGTCGGGTCTATTACACTCAGATTGAGGATATTCCTGCTGGAGAACCTGTCATGATGGGTAAGTTTCCTGTTGCTAGCCATTCGGCCGTTCTGCTATTTGATTCTGGTGCATCTCATTCGTTCATCAACCGTACATTTGTGGTTAAGCATGATATATCTATTGGGGAGATAAAGGAAGATTTCCTTATACATTCGCCCGGGGGGCGTATAACTACTAAAGAGGTAGTTCAGGGAGTACCTATAGAGCTGGGAGGGCATAAATTCCCAACCACGATGATAGTACTTAAGGATCAGGATATAGATGTGATATTAGGTATGAATTGGATGTATCAGCACAAGGCCTTGATTGATGTGTTGAATAGAACCATAAGAGTGAACATACCTAATAGTCAAACTCAACTTCTCATCCAACTTCCATTGCCCGTGAGAAAGATCGAAAAGCCCGTGCAAAGGCTGTGTGCCACCTCAGTGGAAGAAGTGTTGAAGATTCCAGTGGTCTGCGAGTTTCCAGATGTGTTTCCTGATAAGTTGCCTGGTTTGCCACCTGATCGAGATGTGGAATTTGCTATTGAGCTAAAACCTGGAACCGCACCTATATCTCGTAGAGCCTACAGAATGCCTCCCAAGGAATTGGCAGAGCTTAAAGTGCAGCTACAAGATTTGCTAGATAAGGGTTTCATCAGACCCAGCTCATCTCCTTGGGGTTGTCCTGCCATCTTTGTCAAGAAGAAAGACAAATCCCTCCGACTCTGTATTGATTACCGTCCACTCAACGAGGTCACCATCAAAAACAAATATCCTTTACCCCGTATTGACCTACTCTTTGACCAGCTGGCTGGAGCTAAGGTGTTTTCCAAGATTGACCTTAGGTCTGGCTACCACCAAATAAAGATCCGTCCTGAAGACATTCCAAAAACAGCTTTCACCACCAGATATGGCCTATACGAATACCTAGTCATGTCTTTTGGCCTAACCAATGCACCTGCCTATTTCATGTACCTCATGAACTCCGTTTTCATGCCTGAGCTCGACAAATTTGTAGTCGTGTTCATTGATGATATCCTTGTTTATTCCAAAACCCCCGAGGAACATGCCGAGCACCTCCGTATCGTCTTGAACCGTTTAAGAGAACATCAACTCTATGCCAAATTCAGCAAATGTGAGTTCTGGTTGGACCGAGTTCCATTTCTTGGGCATATCCTGACAGCGGAAGGTGTGTCCGTAGATCCAAGTAAGGTGGAAGAAATCTTGAACTGGAAACCACCAACCACTGTGCACCAGGTTCGCAGTTTCATGGGAATGGCGGGATATTACCGCCGATTCATTCCGGATTTCTCAAGAATAGCTAAGCCTATAACCAACCTATTGAAGACTCAGGTCAAGTTTGTCTGGTCGCCAGAATGCGAGACAGCGTTTCAAACCTTGAAGAGATGTTTGACCACTGCACCAGTCCTTGCTCAGCCAGATATTGAAAAGCCGTTTGATGTGTACTGCGATGCGTCGGGTACTGGCCTTGGTTGTGTTTTGATGCAAGAGGGCCGAGTCATTGCTTATGCTTCACGACAACTCCGGCCTCATGAAGAGAATTATCCCACTCATGATCTTGAATTGGCAGCTGTGGTTCATGCATTGAAGATCTGGCGTCACTACTTGTTAGGCAGCACATGCAATGTCTACACTGATCACAAAAGCCTGAAATACATCTTTACACAAGAAGAATTAAATATGAGGCAACGAAGATGGCTTGAGTTGATAAAAGATTATGATATTGAAGTGCACTACCATCCTGGTAAAGCTAATGTGGTTGCCGACGCACTCAGTCGGAAGGCTCATTGTAATTGCTTGACTGTGAAGCCATATGATCTGTCGTTGTGTTACGGGTTAGAAAAATTGGGCATAGAAATAGTCCCTCAAGGCAGTTGGAACAATATCAGCATCAAACCCTCCATCCGTGATGAAATCGTGGCTGTTCAGAAAAATAGTAAAGGTATCAAGCACATCAAAGAGAAAATCCAAGCAGGGAAAGCAGATTGTTTCAGAATTGATGATGAAGGGATTGTATGGTTCAAGAATCGGCTTGTAGTTCCAAAAATTCCAGAGTTACGTGGCAAGATTCTTGACGAAGCTCATTTGACAAGATACTCCATTCATCCGGGAAGCAACAAAATGTACCAGGATTTGAAACAGAAGTTTTGGTGGACTAAGATGAAGATCGAGATTGCTCAGTATGTAGCAAAATGCGACACTTGTCAGAAAGTAAAAGCTGTACACATGAAGCCTGGTGGAGAGCTGCAACCATTACCTGTTCCTGCATGGAAATGGGAAGACATCAGCATGGATTTCATTATGGGTCTCCCAACAACCTCTAGGGGTTTCAATTCCATCTGGGTTGTTGTGGACCGCCTCACTAAACAAGCTCACTTCTTACCTATCAAGAAAATGTACAGGGCTCCGCACTACGCCAAGCTATACATAGAAAATCTGATGAAGCTACATGGAGTGCCCAAGACCATTGTCTCTGACCGAGGTACTCAGTTCATATCCCAATTTTGGAGATCCTTTCATAAATCATTGGGTACAAAACTCCTGCATAGCACAGCCTATCATCCTCAGACTGACGGACAGACAGAGAGAATAAATCAGATACTTGAAGACATGTTAAGAGCCTGTGCACTCAATTACCCTGAGAAATGGGACGAGTGTTTGGCATTGGCCGAATTCTCGTACAACAACAGTTACCAAGAAAGTATAAAAATGGCTCCGTTTGAGGCAGTATATGGCCGCAGGTGTCGTACTCCATTGAATTGGTCCGAGCCTGGAGAAAGATGGTTCTATGGAGTTGACTTGGTCAATGAAGCCGAAGAGAAGGTTCGACTGATACAGGAAAATTTGAAAGTGGCACAGTCACGACAGAAAACTTATGCCGATCAGCGGCGCAAACCTTTGACATTTCAGGTTGGAGACTATGTATATTTGAAGGTTTCGCCTATGAAAGGAGTTAACCGTTTTGGAGTCAAAGGCAAGCCCCGCGTTATATTGGACCGTTCTTAATCATAGGACGCGTGGGAAAGGTAGCTTACAAGCTTGAATTGCTAGAACATCTCTCGGAAGTACACAATGTGTTTCATGTTTCTCAGCTGAAGAAGTGTCTCCGAGTACCTGGACAAGTCATCGATGTTGAAGGAGTAGCACTTGAACCTGAATTGACATACTCGGAGCAGCCAGTACGAGTTTTGGATATAAAGGACCGTGTTACCCGAAGGACCACAACCAGATGGTACAAGATCCAATGGAGAGATCATTCTGAAGATGAAGCTACCTGGGAGTCTGAAGATTTCTTGGCAGAAAGCTTCCCCGAGTTCTATGCTACTCTATAAATGTAAACCTATTTTGTATTATGTATGGCTTCGCATTGTCTCTTGTTTAAGCTTGAACTCGTTGTTGTTATTCTTTTCCATTTCTTTGTTTCAGCCTTGGTTATGTACCTAATCTCGGGACGAGATTTCTTTTAGGGGGGAAGGCTGTAATACCCCGGGTATTACGGATTAATTAATCTGCCATGTCATCATGTTCAAATATTAATCAATTGCATATGATTGTGCTTAGGATCCTAGATTGGTTTGAATTAAGATGGTGTTTGATTGTGGAATTAAATCCCTTAATAATAGAATTGAAATTTGCTTTTATAGGCTCAAAAACCTAATTCAAAATCTAAAAGGGATTTGGAGATAGTCCCTTAATAAAAGTTTTAGATCTTTTAAAATGGAACAACTTTTATTTTTAGAGATTTCAAAGTTCTGTGGTGGAAATTCAAATTTATTTCAAAACAATGATTTAAAACCTAGTTTTGGATTGTTATTTCAAAAATTATTTGGAATCTGGCAAAACTTCCTGAATAGAAGTTGTAAAGCTCATTGAGTAGAACAACTTTTATTTTGGCAATTTTTCAAGTTGTTGAGAAAATTTAAAAGTAATTTTGAAAATACAGTTTGAAATTTAAAACTCTAGTTTACCCCTTTTTCTGTAGTTTCAAAAATATTTCGAATTTGAACTTAGTTCCAAAAGCAAAGTTGTTCAGAATTTCAAACCCTACAACTTTTGTTTTTGCAGTTTTTCATGCTTGTATGCAAAATCAGTCGAATTTGGTCAAAAACCGACAGCCCCTAGGGAATAGTGCTACAGTGTTTCGCCCCCTCGCCCTGTTCGTCAACAGCACCGGCAACCGCCGTGTCGCGCGCGGGCGCGCGGCGAGCCGTGCCGGCCGGGATCGTGCCCCCGCGACCATTGCAGATACGGGCGCGCGTGCGCCGCGTCGTGCCGCGCCTGTCCCCGCCCGTTGCCCCTCCAAAAGGGCAAAGACCACCCCTCTCCACGCCATTTTTTCTTCCGCCGGTCGCCACTCTCCCTCTCGGTTCTCGGCCGAATACGCCGCGCTCCGTCCATCACCACCCTCTCCATCTTGCAGCCAGCTAGCTAGCTTCCTTGCGCATCGCCTGCGTCCGTCGGTGGGAGCTGTAGAGCTTCGTAACCACCGGAACGCCGGTGTCTTCTTCACGGGCGGGCAGAGCGCCGCCGCGAGCTCCGCCGTCGTCTCGAGCTAGTTTGGGTAAGCTCTGGGCCTCGGGTTGTTGCGCACCGTGATCTCCGTGACCCCTTGAACCTTACGCTTGCGTCGGTGTACTCTCTGGTTCCCTAGGTTCGCCGGAACGCGTGTTCGCCGTTGTGCCGAGCCGCCGGGATCCGCCGCCGTCGCCAAGTCGCCTTCTCCGAACCACCTCCGTCTCCACCGATCCGTCAGCCAGCTTCGTGGTGAGCCCCAGATGCTCGCGCACCTTTTCACCCTCTCTTTACCGGCTTGTGCTCGCCGGCGACGTGCTCGCCGCCGCCACCGAGCCGCCGCGTCCGTGTCTCCAGGTGCTGTGCGCCTCGAATCTCGTCGTGTCTTAGCTTGGTAGACTCGCCTTGGAGTGTAGAGTCCGTCAGTGCCCTCGGTTTCGTCCCTCGGCTCACCGTCGGCGAGCTAGGGGCGGCGGACCGCCGGCGCTCTCGCCTCTGTCAAAACAGAGGAGAGGCGAGGGGCCTCGGGTTAGAAGGTAGGTCTTTCCAGGGGGTTAAGTGCAAATCCCGTGACTCATGTGAATAGTATAGATCGGACCGCGGGTTGATTTCCGATTTCCCCAAGGTCTCTTTTGCTAAAACGCCGGCGCCGGGTGCGGGCAGGCCGAGTGGGCCGGCTCGCTTTGGTCATGGGCCGTAGTGGGCTGGTTTGGTCTTTTCTTTTTTCAGTGAATTTCAAAATGCTTTTCATTTATATATTCATATGAATAGTACTGAAGTTTATTTATTTCATATGATTAAATCTATTGAATGGAAAAATGTGAGAATAATTGTGTATGCTCTCTGAAGTATGTAGTATTTGTTAAAAATATAATATAGGGTGTTCCAGTGCCTTTAATCTGCTGTATAAATCAGTGAAGTAATTAATAAATGCAAGTTTGTGTAATTTTAATTAATTCTCTGTAAATCCAAAAATCATGAAATTTATTGTGGCTCTGTTTGGTGATAAAACCTAGCTGTTGGTAAAGTTTGGTTGCAATTGAAGTTAGTTTGGTCAATTAATAAATATATGTGAAATTAGGGATTAATAAAGTAAATAGAAAAATGAATTTAGGTTTGTTGTGTGAATTTTTGGATTGAATGAAGACCAAGGATCTTTCGCTGTGTGATCCTTGGCAATTTGAGAACTTAGTGCTTGGTAGTAGTCATAAAGCTGTGCAGCGGCTTTCTATGACTGTTAAAATAGGTTTTAACAATAAAACGTGAAATACCGATTTACTTTAGGAAATCTCGTTTACAATTTTTCCGTGAAGGAAAGTTGTACTCAAGGTTTTAAATAATTTATTAATGCATCTGTGTGTTTGTCATCTGCACCTTGTAAGCATACATCATTGCACTCGTGTAGTGTCTGCGAGCGAGGAGGTCAAACTTGAGCCGACCGTTGAAGAGGTGATTCCCGAGGTGACCCAAGTCTTCGACGTTCCCAGGACTGACACCGCACCGACCCTCTTCGCAATCCAAGGCAAGCCCCGGTGCATTCAGCCCCTCTATTACAAAATATTTATAATTCGAGTTAATCTACTGCATTAGGTTGATAGGAGTTGATTGTCACCTATCCAGATGCATTGTCTCAAATAAATACCCTAAAACCTGATTTAAATAAAATGGTTTGAGAAATGCTTAGGCATGCTTAATGAACTTAGCTTTGCATAAAAGAAAAACTATTTTCTGTGCCATGACTATACTTATACTTTGATTGGTGAAGAACTTGTTATCCGCTGGTCGATGTGTATTTGGGTTGGAGTCCCAATGCATGGTCACTTTCGGAATAGTTTGGAACTGGTCGATGTCTTTGGAAACATGTTTCGTTGGGTGGCCAGCTCATGGGGCGGCGTTCCCTATGTCTCACTCACCCGACAGGCACGATAATAAAAACTGTCGGGTAGTCTTGTACTTGGGTTAGAGTCCCAATGCAGGATTGATGGCAGGAAGGAAGTAGGGACCGTTCGTTGTAGGTCTGCTGTGATCATGATGAACAGCCTAGCCACATACCGATGCGGAAAGCCTAGAGTTCGGTGACGCTATTGCTGGAACCGACAACCACGCACTGGGAGTGGAGAGA